>JAUMJK010000727.1:740000-1340000 GCA_033558105.1 Coccyzus lansbergi
AGCCACCCTCTCCTCTCCCCCTCCACTAATGCTACATGGACAAAGTTTTTTTAAACTGAGACATAAAGAGATTCAAAGTGAGGTTTCCCATGGCAACTGTAACAGGGGCACGTTGCAAGTACATGATGTTTGTGCCAAATGTGTTTCTGTGCCTTAATGACTCTGATGCTGTTGCTGCGTCCTTACTTTTCTTACCTAAAGGCTGGCATATACAGAACTGCACACAAAGAATTGTCTTATGCCTTGCGCTGAGCACCTGCATGTTTTTAAACCACTGGAAAGGAAGGATCCCACTAGAGGAGCTTGTCACAGTTCAAAGAGGAGTACAAGAATAAGTAACCTCAGTCCAAACAGCAAATACTTCAGGAAATTATGGAAGACTTACCAGTAACAGGAGATTATAAACCTTAAGGTCTAGCAAGAGCATTTGTTGTGTTTAACTTCATATATAAATATTGTTGCTCACCCGCTGAGACACAGTTTTCATGGCAATGTAGGCTGATTATTCCCTGAAAAAAAAAACCCAGGAAGACAATTTGGAAGGTTTTGTTGGATTTTTTTAGTGTTTTTTTTTTTTTTTTTAGAGTAGCTTACTTTTTCATACATGATATGTTTGTGTATATACATACATGAAGGTATTGGACAGAAATAACAACAAAGAGAAGATGGGCAAATATTTATTATTACTCTATCTATTTGTTATATCAGTCTGTTTTCAAACTTCATAGTCCAGATTCTGATGAACAGTTGATTCCTCAAGTATTCATTCCCACTTGAATATTTAGAAAGAAATTTAGATGCTTCTCCTGTACACCTCCCCTTTACTCTTTGAAATATACACAGCTGAAAGCTACAACACTAGTATTTCAGAAACTATTTGCTACTTATACTTTAAAGAGAAAGGAGTATTCAGGCCTGAATGTTGACATTGACTCCTGTTTTACTATGAAATGTACTATTACATTAAAAAAAAAGTTCAAACTTCTTTTTAAAAGTAAGTACATAAACATGCTCATTCTTCAGTCATGACCAATATATTTCTGCTACTCTTAGTAATACTGAACTAGACCAAGAACCCATCAATGTTGGTACTGGGCATATGCACAGTAGGTAGTTTCCAATGAGCTTATAATTCTAAATAAGTGGTCAGAACCAGAAGAAAGAAAAATATTGTTGATCCCATCTGATATCTGGAGGAAAATTAATTTCACACTAGCCAATGCTGAAATTTATTTAAAGGTCTTCAATCAACCCAGTAAGTTTAAAAACCAATCACCTGTATCCCAGCTCAGTGGCTTTGTTGCAAGTTTATTTCTTTAAATACATGAAACTGTACAGCTAGCTGAGAAACGTCATTATTTTACATTTTTTTTTCTCTCTGTTCATTTCAGCTTTAAGATGTGCTGATATATAAAGAACTGAAAACCAGCTGTTTGAGGTAACTGTCTCTGGTTAGATAAATCTTGTGGATGCAATTAGAAAGACAGATAGATACACAGGCTGCCTGGGTTATTGTTCTCTTTAAGAGGACTGATGTCCTGATGTAGTAGATGTTTTAAGGGATGTCAAATGAGCTTATTGGAAAATACACCACTAAGAAATGTGGGGAAGGATACTTTAGAGAAAATCTTCTGCAATTGCATTAATATTTAGGGCCTTAGAGCAGAGAAATCTATAAAAGACACAAGAAAAAAAACAACCTGAAACACAACCAGAAAAAGGAAAAAGAAATTAAATATTCAGATGTGTCATTTCCACATTTCCTGTAACCTTTTATTAAATATATCTACAAGAAAGCTGGGAAGGGACTTTTTAGAAAGGCTTGTAGTGATAGGACTGGGAGCAATGGATATAAACTGAAGAGGGACAGATTTAGACTAGACATGAGGAGGAAATTCTTCACAATGAGGGTGGTGAGGCACTGGCACAGGTTGCCCAGGGAAGCTGTGGCTGCCCCATCCCTAGAGACGTTCAAAGCCAGGTTAGATGGGGCCTTCAGCAGCCCAATCCAGTGGGAGGTGTCCCTGCCCATGGCAGGGGGTTGGAACTGGATGGGCTTTAAGGTCCCTTCTGACCCAAACTATTCTATGATTCTATGATTTACATATAATTTAAGGCTCAATAGTAATATAAAATATGTGATCTGAAAAAAAATATTTTTAAAAAAGGCTGAAACCCTATAAAAAGCAACACAAGAAAAAACATTTTAACATTGGTGGTTATTAAAGAGTTAAAGAGAAGTGTTGTTTGCCCTCGCATTATTTAAACTAAAACATGGATTCTAGAAATTGATGGGACTATTTCTTAGTTTATTTAATTTAATTTTGTGTCCAAAAATAATAAAAAAGAAAATGGATCAAAAGTTCCTGAGTTTATTCATACTCAAATGCCTTTAAAAGATCAGATTTTATCACTTACTAGTTCACGTTGAGTTTTTTTCTTTGAAGTGTGTGCGTAAGGTGAGAATTTTTGTCTTAGAGCAAAGAAGACAGTGTTGGGTATTGTAAGAAAAGATCTAAAAGGCAACAGAAACTTTCTAATAATAAACTTTGAAATACACTGTGTTTCTCTATGGCAACTGTGCTGTACACTGTGGAACTCTGATATCCAGACCCTGCTGACTGTTACCTGCACAGAGATCTTAGTAGACAATAACGTGTGATCATGATAGTGACTTGATAACTTGTTTGATTTTTTTTTTTTTTTTTTTTTTTTTTTTTTTGAGGAGAAGGAGTCTTTGGAGAAACTTCTTGTCCCTTAGAACAACATAGAACAAAAATTAAATTAATGTTACCATGCGTCTTGGCCCTCAAGCTATTTCCATTGAATCTGATGGTAAAAGCTGTCTCCAACTTTACTGGGAACAGCACTGAGCCATTTAAAATGCTATATTGTAATATAAATCTTTTAAGTCTTAAATATTTCCATACAGTGGAGCAAAGAAGTCTCAAACGTCATCTGAAAGACTGCTTCTTGTTAGGCTGTTACAATGTGCTATTTCTGTTCAAATAGCACTTACTAATATGAGAGACAAATAGATTTATACAATTTGGAAGTCTGACACTACAGCTGGGTGTTCACAGCTTTTATACATTATGGTATTTATGAAAATAATTTTAACTCTTCTGTTGTGTGAAACAAAGCACATATGTTTCCCAGCAGCATTTCCTCATCGGGCCTTTTAGCTTAGCCTTGCTGGAGTGTTGCATGGAGTTTTGTTACGGTTAAGCTCAAATCAGTCTTCTGCTTTGAGTCTGTTCTTGGAGAACATCTTAACCAAATAGCTCTTAGGATCAGAGTGGTACTGTACAGGTTAGTGTTTCAGGTGTTGTGGGTCAAAAGTGGTCCATACTGTTAGAGGATAACCATTATCAGAAGCTCAAACCCTTTAAGTCAATGGCAGCTTGATTCCTCCAGTCAGAGGACTGAAAATGCTCTATAATTGTGTCTTGAAATTGTTTACTGATATCTACCTTCAATCACTGAAAGTGGTTCAGTATGTCATTGTGAGAGGAGTGAGTTTAAACATTTACAGTTAGTGATTACAGCCAGTTGTGCCTTCCATACTTTCAGGACCAGAACTGCTGGTGATTCATGGATTTGCATGAAGATATGAAAGCTGAGCTTCACAACAAAACTCTAGGATAACAGAGAGATAGATATGATTACCAAAATATCTCATAGAATTATAGACCTGCAAATAAACACAAGCATGAAAATGTCTAGGTCTTTAGCAACAGAGCTCTTTGGGCATACTCCAGCTGCATTAGGAAGCAATACTGTATTCATTGTTCGAATTTGTGTGATGTAGTCCATTTTTACTCTGATCTTTTCCTTGGAAGACAAAGGGGTTCTCTCTCTGGATTGAGTGGGATGGAAGTAGAATTCTCGGTGGAATCTTCATGTAGGGAAGAAATGGCAAACTGGGCCTGTACCCTAGCACTGGTATCAGCAGTCTCCACCACTGTTTTTGGTTTTGTTTTTGTTTAGTACCTCATCTAACCATGTTTCTATCTGCAACTGGAACCCCAAAGTGCTGTCAAGTAACAGAATTGTAATAGGAAAAATGATACAAAAACGTTTATGAACTATCTGAGGTGCTGAGGGGCACGGTTTAGTGGCTGATAGGAATGATAGGACTTGATGATCCTGTGGGTCTTTTCCAACCTAGCGATTCTGTGTGATTCTGTGATTTGTTTTTTGCCTAATGTACGTCTGAAGATTAAGCTGCCAAAGTATTCCTCTTCTAATCATTTCCTTGTGGCAAATTCCACACCTTTATCTTAATGTCAGCCTTATAGTCCATTTTATTGTTGGTTTACAACAGCTTTATTTTAGATTGAATTATGAGTACAAATACCACCACTTAATCCTCCACTGTCTACATCTGTGATACTTCCCAGTTTACTCCAGTGCAGTAATGGAAAGAAAATATGGTAACAGTGGTAACATCCTCCTATTTTGATGAAAAATTGCTAGCAGTTGTAGTATAATTAACTTAACCAACAAAGGAATAAAAATTGAGTGCTGTCCCATTTGTGAGTGATGTATGTCCCACATTAAGACCAGTATGTCCCACATTTCCTATAAGTTATGTACTGCAACATTGTCCACCAGGCCTTTACTGTATAACATTCATGAAATTTTGTGTTCAACAGCATTGTTTTCTGGGGTCTTTTGGAATGTAACAAGAAGACTGTGATTGAGAGATAAACCGTGATGTACATTACCAAAAAGTTGTGTTTCATCAGTGGGAAAGCTTAGGGAACATACTAAGAGAGTTATACACTATACTTTTCTCTGTACAGAATGTACTTGAATGATTAAACTATGAGCTCATTATTTGTTGCGTTCCTGAGGAAATAATATTTTTGTTATTTCATAGTGTGGTTGTAAGAGACCGTAAAGATCATACAGCTCTAACCTCCTTGTTATGGAGTAAGTAACTATTTGTAAGTCTGCTATTGTAATAATTACCTATATCTGATCAATATCAATTTTTACATCTCTTCTAATCTCTTGAACAGATACGTTCACCAAAAAAGTCCATTTCATTTAGAATCATCGAACAATTTAGATTGAAAGGGACTTTGGAGGTCATCTGGTACAACCTTCTACTCAAAGCAGATTTAATCTAATAAGATGGGGCAATATTTTATGGCAACAGTTCCTGCTGAAGAGCCTGTTCCAAACCAATTTCCATTTACTCAGTTTCCCCTTTTATCTTCTTTGTTGTGAATCTACTGTGTAGTTACCTTTGGAATCGACCCCTGCTCTTTTAACAGCTGAAGTTCACAACTTATTCTGGTCTCACTTCTTGAACTGAAAATGTAACTGAAGATCAAAGGTAAAATACAGTTTGGAAAATGTTGCTTTCACCTGTGTCAGAGGGTTTACAACACCATAATTTAATGTATAGGTTAGGATTATTGCTTTGAAGCTAAAGTTAATTAAACTATGCTTGCATCTTTAGGCCCAGATGAAAATGACATAGTTTTCCGTGTACTTCCAGATGATGAGCTGCTGATTTATGATTCTATCTCTGGTATAATTCCAGCTCAACTCCTCTATGCTGGTGAATTCATTCCAGTTTTATACTACTGTGACCTAACCAGAATTTATTTTACAACCTGAATGAAATTTGACTATTTTCTGCTGTTTTCAGATGATGAGGTTTCTCCTCGTTGGTCTGTAATCTGTCTTACCTTCCCCTTTTCCTACTTTATAATTTTTGAAAAATATGTGCTTTCAAAACAACAATGAAAAACTCTCTACCTGAAAAACTGTGTTACATACAAAGTCTTGCAAACACTTGTTTTCTAAAGAAAAGTCCCCCACATACCATGAAAACATGCAGTCTGAGGAACACCACTCTTAAGCAGTGCTAGACTCCTTTTACTTAGTTTTTTTTTTTAGTTACTTAGTTATCTAGTTACTTAGTTATCTAGTTATTTATTTTTAAACTTACCTAGTAATTAATTTAGTGTCTGCTTTTTTTTGTATTATCTCTATAGCTACATAGAGGCAAAAGAGTGAAACTTGCTCAGAAACACCGGGAACCAGCTTTTGTACAAGAGTCCTTAAAACTTAAGAAGGATCCTGTGGAGAATTTGGTCATGTTTAGAAACCATTCAAAGTAGATATCACAACTTAGTGTTCCAGGGCCAAGATCCTGTGCATGTACCAAATCTCTGACACTATCCAAAACCCTTATCCAATATGAGGAGGAAATTATAAAATTACAATTGCCTAAAACAACCCCTAGAGAGTATTGCTGATTCTTGAGAAGCCTTTTTTCTTTAAATCTTACAGACAGATTATTCTTAAAAAGTCTAAAATAGGAAACTTCTAAAAGAAAAGAAAATAGTGCAATAAATAAAGGTGTCCGTGAATCCTGGTAGGTCTCTTCTTTTTTACTTGCTTCAATTTCTTTAAACCTACTGAGGTCAGTTAAATTGACTTGAACTGTTTTATAAGTCTCTAAAATATAATAATATAATTTTCTTTGGTTTATATTTTAAATGGGAGTCACATCTAATCTGGGTTTCAGCTCCCCCTAATCTGGATCATCCGGGATTAATTCTAAACGCAACTGAGGAAAGTATGCTCAGGGAGGCTGATCACAGCAAAGTTGGATGTCAGAGTCCAATCAATCACCATGTACCTGGTCCACATAGTTCAGATGCTGGTTGTAATTTTTCTTGAGTATTACATATGGAAATGAAGCATTTTAACTGATAAAAATATTGCTTTTCTATGTGTTGAATATGTTGTCTACAGCGTCTGTAACCTCTGCTTCATGGTAAAAGCCAGGGTCTGTACTATTTCTCTTAGTTATTAACTCTTAATGTTGTTTCTGCTTCCTACCCCTACATATGCATTCGCACCCTAGTCGCATTTAATCACTTTCTGTCTCCTTCGATGTGACAGGGTTCTGTGAAACAAGTTTTTGTGAAGAAATAGAGACCTGGGAAATAGATTATTAAAGGCAATGATTTTTAAAAAGACGAATAAATGATATTTTTATTTCAGCAGCCATGCTGGTTTTAAGCAGTGGTTTAGGTAGAACCAAATCCAAATATTTTAATAACAGCACAGTAACACTTTGTCTTAGACAAAGTATTTATGTCCACTTTTAATAAAAGCAGAGAGAGTGTGATATATATGGATAAATGGAAGTAGTTGGCAATTTTAATTATTCCTCCTTTACCCTCTCCTTTGACTAGGAGCCCAGTGATTAGTTACCTGGAGAACTAAAAGACAAAATGGTCAGATCTTCTCTTCAGTGAAACTTGAGCAGAAACCGCAAAACAGACATCTCAACTCAGAGACAAATGCCTTAAACTTTGCTCTCTGTGGTCATGGTCTTGAATGCTCTTCATCTACTGAGTTAATAGAACCAAAGGATTTTTGTCACCAAAAAAAAATGTTTAAATGTGTTTGCCAGATTTGACATTAGTTAAGGATTGCTTTGAATTGCGAAAACTGGATTTTCAGTGAGTTAGTTACTATCCAGGAAAAACTGTCCACCACGATGATGGTTATCTGTAAGTCAGTGTTAACTTGGCAATCTTAATTTTTGGCAGCAGATTTTAACTTTACGTAACACTGAGTTATTATTAATGTACCACATTGCAGATTTTATGAAGGTATCAAGTTTTCAAGTCAGGAAATGCTAAAGACAGGCTTTTTACAGGGCTGTCATTTTAGCTATATTCTGCATATGCTGTACATTTAATGATTTCTCATTTAAAACAACAATCTTGAGGTTACAGCACATATTCAGTAATCAAAGAGATGTAGCTTACTGCCTATATACAAAGTGTCTCATTTTATGTTTCAAGATCCTTTTTCATTTTCCTAATTAATAAAATGACAAGTGTAATGATGCATTGGCACTGTTTTCCTCTATTTATTTGCCACATGACTTAAGATGCCTAACTGACCCTTATTCCAGGTATCTGTCACATGAAGTACAGAATTTCTCTCAGTGAAGATTTCCTTGTTGTTAAATAAGTCAGTCAGAAAAAGTACCTGTAAAAGTCTACCGGGTGTTTAAGGATAGAAAAGGATGCACATGGTGACAGCAATTCCAAACAGATATGGGTAAAGTGGTATGATCCTGACATGGATATAGGGATGGCACACTATCTGCTTATTCTTTTTGTCTTTTTTTTTTTTTTTGTTAACTAATCTTTTTATCTATGTCTCTGGAGTGAGGTATGCTGGAGATGCTGTGACTGTTCAGAATAAAGTACTGAAGTAACCAACGTGTAACTACAAGGAAGGGCAAATTGTCATATCTAACATGAGGCTCATGAAGAAAAGCCCTTTCACATCACTTTGTTTCCTATTCAAACCTGTTTATCCAACAGTGTAAGTTCTCCAGCTTATGTTATTTGTCCAAGGAGATTCATATAATGAGGTCTGTTTTTTTTATTCCTGACAAGGCAAATATGGTCCAATAGCAAAAAGGTACTAAATATCAACAAGTAAACAGATAATCTGGCATTAATGTTCAATGTGTTGATTCATTTCTAAATGCATATTAATTTTAACTTTCCCATCTCTGTACTAGAATTGAAAGTAGGACATCTGTAAGCCCAGCAATTAAACAAATTAAATAAATTATTTTTTCTAAAAAATAATTTGCATGGCAGTAGTCCTACAGGCTCTGAAAAGTGAGGTTTTTTCTCTGCTTTCCAAAGCTGAAGCTGATTCTGCCTTAAGTGCATCGTGATCCCGTGTGTCTCTCATGCTAGCAGGAAGAAGATACTTCACTGATAGCCATGTTAATGCAACAAACAAATGCTGCTACCACAGCAAACCTAGTGAAGCATTTCTGACTTTTCATATGATCTGTCAGCGTCATCGCTCTTCCCACCTCCTTTTCTTCAGGAGAACACAGACACACTTTTTTTACAGTTGGAGTTGAGGGGCAAGAAAAGCTGATTGACACATGCAGAGGTAATTGTACTTTCTAGATTGGTGTTGGAGATGTTCATTTTAGGACCAGACCTAGACTAGGTTTTCCTCACATAATGATGTTAGCCTGGCTCTGAAAAAACCATAAATCCCACCTCTCAGTGAAACTCTGCCAGCATAATTCCTGGTGTGGACACAGCTGTGCTGCCAGGAGAAAGCTGCTGCCAGAAGAAAGCTGCTGCTAGGTTAACCTGTGGGGTCCAGAGCCTAGTGTAACTACAATGGAACAAAATCTCCTTCAGTTGGCCAACCTTGGATTCTGCCTGCAGAGCTCTGCTCTGTTGGTGTAATTGTCATGGTGACAGTAAGAGTAGAGAGATTCTGGTCTGATGCTGACTTATGCCAGTAGTTGAGAAGTGCCTTGGTTGAGAACAAAGAGGTGATAGAGATACTGAGAACAGGATACTGAGAACATGGTAAGAATCATTGGCAAAGCTGGTGGTAGATGTCCCTTTAGATTGCAAGAGCCCCTTTAAAAACTTCCCACTCCATAAATCAATTTTTCTTTCCACTGGAAGTTATATTTCTTCTCTGTGCCAGATTTGACTGGCTTTAAGAACATCTGCTGATGCGACTAGGTTTTCTTTGCCTCAGAAACATGAAGCATTTATGCCCTTGCCTTGGCAGATTTCATAAACTAAAGAGTCTATCCAAAGAGGATTGCTCTGTATAGGAGAAAGGAGCTGTGCCTTCAGTCAGATCTACCTGGGACTGTAAAGGCCCTATGTTTAGCAGACACTAAAGTATATAAGAACTCTCTTTATCTGCTTCACAGACAGGGGAAAAAGGACTGCACAAATCTATAAACCAGAAGTTAATTGGATTCAAAGTATTTCTTCTGTCATCACATCCATCTGCTGAAAACCATGAAGAATTACGCCAGTAAGGAAATATTTGAAGGTCAGTCTGAATAACAGGTAGTGTTTGTGTTTTTACTAAGTTCTCTGTTTCTGATACCTGTTGAGGTAGGCAAGGTTGTATTGCTGGGAGCTAGCAGTTCCACAACCCTTTAGTGTATGTGGACTGGTCTGGTTATCAAAGCATGGAAGAGAGGTCACTAGATGATGAAACAAGATGTGTGAGTGGAGTGAAGAATCTGAAGATGGATTGATTTTCCAGTAGAATGGTTTTTCCAGTATAAGAAGTAGAGGGCATCAAATGGAGTTTAAATTACCAAATACACAGAAAATATTGGTGTCTCCTGAGTGGAGACAGTTGGAGGTTGGAGGATTATTTAGGACAAATATTTGTATAATTGCACTGGTCCTTGACTCTAGGCCTTGGTAAGGCAGCTGTTTCTCCTGGTTTTTTTTCCATCATTAGGAAATAAAAAAAATAAAATGTTCTTCTCCCCTTCCCCTGGAAGAGGCTGACAGAGAGTTCTTGTGAAGACAAGGAGGTGGGGATGCAGATAAGGAGGGTATCAAGAATGAGAAAAATGAAGGAATGCTGCCAGAAATTCTACAGGGTGTTCTGGAGGAACTAGAAGAGTGGTTCCAGCCTAGCACACATAGTGTTCCCGTGCACTCATTTTCCCTTGTATTGGGCAGCGATGAGAGTCTGGGAAACTTGTCAGCATGCCACGTCAACTGTTTCGCAAAGATCCTCTAGCCTACATTCCTCATGCATCAAGTTGCCTGCAGCTTGGAGTACAAACTGGCCAAACGAGGCTCCTCACCTGCTCTGTGATGGTTAGAAGGGCAGCCACTTTGTGGTCTAGCTGCTGGAGAGGGAGTGAGAGGAATATAAACTTGTTTAACTGTCTTGGGGGCAGAGCATGGAAGTGCACTGGGCAGGCATCATGGGGATTTACAATAGCGCCCGGTGAGGAGTGGTTAGGGAGGCTCACGAGGCAGAGGAACTCTTCAGGGTCTGTGTTGGGCTGCTCTTGCGCAGAAAACAGACAAGACAAAAGATTGTGGGACTCAAAGCATGACTTTTCTTCTAGGGTAAGCTGTGGGAGGTGCAGTGCTTGTGCATTGTGCTAGGCAAGCAGCACAGGATCCACTCAGTCCCACCAAATACAGTCCACAGACTATTACTGTTAGAGACTCACTGAGAGGAATGAAAGTGGTGGCAGAGCTCTCTCAGCAACCCAAACCACTGGAGCAGCTGTAGCTTTTGGCATGTATTCAGGAGGGTCTTGGCCATTATTGGCCCAGTAGCATTTGTCTCAGATATTACAGAGTGGGCCTCTCTCCTTCAAAAGAAGCATCCACTGGGCTGTGATTTCTATTATTTGACATGTTTTCCCCTGAGATGGTGATCTGCAGTTCCTCATGGATACGTCCAGGGAGATGGGTAGCAGGTCTGGACACAAAGGTCAGCCAACAGGGGAAGAAGAGAAAGCGACCTCCCATGGTGAGCAGCCCTGATGCCAGGTGGACTCTTATTTGGTTGCCCCTGCAAGGACTGGGAAAAGAGCTAAATGGCTGTTTCAATGAAAGTATCAAAAATATATTTGTTTGAATAATAGGAACTAGTCATGCTAGTTATTTATACTGGTTTTGTGCATCTTTTGTAACATAGATATTTAACATCAACATTTTATAGTGTAACTTTTTGACATTATTGATATTAGTGAGGCAAAGACAGCACTTTTGGCAAACTGTTCAGTAAGGAAAGTTATCAGTTTCCTATTACAGTCTTCCACTGAAGATTTAAAACAAAAGAAAAATACAAGTATATGAATTTTTAAATGAATTTTCTTCAAAACAATATTCAAGTCATAAGATACAGCAATCAGAGTATGTTAGTGGTCCTCCTATTGGGAACAACCTGTTTGTTGGCTGGAGACTGATAGGTCAGCAAATACAACTGCAGTCAGATCAGCTTTTGAAAATGGGTGGAGAACATTGTATAAGATCTGCTGCTTGCCAACAATGGAGGAAATGATCTAGCACCAGGCTAGAGGCAGTGGTGGCACTCTTAGCAGTTCATTGATAAAAGAATGAACCACAAGAGAATAGGAAACAGTTTTTTTCCAAGCTAGAAAAGCCTTTACCCCCAAGTATTTTTGACCCACATATTTCAGAACATGTCAGACGGTTGATTAGCAATCTGTTGCTGAAGTGATGTATTTATCTGATGTGTGATTTCACTTAGCAGCTACAACACGCACAGCAAAGAGTTGGAAAAAAATGAACTGGAACTCTATGCAATATCTTTTATTCAAAACAGATGTATTATTTGGTATAAGTTTAATATTCTCCACACAATCCCAACTTGATCCTTAACCATCATGCACTAGAGTGTTGCTTTTAAAGAATATGAAAATGGACTGCTAAAATGCTGCATTATTTTCAGACTCATTGTTAAAGCTTAGAGATCTTTTGAACTAAAGTTAAAGGCATCATGTTTGATATATTGGTATAATTCCTGCAATATAAATACTCATAAATTAAGTTAGTGGTATGTATGGTTTCCTGTAATCTGTTTTACAGAATCAATATTTTATTGAATTAACTTCTTATTTTAACTTCTCACTTACCGACCCAGTGGCACAGTTGTAATGTGTACTTGATCACTCACTCTCCTTTATTTTTTAAAAATCAGACTTAACTATATGATATTGTAGACAGGGTATGTTTTTGGAAGTGTTGCACTTAATATTGTATGGAGAGAGAGACTGAAAACAGTACTACTGTACCCTAATGTAGAGGGTCGCATCTAAACATCCTGTAGTAGTTTAGAAAATGGCTTTGTAACATTATCCCCATTTTATGAGCAGAAAAACTGAAACTATTATTCTTTCTTTTTATAAGTATGTTTAAATTTAAGCACCTAGTATTACATTTACTTTTCTAAATGTGGATTTTATTTTTAAAAATCCTTTATACATGTTGATTATCATTTAGTTCATTACCCAATATTTATTGCAAACTTCTGCCAATAAGTGGGTAACCTGAGGCATGCCAAAAGATTGTTTATTCTCAGTAGGTAAGACTCTCTCACCTGTTGTATCCTGCTGGGAATGTGTTAACGGCTAAAAGCAGTTGCTTTGGTAGCTGGGGTGGTCTATTGACACATGATAACTCAGCCTTCTCCTCTGGTTTTTAGGCCTTGTGACTGCACGTGCAAGCCAAACTTCAAGTAGTGTGATTGTCATGCGCTGGTCTGGTTTTAGTCTCTTTCGGTTTGCATTACAGTAGCACAAATATTTATCATTATTAGTAGTAGTAGCAGTATCAAACAGTTTGCTGTATATTTTCCCCAGCAAGCGGTGCTTGATCTAGTTCTGATGTAGAAGCAGTGACAAAGATAGATGGCAATTTGGGATTGTTCCTATGGTTGACTTTCAACAAAATTATGACTGCAGAGAAGCAGATTCGTGTGCTTTCTTCCCCTCCTGTTACTTGCATGTAATTATACAATTTCCACATAAATTTCTACAAGACAATTGTCCCCTGTATTTAGAAGCTACCTAGTGCAAACTGTCCTCTAAGCAAAAGGGACTGGTAGTCGGAGGCAGTTACCCCCACTTGGTAAAACCCAGTGAGAGAGAGATCATTTGTCTGGTTAAGAATATAGAAAGGCAGAAATAATCACATGTATTTGGGGAACATTTTAGAAGGTAGTCATTGCTGCTGGCTAAAATAAAGTACAATAAAAAATTAAACCCTTACAATGAATGCTTGGAAAAAAAAACAACCCAAAACTACATAGTGTCATTGGTCCTGATGGTCTTACGCTTAATGTTTTTCTCCATCTCCTGTGAAAGAAACCTTATTCTAAAAGTGGAATCGCAGCTTTCATCACTTAACCATTCTTGATTATTTTGGTACATGAAATCTAACATCTGCAAAAATACAGCGAAGAAGATCCCAAAACTCATTCTATTTTTTTTAATAATCTTCAAGTTTCTGATATAATTTTTCCTTCTAGAAAAGACTGTGTATTTTTGTAGGTACTTAGGACTCAAATGACTGAAACACTAATCACAGAATCATAGAACAACCAGGTTGGAAGAGACCCACTGGATTGAGTCCAATCGTTCTTATCAAACACTAAACCATGCCCCTCAGCACCTCGTCTACCCATGCCTTAAACACTTCCGGGGAAGGTGAATCAACCACCTCCCTGGGCAGCCTGTTCCAGTACCCAATGATCTTTTCTGTGAAAAAAAAATTTCTGATGTCCAGCCTAAACCTCCCCTAGTGGAACTCGAGACCATTCCCCCTTGTCCTATCCCCTGTCACTTTGGAGAAAAGCTAGCTCCCTCATCTCTACAACCTTCTTTTAGATAGTTGTAGAGAGCAATAAAGTCTCCCCTCAGCCTCCTCTTCTCCAGGCTAAACAACCCCAGCTCTCTCAGTTGTTCCTCACACAGCCTGTTCTCCAGCCCCTTCACCAGCTCTTCTCTGGACTCGCTGCAGAGCCTCACCATCCTTCTTGTGGTGAGGGGCCCAGAACTGAACACAGGATTCAAGGAGCGGTCTCACCAGTGCTGAGTACAGAGGGAGAATAACCTCCCTGGACCTACTGGTCACACTGTTTGTGATACAAGCCAGGATGCCATTGGCCTTCTTGGCCACCTGGGCACACTGCTGGCTCATGTACAGTTGGCTGTCGACCAACACCCCTAGGTCCCTCTTGTCCAGGCAGCTTTCTAGACAGACTTCTAGTCTGTAGCTCTGCATGAATGGTTGGACTTGATGATCTGGTGGATCTCTTCCAACCTGGTGATTCTATGATTCTATGATAGAGTTGTTGTGCCCCAAGTGCAGGACCCAGCATTTGGTCTTGTTAAACCTCATGCCACTGGACTCAGCCCAGAAGTCCAGTCTGTTCGGATCCCTTTGCAGAGCCTCCCTACCCTCCAGAAGACTGATAAATACTCTTTTCAAAAACATCAGCTTTATAGTAATGCATTCCTTTCCAGGAACACAAAAATCTCTGGTAATCACTATCCACACATACCTTCAGGTACTGGAAGTCTCCTTGGAGCTTTGGATTGCCACAGCAAAACCTGTTGCTACATCTTTTAAGCTGCACAGCCAATGATTTTAGTTCCTTGCTCCCTTTTTAGTTTGCTCTTGCTTGTTCTGTGTCTGTGCTTTATAGGCTACACTATGTTTAAACTTACCGTGACACTGTGCTCCCACTCCAGGTTTTGGATGTGGAGGGGGAAGCATAGTGGAAGTACTAAATGAAATTTTTCTCTCTTTTTTTTTTTTTTTTTTTTTTGTGGAGACCAGAATGACTATATTAGTTGAGGCTTATTTTTTTTATCAGTGTTTAAAAATTATTTTCTGATATGGTAGAACCTGTTAGACAGATAGAGTTCAAGAAGGTGGAGGATATGTGAAAGCATATTTTTATAAAGGGAAAACCGGAGTGTTTTGTAGCTATGGGTTCTATATTTAAAATATCTCTACAGGTGAAATTTTCTATGTCTTTGTCCTGACACATTTTATTCCAGATATGCAAACAGAAAATAAGCAAGAAGGCTTAAGGTGTTGATGACTTAGATGCAGTCCAAACACTTTTACTTTAACATCTTGGTCTGTGGGTTTATGTGTGGAACATGCCACATGAACCTCTGACACATCATAGAAACTCATTTCTAGTCCTGTTTCTGGGAATTCAGTTGAAGCCATTAGATACTGACTTTATATGAGCATGATATGAACCTGGCATTCAGTCTTATTTTGCTCCATAGAATTGCCCATCACATTGCTATTGATGTTTCCAAATAATTTAATCTTCATGAATGCTAGTGTCACTTACCAATGGAGTCTAAAATGGAATTTGCAAGCTCTGATGCTCCTGAAGGCAGCTGTGTAGTGCTACAGCATGAAGGTGGTCTCCAACAAGGAGTTTCTGTTCAGTTTTACGTTGTTTGGGGATAGATGTTGTTAATTTGGTCTCATAAAGAGCTGAACTTACTGAGCAGTCACATTAGAAGTTTTGTTACTTTGGCATAGGAAGTTTTTGGGGTTTTGGGTTTTTTTGGTTGTTTTTTTTTTTTTTTTTAAATCATATTTATGTTGTCACTTCAGACATAATTAAAGGCATTGGTCCTGATCCAGAACCCTCTGAATTCACTGATATTCACACTCCGATTTCTACTTTAGAGCATACTCTTTTTTGTGCTCCTCCTTTTCTTTTTAATTATTAATTGCCACTTATACAACAGGTTTACAACTTCAGAGAACTCAAAGCACACAAAGAATTTGCACAACCTATACATAGGTGACAGTGCAGTACAACACTTCAGGAAAGGGAAGGATGCTGCATCCAACAAATTCAACCCCTAACTTCCCTGCTACTTACTGACTTAAAAAGACAATTTTTCAGCCCACTGTTGACTGGCTGCAACTGACAGCTTACTGTTTGGGTTCATGCTTCTCCTGCTAAACTGCTATTAACCTAATCTCAAATCTATAGAATAAAGGAACTGTATAGGAATGGTTGGACTCGATGATCCAGTGGGTCTTTTCCAACCTGGTGATTCTATGATTCTACAATTAATGACAGTCTTATCTGTCCATATTTAAACATTTACAGGATAGATGTTGACAGATGATCTCATCATCTAAACTCCCTTTGTATCCGATGGAAGGACAAAGATACTTCTGCTTCCTATTTTTCTATACACATTTGCAAATAAGCAGAAGTATGTACACATACATACATATATGTGCATGTATACACATATACAAAACTCGCAAAAAAATCTCATGACAAAACTTAAACAATAAATCAGATGCTTTTACCTAGGCTTGTTTTGTTTGCCTACACTTTGTCAATGCAAAGTAAAATCAGTGTGCTTTAGGTGTCCAGAAGTATTAATCTATTAGAACTTCAGAAAAAATATGTACAGCAGGTATAAATTCAGGGTATGCGACATCTTTTTTGTGTATTTCTGACTGAGATTCTTTTTACAACTAGCCATTGCATTAAGTGTGCAGGAACATCTACAGAAAACCGAGTTGAAGTATTGTTTTGGCCACACTAATAAGGTATTCAGCATTCTGCTCCTGTTCTGGGCTTTTGCATTATCGAACTGAAAGCTTTACTGTCATTAATGCAGAAAGAGATTTTTTTTTTTTGTCTTGTGTCCAGTTGATCAACTTTCTCCTTGTGTTTCATCCAGCAGTCTCCCTATGAAGGATAGATTCAATCTGAGACTCATAGACCCCAGAGAGAGCTTAGTTTCCTGAGAACAGATGCAATCACTGCTATCTTTGTACAAAACCATTTATCTCCGTGTAGAATCAGTACCTTGTCCAGCCCCAAAAGCTTTTCTGACCAGGTTAAAATCAAGAGAATTCTCAGTCTTTCCTCAATGCATATGATTTTGTCCGTCATTAAGGTTACAAATCCAGCAGTCCTGACACATCAGTGTCACACGGAGACCTATAAAAAAACCTAGAAGATAGATATTACCCAGTCTGAGCTTTCTGTCATGGAAGCAGGCACCATATTGCAAACCCAACTGATCTGTTGCAAAAAAAGGGATGGAAAAAGTCTTTGTAGTCAGTTTCTGTTTCCTAGTTGTTCATGAACAGATGAACATGTTTCATTAATGTAATGGCTGAATTGCCATTGTAAGCCAAAGAGACAGGCAGATATATTTGGAGGAGTTCTTGAATGCAGACAGAAGTGTTATGTATTTAGATCTGTGTTTGACTAGTAACAGCCTACTCTAAGTTGTAAACCCACAGCATTATCTACACTGGACTGAAGTGACATGACATGTTTTCATGTGATCCTGGTAGTTTTGGTAGGGTAAGCCACCAAAGAAAATGAATAGTGAGAAGAAAACAAACCACAATGAGCTGACCCATTCCTGCAGGATGCAATGCTGCTGTGGGCACAGGTGGGTTCTGCTGCTGTGTGTGATGGTCCTCTCGAGGGCAAGACTGGCATGAAAATCTCTGCACCCCACAATTTCTCTGCGCACCTCCTGGTGGCAGACAAAATTGTGACTGAAACCCAGTAATTCTCTCCTCCTCATGTCTTGATACAGAGAAGATTTAATCAATCCTGTCAAATGAGTTTTTGCTAGTGTAATTATTAATAAAAACTACTCATTTAATAAAAAGTTTTATATTGCAGCAAACTGGCTGATCTGTCCACAGAAAACTGACCATGTTTTCATTTAAACCATATCCCATTACTGATGTTTTCACATTTGTGATGTTTTCGCATAAAGTTTACTGGCAAAATGTGTCTTTCCTCTTGCATGTTTATATGTTTGATGGTTCAGCACATCTGTGGAACTGTTTAGCTATCAGCTAAACTAATGCAAACTCTGATCTCATTGTGGCTTTCTCTCACCAGCTAGGATATTACATTTCAGTTATTCCTAAAGGTGGCTTTCAGCTTCAAGCTGTTCCCTCCTCTCCTACCTCCTCAGGAGGATCTGAAAATACTCAGGATGTTGTTGTATGACTGTGCCTCAATCAGCTGCAGGAACTGGTGAATATGTAAACACAAATGGCCCCAGATGTGCACACCCTGCTAAGCCCTGCATTAGATACATCCACTTGGAGCTTTATCTTATCAGGGATTCAGAGTCCCCCTTTCTGGAGCTTGCAGGGCACTGTGTGGTGATAGTTGGCTAAATCTCATTGATCATTAATGGGAATTAGGTGTCTCTTGTGCCTCTGAAAAAACATCCCATTATGACTGGGCTAAGCTACTTTTCTCTATCTTAGAAACCAGTTGTCTCATCATATTATTTCGCACTTTCACACTGGGAATGTCAGTGATGGTAGCATGTTCATATGTGAGGGAGGGATTTAGCTCTCTGAATGGACCTGAGTGTGATCAGTTTTGTGATGCTGTTCAGATAAGGAAAGAAATGCTCCATGATTAATCATGGTTGTGATAAGAGTGTCACAGCAGCTGATGTACAAACTACCTTTGAAATGATCTGCAAAGTCACTTTCAGCTTCATAAATGCCAATAGAAGTGGTTTGATTGTATTAGCATGAGTCTCCAAAGAAAAGGTTAGAAAGGTTAGATATTATGAAACCTACTCTTAGTTTTTAAATTTTTTACAGGTGAGAGGAATGCATTGATCAGGACAGAGTTACATCTGGAATCAGTTGAACTGGACAAAAATATTTCAGTGTCTCGGTGTATAACAACTGATTAAATGTGCTCAGGTGCATCATGGGCTCTGGGGCCAGTTGGCCTGGCACAGCCCACAGTTTCATTAGTAAACTCATGGTCCCTAAAACGAGATGTTTGTGTGCAAATTGCCTATTGGGAGCAGTCCCTGGGCTGTTTCAGCTGCCAAATTGTGGTCAGGAACTATTTGTAAGAGTTTTATTTGGCCCAGGACAAGCAGTGCCACTGAATGTGCTAACAGCACAGTCAATCCCGTCCCAAGGCACATGAACAGTTCAGGCACTCAATTTATTAGTCTGCATGTAGCTACCGATTTCCACGGTTCCTTGATTCTTAAGCATGCTGAGGCCAGGATCTTATTTATAGGCTTTAGTCATTACTTCACTGCTGGTGGCCCTCTCTGGAGCCCTGATGTATATTTTTACTTATAAATCATTACATGTTTTAAATTCTGTGATGGTAAAAGTACAGCTTTGTGAGAAGGTATGAAGTTTTTGATAGTAAACATTGAATTGCCTTCGTTTTTGAAAAGAGCAGAAGCAGAGCAGTCCAAGTTAGGACTTTAAGGTCTGTATGGGTGGACAAATAGATGCATAAAAATTATTTGGAGGATAGTGATTCATAGGTCATACACTAATAGGAGGTGAATAACAAGAGGAGCACCACAGGGGTCTCTCCTGGGACCGATCCTGTTCAGCAGTGGTCCAGAGGAGATGATGGAAGGCATATTTGTGAAGCTTGCAGATGACACCAATTGGAGGGAGCAACTGATACATCTGAGAGCAGGTCTGTCATTCAGGGGGACCTAGACAGGTTAGAGGAATGGGTCAACAGGAAGTCTACAAAATTCTACAGAAATAAATTCAATACTTTGAGTTTGGAAGGGAAGAATCTCTCTGCAGTGTTACAGGCTAGGGTCAGCAATGCAGGAATGGTCCTGGGGGTCTTGGCAGACAACAAGCCAAACATGAGCCATCCCTGTGCCCTGGCAGTGATGGCATGCTTGTCTGTATTAACCAGACAACAGTCAGTAGGTTAAGGAAAGTTACCATCCTCCCTCACCCAGCATTTGCTAGACTGCACTTGTAATGCTGTTTTACATACCCTTTCTGATACAAGAAAGGCGTCATTAAAGTGAAGCAAGATCAGCGAAATCCACCAGGATGGTTTGGAACTGGAGCACTTGCCCTGTGAAGAGAGGCTGAGTGAACTAGTCTTGTTCAGTTTGGACAAGAAATGGCTTCAGGGGGAACTGAGAGCTTTCCACTACCCCCAAGGAAGTTATCAAGAAGATGGAGCTAGACTGTTCACAGTGGTGCATGGTATGTCCCTTTTGTGAACCAGGGTCAGAACCTCTGTGATTTACTGAGTCTCTTCCTGAAAGGCAATCGCATGCTCAGCTCATGACAATATCAGTGAGGTGACAGCTTTTTTACAGCATCATCCCTACATGATGACTGTAAATGTATAAGAAATATGTGCAGCTTTCAACTGTTAAAACCCACACAAGCTTAATAAATGTCTTAATTTAATGTCAGCAAGTTAAAGCTGAGAAGATAAAACAGAACATCAGGTGTTCTTTTGTTTGTTTTTTTTTTTTTTTCCCCAAAGCCCAAATAACTTCACAGACAGAGAATGTCAGAGAAACTGTTTGTGAATAACCTATCCCAACAACAGGATTTGTGACTTGTGTGTCAGTGTGGCAACACTACTGCAACTACTCTTTCAACAGTTTGGCTTACATGTGTGCACTTCACCCAGGAAAAAAATATATACTTTAAGTAGTGCAGTAATTCAACATGCAAAATTTCCTAATTACATAGTTTCAAAAATAATTATATTTTCTTAACCTTCATGCATATAATTGTTCTTACTTTCCTTTCCATCTTACAATGTCTCAACATAGATTATTTTTCAGAAAGCTAAGAACCATGCAATGTTTCCAGGAGAAAAGGACAATGAAAAATATTTCTATACCCTATTTATACAGTGGCAATGTCTCATGCCGTATTACACGACACTACTGATCTAATGTAACTTTGCATTTTACAAGAACGTGAAGCATCAGCTCAAAAACTGTCATAAGATATGAAAGTACTAATGACAGACCTAGGAAGCAGTGTAGTGCAATAACATGCAATTAAGATGAGTCCATTTGTGTTACTTGCAGTCAGCAGAAGACAACATTTTCATATGCCCTTCCAGATAAAACATCCATACTAATTATGAATATAGGACCGAAACCATGAATTACTTGACCTATTTGTCAACAACAGCAAAGGCAGTAGGGCCAGTTTCTTCCCCTTACCTGAAAGGAAGCCTTACTTTTAAACTTAGCCACAGCTTCTGGGCTACTTAGTGTAATTAGGGTATTGCAATCAGGCTGGTACCTTCTGAAAATTGCCACTATTCCCATTTTGAGACTGTAGTAGTAATGAATGACAGCAACAATCTTCTTGAGTGGCCACCTAGTTATTAAGTAGCCTAAGTTTAGAAGATAAACACTGATGGTGAGTTTCAACCACAAACAGCATAGGCTGAATTTGAAAGATGACCCTAAAATATCCATGTCATAAGCCATCTGGCTCTATTTTCTTTCCTATTATTTAACCACAGTTTTGTACAGACTATTCAATCGTGTGTGTGTGTGTGTGTGTATGTCCCATTAATATGGACAAACTTGCCTCCTTTTCCCACCTTCCGATCCCCCAGTCTCCTGTAGGGATGTGGTCTCAGCCAGCTGTGCCCTGGAGGTGGTGGGTCTGAGAGGGATGAATGCTGCAGCCTTTGATCACAGATCTCCTCTCCTATAAAACTCGTCTGTGACAGGTTGCTGATGTCTCTTG
Source organism: Coccyzus lansbergi (assembly GCA_033558105.1). Taxonomy (NCBI): domain Eukaryota; kingdom Metazoa; phylum Chordata; class Aves; order Cuculiformes; family Coccyzidae; genus Coccyzus; species Coccyzus lansbergi. Next base: position 761,915 of record JAUMJK010000727.1, read on the forward strand.
CTACTGTTTATTCTCTGGTTTTGATGCAGCCATGTGTTCAAGTATAAATTCACAGGCCACTTGGGCCTAATCTGTCATTTGATTTTCTTGCTTTTTGGAGGTATTGGGGAAATTTAAATCTACTTACTTAAATCATACTATGGAAGGATGCAATATAAAGGCAAGCTGACTAATGTGACAGCTGACTGGTCACATCTTGCTAGTTAAAAAAAAAAGTATCAGCATTTGATGACGTTTCTCTTGTGTCCCTAACCACTTTATTCCTATTAGCCATCATATTTCTTTTATTTATTAGCTTACGTCCAGGGGGAAAAAAAAAGATTTATCTTCATTGCTATCAATCTAACTTAATCACAGGAAAGGTAGTGTGCTAAATTAAGCATACATGTGGGATTTCTATATCAAAAAACCTGAAATACTCATAATCCTTCTCCACTTCACATAAGGTTGCCCTTTCAAAAACAGATGTAAATCGTGTAGCCATCTGATCCTAGTTTCCTTTTGAAATGCCTGTCTGTATAATTATACCAAGACACATAGCTTTAATTCTTCCTTTGTGGAAGTCAGTAGCAAAACATCCATTGCTTTTATCAGAGAAGGAACAGCTAGTACCAGTGCTAGTTAAAGTATGTAGACATCTTTTAGATAGTCTAGTAATAGCTGGGATATGCCCCCATTCTCCATCTGAAATTCTCACTTGTTTAGTCTGATCTTTTATGAAAGATGTTTTCCTGCAGCTGATATCCAGTTCATGTTGGTTGCGATGTGCCAAATCTTGATTGCATTGAGTAACCTTGCCTGTCCTGAGGAGGCAATGAGAAATGCTGGTGTCTGGCTTTTTGGTCCTTCCTCTCACTATTAAATTAAATATCTTTCTAATAAAAGAAGGCCTGACCCAAAGCTGCTGAAATCAGTGGAAAGGCATCCACTGAAATGAGTTTTAAATAAGACCTACCATTTTGAAGGCAATTAACTAACATACAGCCATTCTTTCATGATAGATATTTCTAACTGGAGCGAATAAGAGCCTTTAATGCTCTTTCTGATAAATCTCTTGTAATATATTTAATACACCCAGTGTTAACTTATAACTCGAGCATTAAACATGTTTGTCTCTAGTGGGAGTTATCAACTGTAAAGATATTAAAACGCTCTAACTTCTTAACCCCTGCAATTAAGATCATTCGTCAGTGGGATCAAAAGCTGGAGAGAATTGTTGTGAATGGCTAGCAGGTTCTCTGATAGATACTGTTATTCTGTTTCTTTGCTTCTGCTTCTGTATGTTTTTTTTTTTTTTCAAAGAATCACTAGGGTGGAAAAGAACTCTTGGATCATCATGTCCAACCATTCCTATAGGCCAAGAAACCATATCCGAGCACCTCGTCTACCTGTCTCTTAATAACTTCCAAGGATGGAGACCCTACCACCTCCCTGGGCAGTGTGTTCCAGTACCCGATGACCCTTTCCATGAAAATTTTTTTCTGATGTCCAGCCTGAACCTCCCCTGGCAGAGCTTGAGGCCATTGTGCCTTGTCACTTGGGAGAAGAGGCCAGTCCCCTCCTCTCTATAACCTCCTTTCAGGTAAGATCTCCCCTCAACCTCCTCTTCTCCAGACTAAACAACCCCAGTTCCCTCAGCTGCTCCTTGTAAGACTTGTTCTCTAGCCCCTTCACCAGCTTTGTTGCTATTGTATTGTTCACAAAAATTGCATATCAATGGAGAGAAGCTTCGTAGATATACTAGTCATCAACATATTATATAACATAATTTTGCTTATGAGAAATTTCTGGATGAAGTTTTACATTTTGCAGGGTCGCTTCCTGTCTTCCTCTTGTGTATCTGTTTCTGATACAAGTGAAATCCCATCGATGACTGAGGGTGCAGGCCTCAACATTTGCAGCTATGCCTTCCTCAGTATCCTCCATACATAGAGAAGAGGAGGTGGATATGTCACTAGAATCTCTTCATTGCCCTTCTTGTTCCTCCCTGTAACCTGTCATGTAAAACTGGAGTTAGCTGCAAAATCAGAATCGGTTCTCTGTCCAGAACTCGCTCAAGTTTTGAACTGATGGAGAGGTTCAATTTGGGCCCTCTCCCAAGCAGAAACACATTTTCGAAAGCTGAAGTTAAAGTCTCTTTCTGAAAGCTGCATTAGTATCAGCAAAGACTCTTTATCGTCGTTGTGGGTTACAGCACTTTAAATCAGCTATTTAATGATGGAAATTTCCTCCCCTTCCTCAGAGGCTGTGAACTGTTCAATCTAAGTCAAGCAGAGAACTGGCAATACTTGCAGCCCCCTTTGGCAGGCAAACAGCAAATGACTCTCGGCTGGGATTCTGTCCCAAAAATCCTATCCTTATTGGAAACCTTAGCTTAAACAAGGAGCACCACATCTGTGATCTATACATTTTTTTGCAGACCTTCTAAAATAATGATAGATAAATATAGAAACCTACCGGGGCTGGAATTTGGAGACAGAACTTTTATTTGTGTGTGGGGAGAACGGCCACATAGTCATCTCATGGGGTTTGAGATAAATCCCAGCCCTGCTTCCAACCTGCTGTGCAAACCTAGGTGGCATTTACACCTATCTGGCTTTTCTAAGTTACCTTGGGAGGGTTGCCAGCATGAGGAAGTCATGATACTAATGCTGGGATGAGGAAAGTCACATCTGTGTCATAAAGTGCTGCCTGTTTCAGTGCATTACCATATCCCCCTCTTGAGTAGCTCACAGTTCTAAAGCTAGGAGTTTAGGAACTACAGGATAGTTTTCTGGAGACCAGAGTCTTGTTTCTGCCACTTTCTTTGTTTGTGGTTATAGGAACCATTTGGGACCTGTTTCCCTCTTTTCCTTTCACTGGCTAGTTAGGTAGTGCAGGGATTCACACACAACATCCTGCAAGAGGTCTCCACCTCAATGGTCTCATAAAATGTTAGAAATGCAGAAAATTACCTGCTTGGGCAAGTCTCATGACTGCTACTCATGATGATACATGTGCTCAGGCAGTGCTGTTGGATGCAGCATTGATTAGTAATAGAGAATAAAAGCAGATGAGAAGAATACTCACTTGAAAAGCAAAGCAGCCCAGCCCTTATTCAGGCATACATGCATTGATGTAGATTTAATAGAAGTCAAGACTCTCGTTCATCTTTTCATTACTATCCTCAACTGCAGCATCCAACCCCCAAGCAACAACTGCAGTGCCAGTGTATTAGAAAGTCATAGGAAATCTGGACAGCCCTTTGCTCTGAAGCATGTGAAGTTTGGGATATGACCTGGATTGCAGCTTTTACAGTAGAAAAATCTTTCTAAGGGGCTCCCAAAGAACCCACTAATTTTGAAACATGCACAAATTGTCCACTTCGTCCAGACAAGCTGTAGCAAAAATTGACAATATTCTCTGCTTTAGAGTGAATCCTTGCAGAACAAGGATAAGTAATGCCTTCTGTGATGTGATTGCAGGTATAATTACAAACTCTAGAGGAAAGGCACTGCAAAAGTACAGTGTATTATCCTTTGAAAAACTGGGACCTAGGCAGATAAAATATTTTACATAACAGAACTTCTGTGTATGAAGTATTGCACTAGAATCTGCTAGACTGAGACCTGGCACTTGCAGAGAAAATCACTGGAGCTGAGGCAGGGTTAAATGTTGAATGAATACATATGATAGGTCACTGTCCTTTAGTCTTTCCTTCTGGGAGGAAGTAAATAAATGTGTCTGTTTAATCTAGCACATTAACCTCCCTCATAATCCTACAATTTACTTACTAGGGGATTTGTATAATCTACCCGATAAATAAGGACAGTAATTATTCCTGCTACAGAGGGCTGTGAGAAATATTTGCAACAAAGATTGAAGCTGGATTTAAAAACTGTTTTGGTTTTATTAGAAACACAAAACTCTGGCCAGGTTTCCTGGAAAATTCCACAGGGCCCAGTGCAGTTGGAAGCTCTTTTTCTGTACATGTATGTGTTCGCTTATCCAAAGTGTAGATTCAGAGTTGCATGTGTTCCTGAATACTAGAGAGCAAGCTCACGGGAAGAACAGCTTTGTGCTTCATGGAGGTCTAGCCACTGTATGATTCCACCAAGAAGTCTCATGGTGGAGAAAAGCAGCATATCCCCATCTTTACTCTACTAGCAGGCAGTATTGCCTTCTTTACACATACCTGGATGCCTATCTGTTGTATCGAAATTATTTCTTTAACTTCCCTTTCAGGACAGGGACTCAAAAGTCACTTGAATGATCAGAAATCTAATAAACACAATTAGGAGGACTACAAGGGAAAGTCCTACAGGATTTCAGTAATTCCCTTGAACAGAAAGCCCTTCTCTCATCATTCCTCCTTTGAAGATAAAAATGCTTTTGAGTGTTTCCAGGGAACACAGAAAATATCACAGTGCCGTTTGAGGGCTCAGTATGTAAAGAGCAGTCTTTGCATTCCCTTGAACTTCTGTTTTCCAGGATCACATAGGAAGAGCAAACTCTTCCCTGAACACTGGATAGCACAGTGACAAGCACCTGCCCTATTACAAACACAGTCAGGATCAACAACTAGAAAAAAAGGCCAGAGAAATTTTTTGCTATTTCTTATTGCTAAAGCTGTGTTTGTAGGTATAAGAGAGACAGAGACATTAAGTTTTATACATGTGATCATTGTAGTCACTCTTTGTTGGTCTGATTTCTTGATTTAGATTCCCTAAACACAATCTCAAATACAAAGCTTGATTTAGGAAGCTTAGGGTGAAGGGACACTTGGGTAATTCCCATTATTAACGTTGCCCCAGGCATGTACACTGAATACATGTATGTGAGGGACCACCATTCACGTTCATCTGTTCAGATGACAGGGTGCCCATACAGAGACCAGCTGTACTTTCGTTCCATCATACAGGTATTCTGCAACTAGGGGATCACTTAGGCCAAACTTTAAACGATATTAACACCATCTCTTCAGCAGTACAGCTTTCCTAGTGGGTAATTAATTGAGCTTCCAGCAGTGTCTGTCAGTTGTTTGTAACCAGCTTGCTTGCTTGACTAAGCAGCCGTGATGATATTAAGTGCTCTGTCTCATATCAGGTCTGAAGGGTGAAGGACTTGGCTGTATTTAAGTTTATTACACGTGAATTAGACTTTTGAGTGCTCAGTTCCTATGTCGATGTGTGCGGCTGACAAAGCTGGCTTTGAGCTGGGCTTTATAGACACCCAAAACAGCACAACTGGTTGGAATTAGATGGAAAAAAATCTCAGTACAGAAGAGAATCAAAAAGTTTTAAAACTATTGATTCATTCACAGCAAGGAAGTTGTTGCAGCTGTTTTCAAAACTCTGTGCAGAAGTAGAATCTTTTCAGAGACTGTGGTGGTATATGGGGGTTGCTTTAGTGGGTTGTCCTACAATGGCCTACACCATGGCAACAGTGTCTTAGAGGTAGGATCTTCCAACCCTCCTCAGCTAACCACACTTCCAAACTCTTCTGAAGGTACCGTGGTAGACTCCCATAGACAGTCTTCTACATCTAGAAACAGAGGCATCATTTCTTTTAATAATAACCCCTCAAAGAATATGTTATTTTTACTGTTACTTAAAGATTTCAGTAGCTTCCTCAATGCTTACAGCACCTTCCAGACACTCTCTAATTACTCTTTCATACCATAAAAATGGCCCCGAAGTGAAACACTGGTGTGCTTTATGAAGCATAGAAGAGAGACAACTGTCTCTGGGTGCATGGAAAGCTGTCTGTAATACTGCTCTAATGCTCTTTTGAAGTAAACCCAACTTTATCCATTTATAAGCCCTTCTATGACAGTTATCAATAGTTATGTTCACCTTTCAGTAGCCCAGTCAAAGGGCTGGGACCTAGGTATCCTGAATAAATGAAAAACCCTGAGGAACAGAGGGAGGTTATTTCTTCCACGTTACCCCCTCCTATGTCCATCCCAGAGCACCTACCTTGGCTATGACCAGACCCTAAGGGCACTAACAGGCCTTATCAGCCCTAAACAGCCTTCTGTGCAAACTCCAGCTGTCACTCCAGGAGCACCATTTAAGCTCAGCTTGTGGGGCTGTAACTACTTCATAAGTATGCTTGCGCTCTGCTCTGCTTCCTGGTGACCCAGTTTCCTGATTGATCTTCCAAAAGCTGTGTTGCAGGTAGCTTTGTGTCCAGTCCTGTCTCTGGTCTTTTTTCCTGGTTGGAAAATTTGTTATAGGTAGCCTTGTTTCTAGGCTCATTTTGCGCTGTTTCTGACTGTGCTCCCTGGATGGAGCCCAGGCTAGCTCATAACCTCACCTAGCCTGGGATCATGAGTAGAACTGGGCACTGCCACTGTCCCAGCCCTGCTCACACCCTGAGGGATGAAAGCATTGCACTGCACTAGTGTCACTCTCAGCAACTGGCTTGTCTAGCTGGGAGATCTGTTGTGGCTGGATGTTTAGACCAACACACAGGTATTCATGAGCTGTATTTTTAGGGAGTGTAGGCACTGTTTTGGAGGTGTTGTGTGTTTTAGGGGGAATATTTTTGTTTCTGGCAAGGAAGACAGAAGAGCATTTCTTGTTAATTGTGTCCTAGACAATTAGAGTTTGTGCAAAGGCACAACAAAAAAGAGCGTCATTCAGTATCTTCTCTAAACTAGATATTATTTCTGAGTGATCTTTTAAAAAATAGTATTTGTTCCCATATTAACCATTAAATGCAGGTGGCTGATTTATTTCCCTGATGTTCCCATCAGGATGCAATTCCAAACTGTGCATGGCAGGGGGGGATTACTATTCCTGCTGGGTGGTTGAAGTCACTTGCACTTTAGCCTCTTGCTGCCACCTGAGGCATATGATAATCACCCAACAACACACTGCCTGTCATCTTGCATTTCTTAGCTGTGTGTCCTACTTAAATGCAGTCTTGTTAAAAGTCACTTTGAATTATTACCAGAAAGGCCACCTAAGAGACAAAGATCCTGCAACAAGGAGTACAGAGCAAAGTATTAACTGGGCATAAGAATACTATCAATGTGCCGAACAGTTCTTGTGCAATATATGTGATACTGTAGTAGGTTAAATCTTGTTAGCTCTTGGCAAGTTAAGGGGTTGGATGGGTAAGGGGAGCTATTTTGCCTTTTCTTGGCCAAACTCTGCAAAACTGGAGCTGCAAATCCATCATTCCTGTAGTTTGCTGTCACAGACACTCAAAGAAAAGGGGAAAAACTACTGGGTTTAACTATCTTTGTCTTATTTCTTAGTTAGAGTACAGGTGAGAGAATTATCAGCAATTCTTCCCTTGATCTCCTTCGTGGATAGAGAGAGAATGACACAACGTCACTGAAATACAGGTGTAGATTTATGCTGGGGGAAAGGGCTAAATGAGTCCCTTGTCAGAAGTGGCCATTGCAGTGTGTGATTGCCTCATCAGGACTGTCCATACAGCTGAGCTGCAGAAAGTTTGCTGTGGCTGGATGAAGGCATTTATAAAGGATCACAGAGGTACACATTTTGGTAAGAATGTTCTTGTAGGTTGTATCTACTGACGTAGTGGTAAGTTCAAACAGCAGGATCTCAGAAGGTGCAAGGAAATGTGACGAGGGTGCTGTTTACCAGGTGCAGTAATGACAAAAGAATGGAAGTGTGAAACTAGATATAGACAACCAAACAATGTAGTCTTTGTCCTTTCCTTTCCTAACAGCAAGAAAAACATCTATTATTGCAATTTCCTAAGGCTCCTGACATAAAGGAAGAGGAAGTGACAATATCCAAAATGTTCTGGGCAAGAGAGACTGCAAAAAATGATGTAATTAATACTTAGTGATGGACAGTTATTGTGATCAGCCTCTTGAATGAAGGAAACTGGAGATTTTGCACCTGTGCAAACTTGTTACAAAGGCAGTGATAACCAGGCTTGCACTATGCTCATCAATTTGGTGACAAATGAGCAAAATAAAACCGGTTTTGAAATGTTAGTTTGGTGATAGAAACTAGAAGTTTCACTGCAGCAGAAGAGTGGCTTTGTACTTTGTCACTACTGATGAAAGAGAAAAACCAGCAAGTATATTTTTCTTATATTCATTGTCATGATTTTTAATTTGTTGCTTTTGATAGACTCATTAAACGGGTGGTCACAATGCAGAAAGAGTAAAAACGTATATAATATTTTAATAAAAGCTTCGGACAGACCAGTCTACTGCAAATTATCATGAACAAGTTAATTTGTTTCTCTTTTGTGCAGAACACCTACTATGGTTGTTGATGGATGGTGTGTTACGTTAGGCACGAATGAGGATGAGTCTGTGGCTTGTCTTCAAATGAATGGGAAGGAAGGGGAGTATTGTTTGGATTTAGGATGGGGATATAACTTCTTCTGCACTTTCTTCTGTCCACATTACTTCTTCCTTCTGTTGCCTCCTGGAGGAACAAAAATTCTGACCAAAAATCTAGCAGGGCTCATTAATAGAGCTTTAAACTAGATATGAAGGGCAAGGAGGATGAAGCCAGGCTAGACGGGAATTAGCCTGGAAATGACACTCCTTTCTGTCATCTACCAGAAGTCCTGTCTGACTGAGGAAGTTCCACTTGACTGAAGGCTGACTGATGTTGAATGGCCTCAAGCTGCACCAGAGGAGGTTCAGGCTGGATGTCAGGAAAAAAAAATTCATGGAAAGGGTCATCAGACACTGTAACAGGCTGCCCAGGGAGGTGATAGAGTCTCCATCCTTGGAAGTATTTAAAAGATGGGTAGACGAGGTGCTCAGGGACATGGTTTAGTGGCAGACAGGAATGGTTGGACTCAATGATCCAAGAGTTCTTTCTCAACCTGGGGATTCTATCATTCTATCATGCTAGTACCTGGGGTAGAATCCTTATTAGAGGATTGAAGGCACTGTCATAAAAGGAAGTGGTAGATGTATTGGATTTGACAAACAGAGACCACTAGAAAGCCAGTATAGAAAGATTTCTTTTAATGTTTCATAAGTTCTGAACTGCAAGATAAAAGAAAGATTATGCACTATTTTCAAGAGGCATGTGATCAAAACCCTGAAATGTTTTTCTTGAATGATGTGGCTGCATATTGAAGACATTTTTAAGCCTTGCACTTTCATGCATTTTTTGATGAAGTATTAATTTTGAAAGCAAGCTAGTGTATTTAGAAGGAGAAAACCAGCATCTATTATTATTCCTTTATACATATATATATACACACACACACACACGCACACACACACAAATATAGATACATATTCTTTGCATTATTCCGAGAAGGGAAAGGATTTTTCTATCAGATATTCCTTTTGTCAACTTCCTCAATGTGACCCATGAAAAATGAATCAACTCAGAATCTGATAACAGTACAATGTAGCTGGTTTCCTTAACTCTATGTCAATTTGATAATATTATAGTTAATTGACAAGAGATTGTTGGTCTGGCCTAGGAAAGACCTCACTAATTCCTTTTTTCATAATAAGCATAGACTCATAGCATACAGTTCTGTTGTGGTGGTTTGTATATCAGTTGAGATTCCAAATTTGCCCAAGGCCACAAATTTTTTTTTTTTTTTTTTTAATCTGCATTAAACAAAGAAGCTTTTGAAGCACATTTGTAAGTCTGAGACCTCACTTGCCTGCCCAAGTAAACAATGTCATATGTGCACTTTGCCCTCCTGACAAAGCAGGGGAATATCTCATTGCTGTGCTACAACCTATTTAGCTCCTTCCTGTGGGATGTAAGACTACACAACTTTTCCTCTTATGAAAACCCATTGTACCATACAGCCAGAAGTCGACTCTTTTTCTCTTGCCCCATGCAGTAACCTTAGATATCTCTTCCTGATGCGTCTCCAGCATTTACATGTTTGACCTCCATGCCTTCCTATTTGCTGTGGATTCGATTTATTTCATTGGAACTAAAACTTTTGGACTAGCTTCTCAAGTTGTGTGCTATGAAGAAGCCTTCTAAAGGAGTTCTTTTTTTTCTGATTTTGAACAGGACATTGCAGAATAGTTCAGGATTTAGGGTATCGTTGCTATTTGATTTCAATATAAATACCTAAGCCCCACAGGAAAGGAAGGGAGTAAAGGCAAGGTAATTATGCTTACAGTACTTTGATACATGTGACTTGTTTAATTCAAGTCCCATAGTATGAAACCAGAGAGTCCTATGCAAAGGCATGGCTGAACTGCAGTAGAAAAAACAGTTATACTAGATCTTTATGTGAAAAGGCAGCATTTCAGTTTTAGCTGAGGAAAACCCTTTCCATCAGGGTTAAATTTCTGAGTGTATATATTCTATCTCTCCCCTTCACCTTTACTGTAATGTCTAAATATTTCTAGACAAATCCTTTTTTTAACACAGTAATGTGCAGTTTAGATAAGAACTCAGACTTATCTGTGCAGCTCCTATCCATGCGTTCTCTTCCCAATTACAGAAATCAACAAACAATAAATACTTGCCATCCATAAAAATAATAATAAAAAAGAGCCTGAATTGGTTATAAAGGTGATTTCATCCAAACAAACTCTGGATCTCTGTCATTATCTCTTCAGAAAACATATTTGATTCTGAGATAGAGTAAGTGAATTTCTTCATAAACCTCATGATTCCTTCCTTATTTGAAGTAGTCTTTTATTTAGGGCTATGAGCTTAGTATCTGATTTTTCTCTCCTTATTTCTCCTTCCTTTCTCTGCTAGAAGGTAGCTATTGACAATTCTGTATCCACATACATCCTGGAGCTTTGTTAAAGCTTTTATTTAATATATGAAAAGTATAATGTATGACAGCTGTCTTTGTAAAGAAGTTGCAAAGTAACTTGTTACAGTAGAATGTATTTTACCTGAAAAGCCTCTTGCAATGTGGTTACCCACACAACAACTGCCTAAGTTCTCCATGGTTATGGCTCTTCCAGCTTGCAGTCTCTGACAAGCAAAGGGAGATGTGACTGCTCTAGGAAGGCAGCTACAGCTTCAGGTCATTTTAAGATATGTTTTAATAATCAGGTGGTGGTTTTTGTTTATTGATTGCATCCACAGAGAAATCAAATTCTCTCAGGACTTGTGAGGCCCAGGTCACATTGAAGGTCCACACAACATAACTCATAGTGTAGAAGGAAACATGTATCTTCATTACCCCACAAACTTTAATGAATAATTATGTAAAAAAATGCCTTCAAAAAAAACTTCCAGAGTGGAAGTGATATGATGAAAGAAGCCTTTAAATAATGAGTGGTTTGGGGGGTTTTTTGAGATACAGGCTAGGAGCAAACTGTGGACACTTTTTTCTCACCGCAGGAATGGTATGATAGCTAGAACATGGCACCTCCGAAGTAACGGAATAATGCTGGGAAGGCTTATCTCTTCAGTTTCTGTGGGCAGTGCCTGAAGTTAGACTGGTTTATTATTTGTTTATACATATACATATACATATACATATACATATACATATACATATACATATACGTAGATATGCATTCTTTGCATTGTTCCCAGAAGGGAAAGGATTTTTCTGTCAGATTTTCATTCTCTCGACTTCTTCAATGTGACCTCAATGGTGTAAATCCATACAATTTGATGTTTAAAAGGTATTAGATGGCCAACATATCTAAACCACTCAGCTGTAGACACGCCTAATTAGCTCCTAGGAATTACTTTATTATTTTAGCAGTTAGCAATCACTTTCTCAGGATATGGAGGCAGAATGTCTTAAATAAGCTAAATCTGCTGAGCTAGGCATGTTAGGTGGCAGCCTTACCATGTATTGGAAAGAAAGTTAAGGTTTCATGACTTTATCCAATCCCAGAGCTCATTCAGTAGCACAGCTTCAAACTGCAAAGTATCACAGAATAAAGGTATTCTGGATGAGCTCTAGTTCAGTTGGAAGATTTTGAGCTCAGGGCACAAATGTTTGGGTAGTTACTATATAATCTGACTGTAATGTCTGCTGTATGACTCTTAACCCTGGTTTCATCGGCCTTGCCTTACAGTGAGGCATGGTGCAATATGACTCATATTCACTTACCACTTTTATATCAAATTGCTCAGACAGCAGAACACGGAGGTTATGCTGCCTTTTGATTTTGAGCCAGCTTAGTGCTAATTGGAGGAGGACAGAAGATGCCTGACCCAGCATAATGTTAGAGTGGCATGAACAGGTAACTGATCTGGCAATTAATGCTGAGTTGATACATCAGTATTTTGGGAACTAATTAGAACTGGCAAAGCATGCATAAGAAACAAATGCATTATGTCATGCAGGATGTGGCATTTTTTTAATCTGACAAAAGAAGTTCTAAAACCAGAATTGTTTTATTGCCGATCCTAGTCTGAGAGGCGTCAGTAGATAGATGGACCATGCTTCGACTTCATAATTACCAGCATAGAGAACTCCTGTGAATTCTCATTTACCGGTTTTGTCCTGCTCACCAGTGTTCATGTGCTAGCACAAATTCCTTGTGTAGAAAGCCAAAATTGTCTTATTCTAGAGCTATTTACTTGTGTTTCAGGAAGCACAAGTTTTACCACATCTTGGTGATTTACAACTGAACTTTATACTAGAATAGGTATGGGTATATGAGTATTCCCCAGAGTGTGCACAAATCCATATGTCTCTTCTAACTGATTTGATTGGTAAGAGTGGAAATGGAAAGAAGGTGGCTTCACAGGGAATTTAGACTCAATTTGTTTTTCCTCTAGGACTTCTTGAGTTTTGCTAGCAAAGATCCTCATAGACCATATTTGGTAATAATTCCAAAATGGCTGCCTGATCCCTGGAGGTGTTCAAGGCCAGGTTGGATGGGACTTGGGCAGCCTGATCTAGTGGGATGTGTCCCTGCCCATTGGCGGGGGATTGGAACTGGATGATCTTTAATGGCCCTCCTGACCCAAACTATTCTATGATTTGCAAATCAAAATCCATCATGTGTTGTACTATTGTATAAACCTTTTCCTATAATTCCAAATACAAATATATTGTATTGCCATATCGAATATGTAAATTGTGGACCAAAGACCCAAACAGCAAAATGAAGTGAAATCCCACATATTCCTCATTAGTCTGAAAGCAGAAGTTTCATTTGGTGGAAGTGATAGAAAGATATTAATCATCCTGGCACTGCAAAGTATGTTAATAGAAAACAAATATTTTGGAAAAAAAAGAAAAACTTTTCACTTGCCACTCTCTAGATCTCCAGTACTGCTTATGTAGCACACATAAGCAGTCATCAAGAGAACAGGAAGGTTTTTTTATGGACAAGGATTCACATCACAAACTTGGACACATGTATATTTCAGATATGCTCCATAATTCTTCCAGCACTCCGAAATATGTTTTTTAAATGGCACTTGAAACTTAATTTAGTGTCTGTGGCTACAGAGGCATTAGAATTTTTTTTCAGATTTTCGGAAAATGAGTACCTAGTTTTCTTGTAAGAAATTTTCTGAATCTGAGCCTTTTCAAGTCCAGAGCATACGGATTTTTATGATAACTCTTCCTCATAAGAATATTCTAAAATGAAAAGGGAAAAAGAACATTTCTTCTGTTCAGAAGAGTAACATTTGAGCTTTAAAAATCAAAGATAGAAGTTGGCACCAACAATTCATAATATTTTTTGAATATTCCCTGAATACATTTATCTTCTAATAAATTTATTTAGTTTTTCTTTTCTTTCAAGTTTTGTCCTCTTTTTTTTTTTTTTTTGCTTACTGTTGGAAAAAAGCCACTATAAGTTAAAGGCAAAGGAGCACGCCAAGTAGTAAAACCAACTCTGAACAGAACCTCTATGACTTCTTTTGGGCCAAAATGTCCATTACAGCTCTGGAACTAGCGGTGAAATAACTCTTTATGTTGCACTATTCTTGCACAGCTACTAAAATTCTTGTTCTTTTTAAGAGCTTAACACCTGCTCCACCTTCCGCGAGCTTCCAAAATGGTTTGGCAGACTTTTGTGCTCAAACATAGGCAAGGGATGTACTGAGCTGACTGGAGAGCCATACATTGGCTCTGTAACAATAGCAGTCAGGTCAATGTGAGGTTCAAAGTCCTCAAGAAATACCTCCTTTTCTGTCTTTCTTCCCTATGTAAATTGCTTGTCAGTTTACTTAAGGTTTGTGGCAACCCTCTCTTGTTTATACAGCTGGATGGATCACTACATGAAAGAGGCTTTTTCTTCTGGAGGTGGAAAGAAGGGGAGGAATGAAAGAGGTTCAAAGATGATTAAGGTCAATATTTTTGAACTTAGATATTTAAATTTTGGCTATCGTGTTTTACATCAGGTTTGGTGAATACCTGCCGATTTTATCAAAAGATGACACGATTTAGTGTATTTGAAAAACATCCCTGTGCTTAGATTTTTATATTTTGCTATAAAAATCTTGCTCTGTGTGCTAGCACTTTTCTTTGAGGTGTCAGAAATTGCTGACATAGGTTCAAGCTGCTTGATTGTTTTAGGATTTAGCTTTAAGTTTCCCCAGGAACAATGCTGTCTTAACACTTTTTGAACACAAGGATACACACACACGGTGGGTAAGGCAGCTCTAGGAGTTAACCTAAGGACAATGTTGCTGAATTTCTGCAAGGGTCTGAATCTCCCTGCTCTGGTCTGTGGCTGGAACATCACTTGCTCATCAACCACCCTCTTCCTACCTCCTTTACTATGTTAAGTGCAGGATGAAGACAAATTACAGCCTTGACTTCTGCAAGATACTGTAATAGCTCCTCTGCAAACTACTTATGAGGCAGAGAAGAGGTGGGCAAGATGAGGAGGAGCCGTGTAGTCAGTCTTTGCTTGTTGTCCTGCCTTCAGCACCAGAAACTGCAGTTTGATTTTGGCTCCAGGACTGGAACAATGTGATTCTGGAGGATAATCTCACCTGCAGTGCTAAGGAAGAGATGTTTATTATCTCGTTCAGAGAAAACTGCTAATGCTGAGGAGGGTTTTCCTATCCCAGGAGCCAGGCAAATCCTACTCCTGGAGCAACAAGAAGGTCCTTGACTGAGTTCAAAGTCCTTTCTTCAGCTGAGGATGCAGATAACATATGGCAGGTCCATAAAGGTACACCCATAAAGGTCCTAAGAAGACTCAAAAGCTTAATAGAGAGAAGGAGATAACATGAAGTATTGTTCACAATGGGAAACTAGAGTATGGACACATTGCAAAGATGAGGTACGTAGATAACTTGAGAGTAGAAATCAATGGTAAGTCTCCTGCTTGATCTCATATGTATCAGAGGTGAATAATTGTTAGTGGGTGTTTTGATAAACATCAATAGCAGAATATTCCTGTCACTGGCTGCATTCAGTCTCCTGATCACAGCTATGTGGAACAATATGGCAGTGGAAGTATTTGCAGCTGAGAACAGGATGTATGCAGGGAGGTGTCATGCCAAGAAGCAATTCTGTGACAGAAGTGCATAGCTTGAGGTGTATAGCATTGACATTTGATGCTAGCATGAATTCACATTTTGCTTGACTACTGTCAACCAGCTTCATAAGCTGTCTTGACATTGATTTCTTAAAGAAAAAATAGTAAATGGAAATATAGAGGAGTGTGAGGTAGAGGGACCAGAGTGGCTAAAAAAAAAAAATAAGCTAATGAGTCATATGAGTGAGTTAAATGATGTGCCAGCACTCCTGGAAAAAAGTAGAGAAGGACTTAAATAGGAATTGGAAAAGCTGAGGTTGAAAAATGCCCAGTTGTATAAACAGGCTGCCTGTTAGTCTGAAGACATGCAACTTTTCAAACCTGGTAGCTCAAGGTTGATGACAAACTTAATATTGGATTACTTGATTTAAGAATGAGAATCACTGATAAATGCAAGGGGAAAAAATGTTGCTATTAAAAATAAAATCAGGATTATTATTTTTTTAAGCAGACATTAGTAGAAGGGGATGCACAAAAAGGTTCTGTGAACTATTTCTTCTGATATTTCTTGAAATACAGTGTAAATGACAATCAGGTAATGCAACTTAAGGGCTAGTGGCATAATGGCTTGTTTGGGATATTCCAGTTTGTTAATAACATAAATTAATCTATATCTATACAATGCTAAAGCATTCAGAGCTCTCCAAAGAAATCCTAAACAAGGAGAAGCAGAAGCTCACATTTGTTCAGATGTATTCTAACTCTGCTCAGAGAAGAAACCTTCTCTGATGCTGCTGAGGGTGAAAATAGATGCCCCAAATGATGCAAGCGAACTGCTTCATGGTGAAGTGTTTCTTAAGAGGCGATAAAATATAAGTGAACCTCCATTCCCATTTTGTGAAGTGAATGGTGTCCTGGTGAGATGAGCAAAGATTCTTGGGGTCATTCTGTCTCATGAAGTGGGGTATGAACTGTTTGAGAACTGCACAGAGTTCACTGGGTATTTGAAGAGTTATGGAATTATCTAGTAGAATGTCAGAGCCTTTTTTTTTTCTATTGCAGTGAATTGCTATGCTGAGACTCATTTCAGAACAGTTCCATCTTAAAGATTCTTGGTAAAATGGACAGTTAAAAGCTTTTTTTTTCATGCTAAGGAATTACTAAGGATGTACTTCACCATGTGTGCTGTAATTCTTTTAATAGCTTCATTCCATTATCAACTATTTATTAAAAAGATTTCACCACAGATACAGGCTTTATGGAGATTACTGTGCACTGTACTTAATTACCAGATGTTCGGTATGTTTACAGTATATCTGGTATTCGAGTAAACTTCCTTGTGTGAAAACCATTTAAAATGAACAGTTAAAATACCACTGTAAAGCTCTGTATTATAATAACTTGAAATGGAAATTCCAGCTGGTCAATGTTATGAAACTGAAACTATTAAGAATTTCAGCCTTATTCCGAAACAACATTATTAAACTCCAGTGAAAATGTATTTTGCTCTCTGAATTTACCCTGTATGTTCAATCCATCAGATAAATAATCACTCATGGGCTTTTCATATCCTTTTAGTTAGTTTATTGCTGTCTTTTTTCAAAACTATGTAAACTCAACTATATGCCTAAATTTCATAGAATCATAGAATCATAGAACAACCAGGTTGGAAGGGACCCATCGGATCATTGAGACCAACCATTCCTATTTGTAACCAAACTATTCTAATTCCTATTTGTAACCAAACCAAACTATTCCTATTTGTAACCAAACATCAGAGTTTCATGGTTAGGGACTTTAAAACTGAGATGTGTCAAAGCCAATGGGAAGTGTACATTGTCTCAGTTCCATTATGTGGCTTCCTTAAAATTCTGGCTTTCATACAATTTTTTATAACTCATTAACTTCTTCAAATTTATCCCTTTTATGAACATGTGACTAGCAAAGATCTGCAAGCCTAAAGCCAGCCTGTTGTAAGCTCACCTCAGCATCCTAGAAATGGAGAGATATTTTGCTGTCTGATCTATAATCTTTCTTTCTTTTTCTAATTTTAAGCTTAGTTTTATTCATATTTTATATCTCTTTGTACTGGGTTGATTTTTTTTTTCATTGAAATTATTCTTCTCCTTCCCTATTATTAATCTTGAGCAATTGTAGTCTTGTAGACTTCCTATTGTGCCTTATTTAATTCTGGGCTAAACAAGTCAAGCTGTTTTCAGTCTACTTTCTATTCCTCTGCTAACATGTTTTTCTGTTTTTCATCTTCATATGACCTGAAGAGCACATAGATATTCTGCATGATGTCTTGTGAGTGCTCTTGGAATAAATTTCATAATACTTTTTCAGGGAAACATTAATGAATCTCAATTTATCTTTCCATAGTCAACTTGTGGTCAATTAAAATAATGAGATGACTCTGCTCTCCTCATTTCCACCTTAAGACCTCCCCAGTCTGAATCAAAATACTTGTCCATACACTCTCTAGAGATGATATAGCACTCTGTATTTCATCCCCTTTCTCTGATGCCACCAAACACAGCTCAGAGTATACTCCGATTTCTCCCATCCCGGATGTGCAGCTGTGTGTCAAATTGTCATTAACATTAAATTTATTTTTCTGCAATTGTCTTTCTGTCACACTTGCACTATTTACCAGAACTAAGCCTGAAATTTCAATGACTGTTTGGAAAATACATGTGTTATTCATGTGCTGGAATAATTGAATCCTACCTGCAGTACTGGTGTTTTCCTCCTACTTTTATCTGCTGCAAGAAGGCCTGGAAGGATTCATTTCTTAATGGATCTTAATATAACCTAATTCTGTAATAAGAGCAATGTGTATTTGTTCCTATATTCAGCTTCATGTTTCTGTCTATGCTTGCTGCTTACAGCAGCAGATCCACCCTATTGCTTCAGTGAAACTTAAAGATCTCTTCCAGGCTGAACCTCAACTGGTTTACTTTTAATGTTGCCTCTACTCACTTGTTTCAAGCCCAACAGACACAAGTAGCACACACTGCTATTTAACCTCTTTACTTTAATTTCTGATTCCTGTGAACTTAAGGGGCCTGATCTGCTCTCAGTGACACCCAGGGATGTTTTACTGTTGACTTTATAAAGAACTGAACCAGGACCTAAAAAGAACTGAACCAGGACCTAGGTTGGCAGTGGCCCATGGCTGATACCCACACCTCAGTCCCTTCAGCTCTGGGTGTTAACAATCCTTCAAGACCAGCATGATAAGGACATAATGGTGAAAGCTGGGGTAGTGTATTTCATCATTTTTCTGTAGGCTTCTCATTCATATAATAGGTTTCATCCCTTGTCATAACTTTATTAAAAAGCATATCACCATAGATACAGCATCTAAAGGGATTATCACATAGTAAATGTAATTACAAATTTCTCAGCATGTTGCCAGTATTTGACAGTGAAACATAATAGATTTGATCTTTGTTGTATCTTCCTATGTGCCTGCTACAAGTCTCAAAAGTATCAAATTACATGAAACAAAAAATTATAAAGAAATTAAGATATAGAGATGCACTTGTGTTTCAAACATTTTACCTTAAGGTTTTATATTTGCTTTGCAATGGATGTGGAAGCAGTATAAACACCCTTTGGGAGAATTATTTGTCTATATCCCAATAGGATAATTTTTGATTGCATGTGAATTGTGTCAGAATAATTATTTCAGTAGTGTAGCAATAAAAATGACAAAAAATGCTATGCCTCTCTACTTATGTTGTTCTCTATGTTCTTGCCAATAACTAGTTCTTGGGACTAATTTGCTACTTTTGGTCTTTTGAATTAGGATAATCCAAAATATTCACTATGCTTTGTTATAGTTAAAACAGCTGAAGTCATCATCATAGGGTTGTTCATCTGAACTTCAAGACACAATTTAACCACAATTTAAGGCACTTTGCAAGAAATCAAAGCCAAGTAACAGTGTTAATCCAACATTTGTACTAACATTGTTGCCAGGACTGAAGCAATTTCTGTTCCTGAAAGGTTAGGGATTTGGAACATTTTTGGTTATCTTTCATAGTAGTACCAGAGATGCCAATTCCAACACTGAAAAAAATCATTCACATTTAAAAATAAAAGTAAAAAGTATTTTAATACTTGTGTGTTTTGGAGAAAGTCTGAAACTTACAAGACAGGCTCAAAAAACCCAGTAAAAAAAAAATTATAAAATTAGTCTACAGTGGCTTTTTGTTTGTTTTCTGGAAAATCTCTGTAATGCAAGTTACTATGTGCATCACTTAATGTCTAGGATTGGCAAGACTATGTTGTTTCTAACAGGATGCAGGTGAGCTGTTGTTGAGAAATGAGGTAGCATGCTACTCATGACAGGGGGCCAGGCAGGGTGGTGTGGATGTGGAATTACTAGGATACTGGCAGGAGCAGTAAGGAGAAGTAGTGTTTTGAGAAGTTATCCAGAACGTTATAAGAAATTTGAAAATGCAGTAGGAGGGGAGGAATGTACGTGCTGGAGGATGTTAAGAAGAAGCAGTATAATGCTGAAGAACATGACAAGGCACAAAAGGAAAATGTGAAGTGTAGGAAACTAAAGAGAGGAAAATGTGAAAGGGGGCTGTCAGGGAAGAGCACAAGAGAAATAAACTGGGCAGCTGCCTCTTTAGACTAGCTGAGGAGAGGGGCCACAAGCGCTGCAATACTCAGCGTCTTACCCTGAAAGGATGAAGTGCAGGAGAGTTTATATTTGCCTAAGTAATGGCAGCCAGCTGTGTGAGGGGATATGTAACACAGAAATGATCATCTTAGAGTTTTGTCTTGTAAAGCTTCTCTTTGCAATGCTCTCAGATGAACGTGGAATGAAGTGTGGTAATGTTTTGCACAGGGTGGGAGAACATAAGCTTTTTCAGTAAGAATGGCTATAATTAGTTCATTTGGGAAAAAGACCATTCTGAGAGGCAACTTCCTCCCTGCCTAACTAAGAAATAGCGTGAGATTTGCTCACTTCTACATAAACTGGGAGTGATGTGGTGACTCATGCTGTATGTGACACACAAAGCCAAGCTGCATGTGGCATAAATGACAGCAGAACAGGCCCCGTAGTGTTTTAGGCTTCATGAGCTGGGAGAGCCTGACAGTTTTCTCTAAAACTAATTCAGCAGTTTCCTTCCAACTGTCAAGTTTATGCTTGTATCTATGACTCTCCATTTCCAAGGCTTCTGATGGGGTATTTTAGGTGTCTGTAGGAGGCTACATGGAATAGAAATTCTCTTGTACCACTGGTACCTTGTGGCTAGGTTTTTTTTCCTACCTTTCTATCTTTTTTGTGTTTAAGCTCCAGTTGCCACTTCTAAAATCTGAGACTTCAGCTGTATTAACATGGCCACTAATTGGAATCATGAAGATTTTTATTTAGATTTGTCAGCATAGGTTTAACTAAATTGGAAGTACTAAACGTACTCATCTTATCATTTCATAGTTAATTGTCCTTAAGCCCTTTGTCCTTTGTCTCAAAACTAGAGTGTATTGAAGGAAGGTTACTCACTTCCACAGCACTTCATTTCACAGTCTCTTTTTGGCAGGACAAACCAACCCAAGAGATACTTCTCTCTTTTCATTTGCTTTTTTTCCACCACTTCTAAGTGCAAAGGAGCAGTCAGCACTTCTATAAGTGAAAAGGCAGGATATCAGCCTTTCTTCATTTGCTTTCCACAAAGAAAACATTATTTTTCCACCACTTTTTCACTACTTCAGAAATAACAAGCAAACCAGAACAAGGGCCACTGGATTTCATTGTCTGATGGTTTGGTGACTTTTTTGGGGGGGTCACTTTTGTTATCTTCGCATGTTTGGAAGAACTGTCTCTTCAGGGTAATGTATTTAGGAACCTTGTATTCAAACATTACCTTTTTAATGCAACTTCTACTTGCTTGTTAGCTGACAGAAGTATTTCTGCTCTGTGTTCAGTGAAATACATCTCAGCTGAGTAGAGGTGCCTTTGCAAGCTTAGAGAATAAGATGTTTTGTTCAGAGTTTCCCTGGAAATGTCTGCAGTTGATGTCCTGCCTTATCTTTGCACATTACAAAGCAACACTGAAAAAATCCTGCCTTATTTGCTACTAGTTGTTTGTATTTCTTGTCAAATACCTCACACATTAAAAAAAAGACAAGCATTTGAGCATATATATAATAGGCATGAAACCCTAATTTCATTGAAATGAATGCAAAAAATCCCTTTAACTTCTGCGGTAGGATCTTGCATCAAAAATGTGGTAACAATTAAAAAGAACCACATCCTTCTTACCACTTTACAGTTCTTCTTAACATTACATCTCAAAACAAAGTTTAATGCAATTAATCTGATGCTAGCCTGAATTAAACTATTTTTATGGAATTACTTTCTCTCAGGCTTTTAGAAGCCTTCTAGAACCAATTCTTGTCTTGGATTTAGATACTAAACAAACTGCTTACATTTTTCCCTGTAGCTTGAAAAGAAGAAAGCTTCCATTTACCCTGGTATCCTTTCACATTGAATAGCTCAGTTATTTACATAAGGAAGTTTCTCAAAAAGGAAATTGCATGAGCTCTGGAGTGACTTTTCCACCCTATGTTACAATGAATCTTCCAACTATTCAGTAACTCAGAGGTGTCATTCCTATAGCAACATAAAATGCATGTATTCTAAGAAAGCATAGCAAAATAAATCTGATTAATCCAGTGACACTGTATTTCTTGAAATATTTTCCACTTTGCTTTATATGACAATATAAAAGAAAATTATGCCACTAGGTGCTTCCTAAACAGAATTGTTCATGAACAAATTTTTAATGCCTCAAATCCGCATACACATTCAGCACAACATCAGTCAAATGTCAAAACAGCTCAAAACAGCTTAATTGCTTTTTTCACAGCTTTGATCATACTTGTGTTTTACTGTACTGTTCACATTTTCTGTTATAATAACTTGTTATCTTTCCATACAGTTCTGACATGTACCAGCTTCATCAAGATTTTTGTCATTCAACTTCCCTATTTAATTTTTAATCTGCTAAATGAGCATTTCCTTCCTTTAGAAAAACAAATACATCAAAAGGGTCAATTTGCTTTTGTGTCCTGAAACAAAGCTCTTTTTGTTTTATTACTGCCCTGTCATTTATTATCCACAGCATGTTCGATATATGTGATAATGATTTTTACATGGAACAGATTACATGTGCATCCTGATGAATAAAGCCCCTGTTACTGTGCAGCTAATGCTGGTTGCAAACTTTGTTAATATCTTACAAATATTTTCAGTAATAACACGTCATGCTTTATTTATATTTCCTAGAGGAGCAGGAAGGGGCATGATTGGTGTTATGCAAAGAGATGCTAAACTTAAAATTTCCTACTCTCAATTAAAAGGTATGAAATAATTCTTTGTTCAGCTTGGCTCGCATTTACAGCATTTACATGAAAGACAGCATATTGTTTAAAGCAAACACTATAATTATGTATGCTTCATCAAATCAGAAGACAATAACGTTTAAGCAGTGTTCAAGACATAATTTGCTTTTCAGATTCATTATAACCTCTTTGGCTTGTTTTTTTCCCAGTGTATATATTAGTGGCCAATAAAGGCCCTGATCCAGGGAAGCTTTTAAACACACACATGATTTTAAGCAGGTGACCAGATGCCTGAAACTTGCTGTTCTTTGCTGGTCTGTGCTTTAAACAAACAAGTACTTCACTGTTCAGCGCTGCAAATCTCTTTCCTGACCTGATCTCCCTTGTTTGCAAGATCAGCAGAGGTCCAACAGAGCATTTCTTTGCATTGGGTCCTCAGTCCCCTGTATCAAAGAGCTGTTGTTGATGCACTCCAGAAACCTCCTGGATTGCCTGTGTCCTGTTGTGTTGCCTTTTAGCAGGCACTGGGGGTGGTTCAAGCTTCTCATGAGGACCAGGACATGTGAATGTGAGATTTCTTCTTCCAGTAATCTGAAAACGGCTGCTTCTTGGCCAGGCAGATTATAGCAGAAACCCACCACCACAGCTTCTATATTCATCTGCCCTCTAATCTTGACCCTTAAGCTCTCAGCCGGCTCATCATCTGTTCCAGGCAGAGCTCCATGCATTCCTGCTGCTTTCTCACATACTGAGCAAATCCCCCCTCCTTGCCTTCCAGCCTGCTCTTCCTAAAAAACACTCTGTATCCAGCCATTGCTGCACTCCTGTTGTTTAAACTACACCACCACTTTATTATCTCACTGAGACAGTAGCCCTGCAATGGCACACAGACCTTCAGTTCCTCCTGTCTACTACCCATGCCATATGTGTCAGTGCTAAGGCAGTAGCCACAGTCTATCTATACAGATTGCTCTTAGCATGGTTGTAGATACACATATACACGTAAATATAAGTACCTACACATACAAAAAAATCTATGAGTTGATGAAAGGGTCACTAAGCGCTGGCAGAGGCTGCCCAGGGGGTTGGTTGAGTCCCCATCCCTGGAGATGTTTAAAGGACGTGTGGATGAAGTGCTCAGGGACATGGTTTGGTGGCAAATGGGAATGGCTGGACTCGATGATCCAAGAGGTCTTTTCCAACACGGCGACTCTATGATTCTATGAAGTGATTTCTCTGTTCGGTTCCTGTATCAGTTACTTTAGTACCTGTTGAAAATAACACTTAATATGGTCTAAAGCCTAAACTAGAAATTTAAGCTAGATGAGAGTGTCACTGAAGTATAAACAGCTAATGGGAGGGTTCCAAGGTAGGTTGCAGATCACTTAGTAAAATTAATCCAAGATGCAATACCTTGGTTAAGGCAATACCACAATTCCTTAAATTTGCCCTGATTTCTTTTTGTATTCTAATTAAGCAAATAAAATTGTCAATTAAAAAGTATACCCTGCAAGTACTTGTGTTCTTTTCATATGAATATGGTCTAATTTCTGTGGTTTACAAATACTATATATTCAATTCCAAAAAAAAATTCAGGCCTGAGGTTATATTCTCAGGATGTTGGACTCAATCCTTACGGGTCCCTTCCATCTTGAGATATTCAAGCTGACAAGGATCATTGACTAGGTGCTCATTTGACTCTTCCCACTAATTTTCTCTAGTTTGTTTCCTGGTTGCTCAAAATTTTTCTCCTATATATAATTGCTTCATGATTCTCTGTGACTGAAATACCCAGTGGAAGGAGAGCATGAGTCTATTTTGTGCTGTGTGTTATTTGGCTAGGCAGTGAGCCAAATAACTTGTCCAGTCTGAGAAAAATTTTGAAAGGAAAAGGCAGAAGAGGACAGCTGAAGTCAATAAAAGTCTGATATGAAGTGCTCATCTCTCGTATGTATTTTTCCTTCATCAGATAATTTTTAATTTACGCTTAAGCTGTTCAGGTAGCCTGTGCAGAAATTCCACTGGTTAGGTAAGAAAGGCTTGTAACCTTGATATGATCTCAGGTTCAGTTCACCATCAATCAGCTGAGTTTGGAAATTAAATAGAAATATCTTCCATACCTTTAAACTGGGGCCCACGATAAACACAGTTTTAAACATGACATTTTAATACGATCGAGTCCTATACTTGGATGTTCATAGCGGCACTGAAGACAGTCTTCTGATTGTAATAAAACTTAGTGCCCATTGCAACATCCAGAGGTGGGATGTAAACATGTACATGTGAAAACTGCCCATGTAACAAGTGAGGGCAGTTGATTGTTGATGGGTCCCTTCCAACCTGGTTGTTTTATGATTCTATATGTTTCCAGCAAAAAGAAAAGTTGACTCAGTGGATTTCTTTCTTTTTTTAAAAAATTTTTATTGTTTCCTTAATGGTAGGGTGCCTAGATCCTCCCCAAATAGTAGAAATATACAACTCTGATTCCTGCAGCACCTGGGTCTATGAGAAATAAGAAGAGTATTCTCTTTCAGATCCTCTTTATTAGTATTCTGCATCTATCTGGAAATTGTGCATATGTTTAAATAGTACTTGAAGTCGAAATACAACTTCTATCCTGAAAAGCAGTATTATAAAAAAAATGTTCCTTAGGGCAATGGCTGATTTTTATTTTTATTTTTAAATTATTATTTATTTACTTACACTTTACTTCTGGCTTTCTTGTCACACCGTCAGAAATAAACAGACCAGCTGAAACAACTGAGGGGAGGGGGTTGTCTGGTTTGTTTTTTGGAGGGATTGAAGTGTTTATAGTGGGATACTCCTCAGTATGATATAGATGATAGTGCAAGGATGTGACTGAGACAAGTTTTACAATTAAAATAATCTCTTTTACTGAATCCCAATCAATGTGGTTAGGAAAAAAAAAACAGATACGTTTTCAGACATACAAGTTCTTTCCCAGGTCTGAGGACATGTGAGAGACTAAGTACATAAAAGCATAAAATCTGTTGCACTGGAAAAGAAATTACTGTGCTCTTGTGTAAAAAAGTCAAATGTTCATAAGTTCGGTTCTGCTCTAGTTAACTATGCTGCAGCTGTCTTAGAAGTTCAGGTATGCAGATGGATGCAGGTGCTTGGATTTGTTGGTTAAGGTCCCTATGCAAGGACATCCCGCTCCTTGGCTCAGTGGAGTGAGGTATGGAGTAAGATAGTGCTCTTCAGGATCCTGGAAATAGAGACCCTGAGATAAGGAAGTGTTCTAAGAATGCACACAATGTTTGTCATTATGGTAGGGGCGGTTTTTTTGAAAGACTGTCTTAATATTGCTATATGGCTTGGAAATGGAGGTCCCTACATGAAGTCTATGTGGGAAAGCAGTACCAATGTCATTACCATTGTGGTTTGGGTTTTTTTCACAGTATGGCCATGTATGTGCTGTAATTCATCCTGAAAGGTCACACAACCTCTTTACAGGTAAAAATAGGCCCCCATTTTAGAAAAAAAATCCCTTTCTCTTTCTGCTTTGGCAGCCACATGGAGGCAGCAGTGGAAATTGCATCTGACAGATACTGGGCCATAAAAGCATATGTTATGAGTAGCATGCCTTTACATACAACATTTCTTATAGTCCTGGCAGTTCCTCTGAAGCAAAGACAGTGGCAACAGAATTATTTAGTGTATGAGTTGATGATGTCAGTGGAACTAACCTATTTCAGTCTGTTTAATTATTATTTTCAGCCATTATACAGTAAATCCTTCCAGTATCAAAAACATAGATAAAAGAAGGCCGACAGCTAACTAAACTTTACCTACTTTAACATATTATCTTAAAATAAGTAATATTGTGGAATTTTAAAGCCAGCAATTAAAGACAGTTAATACATAGACTATATAAAATACCAGGATGCAGAAGAAAGAAGTCAGAACCTAGAGTAAATTTGGGTTCACAACAGCCTTTGTTCCAAGTACTGAGCAGACATGCTGCAAAAAAAAAAAAAAAATAAAAAAAAAAATCAGCTATCTCTTGAGGATATCTGGAATACCTGCGTACAAAGGAAAAGAGCTAAATATAGACTTGTGGTTTTAATTTTGCTCTCCTTGGCTCTCCCCTGTTGCCTCATTTTATAAGATTCGCTTTTAAAAAAATTAAACTTAGTTTAAAAATGACTAGAAGTGATGTATAGCACCAGTCCAGAGGATTTCTTGGTTGTTTTTTGTTTACCCACCTGTTTTCTGACTCCTTGAATAATTTATCTTTCTTTTATTTAAAAAAAAAAAAAAAAAGCCTGCTGTTACTGAAACAAATAGGTACTGTAGGGCTCTTGAGTCCCAGTCTTTGTTTTGCTGCCTGCATTAGGTGGGTTTAGGGGCCAGATGCACTGAACTTTGCAACAGACAGTCCTGGGACCATCTGTGCAGAGTTGGGGGGTGTCAAAGAAAGGCTGTTTGTGTAAGTCGTGGGAAACGTAGTGGCCTGCCTGCCAGTGTGCTACATGAATTGAACTAATTGAAGATTATACTCTAGAGCTTGCCGTAGCTGAGTGAGAGGATAATCCTTCATCAGCTGCAGTCGCAGCCAGTAATTGGAGCTTATTACAGGGAGGAGTTCCCCTGCAGTGCTGCAGAAACTGAGAGGCCTTAGTGTTTAATTACTATCTTTCAATAGAGATGGGAGGAAGAAAAAAAAAAAAGGCCAGGGCAAGAAAGTCCAGGAATAAGGGGAGGGGTAGCAAATGTAATGCAATTTCTGATAGTCTAGGCTAGACATTTAACAAGTGAGAGCGCCTTTTGTGAGAGAGAACAACATTCTGGAATGTATAATGAATCTCTGTTGTTTGTAATTAACCCCCGCATCACCACAAAGCCTTTGTTTGGCATATTGTCTTAAATGGATTGTTTTCCACACCTCCAGTGCAGTTGAAAACACTATAAAGGTTGAATAATGTGTCACATTCAAGACAACCTCACTTTTGAAAAAGGTGTTTTGTGTGAGGTTTGGTTTATTTCTTTTATTCTATTGCAGCCCTGACTGGAGGCGACACTCCCATTTGTCTCCAGCTCTATATTCATACTGGACACTGACGAAGCAGAATATAAGGCCAGGTGCATATACATCTTTATAAAGTCAATTGAATGACCCTGGACTTCTGGAAGTGAAAATACTGTTTATTTAGCTAAAGAGAAATGGTATTAGTATTTTCTTACTGAGTTTTGGATGTTCCTGATATATAATCCTTCTTTAGGTTAAAATCAGTGTGATGTGATGCATGTGAGTCTTCATGTGCAATTGCTTCCTCTCCAGACACAGCTTTTCCTCACCCCAACTCCTTCAATAGTTGTGTTAAATAAATGAGTCTTATTCAGGGAACTAAGATTAGTCACTCTGTTCCATAATCTTCTGGATTACGGTTTGTGTAACTGTTTCCAAACATTAATGATACTGAAAAACAGGTTAAAGAAGCAAAACAATCTGAATCTATTTCACCAGTTCAAGGCTTAGGGACCTAATGGACAAGTCTGTCCATCTCACAGGCTTGCTTGTGTTAATGCGATGGGGTGAAAAGGGGTTCTATCTATCTTGCCCCTCAGTTGCAAGCTACAGAACAAAGGCAAGCTGGGGCAGACCAACAACAGATTGAGGCAGAGAAGTGGGTTAGAGTCCAGACAGCACTCCATATAAGCAAACATAATTCCTTTTAATTTTTTTTTCAACCATATTAGTCTGCATGTTGACCACCTAAAGGCAGCTCTCTTGGCTTGTTTATGACAGAAAGCAAGGGACACACATTCCAGTGGACACAGCAATGTACTGCACTGTACTGCTGTGATTTATTTGCTATAGAACTCTTAAATAGGGGTGATACTACTTACTTGTTTTAACAACAGTGCAAGCTTTTATAATTAGGTCCATTTGTGTTGCACAAATGGAAGTTTATTTCTTCAACATAAATCTGCTAGAAAAAAATATTGTTGTGATATTACAGAAGGTACAAACATGCCTGCTCCTAGAAAAGTATTGCAAGCCTCACCATATTTGTTTGTTTCTCACAGGCCTTATAAGGAACAGCTGAGAGCTGGGGTTGTTTAGCCTGGAGAAGAGGAGGCTGAGGGGAGACCTCATTGCTCTCTACAACTACCTGAAAGGAGGTTGTGGGAGCGGAGGGAGCTGGCCTCTTCTACCAAGGGACAGGGGACAGGACAAGAGGGAATGGCCTAAAGCTCTGCCAGGGGAAGTTTAGGCTGAACATTAGGAAAAAAATTTACACAGAAAGGGTCATTGGGAACTGGAACAGGCTGCCCGGGAAGGTGGTTGATTCACCTTCCCTGGAGGTGTTTAAGGGACGGGTGGATGAAGCACTTTGGGGCATGGTTCAGAGTTTTATAGGAATGGTTGGACTCGACGATCCAGTGGGTCTCTTCTAACCTGGTTATTCTATGATTCTATGAACAGATTATTCCCTCTCCACACATAGAATGGGGCAGAGAAGAAGGCATGACAATAATTCTGCAATATTTCACAAGCACATACATTCAATACTAAATACAACTATTAAGTAAAGACAATATCCCTTGAAAAAACATACATCTTTCCAGTGGTTACATCTGAAAACAGGTATTGTGAACATATTTAAGTTTTAAGTTTGCATTCTTTTTTTACTTGTGGATTTCCTTTTATTTAAATGCCAGTTAAGTACTCAGCTGTATGCCTAAGACCTATAGACTTCACTAGAATGTAAGTATGCACTCACATTCATTAGATCTCCAAATTATTCAGTAATTATTTTCCTTGTCACACCAGATTCCCAGCAAATAGTTGGGAAAAGTGACTATGCCATGAAGCATCCCTCCTCTTTATTTTATAAATAGCTGTATGAAAGCTCTCAAAGTAATGAAACAGATCAAGAATTTACAGTACAAATTTTCATATCAGAAGTAGAAACACAACCAGTGACTTCTTTGAAACGAAGCTCTTTATTTGCCTCTTCTTACTAAACACAGGCAGCAATAATGACCTAAGTGAGACCTGCTGAGTGCAAAGAGAAAATAAATGCATAGTGGGTTTCTAGCAAAAACTACTCTATCATATTTAATTGGAAATTGTTAAATGTAGAGAGTTACCAATTTATTTGAACAAAATAGCATTCATAGCCTCTTACTAGCTTCAGCGTTGGCTCCTGTTGAGTAGTTGTTACCGTGGAACAAGTAATTTGGCATCAACACTGGCTGAGTAAACATCAGGCCACAATCTTTTTTGTTAACTACAAATACCCCAAAACATGAGTGTTTGTTATACAAACACAATATCTGATATATCTGAGAGATATTATTCCTTTGGTATAACAAGGTGAAAGGAAATGAAAAGATTCCAGTGTACCAGGATCTGTTAATCTCCAGTATAGAATCATAGAATCACTTGGTTGGAAAAGACCTCTGAAATCATTGAGTCAAATCATACCTGTCCACTACTAAATCAGATCCCTCAGCACTTCATCTACCTTTAAACAACTATGTCTTTTAAACACTTCCAGGGATGGGGACACAACCATACCCCTGGACAGCCTGTTCCAGTGCCTGAGAACCCTTTCCATGAAGAATTTTTTCTTGATGCCTAATCTGAATCTCCCCCGGGGCAAACTGAAGCAATTTCCTCTTGGTCTATTACCTGTCACTTGGGAGAAGAGATCAACATCCAGCTCATTACAACCTTATCACCTAAGTGGTCAGCCTCCTTTTCTCAAGGCTAAACAACCCCAGTGCCCTCAGCTGCTCCTCATAAGGCCTGTTCTCCAGCCCCTTTACCAGCTTTGTTGACCTCTGGACTGACTCTGGCACCTCAAAGTCTTTCTTGTAGTGAGCGGCCCAGAACTGAACACAGGATTCGAAGTGTGGTCTCACTAGTGCTGAGTACAGGGGGAGAATCACTTCCCTGGTCCTGCTGGCCACACCGTTTCTGATACAGGACAAAATGCCATTGGCCTTCTTGGCCACCTGGGCACACTCCTGGCTCATGTTCAGTCAGCTGTCAAACAGTGCCCAGGTTCTTCTCTGCCAGGCAGCTTTCCAGCTGCTCTTCTCCAACCCTGTAGCACTGCACAGGGTTGTTGCATCCCAAGTGCAGGACTCTGCACTTGACCTTATTAAACCTCATCCCGTTGGCCTCAGCCCATTGGTCCAGCCCATTCAGATCTCTCTGTAGAGTCTCCCTACCCTTCAGCAGATCAACACTTCCAACCCAGCTTAGTGTCATCCATGAACTTACTTAAAGTACACTCAATCCCTTCATCCAGGTCATTGATAAAGCTATTGAACAGGACTGGACCCAGCATCAAGCACTGGGGACACCACTTGAGACAGGCCTCCAGCTGGATTTAACTACATTTACCACCACTCTTTGGGCCTGGCCATCTAGTCAGTTTTTAACCCAGCAGAGGATGCACTTGTCCAGGCCAGTGGAAGCCAGTTTCTGAAGTAGGGTACTGTGAGATACTGTGTCAAAGGCTTTACTGAACTCCTTGTACGCTACATTCACAGCCTTTCCCTCATCCATTAATTGTGTCACCTTGTCATAAAAGGCAATCAGGTTAGTTTGGCAGGACCTGCCTTTCATAAACCCATGGTGAGTGGGACAATCACCCAGTTGTTCTGTATGTGCTTTGTGATAGCACTCAAGATGACCTATTCCATGACCTTCCCTGGCACTGAGGGCAGACTGACAGTTTTGTAGTTTCCTAGATCCTCCCTCCAACCCTTCTTGCAAATGGGCATAACATTTACCAACCTCCAGTAGAGTGGAACTTCCTCAGTTAGCCAGGACTGCTTGGAGATGATGGAAAGGGGTTTGGCAAGCACCTCTGCCATCCTTTGTCACTATTGCTCCCCCTCCATCCAGTGAAAGATGGAGAATTTACTTGGCCCTCCTTTTGCTGTTAATATATCTGTAGAAGCATTTTTATTATCTTTCACAGAATTGGACTGGGTTTTAGCCCTTCTGTAATCTCTACATGATCTCACTTCATTCTTGTAGCCCTCCTGATATGTCTGCCCTTTCTTCCAAAGCTCATATACTTTCCTTTTTTTTTTTTCCTGATATCTACCCAAAGCTCTCTGCTCAGCAAAGCTGGTTTTCTTCCATGCTGGCTTATTTTTTGGCATGTGGGGACAACTTGTGCTACCAGAATATCCTTCTTGAAGAGCATCCAGCCCTCTTTAGTCTTCCTGCCAGAGCTTTAGGACACTGTAATAGTTGCAATTGATAATTGATATCCCTAGTCTCCACACTGATGATAAGCATGTAGAAAATAAAGTAATCAGAAATGTGACTTAAAATTAATACCATGAGGAGCAAAAAGAAAAAAGAAAATAATTCCCTGAGTGGCTTGGATTAATCCAGCCTTAGAAAAGCAAGAATTCAGCTAAACCATAACATGTCCAAATTGACTAGAAAGAATTAGCTAAAAGGAATCTCATACTCAAACCAAACAGGCTGGAATAAGGCTAAGAAAAAACCTTCCTAGGTTTGCTAGTTAAGGTGGCTGAGTAGCTGAAAGGCTCAGATAATTTCTAACTACAGACAATAATTTTACCAGTCTGTTCTCCGTATTTTTCCTCATGCCAACTAAATGAATCTTGAAATATATAGAGATACATATCTGTGTGTATGTGACATTCAAATGTATAATACATATAACCTAAATAACTTCAATTTTATAAACAATTAAATTAATAAAGGATGGGACAATTATTCTATTCTCATACAAAGGATGGGAAAAATATTCTATTCTCATACAAAAAAGCATATTATCTAGAAATAGCAAAAATAAGCATCATATTTAGAAAGAACTAAATGCAAATAACCTTTTTTTTTCCAAATGAACTTAAACTGTTTAACACAGCATTTGCTTTGCAGTTTTTAAATACCTAAATGTTTTTGTTCAAAATCCAAGAAACTTGTAATAAGTAGGTATTTTATAACTTGCAATGCTTTTGTAAATTTCAATAGCTTTTAGGAATTATAAGTTCCTAGATGAAAAGAAGAAATATTCTAGTTATGAATTATGATTAGAATAAAGAGTAGTAATGATTCTTCTCTTGCCTCAGGTGGGTCTGAGACCAGTCATGTTTGAGCAGTAGTGATTTTATAGAAACATGGCTATTGCACTGCTAAGCTGAGTTACTCTCAGGCAAGAGCAAACATTAAATGAAGGACATAATTACAGTTTGACTAATGTAGAAAGAAGGTAGGCAGATTAGTTCATAGGCATGGAAGTAGCATATTTGTTCCAGCCCTTAAACTTATGTGACAGAAAACATAAATATCCTTTCCTTGAAAAAAATATATTTTAATTACTGTTTGTAGGTTTTGTGGTTGTAGAGAAAAAAGCTGAACCCAACTTTGACTTGTTTCTGAACATACAGATACTAATCAAAAAACCCTACATAAGATATTTATTTTTAAAAATCTAATTATCTTTAGTGCATCATATTTTGAAGACTGACTGGGACTTTTGAATACTTACAGCTGGTAACATCAGAAAACTCTGAGGCCATGTGGAGCCACTTCAGTAAGTAAAAAACATATGAAACTCAATAATGTATCAACTAGGATGTTAAATCTTCAGTTATTGGCCTTCTTATCTTCTTCTCCCATTGTGGCCTTTGATGTTTTCGGGCTCCAGAACCAGATTCTTTTCTTGGGACACACTTTTGTTTGCTTGTCCATGTACCTCACAGCTCTCTAGCTGAGAATTGCCTTAGACAGTACTAATGTTACAAGGTTTCTTTTTATCTCTGTTTATTTTTTTCTTGTAAGGCCTTAAAATCATGTACTCCACCTTCTTTTGGCACTGCAGAAACTGTGTAACTGTGTAATTGTCATCATAAATGACCTGGATGCAAGATTTAAAGGTTTACTGAGTTCACTGATAACATGGAACTAGGGGTCCGCTGTTGACACTCTTGAGGGAAAAGAAGCCCTGCAGAGGGATCTAGAGAAATTGGAGAGCTGGGCAATCACCAACCACATGAAGTTTAACAAGGACAAGTGCCGGCTTTTGCGCCTGGGACATGGCAACCCTGGATATACATATAGACTGGGGAGTGAGAGGCTAGATAGCAGCCCTGAGGAAAGGGACCTGGGACTTCTGGTTGACGGCAAGTTGAACATGAGCCAGCAGTGTGCCCTGGCAGCCAGGGAGGCCAACTGTGTCCTGAGGTGCATCAAGCACAGCATCACTAGCCTGCTCAGGGAAGTGATTGACCTGATCTACTCCACACTGGTGCAGCCCCTTCTCAAGTTCTGTGTGCGGTTTTGAGTCCCACAGTAAAAAAGGTTATCAAGCTACTGGAGAGTTTCCAGAGGTGAAGGGTTTAGAGGTAAAGTCATATGAGGAGCAGCTGAAGTCACTTGGTCTGTTCAGCCTGGAGGAGCCTGAGAGAAGACCTAATAGCAGTTGACTGCTTCCTCACAAGGGAAGGAGGAGGAGCTGGTGCTGACCTCTTCTGCCAATGACGGGACCAAAAGAAATGTAAGGAACATGCCAGGGGAGGCTTAGGTTGGATATTAGGAAAAGGTTCTTAACTCAGAGGGTGGTGGAGCACTGGAACAGCTGCCCCACGGAGGCAGTCATGGCACCGAGCCTGACAATATTCAAGAAGCTGTTGGAAAATGCGCTCAGGCATAGGGTGTAAATTTTTGGGTTGTTCTATGCAGGGGCAGGAGTTGGACTTGATGATCCTTGTGAGTCCCTTCCAACTCAGGTCACTCTGTGATTCCATTACTCGGTGATTCTATGCTACCTACTGTGTTCTTTTGTGCATTGTCTTTTTGTTCCCCTGCATTATGCCACACCAAACATCTGAACTAGGCTTTACATCTAGCTATGAGCTGCTGCTTAAAGCAATTCCATAGGCAAACAAATACAAAGGCTGTGAAAATGCAGTTTAACTTTTCACTGACAATACAAATATAGTTCTTCTGAAAGATTCTATCCTACAAATTTAGGGTGTTGCTATAAAAAGTCCTTGTATATCAAGGAGCCAGTAGGACTCCCAACTGACTAGTAGTGCCCCAAAAGCACTACCTATTTGCAAGGTTCTCTTATTGCTCATAAACTAGTTTTCTGTGAGAAGTTAGAAAATATATAATCATCACATTGCCACTAATATTGATGTATGTGGCGGGATCTTTTGCATTCTGTACAATTTAAAAACAGCAGTGTATAGGATCAGTATGCCCAAATTTATCAGGCGGTTTTATGCTTGCTGCATTTTTCTACTTTCTCATTCTTTCACCTAGGAAGTACTGGAATTTCTTGCATTTTCTCAAGAAGATGATTCAATTTTATTTATAAAAATATTCCAGCCATACAACCAACTTTTTAATCTTCCTGGTAGACTTCCTGGGTCACAGAACATGTCACTAGTTAGGTACTGGCTTGAGAACTAAGAGTCTGCCAGGAAGCTCAGGAGCTGATTGCAGGTTTGTTGCCTGAGCTTAAGTAAATACATTACTGAGTACCACAGGAGGCTTGGGGCCTTCAGGATTCAGATAACTTCTCAGGTATGCAGTATTTAGGACTGAGCTCTTAGTTCAAATTCATCTAAATGGCAATGAGATATTAATTCAGAGGACATTGAGCTCACTGACCACTGAAGATTCGTTTGAACATGGATTGTAGACTTTGGATGCAGACTTAGGATCAGCAATACAAAGGAAAATTATGAGGTACAACACACACAAAGAAGAGGTTAAGCCTACAGCTTGGAAAGCAAGAGTGGAAGGGGGGAGACAAAGAAATTCTAACCTGTCACAGTGCAACAAGGCTCAACTCAATTGCTTCGCTCAGTACAAGTGGATGTGTCTTCAAAGACAGAGGTTTTCTTACCCTCAGCTAGAAAATGTCAATGTGCACCAGCTCACAATGCTTTGTCTGTGAAGAAGTTTTTAGCTAGTAACAACATCGTTGTGCTTAAGCATCCATCCTATTCACCAGACCTGTCTCTCTCTTCCCAAAGATCAAGTAACTGCTCAAAGGAACCCATTTTTTGCCAGTAGAAGTTGTGAAAGCAAAAATTATGGAGACCCTAACAGCCTTTCAGAAAATTATCTGCTGAATTGCTTTAAACATTAGAAGCATTGTATACAGCAGCACATCAACTTAGAAGGAAACTGTTTTGAAGGTGATCATAGTTGATTTTCTTAACTGGTTAAATAAAAAGAGTTACAAGCACAGTCCTGGGGTTTTTGTGTTGGATCTTGTATACTGAACTTCAGAGGCTTACGGTTTTGACCTCTTTGATTGTTTTGACTGGGTAAAAGAACCAAGCATTTGGGATTACAGCACTTAACTCTTTTAAGATTGGTTAATAATTTCTGGCTTATTAACCAATTAAAATTTCTTTAAGCTCTTACAGTGTCCTAGCATGGCTGGGATATTCTAAACTCCTAAGGAGAATTTATGGTGTCTTAGCATAGTTAAGATTGTTTCTCTCATTAACTGTTAACCATGCTAAAGTTCCTTACACAGATTGTAGTTGTTCCTCATTTCCTTCTTAATTTCTAAACAAGGAACATCAATGCAAAGAATTATGCAACATGCATTTGAAAGACCAAGCTCTTACTCGAGGAATTCAAGAAGTGGTTAGCCTCAAACCAGGCATGATCACTGCATGTAGCATTTTCTTTGCATAACAGAAACCTTCATCAAGTGGCTCAGAGTATGCTACAAGAGGTAACTTCTGCACCAACAAATCACCATTGCACTGAATTACGTAATTTTTTTGAAATTCCTGATGAGAGTGCCACTCATTTTTTAACTTATAACAACTATTTTGGTTTTCTTGTGTTTATACATGTACCTAAATTATGAAAATATTCATTAGTTTGCAAACACATCAGTCCTATAGAGTCAAGCACATGCTGACTTTCACATGAGCAAGTAAACTCTTTGGATGAGAGACACCTAATTTAGGACAGATTGCTAAGTGGCACTTAGTCCCTTCTCCTCAAGTTCAGGGCATTTTGTTAAGTTTCTGATAAAATTTTATTTCAATTTGTTCATATGCAAAACCAAAGACCATGCAATGTTTAATGTGTATAGAACTTCCATGCAGTGATGAGAGAAACAAGCAAAGAATACAGCTAAGACATTACTCATCTCTAGATGAAATCGTAATTCCTATACTGTTCCCCAATTTCATTTCTCTTCAAGCATTCTCTGGTTTCAACACAGACTGCTGCTTGTGGCAGGTTCACAAACCAAATGAAGGTCCTCATTCTTCAACAGTTCTTTCCTGAAAGAAGATCTCTTAGAGTTTGTAAGTGTCCAGTATGGGTAAGAATGGAACAAGATAGGATCCAATAGAAAGCAGGCTTGGAGGTGAAAGAAGCAAAGTATGTTATGAAGTCTCTTGCCCTTTCCATCCTGAATGAAATACTTTGACCCAAAGTAAAATCACATTAAAGATTTAATAAACATAGAGGTCATATAGATATGGCAGCATAATGTGGATGTATATTGAGAATGTTAGTTATATGTGTTACTAAAGGGATGGCTTTGTGGTACCAGTGTTATAACTTAATGTTGATTTGGTGCCCATTCAGACCTCACAGTATGTCCATCTATAACATAAAGACTGTATGAAGGGGACTACATTTTTCTGAACTCTAAAAAATTTTCTTCTCAGGTGACGTTTCATAAAAATGTTTGGTTCTGCTAGTTGAGCAAGGAAGTAAGCCACTTTATTGTTGAGACTGCTGCTGTGCCGAGCTTATGCTTGACTGTTTCTTTGAAGTATCATATTTGATATGACTGAGAATTTTATTTGTTCAATTAAAAAAAATCAGGTTCTGTGCCTAGTGGATGAAACTGAAGTCCAATTACCAACATGATTCTCTGGCAGTTCTTTTGGGTCTTTCAGAGTAAAAGAGTTACTTGTTTCATAATGCAAAGTAACTTCAGGATGATTTCCAAAGGTGCTTCAATATGTGCAAACGCTATTACAGTTACCACGAACTAAAAAGCCCACATTCTTTCCTCTTTGTCCAAGATAGTCTTTGAAGGAAGAGAGAACAAATAATTATTTCTGAAGCACCATTTTGTGGAAAATGCAGTAAAATAACTTCTCTGCTTTTGTTTGACTTATTATTTTGTGGGGTTTTGTGACATATGATGTTACTTTGAGAAAATAATTCGTAATATGTTTTCAGCCACGTAGTCATAGAATCATAGAATCACAGAATCATAGAATCGTAGAGTCATAGAACAATTTGGATTGGAAGGGACCTTAAAGATCATCTAATTCCATCCCCCCCCTGCCATGGGCAGGGACACATTCCACTAGATCAGGCTGGTCAAGGCCCATCCAACCTGGCCTTGAACACCTCCAGTAACGGGGTAGCCAAAAGTTTCATATAAATATAAATATAGATATAAATACACATACTTGTAAATGACTGACTAACTACACAGGATGACAGTCATAGGTAAAAAAAGAGTACCCGTCCTTTACAACAAAGTCACCCTTCTATGATCCTTCTTAAACTACTTGGTTTGCCAAATACTTGTCTTGTCTTTCATAGGAATTACCTGAGGTTAAAAGCATTCACAAGTGTCAGATGTTGAATTCAAGGTTCCTGAGCTTCAGAAGTTCATTGCATTATTATTACAATTCATATGCCTGTGCTGCAATTCTCAATTACTTTAGCTGTAGCTGTGACAGCTTTGTATTTCCCTCAGATCATGTTCTTGAATCTCCAGTCAGAAAAGAAGCACTACATGATTAAGTGTCTAGCTGCAGAAAATATTATTATTATTATTATTATACCTCCACCATACAGGATTTCTACAGCAGAAACAGATGTAGTTTGTTATCCTCTAATTTCCATTACTTCTACAGCACTTCTACACAGAAAATAAACTCCAAGGCTCTATTCTGCATGCAAGGCCTACAAACCACCTCTCTCCATTCACAATTTTCTGTTACCGCAACATACCAGACATCTTCAGTTTCTGAATACTTGTGGGTGATGCTAAAGCACACAGGAATATATCCCAGCTGTCCTAATGCATCCAAAGTTGAATGTGAATAAGCACTGACATGTGGTACACTGTCTGTCTTTAATGGCTCAGCAGGATGTTCATTTTTATCTACTTGTGGCAGAATGAAACAGCTGTGAATCTATCAGAGGAGCATTTTGTCCTTGCACCACAAGTGTTCATGATGGGCAGTTGCTTAATGCTGTAAAGTTTTGAATCTGGAGAAAATACAAGCATGCGGCTGATATGATTCATGCTATAATCGTATCTCTCTTTAAATGCACATGGCATTTCTCTAGGAGGGATACGAGGGGAAAACATAATGCATTTATATAATTTTTCAGTTTGACCAGCAATAGTTCCAGAATTTCCAAACGCAAAAGTACATTTTCATGAGCTTATGTCAGAACTCACACCAAATCTTTCAAACCACAGTATTTGTTGTGATACCTGTGATTACTACTTAGAAGTTGGTTCGCACAGTCTTGTCCAGATCTGCAACTAGTTCATTTGTTGCTTGGAAGTCAAAGGTTGAGCTGATGGCAGCAATATATTTATGGCACTCTGACAAGACAGCTTCTCCTTTGCATCAGGTGCCTTTGTAAAATAACACAGTAGTGCTCTGGACTCTATTGGAGTGATTGTGTCTCTATATTGCCAGAGGTTGTTAACCACAAGCATAATGACTGTACCAAGGATTAATGGAACGCAGGGGCAAAATAATCTAAGAATACCAAAATAGGGAGAAATTGCAAGTTACAAAATATCAAAACCAAGTTCACATAAGCTGGGACTTCATTCACTCTTTATGAACAACCTTTAGAAGAACTTTGGCACCCATCATGATTCTGGGGATCCTGCCTGTCTTTGTTGTTATGACTTATGAAGCTAAATATCCCAAGGAAGTCACAGTCATAGTAAACTTCTGTTTTGTGGTCGCAGAAAATTGATGGCCTCTATATTTGAAAGCCTGGTGGCAGGACAGCCTGGCCTCTTGAAATAATCTGGATATCAAAGTTGAAAATGCCATGTGTGCGCCATATGTGGATTGTGAGTACAGCAGTCTTCCCTTGCCCCTGTAGGCTCAACCAATATCAGTCCAGTGCAGGTTTCTCTTCCCAGTTGACTCCCTTTGGTTGTAGACATTGCAGCTCCTGCTGCAGACTAGTCTTTTCTCGTGATTTCTGAATTAATCAGCTTCTTCCTCTGTGTCAGCAGCAGTAGGTCACTAAATGTACTGGAGAGACAGATACATCATGTTTTCTGTTCACAGACACCAGTAATGCCGAGACCAGAGATGGAAGTCTTGTCAGTGTGAATATAACTGCCAATGATGATTGCTGCTGGCACTGAAATCCAGACCTGGGGTCAAGAGGAATCTTCCTCTCACATCAGATTGCAAAGGACCATTGCCTTTCCCCATAGAACGTAGTCTGCCCAGCAGTCTGGTCCTTAGGTCACCTTGAAATTTTATTCAATGACTATAATGTTCTAACCAATTCCTTCCCACTTCTTTCTCCAGCTTCTACTGCTTTCTTCCTGTACCAAACTGACAAAGACTTTAATCTCACCCTTCATGTTTTCAGTGTGTTATAATAGAGTGGTTTGGGGACCAAGGGCTTGTAGGAGCACATGCCAAGATTGTCTGTGAAGTTATTGGACCTGGACATCTACTGTACATTGGTCATGATTGCATGGGACTGAATTCAGTGCATTACATAGCTCTTTAGGCTAACAATATTCAAGAGGCATTT
Organism: Coccyzus lansbergi; assembly: GCA_033558105.1. Taxonomy (NCBI): domain Eukaryota; kingdom Metazoa; phylum Chordata; class Aves; order Cuculiformes; family Coccyzidae; genus Coccyzus; species Coccyzus lansbergi. The sequence continues at coordinate 802,423 of JAUMJK010000727.1, forward strand.
GGACAATGCCCTCAGTCACATGATGTAAATTTTGAGGTTGTTGTATGCAGGGATAGGAGTTGACCTCGATGAGCCTTGTGGGTCCCTTCCAGCTCAGGTTATTCTGTGATTCTGTGATTTCCAGTCCCAGATTGTAGTAAACTCATGTAGGCCATAATTTTTTCAAAGGCTTATAAGTAACCTATCTTGGGTTGATTTTCACAGGGAAAGTAAAAAAAAGTGTAATTCCTAACAATTCCTGACAATTATTTCTCCCTGCCTATTTCAGGGCAGTGCAAGAGCACAAGTGAGCTTTGCAGTGAAAATGTCTCTGATTTTATCTTTTTTTTTCCGTTTTCCCTTTTTTTTTTTTTTTTTTCCCATGAGTGAAACAGAATGCTTTCCCCCTACCCTCATTCTTGGAAACAGTTGTATTTTTTTAGCTGAAATTTTCCAACACATCTCAGCTTGAGGCACAGACATTGCATGGAAAATTTCAGTCCAAGTATTTAATGTTTGGCAAAGTTGTAAGCAACGGGGACTTAAAATGGGAAGAGGTTGGCAATCTAGGATGTGCTAACAGCCTTCTTTCTAATGAACATGCTTGTACAAAGGCTATTAATATCCTCAAAAACTAGTTTGAAAGTTAGAATAGATCAAAACCCATGTTGGTGTTCTGTCTGAACTTCCTAGTCTTTATGGAAAAGTACTTTGAAAGATCATTGGAAAGCAAAGTTGTATGACTAAAACAGACATAAATCTAACTATAATTTTCTGGTAGGCTTAATAGTTGAAATATTGTCTTCAGCTTCAGCGGTGATATTACCAAAATGCAGTGTAGCGCTAGAAAAGCTACAGAAAAGGAAATTGAGAATGATCCCCAGAGATAAAGGAATGTGCAAGATAGAGTAAAGTAATCTGCATGAAAATTGTTAAATTGTTATTTAATTGAATTATATTGGGTCTTACACTTTATAGATAATGTCAGTTTGAGTTACTATTGCAGATTATTATAGACTACTGTATTATTAAAAACAAATATATTATTGAAACAAGTTTTGACAATGTGCTTACCTGGTAAAGTCATCTTCTTAAAACACTCATGCTTTCTAGTGCAGTGAAATATGATAGCACTAAATAAAACCTGTTAAACTTGTGGTTTCCATCATTCTCATTATAGATCTATCCCACAGGTGCCAAGAACGTGTTTCCAGCTGATTCAGTCTTGTGCAGCAGGCCAATTAATGTTACAATTTCATGGATATTGTTGATTGATGGTATATAACTATAGTACAGTCAGTTCTTTCTTTTTTTCCCCTGTCTTGTTGTTCAGCCATTAAACTAATTCTGCCAGGTTAAAAATACCTTGTTTTTAAAGCTTTTGGCATATGTGTTAGTAGCACTGCTCTGCCACGTTCAAATGGAAAAATGCTAAATAATGTAATACACATCCCTGTGCTTATGCTGTTTCTGTTTATGGTGGTGATTAATTAGAAAACTGAAAATACAGTACCTGCCACAACATGGTACAGATTTGGTCCATCAAATAAGAAACGCTGCCTTATGAGACAATGCTTTACTGTGTCACATGTAGACAATTGTACAATGCTCTGTTTGAGACTGACCTGAATTCTGTCATGATTGGTTTAAGCCATGGTGTAGAAGAAAAAACAAATAACTGCCATTTTAATATGTATAATTGCGTGGTATTTGCTGAAAAACTAACCAGTGTTTTGTTTCTTAATCTAGCTGTAGGTTTTGACATTCGGTTCTCTAAGAAGTGATTTTATCAGTCTCCTATTCATCTGCAAAATCTTGAAGAGTTGAACGTTGTACTTGAGCCGGACATGTAAGATACTAAATTAATACAGAAATTTCAATATTTCAGTATGTTGTAGGATTTTTAGCCACGGGTCACTATATTAATGTCCTCTTGCATTATAAATAAAACAGCACTGTTATATTTTTCCATGGGTTTAATCTTCTGGGTCCCTTTGATTCCACTTCAACACTCACAAACATTGTACATATCCTTACTAATGCAACAGTTAGAAAATATGATAATTTTGGCATACTCTTAATTTCTGTACTCCCAAACAGCAACCTTCCTATGGGTCACAATATTCTAGTCCTTCCTGTGGTGACACACTATATGTTGAAGTGGATCCAGTTATAATCAGTTTAGCAGTGTGCTGACTGTTGTGAACTATGCCAAATGCATAAAAATTAGCAACTGCAGCAGTCACAGAACACCAGTGTTCCTGATTTTTAGCTTTTGGCAACTTCTCTTTATTAGTTCCATTTACTTGCTTGTCATTGAAGGTGTTTTTTAAATAAAAGTTTTTCAGTTCTGGTTTTGTCTCCAAGAATTTTGATAGATTGTGAGCTCTATTGGGACATTTCGCTATGCAGCTTATCTACGTAGTGAGGTCAGGGTGGGGGTAGGATTAAAAAGCCTGAGCATGGGACTTACTATATGTCTACCATGATATCAGATGGAGATTTTGCCATTACTTGCAACACTTTGAGGCTAAATCAAAACAGTACTGGAGAAGTCTAGATAGTCAGGCTCGACCTACGATGCCAAATGTGCAGTCAGATCTTCTCAGGTGGACCTCTATAGCCCCTTGATACCTGTGCATTTTCACAGAGGTGTAGAAATTCACTTGCCTGGCTCAGTTTGCCAATGGTCATAAAAGAGTAGCAAAGTGTCCAAGTGCACACATATACAAGAAACCCTTAGGAAATTAGGAAATGGTATAAATATGTTCTACTTCATCATTTTTGGGACTAAGAACTGATCCTTTAAAAAAAAATGCAAAGATAAGGACTCTTGCACTACTTTTGAAATGGGCAACAAGTTAGGAAGAATAATAGGCAGAAACCAAAAGAGTTTTCTGGGCTCTTTTGAATAGTGTCAGGTGACACCAGGCTAAGTGGAAAACAAATGTAGAACTTGCTCTGATTGCTACTTCAGAAATTAGCAGTATTTCACTTGCTCAGTTTTCTTCAAAACCATGATCATAGAATCATAGATCAACCAGGTTGGAAGAGACCCATCAGATCATCGAGTCCAACCTTTCCTATCAAACACTAGACCATGTCCCTCGGGACCTCATCTACACACGCCTTAAACACCTCCAGGGAAGGTGAATCAACCACCTCCCTGGGCAGCCTATTCCAATGCCCAATGACCCTGTCTGTGAAAAACCTCCTCCTAATGTCTAGCCTAAATCTCCCCTGGTGGAGCTTGAGGCCATTCCCGCTCGTCCTGTCCCCTGTCACTTGGGAGAAGAGGCCAGCTCCCTCCTCACTACAACCTCCTTTCAGGTAGTTGTAGAGAGTAATGAGGTCTCCTCTCAGCCTCCTCTTCTCTAGGCTAAACAACCCCAGCTCTCTCAGCCTTTCCTCATAGGGCCTGTTCTCCAGCCCCTTCACCAGCTTCGTGGCTCTTCTCTGGACTCACTCCAGAACCTCAGCATCCTTCTTGTGGTGAGGGGCCCAGAACTGAACATAGGATTCAAGGAGCGGTCTCACCAGTGCCGAGTACAGAGGGAGAATAACCTCCCTGGACCTGCTGACCACACCATTTCTGATACAAACCAGGATGCCATTGGCCTTCTTGGCCACCTGGGCACACTGCTGTAATGGGTATACGGAGGATTTAGGGGCTCACTGAAACAGAGCTACAAAATACAAGACTGAGAATGACCTCATAACATGACGTTTAAGGCACCAAGGGGCAGGCCCGTATTCTAGATGCTGGTCAGAGTGCAAGCTTCTGTTTTCTTCTATACGAACATGTGATAAAATATTCTATCTGCACGACTGGGTTAAAAGGTCTTTTTCTCTCTTGCGTTACTTTTTTTAAAAAAACATACTTTTTTTTAAAGAAAACATCAATGCCCATACTCTTGAAAAACTTGACTTTTCTGTTGCAAATTGTAAGGCATCCGAGTCTTCAGTATATCCACCTTTCCAGTCATTATTTCTTACATCAGCCAGTTAATATATTCAGCTGGAACTTAATTATTAGTCCCATTCTGAGCTGGCCTGAACTGTGTACAGTGCTTAATTGCTCAAGTACTCATGTAGCCAGGTGTCCAAAAATTAAAAATAAGTGGCGTGTAATCCAGAATTACAATACGTTCATCCTTTGTTGCCAGCTACTAATTCCAGTGTGAGGTGCTGAAGTCTGTATGAATACTTTTTTTTTTTACTCAACAAAAACTACACATATACGATGAGCTGTTAATCGTAGATGACATAGGGTGTCAGATCTCATTTATATTATCTGTTTTAACTTTAGATCTGTTGTTGTGTTTTTGCAAGCTCTTTTTTTTTAAATTGAAAGAAAAAGAACTAATGAAAAACAATCTCACCTATGTAATTCTCCTTGCCAAAATTATTTATTTTGAATAGCAAATTTTCTTTAAGTATAGCAGTGGGGTTTTGGCATGACACAATGCATGTTTCTCCTAGTAAACTTCCAATTTGTTCATAATTTCCAGTTGATCCTTTAAAGAAATTCCAACCTTGGGAAATGACTGAAACAATATTGATTTGCTCAAAGGCAGTCAGTTTAACAGGTACCACTACTCAAGATTTTGTTTTGGGGTTCATGTTTTAGTAATTTTCCCCCCTTTATCTGCCATGTATGTAATTTTATTAAAAAAAATAAAAGGGAAAGTAAGATATTCCACTTAAAGATTCTCTTACACACAGGCTTACAGAATGGAAAATTTGGAGTTGCCATGCCCTGAATCCACAAGCTACATACTCGTGTCTGGGCTTCTTTTGACCTGCACAGTCAAAGAAGGCAGTTCATTTATCTGTGCAGTGATCCAGAGACCGACAAGGTCATTCCAAGGGTGAAATCAAAAGCAAAATTTATTCTGACTTTGACAAAAATAAACAGACCAAAATACTCAGGTTCATGGTCTAGATGTGGAAGTGCAACTTCCCAAAGTTGTAGAAAACCTATTGCAATCTGTCCAGATTACAGTCTGATCCCTGGGCGCAGGCAAGATCACTTGGATTTGATCCAACATGCACAGATGCCAGTCAAGAAAACACAGTAAGATAAGTCAGAGAGCGCTGGGACAGAGGGAGGAGAGAGAAGGGGAAAGGAAGGGATCACCATTTCATTGGGTACCCAGCAGTAACCTGGGAACACACGGTCGCTGCAGCAGCAGTTTCCTCCACTCCACGTGGACCAGGCTGGTCTGACTGGAGTGCATGACTCCTCACAAGTGCTTTTATAAAGCCACTCTGTGAACCATCAGCGTGGTGGCCTCACCATGCACATGCAGAAGCTCCTTACAGAGGGTCCATCCAGGGCCATCAGGTGAGTGTGGAGGGTCTGCACCCACCACTGCATCTTCTCCCCCATGGCAGCCAGGTCAGGACTGGGAACTCAGCCAGGAGAAGGGGAGTAGTGCTTGCTCCTGCATCTCCCCTCACACTGAACCTGGGGCCATAGACAAGGCCCTCAGATGATACAAATGTTTAAGGCAGGTAAAACAGAAAAGTCAGTCTTTACAGGAGCCGTTAGAATCTTCAACTATTTCACATAGTATTTTAAGAAGTAGCATGGTTATCTTCTGTTTCCTGAGATGGTGGCTTAACCACTGCAGTATCCACAGTTAGATAAGTGCAGCGTTTTTTCTCCATTATTTAATGTCATTTCTATGTAATACAGAGCCCCTTGGTTTAGTTTGATTTGGAAGTGACCTGTAGCAAGTGAATAAATATGGAGTGGAAGTTACTAAAGAAAAATTTTGACAGAACCGCGGGTTGCATCTGCACACGTGACTTCTACATGACTTGCTCTGACTGCTGATGAGGAGGAGGGGCTGATGATACAGAATAGCAGTATGGATCTTTAAGGCAGCCTTAACAGCTCTTCATACTTGAGCTCCACATTTTAATCTTTAAGCTGCCTAAGGATGGCTCAGCTCTTAAGGACTTGCAAAAATGAAAACAGCTTAACACTGAAGATAATCACTGCTATCCAAATTCACATCCATTTGAGTTCTCATGTAACCCATTGGTGGAAAAATGAATGCTCCAGCATTGGTTGTGAAGTTATGCTATACTGAAAAAATTCTATCCTAAATTAGAGGTTGCATTTTCTTCCCATACTACCGATAAAAACATGTAATGCACATTAGATCTAACTTTGAGATATGAAAGTGCAAGACACCAAGGTGAATCATTCAACTAAAGCTATACTGAACCCATGCTAACATTTGAAAAAAATTGTAGACTCAAAAAGAAATCCTTTATATGGGATATTAATACAGAAAAAGTCAAGATGAAAAAATCTTAGAAAGTAGTGAGCAAATGATAAATAGAACTGAAATTTGATTTTAACAATGCCATTTTCTATTTGCTGCAATACACGGATAAATATATCGAACAGTTTTCAAGAAAGTAGCAATTAGGGTGGTATGTGCGCTCATAGCTTAATATGTTACTAAGAAATTCCAACTACACTCTTTGTCTATAAATAAATAACGATTCAGCTAAGCCAAGATTAAAGGTGCTCCACAACTCTTGCTAAAACAGATTGTACTTCACTATTTGAATGCCGTTAGCAGAGTTTTGCTGTTTACTATATTAATTTCTTCAAACAAATGATTAATGTCACATTTCTGCAATCATGAAAAGACTTCCAGAGGCTTTATGTACATACTGCTTTCAACAGGCAAAGAGTCAGCAGACAAACTTAGTTTGAATAATGAAGATACTTATAGAAATGGCGATGAACATGACTTTTAAAATATCAGGCCTTTCTGTACCATGTGGGAGAGCAAAATACTATTGATATCTTGGTTAAAAAAAAGACAGTGTGGAAAACACATTAACTTGACATCTCTAATGCTTTCAAGTTTCTTGTTTGGTAAAGATAAAAATATCCTTGAATATAACAATGAATACTTTAGGTTTTGAGATTGATGTACCAATGGTGACTAATTTTTGTTTATATCCATGACATGCACAAAAGCACCTAATCCACAAAAAGTAAATAACTACTAGCTTCAATACAAAACATTGCTAGTTTATTTTAAAAATTTATAAGACTTCAATTATGGCTATGCCTTAAAAAATTTCCAGCGTATCTGTATCTCCCAGTCAGAAGTGAAAGCTTCCTTTATATTGTTCTGTCCACGTGTAGACATCTAAATCCACTTGAACATTTTGCCTTGTGAATTGGGAATTAAGTTTTCCCTGTACACTGAATGGTCTTACTCCTAGCATTTGATCACTCTAAATTAGATGTTGAGAGAAAAGTTGCATAAATTATGTATTTAATAAATGAAATAGGAAATATAATAATCTGATTGAAAACAGAGACTGAAGCTCAATTAGAGGGGCAAGAGCTACATTTCACCCAGACTATCATATTTGGGAAGACTGCAGAGTATTTAAAGGATGCCATACCGGGCAAGCCACAATTGGGCCCAAATTTATGAACTTAACATCCACATTCTTTTTAAGATATTTTTTTAATTCACTTATATATCAGTTAGATTACAAGTTTAGCAGATATTAAAAATCACTGTAAAATGTATTATAGTCTTAAGTCTTTTTTCTTTTATTCAGAATAGAGTCTTTTTAAAACAATACCTTTTAAAAAAATTATTGCTATATGGGTTTCATTCCAAGTACAAAGACCTTGACCTAAGTTTTTGAAGATTTAGTGAAAAGCTCTATTGACAGATGTGTCGAGTTGAAAATGAAAGGACAATCACTGGAGGCAAAAGGTGAATGAAATACACAGGAAAATACCACCACCTGACATCATTATGGAGCTTTGCATAAATTAATTTGACTAATCCTTTAATATGATGCATTCAGAATTGAGGTATCAAATATTTTCTTGGTTTTTCCTTCTCTTGAATTCTGTCTTTCCAACTTAGACCTGGGCTCCCTGATCAACTCCCCTCCATTCCAGTATGTCAGGGTATGCTTGTCTCTGTTGGGCTGCCTTTCTTCACACTGAAGTGGCTGTTATCTTGGAGGAGGCACACTTGGTCATATAGAATCCCAGATCCTGTAAGACACCTAGGGAATTGCACCGAATCACAGCCCAAAGTCACAGCCACGCCTTGTAAACTGGTCTAGGAACAGATGTGCTGCGTAAATGTAAGAAGATTGTTTTTCAGATGAGTTTTATTTCTCTAACAGGAAATATAGTAAAGAGTCTTTCCAAGTCACTTCAGCACAATAAGAAAACGCCAAACTATCCTTGAAGTGGAAAAAAGATTCACAAAAATCAGTGTTCTGCTGTGGTGACAGCCTTTGTACACTATCTCCCCAGCTGAAACCCATGCAGATGCCTCTGCTGCACAATTGGAACCCCGCTTCCATGGGGAACTCTTCTTCCCATGGGGAACCCTGCTTCCCACAGGGAATTTTGCTCCCCGAAGGGAACTCAGCTTCCACAAGGAGAAGCCTGCTTCTTGAGGGAAACCATGCTCCCCTGAGGGGAACCCTACTCCTTGAGGGGAGCCCCACTTCCCATGAAGGGAATCTTGCTCCTTGAGGGGAATCCCACTCCCTGAGGGGGATACCATTTCCCACAGAGGGAACCCCGCTGAGAGGAACCCTGGTCCTCGAGGTGAACCTGCTTCCCAAGGGAAACCATGCTCCCACAGAGGATCCTGCTCCTCACGAAGGGAACCCTCGTCCCTGAGGGGAACCCTGCTCCTGCGGGGAGCACTACTTCCCACAAACTGAACCCTGCTTCCCACGAGGAGAGCCCCGCTCCCTAAGGGGGAGCCCTGCTCCTCGAGGGGAACCCCGCTTCCACTGAGGGGGACCCTGCTCCTACGGGGAGACCTGCTTCCCACAAAAGGAACCCCATTCTCCCGAGGGGAACCCCTCTCCCAGGGGGGAACCCCACTTTTCGAGGGGAACCCCGCTTCCCACGAGGAGCCTGGCTTCCCACGAAGTGAACCCCGATTCCCACGAGGGGAGTCCTTCTCCCTAAGGGAGAGCCCTGCTCCTCCAGGGGAACCCCACTTCCATGGAAGGGGACGCCGCTCGCCGAAGGTAACCCCTCTACCTCGGGGGAGCCCCTCTCCCCGAGGGGAGCCCCGTTCCCACGAGCGACAGCGGCGCCGCCACTACCGCCAAGTTTCTCGTGCGGGCGCTGGGGATAGCGCTGACCCTCCGCATTACAGCTCCCTCCGCTCCGATCCCGCTCTGCCCTCCCCTGCGCCGCCGTCCCCGCCGCCCGCGGCAGGTGCCGCTCCCGCCGCCCGGACCCGGGGATGAGCCGGCGGGCTCCGGCGCCCACGGCACCGCGGCCGAGGCAAAGGCGAGTGGGGCGCGGGCGGGACCCGGGCGGGGGGGCAGCCCGCACAGCGGGGACCGCGCGGGGCTGAGTGGGGAGCGGAGCGGGAGGCGGTGGGAGAGGGAGAGTAGCTGCGAGGGCCGGGACGGAGCCAGGGGGCGCGCGGAGCCCCCCGAGTCCCGGCTGAGGGTCTCCCCGGGAGTCGCGGGGCGGCAGCTACCGGCCCGCAGGGGAGGCTGAGGAGGGAGGCGGGGGGCACAGGAGCTCCCAAGCCCTCAGAGGAGGCTTGGGCAGGGATGGTTTGGGCACAGTAGCTCCCAAGCCCTCAGAGGAGGCTTGGGCAGGGATGATGGGGACACAGTAGCTCCCAAGCCCTCAGAGGAGGCTTGGGCAGGGATGGTTTGGGCACAGTAGCTCCCAAGCCCTCAGAGGAGGCTTGGGCAGGGATGGTTTGGGCACAGTAGCTCCCAAGCCCTCAGAGGAGGCTTGGGCAGGGATGGTTTGGGCACAGTAGCTCCCAAGCCCTCAGAGGAGGCTTGGGCAGGGATGATGGGGGCACAGTAGCTCCCAAGCCCTCAGAGGAGGCTTGGGCAGGGATGATGGGGGCACAGTAGCTCCCAGCCCTCAAAAGAGGCTCGGGTAGGGATGATGGGGGGACAGCAGCTCCCAGCCCTCAAAAGAGGCTCGGGTAGGGATGATGGGGGGACAGCAGCTCCCAGCCCTCAGAGCAGGATGGTGCGGGGCACGGGGGTGACGGCTGGCCCCAGCCCTCAACAGACGCCGGGGCAGGAATGTGGGGGACAGGGGGAACGGCAGCTCCCAGTCCTCAAAGGAGGCTGAGGAGTGATAGGGGGTGAGTGGGCTGAGGAGTGATAGGGCTGTAGTGATAGCAGCCCTGAGACCTCAAAGGAGGCTGGGTTAGGGATGATGGCGGGACAGCAGCTCCCAGCTCTGAAGACAGGCAGAGGAGGGAGGCTGGCGCAGGGATGTAGGTTTGTGTGGGGTGGTGGTGGTAACAGCAGCTCCCAGCCCTCAAAGAAGGCTGGGGCAGGGATGCTGGGGTGACAGCAAAATACTGTTGATATCTAGGTTAAAAAAAGATGGTGTGGAAAACACACTGACTTTACATCTCTAATGCTTTCAAGTTTCTTGTTTGGTAAAGATAAAAATATCCTTAAATATAACAATGAGTAGCTTGCGTTTCGAGATTAATATACAAGTAATGACTAATGCTTGTCTTTTGTCTATATCCATAACATGCACAAAAGCATCTAATCAACAATAACTAAATACAAGTATCTTCAATACAAACCACTGCCGATTTACTTATAAAATGTATAAGATTTCAGTTATAACTAAGCCTCAAAAAAAATTCAGTGTATCCATATTTCCCAGACAGAAGTGAAAGCTTCCTTTATACAGTTCTGTCCACGTGCATACACCTAAATCCACTTGAACATTTTTGCTTTGTGAACTGGGAATTAAGCCCTCAACAGAGTCTGAGAAGGGAGGCTGGAACAGGGATGCAGGGGTGACAGCAGCTCCCAGCCCTCAAAGGAGGCTGGGACAGGGATGTGGGGGTGACAGCAGCTCCCAGCCCTCCAAGGAGGCTGGGGCAAGGATGCAGTGGGGAGGTGACAGCAGCTCTCAGCCCTCCAGGGAGGCTGAGGCAGGGATGCTGGGGTGATAACAGCTCCCAGCCCTCAAAGGAGGCTGAGGAAGGAATGCTGGGGTGATGACAGCTCCCAGCCCTCAAAGGAGGTTGAGGAAGGAGGCTGGGACAGGGGAGTGACAGCAGCTCCCAGTCCTCAAATGAGGCTGGGGTAGGGATGTGGGGGTGACAGCAGCTCCCAGCTAGGGTGGGAGACTGTATCCTCAGGTGTCCTCTCTCCCTGGGAAGGGGGATAATGTGACTGGGAAGAAGGGTGGGGAAGGCTTGAGGAAGGGTCTTTGCTGGAGGAAGAGGAAAGGATGGTGGGAGAGAGTTGTGTGGTGATGAGAGTGTGCGAAGAAGCCGTTTGGGAGAGGGGGTAGGCTGACTGAGCTGGGCGAGGAGAGAGATGCGCCTGGCACCCTTGCGAGGGAAATTAGGGAGTGACAAAGTCGACAACCAGGAGTCACTTTTCCCTTCTGAATGACCTGTTCACCTGCTTTGGATAAGTTAAAATTGCCATATACTAGTTGATCAGAAGTAGGACTTTCTTTCTGTGCTTTAACTTAGCCAGGTGGGGCAGAGAGGGAAAAGGAAGAGGAATTAATTGTCAGTGACACTTAACTTTGCTTTTTTTCCTTAATCTCTCTGTCTTCAGGTAGCCCTATGAAGGGTTATAAATCTGAACACATTTCTAACTCCCAAGTAGCTGCTAGCAGTGTAGGAGTAATTATTTTTTTATTCGCCCGTTCATTCATTCATTCAATTTTTTCTTTCTTTTTTTTTCTTTTAATGGGACTTCACTTTGCATTTTGGACCCTGGTTTTGATCTGGTTTTCCTTCTCACAGAACAGGTTCAATAATGAAAACCACTCCTTCATTTCTGTGGGGCTCAGTAATAAGGTCTCTCTCAAGCTATTGTTAAGGCCTGTTGCTAAACTAGCCTATGTGAACAGTGTATGACTTATATCCATCTTAGGATGACCATTGTTTTTTATGTAGTCACATGTAATGAAGAAATGGATGTAAAGTAAGGATAACTTAGTAGTTTGTGCTACTTTATGAGCCCCTTGATATTTGGTCCCTTACACAGGACCAAATGCTGGTGAGCCTATGTCCATCTACATTGCAATTAGCAGTAGTGATGTATTTGTTATGCATGTAAAACTTGAAAACATTTTTGCTTTACTGCTAATTTTTTAAATGTGATTCAGAATTAATCTAAAACTGCTTTGCAGACATTTTCTAAATCTCCTGATAAAACATGCCTGGTTCAGTTAACTAGAGTTTTAATTTGCATATTGTCTCTGATTCAATCACAGATAAACACGTTATTGCCTCTAACACCTTTAATTTGAGTTGACTGTCCCTTCTAAATTGTAAATTACAGCCACTTAAGTGAGCATGTTAGCTATCCTTTCACAAAACAGTAGACACAAGACAGTTTTAAGTCTTACTCTCTCCCTAGTGGGAGGTAATTTAATGAAACCTTGCCTCTCTGTAGGTTTTTATGACAATGTGACTGTTAAAAACATACCTATGTGCCAGTGAAGGTAAGGGATGGTGAGACTTGCAGTGGTTAAGGGGGTGTAGTGGTAAAGTGCCTCCCTGTCCCATGACAGCTGGAGGACAGGACTGCTTGTGAGGAATGTGGTGATACAGCCTCTGCTACATCAACATCCTCTCTGCAGTAGTTATGTTTATGCAATTACCCACTGAAAAGTACAATAATTGTGCAGTCTCTTGCAATGTAAGAAGAATAACAAAGCAGATTTTAATTGTGAAATGAACTGCTTGAAATTAAAAAATAAGTTAGGAGAAGGTTTAGACTTTGAGATTATTTTTAGTTTTATTTCTGGCACCCAGCTAGCTATGATTTTAAGTATATATAAACTGGAAGCTGTGATGTTGTATGTCTTTTGAAATCTACAGGTTATCCAAAAGCAATAGGTGAAGTTGTAAAATTCAATGACCTGAAAATATTGATTTAAAAAAAATAAAACCATGCTGCCATTATTCTTTTGATTGGAATTCCAGAATTTTCATACTGAGACTGTATGTGGGTGATGCTTTCTTTTAAATGTTCTGTTTTATAGTATACAATTAATGCAAAACTCAAACAAGAACTGGAAATTATGACACTAATATTGTGTTTCCTCATTCATAGAAAAAAAACAAGTCCAAAACCCTGGGATAGTGGTATACACCTTTGCCCACCACATGAGTGATGGAAAATGTCTCATTTTTCAGTTAAAAGAATGCATGAGAAGGATGGAACTGGAAGAAAATTGCTTGCATAGTTAAGGAGAGAAAAAAAAAAGTTCTTAGTCAATGTTCTGAAACTAATTATGATGAATATACTTCTGTTATGAAGGGATTTTTTTGTTCTATCTTACATAATGTGTAGTGTATTTGAGGCTTATTCTGGGAAATCAACTGTAATGCAGAGGCTATAGTTAATATTGTATTCTGCATCAGAAATAAATGTTTTAATTTTTTAGAAAAATAAATGTCAGTCTTAAGGAAGATGTGTAACTTCTGTTGGGCTGAGAGGAAGAATCTACAATTTTATAGAGCAATACCTTGATAAATTCATAGCATGAAAATAGGATGTACAGCATTGCCAGACAGCATAAAACTGCCCACCCCCGCAAGTGGCTTGCTGCTACATTTAATTTATTATATTAAAGTAGGGATATTATAATTTACAAATGGGAAGGATTACCCCTTACGCAACTGCACTATCTGAAAATTTACCACTCTACGTGGTAAAGCAGGCAGCAGCCAGCACAGAATGTTTTTCCATTTCAATAAGCTAAGCCAAATTTTAGTGTGAATGAAGACCACATGTTTAGAAGCTTGACGATGTTTCTAATCTTGTGACCTGTGTGCCTGTCTTCCAATCCTGGAAGTCTTCCAGGATTGCCCTATGGACCTACTTTGAGGCTATATTCTACCACCTTTGTAATTTGAATGGTTTCTTGGAGACAGTGATGGCTTCAGAGAGAGACATGATGTTTTTACTAGGTCACATGCTCAGGTAGAAAGAAGTAAAAGGGTCCAGCATCAAAGTCTTCTGTAACTAATGTTTGAATATCTATGTAGTGTCTGGCCCTGAATTACTGCATGCCTCTGTTACAACCAGATAGAAATGGTTTTTTGTAAAACTTGAAAAGTAGCGTCGTCCCAGTTTCAGACATATTTAATTCAACTGATCAACATCGATTTTCTTCAATGATGAATTAAAGAACAGGGTAGATGAATGTTTCCCAAACTTTTTGCAAATGCAAACACTATTTGGGCTCATCTGCTTCTCTGCAATCTCCAAGGAAATTTTACTACTGTACTACCTTAATTGCTGGCAGCAGCTAAGTTCCTCAGGGTGCTGGGGAGAAAAAGGCATGAAAATCAGCTGTAATTACCAACTGCAGGTGTAAATACTCTTTATATTGCCTGGGAGGAAGTGAGCTACTGCCAGCAGTTTAAGGGTGGTATAGTTCCCTAAGTAGCATAAATGCATACAGATAATAATTATAGTTGTTCCTGACTCCCCTGGAGGAAATGAGCTGCTTCCAGCTGTAAATCAGGGTAATTTGGTTTTATTGTTTTTCATGTTATTTTTTAATAGATTAATTTTTAAATTAAGTTTTCCCCTACCTATTTATGACTCCCACCCTTTGAATTTTCATGTTACTTCATTGAGAGTTGCAGCTCACATATGAGAAATGCTGATCTAGGTTATTACTTTTGTTAAAAAAAAAACAGTAACTAATGGTCAGACAGCAACATTACCAGAACCTCCATTGTGGCTTGTTACCTTACTCTACCAAATAATAGCTTGTCTTCCATAAAGCAACTGATTTGCAAGTCCTATTTCTTTGGCTTAGTGTACATTGACTATATGACTACTAACATGAGTTAATGCTGTTGTTAGGGAGATCTGTACAGCTGAACAGGACTGGAGGATGTGAGATTCCCATTGTAAATAATTCTTACTGTCTGCTAATATCTTCCTAATGCTTCCAGTAAGAGAAGCTTTAAAACTTTCATCCAAGATACTTTAAAGTGATGAGGTTAGAGGCAATGCTAAAAGTTGTAATTTTTAAATTAAATTTCAAAATGCAAATATCCAACTAGTCTCTATATTAGTCATATAACTCCATTTGTTTAGTTCCTAAAGAAAATGTTTGTATTTGCATTAAGAATGGAACTAAGTATTTGCTAATAAATGAGGAAAAATCACATGGGCAAGTGTTGGTTTTTCTTGCTGGAACTTGTTGTCTTCCTTCAGATTATAGCCAGATTATACGTTTCTGTAGTGGAATAAATGTAAAGGGGCAGCTTCACTCATCACGCTTGTTTTTTTTCTGTTTTGTTTTGTTCTAACTTCAACAAAGGCTACTACCCTTCTCTTCTGCTAACATAATACCAGGTGTCACTGCAAAATTGTCTTGGCTAGCTTAAATGTTTTGAGTAAGGCTATTTAAAAAACAGATACCTACCATTAGTTTACAGAGTTTTGCCATAATCAGAACATAGGCAGTGTCTCTCTTTTGCAGTATGTTGATAATGAGTAGTATTTTAATGCATGTTCTTAAACCTGAATTCTGTAATTTTTTTCTGAGACCAAGATGTGTTAATTTATTGCTGCTTTACTCGCGTAACAATAAAATTATCCTCATAGTTGACTTTAAATACCAATAGAAATGTACTGATGTTTTTCATGAGCTAGTTCAGCCAACGTGCTTTGGCTGCACATGTTGGTTATTTGAAGCCTGGGTGTGGAGATGGTGCCACGTTCTTATGTGCAAAGCCACTGTATGTGTAAAAGCAAGTGACAAATACCTCTTGATTTCCGCATGGTACAGTAGAAGTTGTTCTTGTATTCCAGGATTAAGTTAAGAAAAGTTCTTTTAAATTTTTCAGAATTGTCACTTTGAGCTTAAATAGCTGCTTTCATTGTACATCATTCCTCTTTTAAGCAGTCATTGCCCCATCCTTCTCAGTGGAAGTCAGTGTTGATAATTTCAGTGTTTTGACTCCTCTCCTTTTCTCTGTGTACCCTTAAAATAAACTGAAAAAATCCTTTCAGTAGGAATGTCATGTCTAGAGATGAATGATTGCTTAACTATATATATACTCACAAAGTTATGCTGTAATCCAGCACTCGGTTGTCTTATTTATATAACATTTTTCACTTTCAAGAAGCGTGACAGCTAATGGAGATTATAAAAACATTGGACTTGAATAATGTGCCAAGAGTGAAGGCTCTCCTCTGCTTAGATAACTTGGACAGAAGCTGAGTTATCTATATCCCACTGGTGACAGTGGGAAGAAGCATACAAAGAGAGGTGAAGTGAGTACATATACTCCATTCACAGGCCCATTTTTTTTTTGTTTTGCAACAACAAAAGACAAGTGTTGAAATAATGTAGAGAAGCCGAGGGTGTGTTGGCTTCTTAGGAATAAAGTGTGAATACAGAAATACAGTTTCTATATTTTTACTGTCATCCTGTAACTTTTCAGAAGCATTAAAATGACTTTAAGATACTGATACAGCAGACAGCACCGCCATTGTGCAAGGAGAAGTTAGAACTGTATTTTATTTAAGTGGTCTCTACCCAGAAGTCATTAGAATAACTCATGAAATAGACACATAAGCATTCCAAGGGGGCAGCAGAACCTGTTTGCAGAGATTTTCTGCTGCATCAAAACTTGTGCTATCTATAGCTGTACGATGTAATGTGTACATGTAAACTTCCTCATACACTGCCATACAATAATGAAGATGAAAGCAGCAGTGTGAGATATTTTAAGTGGCACATAATAAATATGGCATATGCTTTAGCCACAAGCTGTATAGAATGCAATCCGAACAGTGGGCAACACAGTTTGTTAGTGTCTTCTATGGTATGCTTGGGAGAGCTCAGAGAAATTTCTTTTCTCGTTAGTGAAAAAAAATCCCATGCTGAAATCCTACACTTTCTCTTTAATTCCAGACACATGAATCCTATAAGCTGGATTTTATGGCTTTCCCTATTGAGCTATGTGTACTGGTCATCCACCACGCCTCCTCCTCTTTCTCTAGCAAATCTTTGTACATTAGTCCTAATTTTCTGCTTCTGCAGTACTTAAGTTTGCGATATATTGTGCTTCTCTTAAAATAAATGAAGGGAAAATAATATGGCTGTGTTTTCCAATTTGAATGGTATCATCTGTTTTAAAACTGAATGTTTCACTCTCTCATTTGACCTATGCATTGTTCACATTTTAAATTAATCTCCTTGTTGGCCTAAGATCGGGACTTTTCATCAAATGCTGGAGGTTGAGAAGACAGAAAAAGTAATGATGTTGGGGTTTTACATAAGAGAAGTTAATAGGGTTTTTTGTGGATTTTTCTAAAACATGTGATGGTTTTATGAGATTATGAAATATGACATTAAGTTACAGTTGCCACCTGGTCTTCTAATTCTCCAATTTCTGTACAGTTCTGGTTGTAGATCTGTTGTATGACCCAGAAGTGATATATTAAGGAATCCTCCAGGAATATGCAAGATGACATTCAACTCTCTTGGTTAAGATGATACTCATTCTTTTTCCTCCACTAGGAAGAAGCATATGAATCCCACGGCTAAGTAAATACCATGAAAACGAAAATATTAATGTGCATGAGTGAAAAAGGCTGAAGCAATTAAGCATGGAAAGAATTGTTCAAATCAATGCTGAAGATGAGCAGAGTGTGAGGCAACCAAACTGAGTGATAGAATCAAAAAACTGAGTTCTCTAGTTAAATGTGCCTGCAGGATTGCTTATGCTTTTATTTATACAGCCAATAATTTTCTCTTTGTAGTTTATCCAAACTTTAAGTGTGCACAAGTACAATAAGAAAAGCATCGAGGAGTGGAAGAGAGGGAGAGCACTACAAATAAGGTGAAAACATGGGATACCTTGTAGGCTGTAGAATTTGAAGAAGGACAATAGTTTGTAGGCAGGAAGAAGTGGTATATTAAGAACAAAAGATGGCTGTGTGAGTGGAAGTCCTGAGATAACAGACAACCTAATAGCATCCCTTGGTGGAGAGGGCTAGAATATATATTCCATGATACGGACGCTTTTGAAAGCATGGAATATCATTACCTGCAACCAGTTAATCTAAAACACTATGAGTTGTGAGGCCATGCTTGAAACTACTTTGAGAGCTGCTGTTTTCTCATTATGTCACAAGACAGAGCGAGTTCCTTGTGAATCTCTCTTGGTACTCAGCTCCAAGTTTGTGAACCCACGGGTCTATCTGCTTTAAGGGTCATAAAAGGCAGTTTTAAAAGCTTTATGGCTATGGGGTCAGTGTGGTTATCCATTTTTAGTTATATAATGCATAGAATCGTAGAATCACCAGGTTGGAAGAGACCCCCTTGATCATCAAGTCCAATTTGGAACTCTAGGTGCTAACTTCTGTAGCACAACCGAGTAAATCTGATCATACAAGAAGTTCTTTTAAAATTAATTACTGCAATCTCATAAAACAGGATTACAATCTTAAGAAATAAAATCCAAGTGAGGCATTGTGACTGTATAACATAGCACAAAACTGTTGACTACACGTGAAAAACTTCCTGAAAGTACACATTGCTATAGTGAACTAGAAAAACTAATGCTGTAATCTGAATTTAATAGTAGGCATGTTTCACAATTTACGTTGCTGTTTTGCAGGTTTTTACTGTGGAAAGACTTGCTGATTTGTATGTTTGAGGAGGAAAAAGAAAAAGAAAAATATTTATACTCCATGCATTTTTCATGTAAAAAGAAACTGTATATAACAGATACATAGTACTTATGATGAATGCATTTCTAAAGTTAATCTTGGGGCTCTCTTGTTCATTGTCTTGAAATTATTCTCCAAGGGAGAAAATTAACCTAATTATCTATAAAATTAGTTAAATCAAGAATGTCTAGCATATAAGGGCTGCTTTTTTCCTTAAAAATGTATAAAAAAAGAAAAATAATTAAAAAGTCAGTTGTTAAATCTAACACAACCTGTTTCTGATGTAACATGGCCTGCTTCTTATGTAGCATTGAACTTTGCTATGTTTATGTAAAAGGTTTAAAATAAAATTTATTTATTAGATGCAGACTTTTTAGGCACTTGATTTTCTTCAGCAATTTGCTTGGTTCTAAGTTACTTTTTTCATATTGCTACAGAGCCGTGTGTGGCAGTGCTTCAGTTATTAGACACTTCTTTTCGGGGATGATTTAGCAATTTTCCCATAAACATGTAGCTCTGATTGTACATTGGTACTGTGGTTTCTGTCTAGGTGCACTTGTTTCCTGCTGAAATAGTGAAAAGTAAGCTTTTAAAAAGCTTGGCAGGTCAAAAGACCATAGTTTCATATTTTCATTATTTTAAAAGTGGAGAGATTAATCAGTAGGAACATTTTTCTTTATTTTAACTGTTATCTATTTTTAATTGGAAAGAAATTAAACTGTAATGAGGTTCTGGTACACTCCTTCTAAACATTAGGTTATGAAATACAATAATGGCAGACAAGAAGGTGTTTGAGGTACAACCTTTTTGCCTCAGTCTACTGGCAATCTCACTTCCCATACCTCTCTGTGGACTGTAAGATGGAGACTGAGGGAGCAAAGTCCTTCCTGAAATAAGAGATCAGGCTCATGACTGCCTGAGGAACCTGAACATATTTAAGTCTATGTGACCTAATGAGATGCATCCCAGAGTCCTCGAGGAATTGGCTAAAGTGGTTGCCAAGCTGTTCTTCATGGTATATGAAAAGTCCCGATAGTCACGTGAAGTCCCTAGTGACTGGAAAAAGGAAACATTGCACCCATTTTTAGGAAGAGTAGAAAGGATGACACTGGGAACTACCAACCTGTCAGCCTCACTTCTGTGTCTGGGAACAGATTTTCCTCAAAGCTACGTTAAGGCAGATGGAGAACAGGGAAGTGATTCCAGAAAAGGCAGAATGGCTTCCCCAGGGGCAAGTCCTGGCTGGCCAGCCTAGTGGCCTTCTACGATGGAGTGACTACATCAGTGGACAAAGGAAGAGCTATGTATGTTTTCTGTCTGGATGTCTGTAAGACTTTGACATAGTTCCCCACAACATACTTCTCTCTAAATTTGAGAGATATGGATTTGAGGGGTAGACTGTTTGGCACACGAGGAATTGGTTGGATGGTTGCATCCAGAGGGTAGAGATCAGAAACAAGTGGTGTCCCTCAGGGGTCTATACTGGGACCAGTACTGTTTAATAACTTTATCAGTTACATAGACAGTGGGATTGAGTGCATCCTTAGCATATTTGCAGATGACACCAAGCTGAGCGGTGTGGTTGACAGTTCTGAGAGATAGGATATGTACAAGCTTGAGAAGTGGGGCCATGTGAACATCATGATGTTCAACAAGGTCAGGTGCAAGGACCTGCACCTGGATTGGGGCAAACCCTGGTATCAACATGGCTAGAGGAGAAGGGATTGAGAGCAGCCTTGCCAAGAAGGCCTGGGGGGTGCTGGTGGATGAAAACTTGGATATGAGCCAACAATATGAGCTTGCAGCCCGGAAGGCCAGCTGTATCCTGGTGCGCATCAAAAGGAGCGTGGCCAGCAGGTCAAGGGAGGTGATTCTGCCCCTCTACTCTGCTCTGGTGAGACTTTACCTGGAGTAATGCATCCCGCTCTGGAACGTTCAGCACAAGAAATGCATGGGCTTATTGGAGCAGGTCCAGAGGACAGCCACAAAAATGAGCAGAGGGATGGTAGACAACCTCTCCTATGAAGGCAGGCTGAGGTTGTCCAGCCTGGACAAGAGAAGGCTCTGGGGAGATGTTATTGAGGTCTTTAGGAGGAAGTTCTTCACGCAGAGGGTCATTGGACATTGGAATAGGCTGCCCAGGGAGATGGTTGATTCCCCTTCCCTGGAGGTGTTTAAGACATGGGTGGATAAGGTATTGAGGGACTTGGTTTAGTGTTTGATAGGAATGGTTGGACTAGAAGATCCGATGGGTCCCTTCCAACCTGGTTGTTCTGTGTGATTCTGTGTGTGATTCTGTGTCCCTGCTCACTGCAGGGGACTAGGTAACCTTTGAGAGTCCCTTCCAACCCAAAATATCCTATCATTCTATGATTCTAAATCATTGTCCAATTTCTATTACAGGCAGTTGGAGAAAGTTGTAGAATTACAGAAAGCAGAGCTGAGGAATTGCCTAAACTGTCATTTAAATTGTTACCCAGAGCAGGATCAGCTTCAGTAGTAAGTTTATCCCTCTTTTCATGGAACACCTAGTGGTAAAAAGTCTTAAGGACTTCCTGGCAATCAATTCCTGAGTTTAACTGCCTTTACAGGTAAAATTATTAAACCAGTGTATCAATTAAAGCTCTTTTTCTGCAGGTTTTTTTGGTGGCTCATTAAGCCAGTTGGGAAGGGAAGACAGGGTGGTCCCATATTAAAAAAAACATGGGAGTCTAGGCTCTCATTGAGCTCTCTTTGAACAGGAAGGCCAATGACTGGTTCTGCAGGTTTGCAAATACTAAGCATACATAGCTCTGCACAAGGTCAGAATAGACTGTAATCTCATACAATCAGTATTTTTCTGCAGATTCTACTTAATGGAAAAATAAAACCGGACAAAGGATGGTTTACACCTGTAAAATCTAAGTGCTAAAATGTATGAATATTAAGGAATTCTGAAGGGATTCTCTGAATGGAAGTGCTGAAAAAAGAGGTCTCTCCAGGAAAGCATTTCTACCAGGCAGAATTACAACTTTAAAATGAAAACCTGAAAACTTCAGATTTTGATTATAAAACCCAGTTTACTTGCTCTAGGGCCCTGGTTTCCTAGCTGGATTACATCTTGGAAAAGCGTCCAAAAGCAGATACTTTTCACACAAAGAAAAAAGTTTTATCGAAAACCTGTTTCAGTGCTGAAGAACAGATTCCATGAAAAAAATTTGATGATGTCTGCCTCAAGTGTAAGAGAATAGAAATTTATTCATGTTTATTCCTGAGGCATCCAGAGGTAGGCATTTGATCTTTCTGAAACAGTCGATAAACATAAGTGGGGAGCAGTCAGTATAATAGATTTTCTGTGTGGAATCCAATCTCTGTATGTTAATCTTGGATGCATTGGATAACACAAAGTGTATTTAATAATAAAGTCTGCCAAGTCTTCCCCTCTGCTCTTCCCCTTTTGGCAGATTACCAGATTAATGTTTGATTTCTTGGATCTTTTTGTTAATTTTTTTTGCCAAAGAATTTGCTCTGATTGAACTTGCTGTATAGAGGAAAAAGTTGAAGAACAAGTTTCATGCTCCTTTTTTTTGTGATTTCTAGTACTGGTATTGTCTGCTTAAGGCAGTAACCACTATGTGCCATTCCATTACTCGTACTGAACAATGGCTGTTCCAGAGGGGAAAGCAATGTTCCAGAGACAGCCCTGGTATGGATGACAGGGAACATCAGGCTGTAGCAGGTTCCAGTAGCAGCAATACCTTCTTCCTATCTGTCTTTCTCTGTTAATTCCAAGTATGGTGATTATAATTCTGTCAAAAGAGAGTGTACTATACAGTCCTGTAGGTAAAGGGTGAGACATCTCTGTGAAAAAAAAGTACAACAAATTATGGCGCAAGCGTAAGAGCCAGAACTAACGATGTGCTTACTGCTCAGTTTTGAAGCCTTATCTAGATTTCCAAACGTAAATTAAATTTATAGCTATAATTTAAAACATCTTTTGTTCAGAAAAGTTTGTGAGGAGAATGAGGAGAATGCCTTGCAGTAGATCTGCTGTGGTAAGACTGCAAAAAGCAAGTGAGGTCTCAGACACACCATCTTTCCTTCAGGTCTGAAGTATAATAGAAGTGATTGTGTGCCTGAAATATTGGTTCCTTCTCCTGGTTTTATCTGTTTGCCTATTAAGAGTTATTTTCTCTGCAGATTGTCTGTCCTGTGTTCTTAGACTGCACTGGTTACAGTAACGCTATTGCTGCAATGCCTGCGGAGTGGATCTCCAGCTAGGCTTGCCTGCATGGAAATTCTGCAGGAGGTGCCCCTCTCCCTGCTTCTTTGCCTCTTTGAATAGAAATCTTTTCTTGTAAACTTAAAAACAACAACAAAAAAAACAGACAAAAGAGGACTTTTGAGACAATCAGCAGGCCTGTACACTTCACAGAGTTGCAGGAGGGTCATTGCCAGATGTGAGTTGCTCCTTTGTGCTGTCTTTAAAGCAGGGTACACATGCTCTACTTCACCAGACTTCTGTTTGGGAAGCAGAAAGATAATTTGTGTCAGTGCTGTACTTTCCAGTGCTCAAACTAGAGCTTGCCTGTCTTTCCTATTATAACAAGGAATGGAAGAACACATTTTGCCTAATTTCAAATCCACTTAAAGTACATGCGTTTGAAATTAAAAACAGAACTCAAATTTTAGAGTTTTGTGCTCTCTTAGGAGCTGGCCTTTTGCCAGCTTTAATTTAACTTTTATTCCTGGAATCAAATATGTATCAGTTTGCTACAGTAGGTCATTTGTATTTCTTTATATTCTCTTTCCTACCTTTTTTTACATCTGTTTCATTGGCATGAAATTATTAGAAGTTGTTACTAGCTAGCTAGAAAGTTACTAGCATAGGTGTTGGCTCTCTTGTGAGTGCAAGACTTCTGCTTTGCGTCTTCATTTTATTTTTTATTGTTTTGGTGTTCACAATGTGTGCCATCTGGTCTGCTATTCCATATGAGTAAACAAAGGATGAAACCCACTCTATGTGAAAACTGTATTTTGGATGCTGTATGCTTTGAGCATGGAATGAAATAAAACATCGATGACCCGTGACCTGTAGTGAAGTCTGGTTTATCCAGCATGGTAGGTGTTAGACAGAGGTGAAGCGATCCTGGAAGCTGCACAGAACATTGATGAACAGGATCTTTTCTAATGCAACCATAGGGTTCCTTTTTTAATCTTAAGCCTTTCTTGCCCCTAGCGTTGTTCTCGTCCACGCTGGCTTGCATTATGCAGGTGCATGGAACCCCTGCAGCCCTGGTGCAGAAGATAAGAGAAAGCCTGCAGATTGACCCCAAATAATCTGCAGTATTGTGTTTTACAGGTGAACTTAGTAGTAGTCTGTTGATTCCATATTGATTTGCTTAATGATGGTTTTCTTTTTTCCTTTCAATATTTACAGCTATTAAAAAAATTAAACCGGGGGTTTGTTTGTATGTTCAAACAACACATCTCTTCTTTGTTGTTGTTGGCATATTGTGTAGTTGCATGTTGGCAGGCATTTTTAAGAGGTAATGTATTGATTTAATTATTTATATCCATGCTTTCCTTTGTGAACAGCAAAGTTTATTTTTCAGTATTTTATATTGTGAGGTGATTATGGGAACCTGCTGTGATTGTAGCAGTTCACTTAAATGTAATCTCTTTGATCAAATTTATCTGTGAAGCAGATAGAATTTTCTGAAATTTACTTGTGGAGTTTTTTTAACAGACATCTAATAAAAAGCCTATAAATAGTCACTTTTTTAGATATTATGTGAAATAGAGATTCTTTGAATTGCAGAGTGAATTTTGTAATACATATGTGCTTTGAGTGTAGAAGATAAGATTTTTAACATCAGTCCTTGCGATTGTGAACTTTGAATATTTTTCCATGTGTATTCTGTATTGTTTATTTAGCTATTGCTCTTTGAATAATAAGTGTGCTATAAGTCACTGGAATTTCTCAGAAAACGGCACAAGCATGTAGGTACACTTTTTAAACAGGTGTTATAAATATGTTTTAGTGATATTTTCCAGATTAAAACAACCAAACAAACTGTAATGCTGCAGTTTTTGGTTGAAAAAGGGATCATGAGGCAGTATTTTACTTCACCTGAGAAGCTAATGAAAGGCAATTCTACTTTTCTTTTACTAACCAAAAAATTACAAAAGGTGCTATTATGTTTACAAGGTTGACAATTTCAGCATTAAATGTTTCATTTTAATACTTTTATCAATAGATTTAAGCAAAACTTTGTCAGTTCTGTGTACAACTGCTTAAGGGATTTTTTACTGCCTTTAAGCAGCAGGAGCAGCAGAGTATATGAAGACCTGAGGTTTTAAATAACAGAATTAGTCAGTATTCAAATGTTCATTAAAATTTCTGCTGGGGTTTTTAGTTGCTGTGTTACAGATGAAAAATATACTCATTGAGATAATCTTACCAACTCATCTTGATTTTTCTCAAAAAGTCAGTATTTTTAGACACAGAAATTGGTGGCGAAAGAAGCAACTTAAAAAATTACATCAACACCACTTCTGCTTTAGCTGCAACTGTTACTAATGTCCCACTTTTTTTTTTTCTGCTTTCCTTCACACTGAGTGATGTATTGCGTGAGGTCTGTAATTACAAATTCCACCTTAAATTTTGCAGAGGGGTTAAACTGAGTGTTAATAGACATCTGTACTACCAAAGGCAGATTTTTTTTCTTCCTTCCCCCACAAACATTTTAGAATTTCACTGCATTTCCTTTAAGGCCTTTGGATAAAAATTTGGATACAGTTACTGAGTTTAAATAGCAGATCTTTAATAAGAACTATTCTTCACTGTCCTGCCAGCTGTTCTGTACTGCGGTCTGTGCAACTGATTGTAGTCTGTAGATGCTATAAATCATGTTGTTTGTCCTTTGCCAACTTTGCACCCTTCTTAAGAAAGAAGCTGCCAGTCTGAATCTTAAAAAGACCCTCTGTGGAGAGCAGAGAACTTATGGTAGCCTGGAAAAGGGCTTCTTTTTCTCTTTCGGGGCAAGTGAGGGGATCAGCAAGAAAGTCTATTAAGATAGAGAGAGTGTAGAGCTGCTGCTGAAGTTGGAAGCTTTCAACAGCTGCTGTTTATTTTGAAGATGGTTCTTGGTTTGATGTGCAAGTATGAGAATGATGGATATGATACTGGGATGAAGTTCATCTCTTTTTAAATTACAATTAAACAAGCAATTTCAATCACAAATTATGTGTCACCCTGGCTATAATCTACCCATTCACTTTACAAAATAAAGGAGGCAGCTGATTAAATTTAGCCAGTGTGTTTTTTTGCCTGCTGTCTAGACAATTGGCTCAGTTCCCATTCCTCCGGTTTTAGCTTGTTTTCTTGGTTGTAGGCCCACTAGGCCACTTAACCATTCTACTGTCATTTGAACAGTGTGTTTATGAGGTTGTTAAAGAGTATACAGGGATGGCCTTTTTTTTTTCTTCTGAGGTCTCTAACTGAGAATGTGGTACTACCAAATAAGCTCACAGGTTTCTCCTAATGCTGAAGGGACTCTTGTTAGAGGGGAAAATAATCAGCTCTAGAATCGCCTCTCTTTCTGCTTTGGTGTTCCTAGAAGTCAGATGAACCCTTTCACTTTACTTTAGTGCATAAGTGGTGTATGTATTCTTCTCTTCCCAGCTGTCGTTTGTATGTACAGTAGAAGTTAGGGAAACAAAGAAAGCCCCTGAAAACAAACCCAAGAAACAACCCCTCTCCCAACCCCAAACTCAAACTACAAATAGAGATCTCACTTTGAGCACCTATATCTGGGTTCTTTGCATGTGATTGTCCTTTGCATTTACAGATCCTAAGGGTATAGACATTATTTGTTGGAGTATATTGCAGTGGTATTTTCCCACTCTAAAAGTGCGTATGCCCCGTCTTAATACTGGATATACAGTACCTTGAAGATTCAAGCCGTTTCTATTGGACTGACTATTGTTATTTCTTTTACATAATTTCGAGATTAGAAATGAGGAGTAATGTATTTAGCCACGGGCTAAACTGGAGTTTAATTCTAAGTAATGTTTGAGAGGTAAACTGACAATTTAACAAACAAAATCAGCTTTGGAATATTAACTGTTCCTATATATCTGTAGGACTGTCTGTCCTGTGTCAGTCTTCAGTAAATGAGGTTAGACTTATAGTTGGAAATGACTGAATGCAAAACTTTAAAGATACGCCTCAAAGCAGTACATCTTTCTTAGCACAGCACCAAGCTCGAGCTGCATTCAGGCTTTACTTGCAGCCATCAACCTGGAGAGCAGGGAGAGTATGTGTGCATTTGCTTACAAAAGTCTGAGCTGAAACACATATAACAACCTCTTAAAACTGGGGTGGCCACAGCAGACTTAGTAATTGTGCTGCTTGGTGCATTTTCATAACACACCACATTTTATTATCGGAAGTTACAGTCCAGCCAGGAAGCAGGGCTTCCTTTGTAGGATGGTTTCATGAGGGACGTGAAATTGAAGTTTCAGGAGATACTGTGATGATTCAAATGAAGCAGAGGTTTGCGTACAACCCATCCATAATCAAAAGCCTAATTTTTCCTCTGAAACCTAAGCATCCTAGTGGATAACTTTTTGCCAGCTTTATTGTTGGCTTTCATTGTGACTTTTTTACTTTTTTCTTCCTTTAAAAATCCACATTAGTCCAAAATTCTGGATAATCTTTGCCCTTGTAGTTTAAGGTGTTTTTTGACATGGCACCAGTAAGATGTATCTCTCAGGTGAATACTGGGGTCTTTCTTTTCTGGTGTAACAAGGTTTTGGGAGTTTTTGCTTTAACTGATAGGCTTTTTGTTTTGTTTAGCCTTTGCACAAGGCTGGGCTGATGCCATCTGGTTTGAATTGAAATTTACTGTATGTACTACATCTTTTTTTCTGAACCTGTCAGCCTGAAATGTCAATGTCATTAAAGTTTTATCAGAATTATGTTTTTCCTTTCTACCCACCTTTTGTTATTTTGTGGTAGGTTTTTTGGTTTGGTTTTTTTTTTTTTTTTTTTCCTAGGCTCCTTCTAATCCTACTGGATGATCTGTATTTTCACTAGCTCAGACTAGTGTGCCATTTTGGCCCACCTGTTTCAAAGTGTGAGTTCATACCGCAGTTCCTCTGAAAACCAGGTGTTTAAATCCTCAGTGATTTGATGGTCTTTCCTGTGTTTTCCTTAGAGTTACACAGATTACTAGTGTCTGGCCTCACAGATGGTTTGCACCCTCCCAAGAAGTCCACCATTTTCTTCTTGTTTTAATTGGTTTGATTGTTTTGGGTTTTTTTTTTTAATGCAAATGTAACAGATATTCTTTGTTTTCTTTCTTCAGAAAGCAAGTTAATATTTTTCAGGCATACTTTGCAATTCTTACATAAAGGAACTAGCCTCTTTTTTGGTTTCTGAGTTGGACATGTGCTTCTGCAGAGGTAGTTCTTTGACTCATTAAGAAATAAAAAGCGTTATGTGGCTTCTGGATATTTTCTGCAAATTATATATGTTCATTTTTATACAATGGAAAGGAAACACTGAATAGTTAGCTTCTAATTCCAAACAAGGATTAATGCAGTAAGGAAGACAATATCCTCTTTAAAATCTATTTTTGTCTTTCCCTCCACTTCTGCTACACAGCTTCCAGACCTTCCCCCAGATCCATCCTGCCTGGCTTCCTGTTACAAATGTGAGGAAACATTTGCACATATCCTCTCAGGGCAGATTTACTTACTTGTTGGTCATTGCACATAATTTTCATTATTTGCAGGTTAGACCTCCCCTAAAAAAGTAAAAATCGGTTTCTCTGCAACAAAATAAGAATTAATTGGAACTTCTTTTTGGCTTAGAGGCTAGTACAGGCTTACTGCCAGAGGCAGTAATGTTTAAAACTGTATCACGTGGAAGGGGGAGAAAAGGCTACTCTTGAACAAAATTTCATATTGTGTTGTGTGAGAGATTCCACATGTTGTTACTTCATACAAATGTTTTCTTCCAAGAAGCAGAACAAAGTAAGTT
The DNA here is from genome assembly GCA_033558105.1 of Coccyzus lansbergi. Classification (NCBI taxonomy): domain Eukaryota; kingdom Metazoa; phylum Chordata; class Aves; order Cuculiformes; family Coccyzidae; genus Coccyzus; species Coccyzus lansbergi. The sequence continues at coordinate 831,149 of JAUMJK010000727.1, forward strand.
ATTCAAAAGAACATAACAATAAAACATATGGATTAAAAAAAAAACCCGACGACCCAACTGTCAGCCTAAATGAGCAGTATCATTCTTTAGCTTGCCTCCAGTGGGTTTGAGATGTTCATCGGCTGTTTTAAAATATGAGAAGTTCATTCTAGGACAAAAAGAGTTTTCTGTTTTTTACGTTTTCCTGTGTAAATCATTGAGGGGAGGGGAGAGAAAAAAGGGTGGAATTATGCTCTGGATGCTGATGCCTTTGCATTTTTGGCGTTCTGCCTTCTTACTGTTTTATTGTCTATTTTGGCTGAACTTGAAGTTCCAACTATGCTCCCTGCCAAAAAGAAAAAAAGAAAAAAGTTAGGTCTTTTAAGGATACTGAAAAGTGGAGCCAGTTTTTGAATCTGCCACGTCCTGTAAGCAAATAAAAATGAATCTCTATGGAACTCAGACGTTACTTCCTGTTCTCCTTTGGATTCCAAGCAGGAATGGAGCAATTTTTCTCTGCATCCAAAAAAAGGAGGGGGGAGGGAATAGAAGGCTTCAAAGCAGTACAGGAGAAATCTTCGAGAGGCTTCTATGCAACTAATTTTAAAGTATGTGTAAAATGTTTAACACCTTAAGTAACATATGTCTGTACTTGGAAAAACGTGCAGCAATGCACACGCATACCTGAGTCACTCATATTTGGTAAGACAGTGGACATATTAAAAATTAAAAATGCCCAGGTTGTTTTTGTACATTTCCCTTTGTTGCTGGTTTTATAACCATGACTTACTAAGCTTGCAAAGATTTTGGTATTGATAGCATATACTAATTTCTTAAGGCATGTGAAAGTGATCAAGAAGATCCTACTTGAGGTTTCCTCAGGAAACCAAAATGAGAGGAGACGGGGTTGGGGGGAGGGGAGGGAGAGATACCCTTTGCAGATAAACTAACTAGGATTTTGGTGTAGTAGTTTGTATAGTGTGATAACCAGTTCCACGGGTAAAGATTTCAGTTTTTAGGTGCCACTACTTTCCTGGTATTTGAATGAATGAATAAAGTACTCCGACATAAAAGATAAACTGCTAACACAAAGTAGACTTCTGGATTTTTGCCACTGTAAAATTAGGAGTAACTGTAACCCCAGCAGACTAGCCAAGCTTGAAATTCACTGTGGACAAATGTTCTTTGTGCATAATTCTAGAGGAAACTATTTTTGGTAGTGAATGAATATAAGTAATCATTAACACATGACAGGGCCGCTGTAAAGGCATAAGGCTGAAGCAAGAATGCTTCCAGCACCCAAGAGGTGCCTTTGCATTTTATTTAATAAAATGTCTAGAAAGTGCTAGTTTTTGCTTTCTTACTTCTTAAATTTACATTAATAAATTAACTTTAAAGTCATTTATAGGAGAAGATGACTTCTTTTCCTCATAAGAAACAAAATGATGTAGCTCAAAAAAGTCAGTTAGTTACTCTGTTGCAATGAAACAGAGGAAAGAAGGCAAGAAGAATCTACTGAGATCCCTGGATTTTCTTTTAGGGGCAGTTTTCAATGTGTATATTTACGTGTGCTTGTCTGGGAAAGGCAAATTATCTGAGAAGCAGTTTGGTTTTCTGGGTAGTAGTAGAACTTATTGTTACTGGTTTTGCAGAGTTAAGTCTTGGAGATCCCATCATCTTTCTTGTCAACATTTAAAGGCTTCATTTGATTTCTTATCTTGGTGTACAAAGTGACACAGAAGCCCTGTCATCGTTGTAGAACCGATTACAGTAGTTTTCTGAAAGTAGCTTTTAGCACTACTGTGGCTGTTACCTTGCTCAGTTTCTGAACAGAGTTTCAAGGAAGGGTTAGAAGAGATTAAAAAACCAACCAAACAAATAAAAAAAACACCCAGAAAACCAAACAAACCAGAAAAGACTGAATGCCCAAAAGATTGCTAGATGGCATGGGAAGCAGTCTGCTGTACTGTACGCTGCTGCAGGCTAGCTCCACTTGTTGGCTAATGAAAGAGTGCTGTAGACAACCTAAGTGCTCGCCTATTTCTGTTGCATGCACAATTGGGTAAAAGCTTTATTCTATAATGAGTCTTGTGGGCTGTTTACTATGTTTACAATAGGATGTCAAGTAAAGCACAATGACATGTATTAAATATATTTCTGTGGAGGAGTGGGAAGATTTAGGCGATTGTTGCTCTCTACCTCACGCTCCACTTCTAGGTTTGTCCTGTGTCAGATAGTCAGATATCTGGGTGGGATCCCAAGTTCCAGTGAAGTCAGTGGGAATTTTACCTTACAGAAATGGATAATATGCATACCTTGATTGATTGCCTAAGCCTATGTTCCTCTATCTCTGACAGTGAATAAGGAAGTTAATAGCTTTCTAATGGATGTGGACTTTTTTTTCTTAACAGTGAACTCAGAAGGGTTATGCAAACAGTGGGAATAAGATTTACTTCTAGGTGGAGTATTAAATATGAGCTTTACATCTGGAAACATTTACTGGATCAAACCCTATCTGGGATTGTGAATCAACCAAGGAACACAACAGGAAACAAAGAAAATGGCACCAGTAACTCAGAATATTTTTTTAAATAAGTAGTTCTAAATTTCATTCATGCAGGTTAATACTTTGCATGATTTTCCACATTAGGGTTTGTATAACATTTTCACTTGCAACATTAATTTTAGCTGTTCTGTTGTCTGAGACTTGTCTTTAATCTTTAGAGCCATTTTGACCAATGACTCTTGACCGCTTTCAGAAATGCATAAAACTGGAATTTTAACATGTCCCATCTTCCACGCACCACTGGAATTTTGTGGTAGTTCTCTTTAATTTTAAAACTCAAGCTTTTAGACTGACAATAGTAGTGTTGTTGTATTGGACTTCTGACTTAGTTTTGTAATTTCAGAGAAAAATGTCTTTGAGACAAATAGTACCCCAAACTTCTATTTTAACTTGATTTTCTAAGGAGATAAGAATTACACAACTGTGTGATGTATGTCTTCCTGTTAGTAACTTCTGAACTGCTCACCAAATTTGACTGAGACAGTGGTTTTGATACCGCAATTTCACACAAGACTTGCTTAATATACTGTCTAAGGCTTGTCTGCAGCATCAGAAATGTGAAACATTGTGTTGTCTCCTGTGCAGAACAGGCACAGCTATCACCCATTCTACACATTTAGCCTTAATGACTGATTAGCAATGTTACAGCTACAGCATACAGGTGCTTGTCCAGCAGGGAAGCGAGACAAAAGCATATTTTGATGGTAAGAATAAGGACTGTTGGAAAGATTTGTGGAATATTGTACTTGGGGGAAGAAAAGCATAATCCATCACTGATAAGTTAAAAGTTTTAGAGGACTATCCATACACTTTAATTAGGCAGGCTTTCAATAGAAGTTTGGAAAAACGAAGTGCTTGACTAAAGGTAAGAATGTTGTTTTCTTCATCGTGGATGAGTTCAGCCCTTACTGGATGCCAAAAACTAAAATATCTTGCTCGTAGATGTACTGTCTCTCCCAGAGACTCTTTGGTGTCTGTTCATGCTGCAGCCTTACTGTGCATTGGGCAAAAATGTCCACCTGCTAGCACAGGTAGAAATGGAATGTCTTCAGCTCAGGTGCTACGATAGCTTTTCTGATTTTATAGATCTGTAACCTAGATGTTGTTTAACTAATCTTTTTGACTGTATCTTTCAAGGTTAAAATACACCTATCTTAAAATAAGTGCTAAGTTCCATTCCAGATCATGTGTTTATGGGCAGGTTCCACAACCTGTGTAATTGGACAAATTTTACTGGAATTTCTTAAATAAAGTTACATATTTTGTAAGGGTGTTCTTGAGTAATGTTAAATTAAAAAAAATGCAAATCCTGCTTTCTTGAAAATATGGGACACTCTTAACGCTAACTAAAATTATTTTCCTTTTTATATGCTACTACATGTGATCTACCTGATTTTATAAGTCTTTATTTTGGAAAGACTAGCAGTTGATAGTGGAGGAAAAAAAAAGTGCTTTTAATGACAACTTACTGACTGTTTGCTGTGACCCCATGTAGAATCATAGAATCATAGAATCACCAGGTTGGAAGAGACCCACCAGATCATCAAGTCCAACCATTCCTATCAAACACTAAACCATGTCCCTCAGGACCTCATCTACCCGTGCCTTAAACACCTTCAGGGAAGGTGAATCAACCACCTCCCTGGGCAGCCTATTCCAATGCCCAATGACCCTTTCCGTGAAAAACTTTCTCCTAATGTCTAGTCTAAATCTCCCCTGACAGAGCTTGAGGCCATTCCCTCTTGTCCTGTCCCCTGTCACTTGGGAGAAGAGGCCAGCACCCTCCTCTCTACAACCTCCCTTCAGGTAGTTGTAGAGAGCAATGAGGTCTCCTCTCAGCCTCCTCTTCTCCAGGCTATAGTTACAGAACTGATTCTGTTGTAACCCCTTATGTACATTTCTATTATCTCTCCCCGTGAGTCCATATTTTAACCGAAGTGTTAGGAATGGAGGGCATCTTGGCTCATTTAAATGAGCCTTCCTTCTGAGGAGTGCATGTTGTCTCATAGAGAACAAGGTGTATCTGGCATGTCAAAAGGTGCATCATTTATGGACCTACACAACAATCTTCCTAGAGGCAGGACCCCTTTCAACAAGAAGTTCATATTTCATTATTGGTGTCACCAGTGCAGGCTCCCTGCTTTAATTAAAGAGGTATATTAACTTAACCAAACCAGTCCAGCAGCAGCCAAACACCCTGCTCATTTGTACTGCTGATTCTGACTCAGATCTGAAAAGATAAAATCTATACTTAAAATGATCAAAATCTTTCACTAGGTATATGTTTGATGCAAGCCAAGAAACAAGCATTGCGTAAGATCATTGGGCTTTGCTTAGATCTAACAGAGCAAGTGACTGGAATTCCAGTCCTTATAGTTGTAGATATCTCAATTCTCACCTATGTCTGTTTTCTTCTTCCTTAGGAGTGAAGGGTTTGTAGTAGTGTTGAAACAGTGTTGGTACGTGAAGAGCTTATGCAATGGATTTGGTAAGTGTGTTTTTCCTGTGGATTACATGTTAGTAGAGATATTGCATTTCATATTCTTTTTATGCTGGACTTGCTGGTTTTGAACAAATTAAAGTGTGTATATAGTGACTTGCATTCCAGATTTTATTTAAAACTTGTCTGATACAGTTTTCCTTCTGCTGCATACATGCTGAAACGATAGGCAGTGCTTCAGTGGAATCTTTATTTTCATTAGCCAGCAGATTCATTGTGATAGCTGTTCTGCTGAGGCAGAACTTGAGGGAAGGAAATTTTATTTATTTACTTAGAGGCTGCAGTCAACGGTAGAAGCTTCTGTCAAGAAATACTTGAAAATACAGGATAAAGTGAACTAATAATAAAGGACACAACAGTCTCCAGTAGTTAGAGAAAATTGCATCAATTGCTTTGAAGGAACATAAATTGATTCCTAGTCCAGGGGTAATACATGTAAGTTGGCTGCCATGGACACAATGAAAGTTTGTTTCTGTCCTGAAGTCTCAAGTGTTTCTTATTTTGCAGAACTATTATTGTAATTAGTAAGGTTATTAATGCAGTCTGTTAATAATGAGTGATCTTCCTTACCTTCAATTCTAATGTTTGTTATTGTGTACATGGAGACAAAGTGAAACAAGGAATTTATTTGTATGGGAGAGCTGTATCTCTAATATTAGAAGCATTCTATTGAAACAATAAGTGGTATGTTCATGTGTGAAAGTTTTCTAATGGCAGGGATTTTGGGTTATTACAACTTAAGATCTTCAATGAAATATTTGATGGTGCCTTTGGGAAGGGTGTCAGCTGTGATATTTAGTATTCTGTTTCTCTTGTACCCAAGTGGGAATATGATACTCTTATAAATCAGGTTAACTACATCGAGAGGTTTGGCATTAACTATGATGTCATAACATCTAAAAAGTGGTAAACTGGAAAAAATTATGCATAAATCCTTATCATAAATCCTACTTAATCCTTTTTATGGTGCTTGTCATAAACAGACATGTATCATCATATACAGAGATTATACATAATATATTATATCTGTTCCCCTACAGAGAAAACGTAGTCATCAGGAGATTCAGTGTGCCCTTTGCCACAGATATTTCTAATTACAACTGGGTGAATATGACATAAAGAATTGGCCAATGTTTGTTTAAGTAAAGACTGAAAATTTGCTTTGATGTTCATGACTGTTTATATTCATTTTCTGAATATATCTATAAAATCAATATTGTGATTATGAAAACACTGATGGATAACTTTGATGGTATTTGAGTTGTTCTGCATTTTGCGCAAAGGTTTTTTGTCTGAAGAGTTTGGTATCACTATGAAACTTTACTCATGTGTTAAATTGCTTTAAATTTTAATTAAAATTTGGCATGAAATTGGAGAATAAATAATATGAGGTATCAGAGTTTACCAGTCCTCACAAGCAGCAATAAGCATAATCAAGACTGATAGTTAACAAAGCTGAAAACCTGGAAACCCAAGATGAAACACTTTTCCTCTTTAGCAAACAAGATCTTCAGTCGTTTTGGATTAATGGAATAATATTGCCAGCATAATGCTTTGGGGATTTTGCCTTCTATTTCTCTTCAAACTGTACTGCAATCTCTTATTGAATCATCATTCCGTTTATGGGATGTCTTTCCTACTAGCAAGTACCTAACCGACCTTTCTGAGATGAGTTGTGAAGAATAGAGTACCTCATCTCTACCTACCTACTACTAATGTCTTGGAAACTTTCAGTCCATGTTTCACTATGTACTCCATAAGATTTCTTAAGGAAAAAAAAAATTACACTACAGTTATTATGAAGTGGCTTCCTGGGGCTCTATGTTTTGCTTTATTTCTCTAAGAAATAATAGGTACTAAATCCTGGTGTGCAATATTCATGCAAAATAGGAAAAACTCAGTCTGTGCACTATGCATTTTGGAGGATAACTTATTTGCAGCTTGTATGTGTTTTTCTCAGACTGTGGACTATACTCCAGTTTAAAAACTAAATATAGTATTCAAAACACTAGGTTTATTTTGTGCGGGAGGCTGCTGGAAATCATTGCATATTTTGTAACATTTTTAAATGTTAATTTTTACTTCTGCAAAATTGGCTAAAGTACTCAATAACAGTCTCATTATTTGTGTTAGTATTTGTCATGTATGTTTAATATACTAACACAAATACTTCTGCACGTTGCATTCAAACTAAATGACTGATGCTATCTCATTTGATATCTCCTATGTCCTTTCTTCCTGTCCTGTCTTGATAATATAACTGCATATGACAGGTGTCTCATTTTCAGCTGAGCCATAGAGAAGAAGGGTATACACATGGCCACCCAAAAATACTAATACTGGCCCAAAGAAGTTGTGCTGCTGTTAGATAATAAATTTGATTTTCTTCATTGCATTTTGTATGCAGGGGTTGCTATGTTAGCAGTACTAACATTTGCTGCTAGTTTTGAAATTGACATTCATTAAGAATTGATGAAACCAGTGATTTGTTTCATTCTTTAGTTAAAAGCAGAATTGTTCTCTGCAACCCTGCCAGTTTAAGATCAGAGAGTAGTATTTTGACAGATGCTCTTTTGTGTTTTGTATGTCAGTAGCAGGTTTTCATGCTCCTCTTGTCCAAGAAAGCAGAAAATCAGCATGGAATTCCAGTGGCTGAATTGCTTTTTGTAGTTGCAGCCAAATGGTTTATTTGCTTCACATTTTGTTCAGTTGCAGTCATGTCTATGCCAGTGCTGTCTTCCCCCATCCCCCAAGATGTTTCTTTAATGATGTTGAAAATCCATGCTTTCAAAATGTGAATGTCAATTTTTTAATTGATATGGCATGTCGTAGACAAAAGCAGATGCAGTTGATCATTTAATGTTACTCTGTAATAAAAAAAAATCAGGTAAGAATTGTCTCAGTTTTCTTAAAAATAATCAGTAAATCTTGCACATCAGGCAGCAAGCAGCATCAAGACCTCTATAATTCCTAATCAAGATTTGGTATATAATTGCTTACCTGATGTGATTTCCTGAATTCCTTTCCTGCATCATTTCCATTTCTTTTCCCTGTTTGTGTTATGAGATGCCTCTGTCCCTTTGGTTTGCCTGAACATTCTCCTGGTCCCTTTATTTACTTTTTGCCTTTCTATTTAATTGCTTGTTTCTTAGAATCATAGAATCATAGAACAACCAGGTTGGAAGGGACCCATCGGATCTTCTAGTCCAACCATTCCTATCTAACACGAAACCAAGTCCCTCAAGACCTCATCCACCCGTGCCTTAAACACCTCCAGGGAAGGTGACTCAACCACCTCCCTGGGCAGACTATTCCAATGCCCAATGACCCTTTCTGTGAAAAACTTCCTCCTAATCTCTAGTCTAAATCTCCCCTGGCGGAGCTTGAGGCCATTCCCTCTTGTCCTGTCCCCTGTCACTTGGGAGAAGAGGCCAGCTCCCTCCTCTCTACAACCTCCTTTCTTGTGCCATCTGACTTTCCTCCTCTTAAAATTCACAGCAATTATATCAAGTATCTGGTTTTCTCACAGCCTCTAATTATTCTCTGTACTTTTCAATGATCTACTCTGCAATGAAGTCTTTTTCCGCCCCCCCCTCCCCCCCCCCCATGGATGATGATAAAGAATTAGAATAAGTTTTTGCCAGGGATCTACTCAGCTTGCCACCTTTCTCTTTGCATTTCTTGAAGGCTTAGTTCTTCCAGCAGTATGAAGAGAGACTCACTTCCTTTAACAGAATCCTCATTGAAAAGAGTTGTAGGTAAAGGCAAGCTTTGTGCTTGTAGGCAAAGGCAGATTTTGTTTGAAAATTACAGAAATAATAGGCAAAATAAATGCATGTGATCTCTTACTGCTGCAGTAAAGCAATCATAGAAGCAGACAAAGCATAGGACTGCTATCCCTACCCATATCTGAATCGGTATGGCACCCAAAGGATTTGTAGTAGCAAAGTTTACTCTTCTCTCTGCCAGTCTCCCCCTGCCTCCCACCCTTTTTTTTAAGAAGCAGACTTCTTAAAACTTATTGAAGGAGTTGGTAAATTGTGTATTACATTCTGAATTTACCATGACTGAAACAATAAGGGCTGTAAAAGGCAGGTAGGAGAATTAGAAAAACTATAATGGCTTTGAGATCCCGCTGGACTTGTAGCTCACTGAGAATATTAGTCTCAGAAACCCTACTGAAGAGGAGAGGACAACACTTATGAATTGTCTTCTCTCTTCGGGAAGTGAAGTGTCCCATTATGTTTCTTGAAATTAGGCCAGTATCACAGAAACATGAGTCAGACTTCTGTGGTAGAACATATTCTTATTAAGTTAAGTTAAAATCTTTGTTCACTGATATCAGATTATTCTGATAGATACGCTCTCCACAGCATATACATTAACACTTAAAGAAAAGTTCTTTTAAATGTACTGTGTGTGCCTCCTTGGCCATCTTGTTTTCAATTGAACAGCTATGCATTTTTTAAAAAGCATCGTTTGGGTAATTCTTGTCAAGCTACATTCATAATGTATATACTTTCACTGCCTTGCATGCATCTGAAAAATAAAAAGATTCTTTGGGTTTATTAAGTTATAAAGTTATATGAACTTCCCTCAGACTATACAGTTTTCTCCACTTATTTTGTAACTAATAGGTCTATTCTTCACATTGTAGAACAGAGAAGGTTCTGTTTGTAGTTGATGTTATTGCAACTCACAGCCTTCTATAATATGAGACTTCTCTACAGCCTGCAGATGAACTTCTAAATTGCCTAACCAAGTCACTTAAGCTGCTGGAACCACATAGTGTCTCTTAGTTGCACTAGATGGGGTTAGGGTCTGAGCTCTGAGGAGATGGAGCTCACAGTCACTTTGAGTCTGAGGCGCCCCTCAAGCACGAATTAAATGATGATACTGAATTCTTCCTCTTGTGGCTGCACATGTATAAGGCATGCATTGTTATACCTATTAGATATAACAGTGTAGCAGTTCTTTTTCTAAGAGGACTAAGCTCACAGCCATCTATCCGATAACTCACCATCTATGAACAACACTTGGGAGAACCATATGTAAGTTTTTGCAAATTTTTAGATTTTACCTCAACACGGCAGCATTAAAACTAAGTAATTATTATATTAGTTATTAGTTAACTAAGTAATTATATATTAGTTCAGTATTTCTGGGTTTATCGCAAGTTTAGAGTTAAACCACAATCAAGTTATTTTAATTTGAACTGTTCTATTTTCCATGACTAAAAGTGAAGTCAAAGTAGTACTGAATGTTGAGGATTTACTTAAATATAGGTGGGTACGTGTGGTGTATTTATGCTGTGAAGATTTGTAAGCCTCAATTAAAAAAAAAAACACATTACAAATGCAAAGCTTATCTAGTGCTTGTAGATTTAGTGATTCTTACTTTGACTTTAATACTATTTTTAATAAAGATATTTTCAAAGGGCTTACGTGTTCTTTTCCAGTTTGCTGTTTTGGGTTAAGTTCAGGTCTAAAGTGGGCAGGTGCAGCACTATTGAATTGGGGTCTGTATGTGGCCTTTCCCCTTTGAATAGCAGTCACTCTTTCACTTTGGAATAGTTACTTTTTTCCCACTTTATGTGTATAAAAGAATGGTATTGAAACAACACCTAATGAGTTAGATTATGTAAATAGTAGTTGAAAATCATATTGATGCTGTATTTTACTACTGCATAGGAAAACCAAGAATATTATTTTGATCTCAGAGTGCTTATATGTCCAAACATGCTCCCGGGAGTTACCAATTCTTCCTAAGCACACATAGGCCATACATAGCAAAAGAGAGTCTTAATAGCTAATTAGAGATTAGCTAGACTCCTTTCTACCTTGGTCTCTCTCTGTTTTGCTGCCGTTGACTTTCCTGCTTAATGTGAACAGCAAGATTTTCAATTCTCTTTGTTTATTCTCCAAGGTTATTGCCCTCTGCTTGGTGATTGTGTTCTGGCTATGTCTGTGTAGCTTTTTCCAGTATGGTCCTTCCATTATGTCAGTAAACTTGGAGTTTCCTTGCCAAACAGGGCTAACGAAACAGATGTACCTGTATGGCAGGTTTTATCTGGGACAAGATAAATTCAGAATAATTATGGAAATTTGTGCAAATTGTGATGAAAAATTGCTACTGTCATTAATTTTGTAATTTAGGTTTGCTTAGACTACCCATTTGTTACCTGGCTGAGTATTTGTTAGTGGCCTTTAAGACTCATAAAAAGGATTAAAGGAAAAGTCAAGGAAAGAAGCAAATGTCAATATCTGAATTTTTTGTCTTTGGAATTGATACAAAATGAAAACAAGTGTATGGGATAAAGCATTTTATGATGTAAGAAAGATTTTGGTTTTCTCTGTAGATATTATGTTGATTAATGACAAAATTCTGACTTTTTAGGTTAAGAACACTGAAGTAAATACTTGTCACAAAATTGGAATGTAGAGGCTTTCAGCAAAAAACACTGAAGAAACTATTTCCTTAACTGCAGCATTACAATGATAGTAACACTTTTGGGTGGTAAACATCTTATAGCTACAAATGAGCTTCTGGGATAGTTATTTAGTCATGCTAGACTTCTTAATGTTCTGGAGGGCTCCTTGTAGAATTGTGCTGATTGTTGAGATCTGGGGGAGGAAGAAAGGGTTGGAACATATATAATACTAAAAAAAAAAAAATTTAAATTGCACTTATTAGTTTGGTTCTCTGCATAAGTAGAAATAATTCCATTAAATGTGCTGGGTTTTGTAAAGTTAATTTTCTTGTCACTTCCATAATAGGCCTGTTACATTTTTGGGGTCTCCTCTGCTTCCACAATAGGTCATGGAATTGTCTATTTCCAACTGTTGCTAGGAAAAAACTTTGCTTCTCATCGAGATATTTGTTGGCTTGTTGCAGCTGGTCACTGAGTGTATTGGGGGTTTTTTTGTTGTTGTTTGAGTTTTTGGTTTAGTTTGTGTTTTTTTTCCTTTCTCCGTATTTTTTATTCTCTGCAGTTTTACAGCAGAGACTTTACCAAAATCTTCACCAAGATTTTGGATCTATACTTTCTTTTGTCCTCATCAGACTGTAGTTTCCCATGTGTGAAAGAACATTTCTGGTACTTACGATGCATGTCTGCAATTTGCTGCAGCCTTCTTGCATATGCAATAAAGGTTCCTGATTTCAAAATTTGTCCTTATTCAACATCTGGCACAGAAGTCTGTTTCTTACTGATTATTAGGCATGTTATCATGACCTTCCAGAGTCACTGTCAGAATCTTGCCTGGCATTTTCCAAACATTCATTGGAAATTATTTCAGTAACCACAGAATCTGGAAGTGCATATGTCTGTGTATTTATACTTCTACCTCATTGTTATATTAAATGATATACTATAAAATTGCTATAAGATCTCCTCAGAGCCTTCTCTTCTCCAGGCTGACCAACCCCAACTCTCTCAGCCCATCCTCATATGGGTGGTGCTCTGGTTCTCTTCCAGTGCCTGAAGGGACTACAAGAAAGCTGGGGAGGGACTGTTCAGAAAGGTTTGTAGTGATAGGACTAGGACCAATAGGTATAAACTAGAGAGGGGCAGATTTAGACTAAACATAAGGAAAATTTCTTCACCAGGAGGGTGGTGAGGCAGTGGCACAGGTTGCCCACGGGAGTTGTGGCTTCCAACCCAAACTATTCTATGATTCTATGATATTCACCAGATGGCACTGTGAAAACCATTGATTTCGGTATTGATAGAATCAGTCCTTCATGCTGTTGCTATGTACTGTTCCCATTCATCCAAATTTTCTTACATATTTATTTCCTTTCTGTCGTCCGTGTGAACAGCTACAGTTGCCACATGCAATTTTAAACCCAGGTCATCTGTTATGTAGTTTTGCAGTTGTGTGGTTGAGAAAGGTATCTCCATTTTGGAGCTCCTTTTGGAACAAATTTATCAATGAAATGTACCACAACTCCTAACAGATTTGGAGGAGAGGAGGACAGCATGAAAACAGACCTGTGTAAAGGCTTGACTTATTATGTTTACATTAATGAACTTGGTTGAACTGGGTTGACCTCAAGGGCACAGATTTTACTGTGCCATTTGACAGAGTGCTTTTTCTATGGGCTTCATGTGAGACTCACCGCAGCTGTATTTTTTGAGATGTTTCTGGTTTTCATCTTTAAATTACTCTGAATCTGTTTGTGGCCTTCATTCCACCTTAGGAAAGAACCTTATACAAAAGTGAAAAAACCTCATGTGCGATGGTAGTGTTTCTCTGCATCACTCTTAAGAGTAACTGGTATAATTAGCTACTCTAAACCTGGTATATAATCAATATAAGTTTTAACACAAGGTTTATGTTAAATCAATATAAATATAACATAAGGTTTCTTTGTCTTCTGTTTTAAGCTGGATTTTTTTCTGTTTTGTTTTTGTCAATAGTTCAGTTAATGGAATTGCTGTTCTGTAAACTTCCCTTTGATTTCAGAGGTTTTAGCATTGCGACACTTGTGCTGAGAATTTTGGAGGTATAGAATCATAGAATGGTTTGGGTTGGAAGGGACTTTTAAAGATCATCTTGTCCTTTTGTCAACTTCTAATGCTACTTGGTAACTGCACTGCTTTTTCAAGTATTTCTAACCATGGTACTGATGTATTCCAAATTGTGAATTTAGGAATTACAGAAAAGTAGCATATAATGTGACATAATTTTGTGTTATTTCAGTGACTTAGGAGGTATAAATCTTGTTCTTAGCAGGTAGCCAAGTAAATGAGTTGAAATAGATATCTGTGATAGCTTGACAAGCCATCTTTTTAGCAAGGAAAGTACCATTATCTTTGATATGCAGAGATGTACACTATGTACACTTTTCAGCAGCAAAATAAATAGAATATTGGGCTGATTTGTTTTCCTAGATCAAAGCTGTAAAAGATCACACTCAGAAGCTTCCTTTTTGTTTTCCTGCATTTATGATAAGCTTAGTGTAGTCTCCAAGTTGTTTTCTTAACTATTCTTGGGAAGGAAGGTAGGAAGGAAGGAAGGTAGGAAGGAAGGAAGGTAGGAAGGAAGGAAGGAAGGAAGGAAGGAAGGAAGGAAGGAAGGAAGGAAGGAAGGAAGAAGGAAGGAAGGAAGGAAGGAAGGAAGAAAGAAAAAGAAAGAAAGAAAGAAAGGAAAGAAAGAAAGAAAGGAAAGAAAGAAAGAAAGAAAGAAGAAAGAAAGGAAGAAAGAAAGAAAGGAAGAAAGAAAGAAAGAAAGAAAGGAAGAAAGGAAGGAAGGAAGGAAGGAAGGAAGGAAGGAAGGAAGGAAGGAAGGAAGGAAGGAAGGAAGGAAGGAAGGAAGGAAGGAAGGAAGGAAGGAAGGAAGGAAGGAAGGAAGGAAGGAAGGAAGGAAGGAAGGAAGGAAGGAAGGAAGGAAGGAAGGAAGGAAGGAAGGAAGGAAGGAAGGAAGGAAGGAAGGAAGGAAGGAAGGAAGAAAGAAAGAAAGAAAGAAAGAAAGAAAGAAAGAAAGAAAGAAAGAAAGAAAGAAAGAAAGAAAGAAAGAAAGAAAGAAAGAAAGAAAGAAAGAAAGAAAGAAAGAAAGAAAGAAAGAAAGAAAGAAAGAAAGAAAGAGAGTTTGGTGATATGGTGTTTTGTTGTTGTTGTTTTTGTGTTTGGTTTTAGTTTAAGTATCTTTAAAGAATGATGTTTTCTTTTTTGGTTAATGAACTGTGTCAGGTTTGTTCTGTTAGCATTGCAAATCACTTTCATCATAGAACTGCGCCAAGTGAGTTTAAGGAGGTGTTAAGTAGGAATGGTAAATAAAGCCTACATTTGGGTCAAAATTCAGCATTGCAGTTATCTATCATTTCACTACCAATGCAGCCTTGTTACAGGAATCCTTTGGGAACACATTCCCTTCTAACCTAAATAAATCTGCTTTCTCTTAGCAGCATTTTGTTAACAGATGTAGCCCAGAAACTGCACTTTGCAGGTTGAGTAACGCAATTGAGATGTTTCAGTTAAATTCAATAAATGTTAACAGCAGTTAACTAATTGCACAAAAATATATCCCCAAATTGTGAGGAAATAAAGTTACCATTTATGGTTCTGCTTTTTTGTCCTTTTCAAACTTGGATTATCTTGATGTTGTTGATGTTTGAAAGGGAACGTGATGCCATTTGGCTTTAATTTCAGTTACTCAAATGCACAATTCTTCTAACTCCTGCTTTTAATGGTTGCAAAAAAGGCAATGTAAGTATTTGAAAGCAGAAACTGTTGTCAGGTAGACTTGCATGCTAACTTTATTTTTTCAAAATAACCAAATTTTTTCAAGACTATAGTGTTTTAATAAACATTAAACAGTTTTAAAAAAAAATGAAAATTCATGTTAAAATTGCTCCAGGCTGATGTAAATTATATGTCCAGCACTTAAGCACTTACCCTGTTCTCATTGACCTTGACAGCAATTACAGAGGTTGTATTTCTCTGTAGGGAACTGGAGTCTGAACAATTTATCCACTATACTAGCAGCAAAGAGACTTCACTTGTTTATGCATGCAACTAGGAGTTTTTCTTTTTAAAATAAAACTTACTGTGACCATTGCAAATACAAAGAATTTTCGTTTATCTTGAGTTCTTTCAAGTCTTATGAAATAAAATGCCTAAACTAGGATGCACAGTGTTGGGGTTTTTAATTTAACATGAATCTTGTAGAAGGCAGTATTCTGTTGTGTGTCATAGACACTACTCTTCAGTGCTATGAGGAAAGATAAACAGCTACCCAGCTAAATAGTACTACTGGAGAATGGGCAAAGAGTATTCCTAGAGCAATAGCAATGTTGAGTATTTAATGGCTGCTTTTAGGCAAGTATGGTTGTAGTTCAGGAAATGTTTCTTTAATATGGGATTATTAAAGGTTAGAAATGGTAAAGCAAATGTAGGACCAACCAGGATTTATGGCTTTGTATTTTAACTATATCCAATTGTATTGTTGAACGTGTGTTTTCACATACAGATTGATTTAAAATAATGAACCTTTAGCAACGCCTCAAATTCGTATGTAAACAGGCCATGTGAATTGCCCTTTATTAAGCTTAGACACTATCTTTCACTACTATGTTTTTGACAATATTGATTCTTTCATTCCTCATTCACTTTTTGCTATTTCACTTTTTAATTAAATTAAATTAAATTTATTCTGTCCTTTTCACACCAAAAATACAACATGAAGAAATTATGGCATGTTTTACAGAGACCTCTTCCACCCGTTTTCATGGAAGTTATACAGTGATGGAGAAATGTTTTGAGTGCCAAAGTAAGGATTTTCATTAGATAGGTGAAAACAAATAGAATTTAACTTTACCTTCAACTGTTGTATTTGGAACATCTACATTGCCAAAGGGGAATAGCTACCCAGTATAGTTTCCATAGCAGCAAGTTGAACCAGTAATGTTTTTCTCAGTGTAGTGTGTCTAACTGTAGAAAGTTAAACTCAAAATGCATAAAGAGAACTTCCTTCTCTTTTTATAGTTTCTTCCTTGAGAAATTCCCAGACATACTTCCAAATCGCTTGAAAGCTGTAGGCACTTCTCTCACTGATGTTTGGGACATTTTTGAGTATTCTGTCAAAGGGTTTAAGCTAGTATTGCACATCTCTTACCAGTCCTCTGCATTGAGCAGGATTCCTCCTGGAGAATATACTTTTTTCTTTCCCAACCATTTATTTGCCCTTCATTTTTCATAAAATCATGCTTAAGAGTAATGAGAATATCTGTCTTCCTTTGGGAGAGTAAGTCTCTATACACTTGCAATTCAGATAAAGAAGAGCCGAAAGCATTTAGTTAATACTTAGTTTATTTATTTATTTATTTTAGTTAAACTTTCCTTCTTCAAGATAATAGAACATACAGGACAACAACAGTCAATTCCCACACATACATAGTTAAGATCTTCTTTCTTTCCTAAGATAACTTCCTGAAGACACCAGTTGTGGTAATTAGTTTCTGAGCCGTATCTGTTGACAGCAAGGATTCAGCTACAAAATCCATCAAAGTTTTTAGTTTAATTTTATACGTTTGTGTAGCACTAGTAACTCAATGGATTTCTGCAGATACCCTGGAGACATGTGAATCCTAGCTCCATTAGCATTTCCATGGTTTATTCATGATATATAGATGTCTTAGTTTGTCAAGTAGTATGAAATAGATATTGAAAGGAGGTGTTTTGCCATTACAAAGTAATTTTAGTTGGCAGGTTAAGCT
This sequence comes from Coccyzus lansbergi, assembly GCA_033558105.1. Taxonomy (NCBI): domain Eukaryota; kingdom Metazoa; phylum Chordata; class Aves; order Cuculiformes; family Coccyzidae; genus Coccyzus; species Coccyzus lansbergi. The sequence goes on from JAUMJK010000727.1 coordinate 848,413, forward strand.
ATAATAGCTAATAATGTGAAGGTTTTAATTTCTTCTATGTTGACCTGCTGAGGAAATAACATTTTTTTTAATTAAAAAGGAGGGAAATGTAAGCTAGCACTTCCTAATTAACTTTGTGCTAGAGAGTGACTGAAAGTGACAATAAGAAATTCCTAAAGATTTTTAGTACAGTAAAAACGTATTTCACAGTTCATGTTCTGTATCTTACAGCATCCAAAGGAGATCAGTTAGTCTGCTGCATTTTAGTGGTTTATACTGAAAAGAACTCATTATCCTGTAAATATTTCAGAAGTTTGTACAAAGTTAAAATAGACCATGTATTTTTTATGACTTATAATAGTATAAATGTTTACCAAGGTTTTCATTCAGACCTGGCATCATTTTAGTATAAACTGTTAAGCTCTTACTATTTAAGATCAATATTTAAGAATTGGATTTAGATATTTAATTTTACAAGATACATAGCTTTACCAAATAGAAAAATATTCCTTCAGTGTGTAGTTTTCACCTCTAAATGGAGTACAAGTTATCTGTTTCTTCGAAGACAAAGTAATAATTTAATATGGGCTCACAGTACTTTTCAGAGGTTACAACTATGTGCTTTTTGACAATCCAAGCATGTGCTCTGTAACCAAACCATTTTGGTTTGGAGCATGAATTCAGTAAAATATCAGAACTTTGAGTGAGCATAGATGTCTTCAGTATTCATGTTATAAACTGAATTTGAGTTGTCTTCCCATTATTTTTTAAATATTGGTGGAGTAAGTATTGTTTAAATATGCAGAAGCATGAGGTCCAAGTTAAGAATAAATAGTTACCAATGTGTTCACTAGTGGAGAAGGAAGCTGTTTATAGCAAATTAGTTCTGTCTCTGTCAAGAGTAGATTGCCCCATTCCTAAACATTTTCTTTTGTTCTACTCCATTGACTGTGAACAACTTTAACTTTGGTTCTGAAGATTTATTGAAACAGACAAATTTTGTGGCAATAGCCTTTTGATCTCCTAGATCAGGATTGAATTATGATGCATACCAGGCCTTTTCAAGGTTTGAGTTCTCAGCTTTAGAGGTTATTTTCTTTTTAAAATAACTACCATCACTGTATCTTTATTTTAAAATGCCTTCAACTTTGCATAATTTTCTCTAGTTTTTAGGTAGACTGAAGTTAAGATTTTTGCAAAACCAACTTCTTATTAAATATTTACTTTTAATTGATAATGCGTAACAAGAAGTTGGGTTTAGGTTAGGCATTCATAAAATTTGAAATATTCATGGTTACAGAAAACCACATTTATTGTAGCTTTACAAGCATATTTTCCTTGTTTTATTTGTATGGTATTATTTTCACTTACATGACAGATGGATGTATTGGCTAGAAATTCTTTATCAAGTAGTATACAAAAATATGTGGCAATGTACAGTGCCAGGATGATAGATGTTGTTTGGCAAAATGCTTATGACAGTATGTTTCAATCATATGCAGACTTAATTCTTCTCTTCATATCTTACCATTGAACTAGATAAGCCTAAATGAGATGTGCATGTGTTTTGCCCTTTCACAGCAAAATTAAATGATAAATAGCACACAAGGGCCAGGTGATTGATAGCATGATGTAAAAGACATCTTTGTTTTCAAACTTCATGAATGTGGATGCTGGTGGATTTTTTTTTTTTATCTCTTTGGTTCTATTTCTTAGTCCTTGCATTAGGACTGGTAAGGTGCCTGACTCATATCACTGTCTGGAGCTCAAGCAAGCTGTACCAGGATTTCACCATGATGTCAGGTGTGTGACAAACCCTATGTACATATAAGAGAACCTCCTCTTGGTGTTGTACTGTTTTTTTAGAGTAGATGCAACACGCCACCACAATTTATTCCATATAGGTAGCTTTCAGTACTTGCTTGATTTGGGAGTCTCAGAGTAGTGCTTCTTGCTGAGCAGACCCGGTATCACTAGTTGGTTTGAACCCACTATGACCTTTCCTATAGCTGCTGGCTTTGTCTTGTATTCAGAACTTTTCTTGTTAACATGTTATCATTTGTCTTCAAAAAGATGCATTTAGTTATTTAGAAAGCTAGGAGAGAATCTAGTTTTAAAAAAGTAATCTACTACAATTTAATTCACTTGATACAAGAAATAAAAAGGACAGGAAGGAGCCTGACACACTTTTTTAGAGAAAAAAGTCAATACAAGTTTGTATGAAGAGTAAATACATATTTGAACTAGCTGAAGGAATGTTTTATCATTCTTGCACATGTTTACAGACTTTTTTTTTCATTTTCCTCTTTTGCCTTTATTTTGAAATTCACAGCTTGTTGTCTTTCCTTCTAATTACACGCCAGGTTCTGATGGAATGGTAGTGAAGTATGAGCAGTATCTCTTCTTTTTTTCTTTTCTTAATGCCTCATTTAACAGAAATATTTCTCATGCAGCTTAATGTAAAATTTAAAGTAATATAAAAATTCTGTCTTTTTTGTGGATCAGTTCATTTGCCTTGTAAAGAAGACACTAAACATCTTTTTCACAAACTACATTTTTGTCAGAATGCTTTTAGTCATGTTCTTCCCTTAGTTGATTTTTTTTCCATAAATATCACTTTCTGAAATTATGTGCCTGAACAAAAAATGAAACAAACTTGATTACCATCCTAAAATATCTTCAGAGGGATTTTTTTCAGACTCTCATATACCTTTTTGTTCTTAATTTTTATACTGGATGAAAAACATAAAAACTTCTAATGTTAAGGCAGAATAAAACATTAATTAATTAAACATTACTCATCTTTGTTACAAAGTGACCTGTTTCATATTCTAGAGCTCTGTAAAGATTAGTATGAATAAAAATGTGCTTTCTATGATTTTTTAATGTAAGATTTTGGATCTGTTCAGAAAGTGAGATTTCAGAATCTGGCCACCTCTGATACCTCAGACTGGATGTAGATTTTAACTGTGTCTTTGAAGCGATCTACAGAAATCAAGATAGTGATAAGCAGTCACAGTAACAGAAAACCAGATTTCTGTCACGTGATTTTAGCCATCTGAAAGTTTTTGGTGCCTTCCTCTGCTGTTGGGGCAAATGGTGAGCCATGCCATCATAAAGTAGGTGCCCTCAATAGGCAGAATGAGTTTGCATTACAGAAAGAAGTGGAATGACTTTCTTGGAATAGATTTCTACATATAAAGGAGAGTTTGTTCCAAATGTTTTGACTGATCCAGGTGAATCTCCCTTTGACTGTTCAGGCTCTCAATTATGCTTTCACAGTGTTGTTTTCATAAAAGGTTAATCTTGATGAAATTGTATTTATATATATATAATCCAACAATGTTAATCTACCCTGTTTTTTCCTCTTTATTCTCCAATCTTTCATGGTTTATACTTACTCATTTTCCCCAGCTGAAAAAATAACGATGATACAAAATGCAGCTTTACTTTACGTGAAATCTACAGATGTATGCTTATAAGATTAAGTAAATGTTTGGACAAGTTTCACACATCAAGGGTGCATCGTTTCCTTGGTGATGTAATTCATATTGATTGTCTGCTCGGTTTGGTGGTATGTATCCAGCCTTGAAGCATAGACATCCTTGTATTCAAAGCTGTATTGCAAGCCTTAACTGATTTCAAAGTTGCATTTATACCATAAGGTTGCTATACTATCAATTACCGACTGGTATTGGAGGGGTTCTGGAAGTGTTTTGATGATCATATACTGATTCCATCACCAAGATTAAGTTATTCCTTTTATCCTAGGAGAAGACAACCTGTTCACAAAAGTAGAATGCATGCTGTCTTGGTGCAGGAGTGGTATCATGGATAGTATAGTTGATAGTTTATGGTTTCAATTACTTGAACTGAGTAAATCAGGGAGCATCGTGACCCCTTGAGTTCATGGTTTTTATGCTATTTGGTATTCTAGCTCTGTAACCAGGATATTGACAAAGGTTTAAAATACACCCCACATCTGTTTGCAATTGCCTAATTTTGATGGTGGATTTCCTGGAGAGTTATGGTAATATAAAGAATTGTGAGAGGATTAAAAGATTGTTGAAATTTCCAGCTAGCCTTCTCTTTCTATGCTTTCTTTTGGATTCCTACTCACTTGCATTAAGGTCAGCTGTTCTTAAAGTACTTACAGGAACAGATTTTTTTGAGTTACAGGTGTCTTTTGCGATGACTCTACAAGTCAATAATTCACTTGCTTAGCATTAAATGATCAGCAAATACAAAGATTCCCAGGCTAGCTAACTAGCTAGAATGCAGAAAGGGATTAGATTTTGTGACTGTAGAAAAAATCATTTAAGAATGACACACAGTTAATCACACATTTCAGCACTATAAATTTGAAGAGATGTAGCTAATAGATTGCAGTTAACTTAAAAAAACGTATCAGTAGTGTTGACACCTAGGGACTAATGAAATGACAAATTGAAGATTATCTGCTTTTTCTCAACCTCTTGTCATTTACTCAGCAACCCACACTTTACTCTTTTTTTACAAGACAAGAGAAAGACTGGGAAATGCTTCTTATGGCCTTTTTTCAGGCTGTTGATTAAAACCGATTGTACGTTATTGTAAGTTATGATGTTGATTCTATCACTTGTTGGGGGAGTCTCTCACATCTACCATGTGTTGTACCGGCAAACTCAAAGAACTTGGAGAATTCTTTTACAACCAATGAGAAAATATTAAAAAATTAATAGTAGAGGGAATAAAATGTTCACATAAGTGGTAGAACTGTAAACCTAGCCTAATTACACTTTGTGCTTTTTCACATACCTTTTTCCAGGATTTTTTGCCAGTGTGTTCCCTTGCTTCCTCCCCCTCCCTTGTCCTCACTCTTGTATAATCTTCTCCTTCCTGAGGAACTTTATACTTCTTTTTTGAGCACATTTATAATAATTTCCTTGTCTCATTCCTGTCTCCTTGCTTTAATTCTTTCCCTGTTCTTGAGACCTTTAAGCCCATTTACTTATTAAAATTAGCTCCCTATTTTTTCAAATGAACTCCAAGGCATTTGTTCCTTGCACCAATCTGAAACCCAGAACTATCTACTTGCTGATGGCCAGTGGTGGTAAGAGTTTCAGAGGAGAGGGCAGGGTCAGTTTCTTTGGTTAGTCAAGGGAATTATCAGAGTTCCAAATCTGCACCTTCTTACTTGGAGGAGAATGAGTGTGAGAGGCCTTCTTATTTTTCTTTGTTTGCTTAGATTGTATGGACTTCAACTTCTGACATCTTCCTATTTCTTCTTTGAAAAAGGTGTCATGGGCTATATTCTTGAGGGGATAGGTAAACACACATAAAAGAATTCAGCAATTAACGAAACTGTGGTATCCTGTCTTTTGACATAAGTGTATGTAATAGAAGAATATTTCTAGTTGAATATCAGATCTGTGACTGCTGTCTCAAAAAAACAAAGGTAGTGTTCATTATCCCAGCAAGTGAATTACCTATCTTGTTTTTCTGATTGTTAAAACTTCCTAAAGGGTCTGCTTCAACTTCGATGTAAACAAGGTAATTGACAGCTTTCTCAAGGAGCACTAGGAAACACCAAGTGTCAGCTCCCTCTTACCCTTTGTTACAATCTTTTGGATAACCAGAACTTTTAAAACCAAGGATCCCTTCCCTGGACCTGCTGGTCACACCGTTTCTGATACAAGCCAGGATGCCATTGGCCTTCTTAGCCACCTGGGCACACTGCTGGCTCATGTTCAGTTGGCTGTTGACCAACACTCCCAGGTCCTTCTCCTCCAGGCAGCTTCCCAGCTAGACTTCTCCTAGTCTGTAGCACTGCATAGGGCTGTTGTGCCCCAAGTGCAGGACCCGGCATTTGGCCGTGCTAAACCTCATCCCAGTGGACTCTGCCCAGTGGTCCAGCCTGTTCAGATCCCTTTGCAGAGCCTCCCTACTCTCCAGCAGATTGGCACTTCCACCCAGCTTAGTGTCATCTGCAAACTTGCTAAGGGTGCACTCGATGCCTTCACCCAGGTCATTGATGAAGACATTGAACAGGGCTGGACCCAGCACTGAGCCCTGGGGAACCCCACTTGTAACTGGCCTCCAGCTGGATTTAACACCATTTACCACCACTCTCTGGGCCTGGCCATCCAACCAACCAGTTTTCCACCCAGGAGAGTGTGCACTTGTGCAGACCAGAGGCTGACAGTTTCCGTAGCAGAATACTGTGAGAAACTGTGTCACAGACTTAAATGTTTTACTTCCAGTTTTGCCTGCTCTTTAGCATCATTCTGTACTAATTGAATTACTTCCATTATCATCTTTGAGACTATGGTTAAAGTTTTCTTTTCAGTTTGATGCATTTGTTATATATTGTTGCCCTCAATTACATGTTTGGAGAAAGTAAATTTCTTATGTGGGGCTTTAGAAAGAGTCAAGAGCTGCATTTTGGTCAACCTAGGGAAATAAAGAGAAGAAAAGTTCAGTAAAGTAAGGCTTCATACAACATTACATGTTCATGAGGACTGAGGAGAAAGGTCTGGTAATGTCTTGAAGAAGGCTTGTCATAGGGAGAGTAGATTGCTTCCTGTACTTTATTTTCATTGTAACTTCTTCTCTAAAATAAGAAGTTACACCTAGACCCTCTGAATAGAAAGACTCTTGTGAGTCCATTAAGATAAATTTCACAGTAAATAAAGAAATGAGACACAGTCTTGGCATTTTCAAAAGACAGAATCAGGTTGTAGGTAACTCAGAGTGTAAACAATGTTGCTGGCTCTAGTCTAGGTTCTTGGAGAACACTGCTTCATGAATTAACATTCAGAACTCTATTTCATGCTCTGCTGAGTTTCTGTCTTCTATAAAACACTCCCATCATGTTGGAAAACTTTGGACTCTGGAAAAATGACAGAGGAGAACTACAATGCTAATCTACAGCAAAGGTCTGTGTTTTTTTCAGTAGGTTTCTTATGAGTGCCGGACCAAAGTTGAAACCACCAGAGAAGAAACTACAACCTTTCCTAATCCTAACTACACATGGATTTAGGGAATGCTAAGGGTGCAAGGCATTGTAGTCCTATGATATCTAGGTTTAATAGCAGAGAAGAGCTGACTGAAACCATTCGCATCTATCTTATTCTCAGTTGGGAAGGTGTGACTGTTTTATACCTCAAAGTGGAATTTCAGTTTTCTTAGTTCATCAGATCCACTATCATAGCTCTCTGACTGACTTCACTTACTTGCAGTTTTTCTTTTGAGTATTCTGTGCTTTGCAATATAATGTTCATGAAGAAGGCAATTTTAACACAATTTTCTAGTAAGACAGCAGAAGTGGTAGGGGGAATTAGGTAACATAGCCTTTGTCTAAATAATACTACTTGCTAATGACTTTATCCTATTAGTAAACAAAACACAGTTTTAGACTACGAAGCTTTTTTTTTTTGTGTGTTTATCTTCATTCTTAGTTTTTCAGTATTTGTATGATTTACCTGTCTAGGTCAGAGCTGGTTTTACAGGCTGTTTGGAAGAGAAACTAGAACTACCCCTTTTGGCGCTATTTTTTAACTTTTAAAGAAGTGGCATATATTTTGCCATACTTTTCCTTCTGCCTGCTTTTCCACCACAGCTGTAGAAGAAAACAACATGCTAATGCTTGAGTTAGTGCACAGTATTCCTAACTAACTACAGAGCAGCTCCAAATCTGCCACATGGTCCACAGAGAAAGAAATTTAGGATGGAACCTGCAATGTCTGCCATCCTGTCTGCCTCTCTGGTAACAATTTCCTGTCTGCATTTGCCCAGTTGCTGTCTACCACCAACTGTCATATCTGAGAGTCAGTCTCATTGGTTTGTACACTTGGTTTTATGCTCATCTCGGCCACCAGACAGGTAGAATTGGAAACAAGAAGAATATGGAGCTTGTTTGTAGCTGCGAAGCTTCTTGTCTGTTTCTGGAATTTTGGAATTGGAAAACCAAATCTTCATTTTGGTGGTTGATTTCCCATCTTTGAAATAAGATCTGTTGGAAGCTCAGGTCAGAAGGCTAGTGCTGAATCTTTTTTCCGATCCCTTCCTGCTGCACCCTGTGTGGGACAATCCAGACTGGAGAATTACACTTGTTTTCATATTTAGCTGTAATTGTCTTAAATGAACATTTTGCTCAGTCAAAGCCCAGGAATAATCAATTTCTCTCTTGGAAATGTCTGTGAAAAAGACTGAGAATGAGACTTATGTTCCTGATGAGCTTTTTTTAAAACATTGGGTATGTGAGACATCTGCAGAAGACTGGCAGATCAGAAGCAGACTTAAAAGTGCTCTATCAGGGTATATTGAGGTTTTAAAAATGGCAATAGGTACATATTTCAGCACCTGAATCACACTTCCCTTATCACTCTCTCAGGTTCATATTCTCTTTTCTGCCACTTACAAAGGTTAACTCAAAAATCTTTGCAAACACCTGTAGCACTGCCAACAAGGCCCCTTTTAGCCCAGGGCATGCTTGACTTTGCTGTATCAAACACCCCCAACCTCAGACACAGCCTAATGTAGACCATGTGTAAGTTCAGTAATCCAATGTCCAGGTCAAGCTCTCAGCAGAGTTACCATCCCTTCTACATATCACCATTACAGAGGTCTCAGGTAGCAGCAAGAGACTTCTTGTAAAATAGATGGGGCAGAAGGCAGACCTAACTTGATGTTCCCAGTGTCTTGTGTGCATAGTAACATAGTTGGCAGCTGTCACATGGAGGATGGGAATGTGTGTTTCAGGCTTAGCCCACAGGTGAGACCTTTCTCTGGTTGCTGTGCAAGACTGCCAGCACAGCAGCGGAACCTTCAGTTGTTCCCCTAGAGCACCACCTAAGCTTCAAATACCATTTTCATTTGAGGAAGTGTAGAGGAAAACTTACATCGGTCGGAGCTTTGAAACATGTTTTCCTGCATCTTTCTTTTGAAATGTGGTTACAGGAACAACAGAGCAGCCTAGAGTCTGAATACTGTCAGAGTCCTGTATTGTTTATAGACAAACTAGAACAGTAAGTTCTTTATATATAAAAACAGAAAATCACTGAATTCTCCTGGTTGAGGTTGCATTAAATAAATGGTTTGAAAACAAATCTCCACTTAACCTGGTGTGTCAGTGAAGGACAGATATGCCTCAGTCTTGTTCTTCATCCAGCAACTTTTCAATGGCTTTTTTGGGGGAGGTTGCAGTGATTTTGATACTGACTGGGCTGGGCTCTCAGAGGAAAGTCAAACTTGTTTTTATTTAGGGATCTGAATAGGCTGGACCACTGGGCTGAGTCCAACGGGATGAGGTTTAACACGGCCAAATGCCGGGTCCTGCATTTGGGGCACAACAACCTTATGCAGTGCTACAGACTACTAGAAGTCTGTCTGGAAAGCTGCCTGGAGGAGAGGGACCAAGGGGTACTGGCTGACACCCGACTGAACATGAGCCAGCAGTGTGCCCAGGTGGCCAAGAAGGCCAATGGCATCCTGGCTTGTATCAGAAATGGTGTGACCAGCAGGTCCAGGGAGGTTATTCTCCTTCTGTACTCAAGCACTGGTGAGACTGCCCCTTGAATACTGTATTCAGTTCTGGACCCCTTGCTGCAAGAAGGATGTTGAGACTCTGGAGCAAATCTAGAGAAGAGCGACAAAGCTGGTGAAGGGGCTGAAGAACAAGTCTTACGGGGAACGGCTGAGGGAACTGGAGCTGTTTAGCCTGGAGAAGAGGAGGCTAAGGGGAGACCTTTTTGCTTTCTACAACTACCTGAAAGGAGGTTGTGGAGAGGAGGGAGCTGGCCTCTTCTCCCAAGGACAAGAAGGAATGGCCTCAAGCTCCACCAGGGGAGATTTAGGCTGGACATTAGAAAAAATATTTCACAGAAAGGGTCATTGGGCATTGGAACAGACTGCCCAGGGAGTTGGTTGATTCACCTTCCCTGGAGGTGTTTAAGGCATGGGTGGATGAGGTGCTGAGGGGCATGGTTTAGTGACTGATAGGAATGGTTGGACTTGATGAATGGTTGGTCTTTTCCAACCTTACTGTTCTCATATCTGAGGCCTGGAGATCTTCCCATTTCTTTTTGTACTGCAGGTTGTCTGTATGCTGCATATGCTCCTGCACTCTGCAGCCTTTCAGCAGCCGAACAGTCTGCGTAACACTCAGAAAAGTAGAGATTCCTGCACTTTCCACCTTTCTCCAGAGGTATCCATCTGACCCAAACTGCAGTATCTGGTACAAAGCAAAGAGGAATTTTTATCTCTGCCAGCTACATCTCTCAACCAAAATATAATATTCAATAATGAACATTATATTGTGAACAAATGAAGCAGATACCTCTGCCATCACATCAGCTGATTTTAAGGAGCCAAAATGTGGGGTTTTTTAGTTTACAGTAAGTAACTCCTGTCATCAAATGCTGTGCATTTTAATTCTACTGGAAGTCAAAGGCTTACTGCATATAAAACATCTTTTCTATTCTCAAAAAAATCCATGAGCAAAAAGACTTTCCTCCATACATTGCTCCTAAAACTCAATATTCCAAGGCCTCTGTGGTGTATCTGTTCAAAACTCTATGGAGACGCTATGTGTTGGCCTATCTTGAAAGAAGTTTAGGTGGTTGCACACAGAAACTTAATGACAGAAAAGCAAATATGGGAAAAAAATCTCCAAGTCTAACAGTCCAAGAAGTCCCCATCTCTTCCTCTGCAGTGTGGGGACCGTGGTAGAAGTGTTTCACTGAAATATTGTTGATAAAGCTGGGCACTGACAGCCTCCTTGCTCTTCTCCTGCTTTAAAGTGTATACTCAGGCCGGTTTTTAGAGATTCTGTGGGAGAGGAAAAGTGCTGTATGACAGACATGCCTGACCTTTTCAGTCCTAGAGAAGATAAGGGGAGTAAAAAAATTGTTTAAGATCAAACTTCACTATTATTATGTCTACTGCACAATTTGAGATGTTGTAAATCATGAAACAGAAAGAAAAAAGATGAGAAGTCTATGAGAGATTGCATAGACTTAGTCTGGCCTTTTTTTATTCCTTAGAGACGATCCTATGCCACGTTCTGCTTGCTCTTGTTAAAGACAATTTCTTTTTTTTTTTCTCTTTTTTTTGGCAGTGTCAGCACTGTCAGCTGAAAAACTAATGCACCAGTAAACGAAGCTGCTCTGTATTTGAGTGCTTTGAGTGCTTTGAGTGCTTTAGAGTGCTTTGAAGACTTCTCTCTGTGTATCACTTAATTTGATCCTGCAAAGACCATCACTGATATTACTGTAGTGGATTCCATGTTCAGCCAGCAGTTTTGAGACAAGAAGGCCAAGGCAGCTGTTTCCCTAAGAAAAATGAGGTTGTGTGTATGTGCATGCTTGGGCACAAGAGAGAGTCTATGTGCAGTAATGTAATACTTTGATAAGCTCCCTTTTAACAGGAAGAACAAGGCAGGCTCCTGTTTGGCTAGTCATGTTTTCCCTGGTATCTTATGGAATTTCTTTCTTGTGAGTGGTATTTTCCTCTGCTAGAAAAAAATGGTCCAATAAATTTAATGTCTTTCCTGTACTGTGATGTTCTTAGAGATGCATAGGTTATGTGCCTTGAAGGACGTGATAATATTAATTATGTCTGAGAACTGCAGGAGTGGACATAAGTAACTCCTGGAAAAGGTGTTCCTGGCTTTAAGGTCACCTGGAAAGTTTTGGTAATTAGGCTAATCCTGCAACATCTGCTAAAGGCCAGTGCAAGAATTGGCATTGATTGCACTGCAGGGCTAGCTATTAATCTATTTGTAAAGTGGAACTAGCCCCTAAGTTGCAGACGGAAGATCTGGATAAATAAGGGGCAGTTGGTTAAGTGTCCTTAGGCTACAGAGGTCAGAAAAAGTAAGGAGACAATGAGTCTTATGGTAAGAAGTAATGAAAATTTTCCCAGGACAACAGTAGCTTTATGACTTGTCTTAGAAGGGAACCCCTTTAAACAGAGTTTACATACAATAGAGAACTCAACTTCTGGATAATATAGTAGTTCTGAAAAGCTAAACATCCCTACACATCTTCAACGCTTAAAATGTGCAGGAAGAAAATGCTACATCTTACTATATATCTACAACCCTGTGTTTACTTGTCCAAAGGTACACATTAAAAAATAAGTATTGCAGTTTGACAACAGAAATTTTTATCAGCTTTTCAGTGTGATAGTATTGGGGGGGTTTTATGAGCATTATTTAAAGAGATGAAATTGGTATTATGAATCTAAGACTTCCACCTTTTTAAAAATTATTCTTGATGTTGATCAGCAACTAGTTGATCTAAATTTAAACTAAATTAGAAAATCCTTATTCATGAATGGGTATTATTATGTAATTTCATTCAGTATTATCTTTTATTTGATTCTGAAAAACAGCATGTAGTTTTCTTGCATATTTCAATGACTGTTCTGTTATGAATGAAATGCAGCATGGTTCTGCATACATACTTCACAGAGATAAGATTTTTGAAATTAAGTGGTAGCAGCTAGAGAACTCAAGGACTCTTGGGTTACCCTGCAGAAGAGAAAATGGTGAAAGCTCTAGCAAGTGTGTGGCAGCAAGGAGAACTACAAATTCAAGATGTAGCAGATTTATAGTTAGATATTACTTTGGTCATCAAAGGCACAATTCTCATTTAGTCCAAGTGTTACTAGTTGGGTTACATTGAAAAATTAAATTTTAAAGAAGCTATGAAGCAAACCAAAGTGGGAAACATTTGCTATCTTTTTTTTTTTTTGAAGCAATGTAAATACAGATTTGTGAACTGTGCTATGAAAAAAGAAAGAATAAATGTCAGCCTTCTAATATTTCTTTTAATTTTGCAAGTTTGAAATCATTTAAGGTACATATTTGTGAATTCCTACCCACGTTGCCAACCCTTCCATGCAGTGTTTACACTGGGTGCTGTTTTGCAAATGTTTCTAATGCATTCAATGCTGAATAGTACCAGAGTTGTTAGCAGAGGATTACTTAACTGTATAAACATACCATTTGCTGTGTGTAACCTGATAAAGTTAACAATTTTTTTTAAACTTCAGATAAAAACACAATATATGAAGATTAAATAGTTGAGCATTCAAACTGAGAGTAAAATAAATGTAGAGGTTTAATTTTCCTAGAATGGAGCATTATGATATAGAATTTTGCAATGAAAGAAGAAGCTGTAATATGACAGCAGTAGTATGTGGTTAATACATCTAAGGCTATGCAACTAAACTAACTAAATTAGGGTATTTAATATCCTGCCCTGGCATAATTCCAGTGCCTGTTATGGGTTTTGGTCCAAATTGTTCATATATATTCACTTTAAACCTATTCCCCACTGTTTTGTAATACTCTCCCTCTCTTCTTCCATTTAACTAAAGTTACATGTAAACACTATACATGAAACTCAGAAAGACAGCTGTAATGATATTCCTGGTGATTTAATAAACAGCACAGCTATCAAACACTGATGCCCAAGGCTAGAATTTGCAACTAAATCTGCTAATTAGGTTAAGAGCTAGAATACCAGTAGGTGCCTATCTGCATCTTTAGGCACCTAAGTACCTTTAAAATATGGCCCCTTAGTTTCTCTTTCATTTGTAGGATGGTAATTATAATAATTCCTCACTTAGCAATTATACTATGAAGACAAAGGTTGTGAGTTTCCTAAATAACATTATAAAAAAGGGCAGCAAACAAGATCCTAAATTTCAATTTCATTCTTGCTGAAACCATCCTGTCTTGCTGACATTATAGTGTTTGTACAAACAACTTCATTACTGGTGAAGAAATACTTTATTTTTTTAAAGCATAATCTGCATAGCAAGAAGTGTTGAGATTCAGAGAAAGCTTGTAGAAACAGCGTGCTGTGGTTTTGCATTGTATGTTCTTAAATGGTCAATATTTCTTGCTGCCTTTTAAGCTACCATTTTAGGTTGGGGTGGAAAATTTGCAAATCTAATAATATTCTTAAACCAGCTGTGAGTTGAAGTGATTTTGTACTGTGCTGTTTCTCTAAGCATAATTTTATATGGACTTTCATTGGGATTTCAGCATGCTCTTACTTATTCCACAACACCAACTATTGCTAGCATTGTGGTTTTCTTGTCTGTCATGTAACTTTTTCACGGTCAAGAGATACCAGTTATGTTCTTTTAATGACTGTTTGCATGGCGAAGCTGTAAGGAATACCTGCTTTAAGTAGGACTCTCCTACAGTGACAGGCTCCTTTCCACAGTAACTCATGAGCCTGTATCAAAGAAATATGGTTTAAAACTAAACTAAACAGATAACTAACTAAATGGATAAGTGCAGTAATAAGCAAAAGATGAGAATAATCTGAAAAGATGTCCTGAAGGATTTATAAATGTTTCCACATCTGTCTTGTACAGGAGGATTGTCTTTATAAAAGAAATACACTTAGACTGCAGACTTTTATAGTAACTACATGAAATTAATGGTTTATTTTATGGAGAAATTAAACCAAATTCTCCTTGTTACACTGGTATAGATCTAGAATGATAAATCTAGAAGTACTGTTTCAGAGATAGTGCTTGCTTCAGATTAATTCTAGCATAAGTAATCTCTATCTGGAGGCAAAATATGGATGGTTGTTTTCACTATTAGAAATATTTTTTTTCCTCTGTAGTTGTGAGGCCTTTACTCAAAGAAAGAAGTTGTTTTGACGGTGCTATGTTGTTTCCCATGTTTAATCATGGCACTTGAAGGGGATCATTAGGTCATTTTATATACAGAAGGATCCAGGACCGATTCAGTTAACTTTATGGAAGGACTAGTAATTATTTTTATTACAACAGCTATACTATAAATTACGATAAAGAAGTAGTACTTAGTCCCTTACAGATTTACATGCAAATACCTGCATTTTAGAACATAACTCTGTACTTTAATCATTTGGTTATTAATAGGAATAAAACAATATATTCACACCTTTTAAAAGTTGATGGTGAACTTCAAATTAGGAGTTAAATTTTTAAAAATTTTGCTAGCAGCAGCTAGTTGAAAGAAATGAAAAGATTTTCAGTTTTGCAATGTCAAAATTAAACTCTTAAATATAAAAAGAATACTGTGTGAAAAAGTCACTAAGATGACTATTGTCTCCTGCTATGCCCAGACAGAAAACTAGTTCCCAAAGGTCTGCAGATTGAAAACTATTTGTTTGACATCTTCAGTCTGCATGATGAACATGAAAAGCAGGATGGATTCTTACTTATGGTGGCAGACTCTACCTTTGAAATACGAGGTGACAAATCATTTCATTAAACCAATTAGTTGGTACAGCCTGGAAAATAAATTTAAAAGTGCATGTAAAAAAATTTACTCTAGAAGTTACCCAAGTAGGTTCCTGACTGCAGAGCTCTGATAGATTGGGGAGACAGACTAAGTAGAACTGGAAGGGAAAGGATGACATTACTCCCAGACACTGAAACAGGAGGCAGCAATAGATGGTTGGGGCTGAGGTTGAAATAAGAAAAGTAACCATTTTTTTCATAAGAATTTTGAAGAAATATTTTAATGTAGTTCTGTAAATAATGTGATTCATCTAATACATGATACTCCATTAGCAATAGTTACTTTGTCAGGTTACCTAGAAACACAAAGGACATGAGAATGAAAGAGGTTAGTTAGAGGGTGGATATGAATAAGGACAGACTTGATAAGAAATATAGAAATAAATTAGTGGTGTACAGGTGGACTGGCAGGTTTTCCCTTTCCGTATAAGAATTTAGCAACATCCATAACACAATAAAATGTTACACACAAAATATTTTGCCTTCTTCCTTTTAGTCATAGTCTGTAGCTGATCTGAAGTTATTTTTGAGTCTGGTTGTGCAGAGAATAGTGTTACAACACAGAATGAAGTTATGAAAGTGTTATTTGGCGGTGGTTTGCTGGTTTTCAGTGCCATACCTCTGCTTTTTTTAAGCTAAGATTGCGTCTCGTAGTGCTTAAACATGTAGTCACTTAATAAAACAAGGGAAACTATATGGGATGCATGCATTATAAAAGCTCAATAGTGGATATCTAGATCAGATTTAAAATCTTAAAATAAAATATCTACTAATGGTAATAGATTGTTCCCTCTTTGGATGTTGCTTTTGACTCTAAAACACAGGGCAGCCAGTGCTGGGGATGGTGTTGGAAGTGCGTGGCGGTGCCACAGTGCCAAGGTCTGTGACAGTTTCCCACTTAGGACTGCAAAGTGTCAGGTTGTGGCCAGGTCAGAGGGTTGATGTGACCGTGTAACACGCCTGCGCCAGCCGGCAGTACCCCGTGGGATAATGGAGAGCAGTGGCTCACATCTGCTGCTCTGTTTGCAGCCAGTACCTTGCAGAAATAGCAGCTGCGGCTGAACGGAAGCCAGTTTCTACAGGGCAGGGTGAGCCTTTTGAATGCATTTGTCTAATCATGCAATCCATTTACTTGGGCTGTGAGCTTCTTCCCAGGGCTAGATTCTGAGAGACGTTTTCCCCCTTTTGTTTTCACATTCAGTGTTTTGCAGCCAATTCAGCTTTGGCTACTCCAAGGCCCCTAAAAAATCACTTGAATCTAACAATGGCCCTGGCAGAAACTTCTCAGAGTCCACTTTTTCCCTTATGGTTCACGTAGTGTGAGGCTGACCTATTTACACCCCATCTCTAAGTCTGTATTTGAGTTGTTCTCACTGAACAGAGGGAAACAGGGCTTAAAATAAATTTTTTGAGCAAAATATGTCAAAATGAAGATCAGAGTCAACCCTTGTGTAAATTACAGCTCCATCAATTTTAGTGATTAAGTGCTTCTCCTAGGCTGACCCCTCTTCTTTGCGATCATGTGAGGCATATTGGCTATAATCTCTCTTTTTTTGCCTAGAGAGGATTTTCCCATACATATACACATGTGCGTGTACATAAATAAAATTAGGATTGTTATCTTAAGTATCAAGTGACAGCATATATACACCCAGTTCAAGATGTACCTACTTAGAGGAGTGATAAAAGGTCAGTGTTGATAAAGAGTATTACCTGACCATAAGAAAATTATTTAAGGAGATTTACAGGGTGATGACAGGTAGGTGACAGATCAGTTCAAGGTTGATACACTGTTTTGAAATATGTGTTTGTGTGTGTGTGTGTAACCTTAACGAGAACAAAGGAATACCATTTGCTGGTAAAAGGGGATAAAAAAAAAAAGACTATAGCTTCCAGAGAATTCATCGTAGGAAGAATTTTAAATCTGTCATCAGGGGTCATGTTTGGAGATTTAACAAGCAATCCATGAAATAATGTTCATTGGGCTAGAGAACAGCAATAACTAGTAAAGAACATCCTGCTTGAAGCTTTGACAGCCCTGTTTTTCTTGTCAAAGCATGCTTCTTAACACTATACCAAAACTTTAATATTGTTTAAAAAGTATTTTTATGTTCCCTTTTTGCAGAGTGTAGCATCATAGAAAGTAGGATTGAAAGAGATTCCCAGATATTATGTTGTTCACTCTTTTGCCTGTAGAGAGGTTAATCCGCACATACTTCATTCCCAACAAATGTCTGTCTAACCTGTTTGTAAAAATTCTAATGAATAAGATCCCTCGATCTCCCTGGAAAATTCACAATGGTATTTCACTTAATTAATCTTTAATTTTTCCTTTTTCTGTTTTTTGGGGGGTTTTTTTGGGAGGGGGGTTGGTTTTGTTTGGTTTTTTTGGGTTTTTTTATTCCCCCGCCCTCCCCTCACCCCCCCCCACCAGTACCATATATCTCCCTACATTCATTTTGTGCTGATCTGGAATGCAGTGCGATTTGCTTTTAGAAAACTGTATGAGCAACTTGGCTGCTAGATAATTGTTCAGTTACTTTGGCAGTCTCATACTTCAATAGGAAGTTCTTGCCAGTTCTTTGTGATTTTCATGTCTGTCGCATGATACTTTGTATTTTTCCCGAAGCTACAGTTACTGAGTCAGAGACATTCACTTTCATTTAAGAAGGAAAAAAGAAATTCAAGTGCTTCCCCAATTGCCTCATGAGAAAAATACTTGCAAAGGCTTTAAAAAAACCTAAAAGACAAAGAAAAGGAATTGGTAACCAATTTTTTTTTCAAGTTTGCTTTATGAATTTTTAGACTTTTAAAATACTTAGGCTGCTCATTATTAGAAGTTTTGATCCCACACTTACGTGCGGGTCAGCTAACTTGCCTGGGTTCTGTGCAAGCACCGTAATCAGCCCACAGGAGTGAATCCTGAACTTTGGTAATTTATAACTTCAGAAGTATTTTTCTATTGCTTGCAGATTCAGCATTGAGTAGAATAATACACTATCATGTAGAGCCTAAGATTAACAGTTAATAAACTGTATTTATGAAACAAAGGGAAATGCTGTTTGCAATCATAGCATCATAGCAGTATCAAAATGCGATGAGCAGTGTGGTGTTTACTTTAAAAGCATTGAAGGCTGAAGTGGTTAAGAAAGTTTGGTAAACAAGGAACTGTATTACAAGAAGGAATATAGTGAGATAAAATGTTCAGATATGAAAGACCACGAGAATCTTTCAAACTCATTTTCAGGAGGTATATGGGAGGCATTTTCATGCTTTGTCACATTTACATGCTTATATTTAAACATGTGTAACTTCATTTTCAGACATTTTTCATATAAACACTGATTTTAATGGCAAATAAAATAACCTCATGTACATGTAAGAAATCTTTAGTTATCAGGATCTATGACCTAAAAGTAACATTAGGGGTTTTATGGATCTGCTATGAACTGGATTTGCTTGTTCAGGAAGAGTTTTGTAAAGATCTTCAGAAAATATCTTTAAAGAAGGGGTCAAGAGGAGAGAAATTCCAGCTGTCCCTTAATTTGTGTATTATTACCACATATAATGTATCTCTTCTATAGGATAGATTATGAGTTGTGACAACATTAGTTTACAAAAGTGGAACTTTCCAAGCTAGTGAAATATTAAATGCTGCATGTGCTTTGTCCCTGTATCACTTGTGGATTGTTGCGATGCTTAAAATAGGTTACCCCCCCAACTAAAATACATCTGGTGTTGGCTTTCTTCAAATGATAGCTGGACTTAGTGGCTTTGACCCTGTTTCATTGTGATTAAGACTGTTACGATTTTATGTTTTCAGTGTCTGCTTTACAACATTTTCATTACTGTGTGTTTTATTAAAGTTCAAGTGTTTTTTATTTTTATGGTTGCATCTGGTCAGTGCAAATCCTGCACCAGTTTAAGAAGCTACTTGTCTCAGTACTGGACATGAGGGAATTTTGAAGTATAGTGGGATGCATATGTGTCAATTTTATGTTAGTATCTAGAAAACTCTTTCTCCTGGACTAGCTCATAGTAATCTTCCTAACTAAAGTATGGAAAAGAGTGTGTCTTTGTGTTTGTTCATGCTTGCATGGATATGTTTCATATTTCTACATTTAAATATTTTGCAATGATTGTCTTGAAAACAAGAATAGCTATTCTTGAAAGGTCATTCAAAATGCCTTCAAGGGTAATTATGTAATGCAAATACACTATTGGATTAATGGATTTTTTTAGTAAGTGTTGAAGAAGAAATCCTATCTATATCAAGTCATGGTCTCTGGAGTTTAATTTGCTATGAAGAAGATAATTTTTTTTTTCCTCAATTATCATAGAAGTTACTGATTTGCTTTTGTGTTTAAGTGGCTACATGCTATATAAGCTTTACTTGTATATTTGATATGATTTATGTTTAAACAGGGAGAAAAAATCCCTCCTATTTCAGGCCTACAGGTTAGTATATTTCTAAAATGTAAAATAGGAGGACTATAAATATAAATTGAAGTATTACTGTGTTAAATAACTAGTCTCTGAGACTGTAAATGCACTGAAAAGAATGTTTCCCAGGTCTGTCTTGTTTTCATTATTGTATGCATTTTTAGCTGTTTGTTCCAGGCCCCTGAGAATTTGATGGCAACTCTTACCTTAACCAAGAGCTGACTTTCTTTAGAGGCATTGGTCCTGTAGAGAATTTAGTGAGGTATTGAAATATTTCTAATGCAAAAGGATGACACTTTGCATAAATGTACAAACTTTAAACAAGATGAAACTTTCAGCATTCCATCTGGTAACGTACTTGAGGATGCAATTGAGACTTTGCTGTGAGCTCTGATATAGCCTCATCATTAAGTGCTATATCTGAACTTCATATCCTTTGGTTTGTTCTGCTGTGGCTCCTGTGCATTAAAAATAGCCATTCTGAATCAGCTTTTCAAAGAACAGATTGTTCAAATCTTGCTGTTAAATTCTCTTGAAAATTATAACACTCACTCTTAGTGTACCTCACAACTCCACCACAATTCTTAGTTTATTATTTCATAATTTTTAGCTCTTGCTCCTTTAGCACTGCCCACCTGTTCGTACCATTAGTCCTTCTCCTGTCCTCCTAAAAGCAAATCTTGTTAATGACTTGAAAGTATTCCAGTATGCCCTATGAATATAAACACATATACATGAACATATGTATTTTGTGCACACAGATAAGCATGTAAAATTTTCACAAACTGTAAAATGGAAGTAAAACTTATTAATTGGTGCTGATAAGGGATCTGGATTCATAAGGCTCTGGTGGTTTCTCCTTTCTGCTATATTTGGTTCTTCAGTAAATGCACTCAAGATTTGGAGGTGATTTGTACCAGCAAAGTCTCTATCAGCCTCACAACTTGAAAAAGGCCCTTTTCTGAAGAGCCTCCTGACTTTTTAGTGGAGCAGTGCTTCCATTGTTGAGGCAGCAGAAGCACTTCCATGCAGTCACGCTGCTGTAGTTCAGCATGTACTAAGGGATGGAAAGAACTGATATAAGAGCTGAATTGGAAGAAGTCGCAGAATGTGTGTTTTGTTTTGCATATAAAGCTGTACAGATGCTCCATTTATATTAAGATCTACTTGCTTTTAGATTGCTTTGGGTTTTTTCCAAGAGAGGGTACAACATTGGTAACAAAAGTTTTTGTGGTTTTTTGCTGAAAAAAGTTATAGCTTAATTACCTGATGCCTCGCTTAGGTCCATAGAGTAGGAGAGAACTCAGTTTCATTTTTGCTCAGGCAAATTAGTGAGACTAAGAAAGGGCTAGTTCCATGCCTTGAAACTGCAAGATTATTTTCCCAGTACAAGGTACGTCAGTTCATTTATGTGCACCTGTAATTTGAAAATAACAAGTTTATGTCTGCAAAGTTTAGATCTTATTGACACAGGACAGACCTGACAATGAAAAATACAAAGCCAATACTAAATGAATACACGCAAGCCCCTTGAAGAACTCTGCCAGCATCTTCCCTGGGACAGATCTGCATATATTGAACTTTAGATAGTGGCTACTGAAAAGAATGTCCGTCTTCCCCAGAAAAATTTAACATGTGCCTTTGCAGGCAGGGGGATGAAACAAAGGTTGCCTGCATAAAGCTTGAAGATTGTTTTAATAATTTGTTTTGGTTTGTGATTGTCCCTAGAACTTAAGGGAAACCAGGTGTGCTGTCCCCTGTCACTAGTGAGCTATGTGCAACTATAGTCCAGGAGCTAACGTGAAATGCTAAGATCACTTATTTTTTCTTCTTAGAAAAGGCTTCATTTACTTTTAGAATACCAGTGCTATTTCAAAGATTTTGCCTATATAAAACTGTTCCATTTTTTGCATTGCTTATGCCTTACCTATTGTGTAAGCATGGTATTTCATGATTTATTAGATTGATAATAATGAAGTACTTTATTACTCCTTTCTTAGAGTTTTAATTAAAAACTACATAGCATATAAAATAATGCACATTGCACAACTTACTAAACCTACTTTTTTTTGAAACTATATTGGGTTGCATTTTATTTATTATGCTTTTAAGTTGCAGGATAACATTCTACTGCTCTTGTGAGTTTTATCAGAAAATTCTCAAAAACCTCAGGAGGACGTGGTTGCATGTAAATGTCAAGATACAGTGTTGTACTTTGACAGGAATGAATATGAGATTCAGAAAGTTTTGTTAGTGCTTGAAAATGTTTTTACATTCTCGATGACCTGGAAAAAAATGTAATTTTTGAAAAGATAAAAATATTAAATGCCTTATTGTTACAGCATTTTAGGGGCAGAATTTTTCCAAGCCAAGAAAAGCTATGTTGGTCTCTAAGTACAGGCAGATGATGATGAAAATTTTTGACTTGGAAGTGTAACAGCACCTGATTGGTTGGCCAGGAAACATGGAAAATAAAGTTCATGTTGTAACAGTAGTAAGTGATATAGCAGAAGACTATCAAATGTAGAATAAGTTTGCTGCCAGCAGATGGCAGCAGAATGGAAAAAAGAAAAAAGTACATAAATAGGAGATAGTGGACAAAAGAACTCAGACTTCTAACAGCTTAGTTTCAGTAGCTGATTTTGACTATGCAAGGTAAGTTAAGGTTGAATTGCAAAGGGGAACTGTCCAAGGCATGCTGATTTTTGATTTATAACCTTGGACTGCAGACAAACCTAGTGTACTTGTGTAAACACTGATTTCTGGTGGAAGCTTTAAGAAAAGGTTAAGTCTGAATATGTTTACACTAGCGTCTGTAAAACTTCTAATGTTTCACTAGCCACAAGATGTGAAGGATTATTAATTCTGATGTACTGTTGAAAAAACTCATTATAGCAAAGTGGAGAAATATTAATTTTAATTGGGGCTGTCAACATATCCAGTTCAGAAAAGAAATAAAGCCTTTAAGCTGGTTCTCTCTGCACATATCTTGATTAACATTTGATCACTCAGTGTGAGAAACTGCAGATAACTTATATGCTGTGGATACATTTGGCATTTATTTTTCTTTGGTGATGGGGTGTGTGTATGTGTGTATATTCCCAGAAGAGGAACAAGGAGGAGTAACTGAGGTTTATTTTTCGTCTTTATCTTAAAATCTGCCTCAGTACCATCTGCACTTTAGGGAGGATATGCAGCACTGTCATTGTTCTGTGTGCTTTATGTTGTTCTCTACTGTAAACTTTTACTCTCATTAGAGAAGACACAGGATTGAAATTATAAGTATGTGGCTTTTCATTGTCTGTGTGTATACAGTTATTTATACTGTATTTGTGATTTATAGTGTTGCCAGGCATGCCATTCCAAAGTTACATTTTAAAAAATGGTTTGTAAATAGCATTTTAAGCATAGACAAAAAATTACCAGTGACCCACCAAAGATAAAGAAGGTAAGGGAGAATGTTACTACTTTTGTTTTCTTTTATAATTTGACGTGGCTATTTTTAGGAAAAAATGTTTGAATTTAAAATTGAAAGAACTCTGCCAAAGGTACACTGAAGTCTCAGGAACTGTTTTAACTCTCAAAATCTGCATTATATAGCCTTCTACTAGTTAGCTGGTAATTTTCTGTATTTCTTTGTGCAAAGAGAACGAAGTGGGAAACTTTTCTCTATCAACCTACATATAGAGAGAGCTGTGCAAATACTCATGTGTATCTTGATAATGGGGCACAAGCTTATGCCCTATTGATTTTTTTCCTACTAGGAATTCAGTTTTATGGAGATTTAGAAGCTTAGCATGATGCACTTTAGAGTAAGTAGACTGAGAGATACTGAACTCCCTCTGTCTTACACATGCTCATCTTATGCATGTATTATATCAACGCTTGCATTGGTCATACTACTATTCTAGAGATTTTAAAATGCGGAATTTTTTTTCAACATGTCAAATCACATAGAACACGTTTTTTCACAACTTCATTCAGTTCTAAAGGTATGCGATGAAGTTGTTTGGTTTTAATTGACCCCAGAGTCATTTTAAACAAGTTGTTATCCTGTGCTTCAGACAGATTCCATTGTTTAAAGCACTTTTAAAAAGAAATATAATTTGGTAATTAAAAACATTACTTGCAGTTGGGTGGCTGTCTTATTGATGTGGTGAAACAGAAAGGGCCTGCCCTTACCATAATACAGTAAGCAAGGCACAGGGAATATCCCATTGCAATTTACCAGTCAGGGTGCAGATGAGCAGCACAAATCTGAGTTTCTTGCAGCTGAATGTTTTTGTAGTGTTAATTTGAAATACTGTCTATTATTTTATTATCCATATGGAGCTGGCTCTCCTTAAATCTAGATGCAGATGAAAAAAGTAGTGGAAGTTGAGAAATTCCATTGACCCAGTTAAATATAATTACTGGAGCCAGGATATTTGAGTTCTGCATGTAACGTTTCACTGCTCAGCCCCTTTTGAATGGCATTACCTCATCTTGTATCCATTCAGGAAAAGAGTTGCAAATCCCACAAGAGCAGATCTAAGTTATCCAAGGTCATTGTATGAGCAGAATGTGGACAGTTCTTTTCACATTTTTGTTTGGACAGGGATCTTAAAAATGGATATGATGCATTATTTTGTCTATTAATATTAGTCTGGGCAAAATATACTAGTCAGACTCAATGCTTTTGCATTGTCTTTCCCATGTGCTTCATGTGTCAGGTGCAAGTGAGCCTGATCGGTGTGTTAGGAGGAAGGAAAGTATAAATACACTAAGGTGCTTTGTAAAATAATGGCTTAATGTGAGCAAATGACATCAATTGGAACAAATTACATACTGCTTCCAATGATGTAATCCAGAAAGTTTGAATTGCTTTTAATGCTTTCAGTCTGAATAAATTTCTTTTGAGTTCTTCAGCTTTTATATTGCAAGCACCAGGCTCGACCTCTTGTTTATTCCTTCATTTTGAAAATTTTGTGATAGAAAAGACAAGTAGGGCACCCCCCCACCCCCATTGTATAGAATAATCAGTAATTCAGAAATATTTGAAGGTTTAGAATTTTTTAAACCATTAATGACTGAGCTGGAGCAGTATTCTTTTTTAATGTGCATATTATTATACTGCCTGCAAGTAATGATAGAGATAATAGGCTAAGTATACAACTGAAAAAAAAGCCAGGATTATTTTAACATCCATATTCATTTTTCTGTATACAGACTTATACATCAATGTAATGAAATGAGGCAGTGAAATGACATATTGTGCAAAATTATAAATGGATGTCAAAATACAGATTTTCAGTATATGTAACATGACAATGTGATTAGAAATAAAAAACATGGAGTTTTAAAGTGCTTGCTAAAAATTAAATGGAAGCTTTGATCTTTCTTGGATACCTTTTAGATCTTGAAATAACACTCAATGCCATTAATAAAATCTCATAGTTGTGAAGTCAGCATTTAGAAGACTCTCTTCTTTATCCAAGACTTCTCTGAAAATTGTTACATTCTCTTGTTTTATTTTATAAATTTTTCCCTGTAAAATGCAACTTCAGCTGAGGGATTGGATCAGTTTCTGGGACACCAGCCGTGTCTTTTGAACTGCATTTGTCCAGTAAGGGCTTCAAATGTAAGTGTTGATTAACATTTGTATTTTCATGATTTTTTTCAATAGAAAAATATTACTAAAATTGCATCCAATTACTTAGATTGAAATTAAAAATAAAATCTCATAAAGACTGCTATTAACATTCCAAGGGCTTTTCTCCCACCTCCAGAGGACCAGATAATTTACTCCTACC
Source organism: Coccyzus lansbergi (assembly GCA_033558105.1). Lineage (NCBI taxonomy): Eukaryota > Metazoa > Chordata > Aves > Cuculiformes > Coccyzidae > Coccyzus > Coccyzus lansbergi. Next base: position 873,924 of record JAUMJK010000727.1, read on the forward strand.
CTTCTTGAGTAGAATCTCACATCAGAAGTCATGCCATTGACTCCCCTAGAATATTTCGTGAGGGTAATGTGATTACATACAGGTGAAGGCAGCAGAATATAGCTTCAGAAATATATATTTTTAGAGTTTGAAAGGAGAAGCTATCACAAATCTTTTGTTATTTAATCTTAGTTAGTATTTTTTTTTAAACTGAACCCTGTCATGTTTAAGGGCTTGATCAACTATTTTAATATTAATTATTTTTGTATGTGTGTAATAGTCTCTGATAGCTTTTCCTAAAACTTAATGGTACCATTAGAGGTATAACTGCTGTAAAATGAAAAGTTTCATATACACCTCATATATCATGTATACATCTATTGAAGATTCTCAATAACCTCATCTTTCCTAGAGTGAGCTTGTTACATTTTCATCATTTTTATCAGACTAGAATGAGTAAAGTTGCATATTTCCTTGTATTTATCTTGAGAGTAATCAATAATAAAAATACATAAGCAACACAGAAAATGCCTATAATTCTGCAGGTGTTATAAAGTATATTTCTGAAATTACTTAATTAGATTCATTCTGGAATGCATTCTATTGGTATGGCTTCTAAAGAAATTTATCTCAAACTTTTTTTAACAGACTACTCAAAAGTCTTCCAGTTTTCATTTTTTCCATAGTTAGGCAACTAGACTAGTATAAAAACACAAGATTTGATACATTAGAGATATTGTATAATGCCACTTAGATTTTCAGTACAATACATTTTATGGTACAAGACATAAAGCAATTCGCTAGAAGGCAAAATATAGTAAATCTGTTACATTCTTACCAGAAGAGTCTCCCCATATAATCTAAAGGATTTACTGAGATAGAAGAGAGAGAGCATTATCTTTTAAAGAAAATAAGGGATGAATCCTGAAACTGAATCCCTGATGGCCGATAAGTTTTTCTGAATCAATACTTTTGCAAGTCCCTAATTTCAGGTGCATAAGCTGTAGAGGTCCCAAGGAGGGCATACACTGAAAAAGTATTGCTTGGTGTGCTGGCAGAGCTGGAGTTTTGTAAAGTTGTCTGTATGCCAGTGAATGTATGCACACAGACACATACACAGGTAAAGATGTATTTCACTTTCTCATTTTCTGTCAATTACAATATGACAGCCTAACATGTACTCCATGATTTCAACTTCCTGAGTTTCAAACACCTGCCACTGCAGAAGGAGGTGGAGAGAAAGCAAAAAAAAATGCTAAAATGTTTTATCCTCCCTCAGTGGACTGTGGAATTTCCTGCACTGTTCTCTGTATGTCCAGGGTCTGTGATAAGCAAAATTCACACATGGTTCAGTAACACGTTTTAAATAAATATTTGTGTCAGAGTTTTAGAACCTCTTTTTTTTTTCTCCTATTTCAGTGCTAGGAAAAAATAGAAGCTTTACATTGCTGAAAGAATATCGCTCAGTTCCTTTTGGTTTCAAGTCACACTGTGTTATATTTTTAAGTTATCATATTTTCAGCATAACCATTACATTGTGTCTCTCCATTACTTGTTTTACATGTTATTAATTTTAATGTTTCTTCCTTTATGATCTGTGTTTGATCAAATGAGTTTTTGAGATAGCAGAAACTATGGCATCTGGTATAATACATGTGGCTTGATGGACAAAATGGTAAATACAAGTGAACCTATAGGGCTTGTTACTTTAAATGTTGTAAGAATGGGCACACTTAAAGAGTGAGTTATGCCATTTTAACTGCCTGTATTTGGCTACTAGCCGTTATCGGATAGTAGCAGTGTCTGTATGGGGGGAACCAGTTTTGTTGTGTCAGTACCATGCTCTTGTTGACGTGCTGTTCCAGGTGGTAGCTGTTGAAAAAAAACCCCACCTTTAAACTGTATGCACAAGACAATTTGCAGAAATAAACTGAGCATCCTTGAGTTTAATTTAGACCATGTGGCTATTCTGATCTTTATGTTTTGGGATAAAACAAGACCAGATTAAAAGAACCTAAAGATTATTTAGGCTATTTCTGCCTGTTAATGCTCTCTGGACAATGTTTTCCTCAACTTTCTTTCTCATCTTCACCTTTTTCTTCTACTCTGTTTCAGACATTTTGCCAATATTTTCAAAAGCTACTAGCCAGTTGTCATGTGCATGAATTTTCATTCAGATCTTGTATTTGGGATTCAGTGTTACCTAGTTTTCAGAAGCCTTATTCATAAGTAATAGACATACACAAATGCAACTGAAACATCTATACAACAAAGAAACCTTCTATGAAACTGCTGTGTTATACCAAATAAGATTGTCACACGAACTGACCATGTAGCTTCAGAGCAGTGAAATCAAGCTTTCTCATATGTAGTTTGCTGGTTGGATTTATATCCCTGCATATAAATAAATTCAGGTAAAAAAAGATTTTTATTTGGCTCGGACAGGCCTGTGCACTTCCTAAACCTCCAGTTAGCTGTTCTTATTTGTTACTGTAGTCAGGTTGTCTCTTTATTTCTGATCCTTTTCAGTCTCCACATCTGACAGGCAGTGAGGCCTGGTCAGCAAAGCATACGACCTGGTTCTGTTCCTGGGATCGTTGCTACCTTGTTGATAAAACATCAAGGCAATTCTCTTCTCTCTACTTCCTTTTCCTCTTCCTTGTAATGGGCATAATGATAATGACTTGCTGTACTAAGTCTATGAGTACTTGTCTATAAGGATTTATTAAAGATGTTGTAGTTTTTGAAAACAAACTATTTTGAAACACTAGAAGTCAAAATACAGAAAAAGGACTCAGTGAAACCTCAAGGACAGGCATCTGTCACCTGGCATCCTGTTTCTTTTGTCTCAAATAAGGCTGCCTACCAAATACAATTTTGGGCAATGGACCACAGTTTCAGACATAGAAATTACTTGCCTGGAGTTTTTCAGTCAACAGATGTTTACACTGCAGTTCTGCCTCAGTGTCTCTAGTCTGGATGTAATCAGTGATCTCATTCGCACTTAAGTCTCCAGAGAAGGGATAAACTGTACATCATGTCCTCATCCATCTGTGTCCTCAATGATGTAATGAAATTGTTGGTTGAGTGAAGTCTAGTTCCACTGGTTGACTTGCATGGCATCAGTATCAGTGTTAAATCCACTTCATTGCCACTGCTATATTGGCATCCCCCTATGGAAATGTTTTGCAATGTGTTCTGCGTTTTGTCAAGGGACCTGTACTGCGCTTATGTCAGCTGTCAGGCTTAGACATAGCCTCTGTATTTTCCTTTACTTTTTTGAGATTATGGTTCTGTTTCCTGAGCCGTCTAAACTCTCCAAATGTTTCCTTCAATAGGGATTTTGATGTGCTAGAGTGTAGCCCTTAGTCGTCAGGGTCTTGAATAACTAGTAACTTCAATAACTAGTCACTGGGGCAACTAGTAAATGCAGAGTTGATGAAAGGCAAATCTGTTTCCCAAAACCAATCTTTTCAGTGGCTCAACAGTCATTACTGATGTCTGTCAGCAGGCTCATACAGTTTTCGACACAGAACTCCACTATATAAACAGCACACCTACTGCTTCCTACTCTAGTCATTTGAAGATTATTTTTTGTAACTGTTCAGTTGTATCATGTGGGCAAATTAAATGCTGTAGAAGATCTAGGACAGGATAATGTACCATTTTTACAGAGCTAAGGAATGGGAGATTACTTGAACAGAGGATTGTCAAGAATTGCACCTGTGCTCTGTTATCCATATTCAGGGTTTACCTTAAGATCACAGATATTTCAAGTTAAAGTATCTGATCTAATTGTATGACAGCTAACAGTCATCCTGTCTTCTCTCCTCCCTTATTCAGATAATAATTCATGACCTGGAACTTGCTGTTCTAGAAACGCTTTAAGCTTTGGAGCAGATATAATCCAGAGATGAAGGCATGGAATAAACATGCTGACAACTGTTCCTATTCTCTTAACTTTCTTTGCTCACCCCCAGATCATTTCAGTCTGGTGCAAAGCAAAGAGAAAAGACTGAAGCAGTGCAAGTATACTGGAAAATGATGGACTACAATCATAAACTATTAGTGAAGCACACTATCGGGTGAGTATGTATTTCAATGAAATGTCTACATAAGAGGACATTGAAAAGAAGTATTAAGATGGGGATCAATATTCTGTTGCTCTTTAGATCTTGAGTAAAATTCAAAAAGGTGGACATGGGCTGTGGACTGGCATAAATACTAATAATAATTAGTATTTACAGGCATAAATACTGACTTCACACTTACCTTGTGTAAGTGGCTCAAGCTTGTGGACATGACTCCTAAACATCAATCTGAAATCTTGCCAAAATCTGAGAGGTGTCTCAGTGCAATATTGAATCAGCCCTTTCATATTTTAATCACAACATTGCAAAATCTGGTCTCCTTTCTCATTTCATCCAGGTTGCAAAGATCAGCCACATGTGGAACACCACAAAATTGTGTTAATTTCTTCACTTCCATGTAGCAGGCATAGTAAAATTCTCAGTTTTGTTAACTGTTTCAAGGTAGCACCAGTTTAAAGACGTCTATCCTAATCTCTTGCCATACCATCAGGATCTTGTTGTAGTCATATACAGGGCGATAATTTTCAGTTCTCCTGACTGGGCCAATTCCTCTTAGCATATAAGATTCATAGTGTTGTAACAAAACAAGCAAACAAACAAAAAAAGAATAAAAAAAAAAGAAGTACAGAACTGTTAAGCAATCATCTCTGGTTAAGAGAAACAACTATCAGAAGCTAAGCTTCCATGCAAATAATACAATAAATTAACCTACTTTACAGAAGTATTGAAGGCAAGGTACTGAGCTTCGTAATTCCCTCCCCCTCTTTAGAGAAAATTGTTTTTTCAACACCTACAGAGGAGATTAATTATTTAATTTAAAAGTACTTCTGAAAGTATTGAACAATAGGGTTTTGTGCGTTGAGGGAGGGATTGGTGGTGGAAATTTGTAGAAATGTGTCTTTGCAAAGACAAGGGTAACGACTGCTTTCTCCTTATGGAAGAAGAACAGAAATTAGACTAGTATCAGACATTGAGTGAAAGGACTACCAAGGGCAAGAATAGTGATTTTGAGAGAGAGATTTTCCCATGATAGAGTGTACCTTCTGTTTTATGGCATAGTCCTGGTGCAGAAAGACATGATGATATGCAAAGATTTTATCAACAGTGGTTTGAAATAGGCTGTATAAATACCTATGATTTTATCACTTGTGAATAATATGGAACACCTTTTCTCATGCCAGGAAAACTTATGTGGCACCACAAAGTGTCTTTTCTTCCAGTGCCTCATTTCTAGAGTAGTAGTAGCATTTAATGATGTACTGTGACTCAGCTAGATGACCTGAGGTGGTGAGTATGCTCTGTTTTCCTCCAAATGTGGCGATCAGAAAATCTTATTAAGCAAAAAGTTCCTAACTTTCCCCAGGAAAACAACAGTTTCCTTAGGAAACAGTAAAGATTATCAGCGATTTTCTTCATCTTCATCTTCTTCATCTTCTTCATCCTCCTCCTGTCTGTACAGGCACATGAGCACATTAGGAGTGTACCTGGGGAAAGGAAGGAGTTGTTCTGCAGAGTATATATCCACATGAACATGCCAGTTAGCATGCTTTCAAATTCTAGTGCAGATGAAGGATGTTGTAATTTAAATATGTGTAGTTGATGAAGATAAAAATTAGTTAGAATGTTAGTTAGAAGAGAGAATGCATCATCCTATTTAACTTGAGGCACTTAAGCGAGAACTCACTTGCATCATTGATGAGGAGGATTAAGCACTATCAGGAAGTTATTCACAGCTATTAGAAATGTATGTCTCTCAACTGCAGGGAACTACAGAGAACTCACAGGGAAGTATGCATTTAGTTCAGAGGCCTTCTTTAGGTGGGATGTTTGTGGGAGTCTGAGGTTTCTTCTCTGTCCATTAACACTTCTTAGAAGTTGACTGTCTTGTTCATGCTGGATTCTTACGCACTGTTTAACACATTATTAAAAAGCATCCCTTTTTCTAGTATAGAAGTGCTATCAAAAATGCACGATTCTTTCTGCAGGCTCTCCCTCTCTCACATATTAAGTTAACAATTGAACACAGAGAAGAAACTAAGAGAAGTTTGTAATATGTCCGCATGGAAACATGAATTAATTTTTTCCTGTTTGAATTTTTCTGCTGATCCATAGAGACAATATATGATAGATTAAAAAAATATCACATTTTAGGACTATGTTTGCTTTTTAGGAGAAGTTGTTATTTTTTTATATAAAATTCCAATCCATGTCTGTCTCAGACAGCAAACTAATTTCTGCTTTGTTAGTATGGATTACATACAAACTAATGCCTTTCTTTAATCAGGGTGGAAGAGAGGAGAGAAAAAAACCTGTGTCCTATTCTGTTCTTTCTCAGCCTTCCTACTTGCATAAATTTGAGTATCTTCTGAACATCTACATAGATGATTGTCCACTCCATGCCGCAAAACACTGGTGGGATATAATTAAACAGCTGTTTGAAAATTTGCAATGTAACTTTTGTTTGGCTATTTTTTCTGATATCTAGCAGGCTTACAGTATGTTTGAGATACACTGCGTACTTGTGCAAGGTTGTAATCAGCAAGTCAGTCTTTGCTTAAAAGCTTTTATAACATAGCAAAGTTCAGCAGAAGTAGACAATAGAAAAGGTACTGCTCTGTTTTCTTCTTTAAATTGTACATCACATACAAACCATTTACACTGGGATTCCAACAATACAGCTTAGGACTCTGAGAAGGCCTTTTCAAAACTGTTCAAGTGGCTGGGTGACTTTGCACAGTATTCCTGTGCTTATTTCAGACTTGTGGCAAAGATCTTGCAAGAATGCAGAACATGAACTATTAATAAAGATTTACTATAGCTTTTTCACCTTCTTCAGAAGATTCTTAGACTATTTGACAAGACTCTTGTCAATGTCTTTCGAAAGCAATAGTATATCACTTGTACGTACAATGAGATTGAAGTTCACAACTCCTTTCACCTGCCACTGAAATACAATGAATCACCAGCAATGTACAGCAGCTGTTTAAGATCACACAGCCAATCTGCACAAATTACACTCTCTGAGACAGAAAGTGAGGAGTGCAATATCCAGCTGAAATTGCAGGGGAAGAGTTGGGGGATTTTGCACGGGTACTTGGTCACAGCACCACTGTGACTCGTATGCACATTGGATCAAAGAGGATTGCAGTTCTCTGCGTTATCCAGCATATGAGTTTTCTAGATAGAAAGGCTGTTGCCAAATACCACCTTTGGGTTTCTCCAACAATGAAAACAGTTCATATATCACCATGTTATACATAAACAGTGTTATATCCTTAATAGTCTGTAGCTGTGACAGCTGCAGCACCTTGTGATTACCTAAGGCCAAGCACTGTGTTTCAAGAAGTAATTTCCCCTGAAGTGATTGGTTTAGCAGTTTTTTAATGAGCTGGCTTATATTCTTGGCAAAACCTGCATTAAAAGAGAATTAAAATTGAGAATAAATAGCAATGGCTCCAGGCCGCAAAACATTACAGAACTATTTTAAGACCTGAATTTACAGAACTGAGGGATTTTAGAATTGTAATGAAACTCTTAAGTAATCTGAGCGAGTCAAAAGATAAATAAAAGTTGATGGCATGGCCTCCTCTGTCTCATATTGTTCTTTACATGTTCTTCTGAACACTGCATACAAGTTTCATGTAGACTTTCTTCAGAACCTCTAGCCTCCCACTGTCTTTACATATCTCTCAATGTCCTTTCCTCTGTAGAATGGATTATTGTTCCACCTGTTGGCCATGTCCTCTTCTCCTCTATTCTTCTTCAGTTTTATGTACCAAATGTTTTAAAAATTGTTTTTCTCATTAGATCTATGAATCAGTTATTTTGTCTTGATGATAATAAATTTTGGGATTTTTTTCTCTTAAATGGAATTTTTTCAAAAAGCTTTTTGTCCACTGCATCTTCTCCATATCTACAGTGCTGGAGTTTACCTTTGTTTAGAATTAAAACCTTGAAATAATCAGTCCCTGGCATTTTTCACACAAACATTGACTCTAAAATGTTGTCCTTGTAGACTGACTTGTCATGAGATGGAGGTGAGCACAGGGAAGGAAGCTTGTTTACAGTCAGTTTGCACTCCATTTCTGTTGTGGCTACAGAACTTTGCTTTTTGGAAAAATGTTTTAATTGAAGGCAATGTCTTGGTATTTTGAAAGTCCATAGAAGAAACAGACATTTCAACAGCTGCCAGTTTTAAAGGAAAGTCTCTACAGAAGAACAATTCAGCTGAATGAGAGCAAAAAAAAGCAATTATTTTTAAAGAATGGTATCAAAACACACAAAATCTACTCATACAAGTTCAGTAAAGTTTGTATATAGGATTTCAATGAGTTTTAACTTCACTAGTCTAATGAGCCTGTTTTGTTCTACCAACAGTCTTGAAAAAGTGTTGGGTTTCTTCAAGAACCAATTTTACATTTACTTTAGTTTGTAGACAAATTAATTTACTTCTGAGATTGAAAAAATAAATGGCCTCTGGACATGTGTATTGCTTTCCTGTTCTAAGAGGGAAATTTGAATTAGCCACAGCTGGTATTTTTAAATTCCCAAACCATAATAAAATAAGGTGTACCAAGGAAAGAAAAGAAAAAAAATCTTTAGAAGGAAAAATACCTAGCAACGTTAACAGCCATTTTGCCTCAAGAGTCATTTTGACTCTTTCCTGCCTTCTGCTCTGACCGGACATTAAGTACACAACACATTTCTCATTCCTGAAAGATTCTTATTTATACTGTTCTTTAAAGAGTTCAATAATGTGAATTCCACAACCTTATTAGGTAACCTATTCTAGTGCATATCTTTATGCTTAGCAAACTTTTCTAAGACCTAACCAACCAAACACTCCCTTTCTGTAAATGAATCCTATTACCTCTATGGGGCAGAACTCTGCCACCTCCTGCCATGTGTACATGGCAAAATTGGACAACTGCAAATATATATGCAGTTGTGATAGCATCTCCTTTATCTTTTCTTCTTAGAATAAAGATGCCCAGTTCACTGAACTTAAGTCAAATCCTTATCGTTCTTCACGTCTTCTGGATTCTATCATTGGTCTAAATCTGTCTGTCACTGTGTACATTTCCAGGCACAGCGTTTCAGCTGAACTTCTCCAACTTGGTTGAAAGAACCATTCCACTTTGGTAAGAACAAAGTCAACTTGAGTTAACTTTGTGCTATAAGAAATAGAACAGCAGCTCTCAATATGGTTACTTAATTGCATCCATGTTCTATGTGATGAATAACATTTCCCAAGTAAAGAGCAAAGTTAGACAAATGACCTTCCTCGCGATGTGGGGGCAGGGGAGAACGTATGAAGATGTTATAGCTATAAAAGCAGATGTGTTAGTTATTTAAATGGTGCAAGCTAAACAAGGAACAGTTAAGGTTAACTTGCAGTGATTTGAGTTCTGAAAACTGCATATGAGAACAATATCTGAAACAGAAGGGTCTGATTTAAGTTCAATTGTTACTCTCTAAACTTGTCTGACTTAATGGAAAATAATTTGGTTGGTCTTTAAGGTGGTAGGTTTAAATGGATATCTTTTCTATGCCATCTTGTTTCTGTTTTCAATGCAGGCTTTTAAAAATACAGATTCTTATGAGTATAAACACTAAAACATTGATACTAGAATTGTGAGTAATCAAATCTTCTGAAAACTAGGCACCATATATAACTGTCATTTCTAGAAGAATCTCATCCAATTGCAAATCTTAATCCTAAATTTTACTCCTGTAAGTTACATATTTTTACTATTAAAGGTGGTTCTAGAAAGTAAACCCTCTGTGAATGTAGTAGACCTGTAAATGGTAAAACTAGAGTTTCTGAGGCTGATTTTTCATTGGGGCAAAAATGACTGACAAGTATGACAAGCAATCTGTACATTTATATTGATCTGTAAATACTGATCTGTTTTTTACATACCCCATCTTTAAAGAAGTCAATGAGAGTCTTGGTGAAGATGCTTAATGTGTAAGTTATTGTCCATTAGAATTCATATGCCTCAGATGAATTATGTTGATTAGAATTGCATGAGAAGTGGGACATAAGTACTCATCTAACCTACCTTACTGGGTTTGGGCACTTCATCCAGAAAAGAGTGGAAATTCTTTTTGTTGCTACACTATGCAAGGCTCTTCTGGTGATGTGAATTGCATACCTCTTCCATTGCATACTTCTGCCAAACTAATCAGTGAGAGAGATGTGGATGTAGAGTTTGTTCTACACAGAAGAGTGGTTTATGGTGATTGGGTTCTTCTTCCTATGAGAGATCTATTCCATATCTATGAACTGATGGGAAGAACACTAGTAATATAAATAAAGTTTGCAAAATACAGTATCTATATAGTTCATGTATGTAAATGTTGTAGTATTTTAAAGATGCAGTCTGTATTCCAAGTTTAATTTTGCAAAGGTAAAAATGAGGCATGGCATTGAAACAACTAAAGTAAGGTCATTTAGCAAGACAGCAGCATATAAGAACAGAATCAAACATACAGAATCCTGCAGAAGTTAAAAAGAAAAGAAGACAGAAGCTGCTAGAAAAAAAAAGTGTGGGGTTTTTTTTATATTTGACTCCTGGATTGCAAGGACCTTTGCATGCCTGTGTTTTCAATTCATATCCCAGGCAAAATTCTTGTCTGTTCTGCACTGACTTTATAAGAAAGTCCAATTTACACACTGATAATATAGATGTATACTTGTGCCAGTGTCTAGATTTATGTGATGAATACACAATTCTCTGCTTTAATTAGAAACACATGCATATTATGTTTCTTTGCTTTAAAAAAGAGCTTGAAAACATAAATCAGGTAAAATAATTTTTGAAAATGCAGTAGTACTTCCTACATACCTCCTGACATCCCTGAAACACAAATTCTGAGAGTAGCCCATGTTGTTAGGGACAAAGAAACCCAAAGATCCCTCTTACTTTTCAAGGATTGGGAGAAAGTAAGGAAAGTGGGGAATTTCTGGCCTCAACCTTGAGGAGGTACAAGAGGGTATTGTATCTACTAATTTGAAGGAGAAAGAAAAGCATGTGTTTCTGGTGTTCCAAGTGGATTTGTAGAGCTGTGGAAATTTGTTAGACCAAATGCATAATGTGCTAAAGATTTGAGACTCCTTAATCATTTATATCCTGTCTTGAATTAGGTTCCTGAAAGTGAGATTGCATGTGGCCTTGCTGTTTCAAGGTGGTGGTGCTGTGCAGTGTTTCATATGGCACTAGACTGCAGAGGAGGCTTCTGTCCAAAATAAGCTTCAAGTTTTGGCGTTTGGATTGTCTGAATATCTGTGTGTAAGAAGGAATTTATGAAAATTTACTACAGGAAGAGAAGAGAAAGTAGCATCTATGCATAAAGAGTGTGTTGGCCAATGCACTAACAAAGGTATTGAACCAGCTTGAAGTCATTCTGAAGAACTAGACATAATGAGGACTTTCACCTGGGTCTTTTACTTTCTAGGCAAATGCCTAAATCATCAGACTTTGAAAATGCAGGCCAACGAACATGTAATTAAGTATGCAAACTATAACATAAATAGAAAAGAACATCAAGCTCAACAAAGCATTTTGAAGCTTCATCTCCCACAGTGCAGATGAGTGTCCTAATGCCTGATCTATTGTCTGGTGTTGGGGATTCTCTAGCTAGAATTTTTACCAGATAAATGAAAAACCTTCAGAGTGACCTGGTATTTCCCAATGAAACAATGTCACTAGAAAATTCCCAGCCTTGTAGATTTCTAAATTACATGGATGCACATACCCTGAGAACCTTCATAATAGATTGTATGCATTATAAGATACTATAATCAGTTACTACATTAGGCGTAACCCTTGAAGTCCTTGTTCTCTTAAGTCGCTTCAACTTTACCTTAGAAATTACAAAAAATTACAGGACTACAGGCTTCAAGGTAAGACCCATTATAGTCTGATTATGCTTTTATGTGAAATAATTTTATTTTAAATACTTTGCATGCACTAGGACTCTGTTATTTCATTTAGTACAGTTTCACATTTTCTTTGCATGTAGAAAGGGAAACGATGACGAAACAATGAAACACTCTAGAGTTCCTCAGCAATTCTGCTGGCTTGTGCACTGAAAGAAAGAACAGGGAAAAAGTTTTATTTACTCCAATGGGTACTGTCACTTGTCTTTTGTGTTCAGGAACAGAGGAAAGAGAGGCCTTTCCTGCATAGGAGATTCTGTCCAAAGATTCTTTAATGCGTTCAGCAATAATTTGTTGATCAAATAATGCATCACATTAAAAAGTTTTATGGTAATTTCCCTACCTGGTTGTTTTTTTGTATTTAGGAGTCATGGTTTCCTCATTCAGAAATACTTTCTCTCCTTCTCACTCCCTTCCCCCTCCTCCATTCTAAATTTTCTGATTTTTCCATCATGTATTTTGAAGTAACTTGTGTTACAGAAGTCAGATGATTTTATGTGAAAATGTTTACTGTTAGACTATAACAATACATGTTCTGCAAAACTGATCCTTTGACAAGAGGAAGCATTTAGTAAAATCACTAATGAGATCTTTGATAAAGAAAATGCACTAGCAACGAAGTATTCAGTAAGGTCACTCATATCTTAATCAATCAAAACTGTGTAATTGAAATCGGGGTTATGTTGTCAATGATGTGTCTTCCTGACTCTGAGTATATGTGAGTCTTGAAGGACTGGCTAAAATTAAGGTGGACTGGACTTAATTCAAGGTGCAAAAAAATGTATTTTTCATCTCTGCTTTCCTGACTGTTGATATAGTGCTACACTGTGTCAGTATTTTTTCCACGAACTCAAAAGATTCTCTTACGGAAGCAATCTTTCCATATGAGGAAAAGCCAATTAATAGAACTACTTTGTATGTAATTCATGTAAAATGACATCGGTTTCTCAGAGGTAGGGAAGACAGTAGTTTAGAAGCTTGGTATGACAAAGATTGACCCACTGACTTTAGATTTACAGAATGCCTCAGGAAGAAGTTTGAAATGGACAATGAGTCATTAGGCTAACTTGCATGTAAAACAAGATTCAACTTTTGTCTTCTTCCCTAGTTTTCTTAAAGGGAATCTAAGGTGTCAGGGACTCTCATCTGGCAAACTTAAGGAAGAGATTGATGTCACTGTACTACCTGGAAGTCACTTGTACCTGGAAGCTTACTTGTTCAGCCTCCAACATATATAAGCATGTTTATTATTTTGCACTGTTACCAGAAATAATTTGAAATATACTAAAAAGAATCAAGTAGGGTGATCTAGCAAGTCCTTCTAATTGTATGAAATTATTCTCTACTTCATGCTCTAGATTTGTTCTTGGAAGAGTTTTGGTGTTTCTAATGTATTGAAGAGAGGGAATCCATATGTAGATAAAGACTTTCATCATCCCAGTAGAGGAAGGCAAAAGTTTTCGAAGGGAATTGCAAAGTCACCATTCTTCATTTGTCAAGTACTAAAATGGCTTGGGCGTTTGGTGATGTGAAAAAGTGAAACTTAATCCATCTCCATTTTTTTAAGGCAGTGGGTCTGCAAGGGACACTATGGATGTGAATGGACAGATTTCTTGTACAGTTTGAGTATACAGGTTTTGTGTAAACTCAGGTAACATTTTGCACAGTTTTGTGTGGAGATAGGCTTAAACATTTCCTTTAGTATGTATGAGGTCACCTAACTTCTTGGCTAACTAGACTGAGCTAGAACAGGAGGAACAACATTGACTTGAAGTCAGACTCTGAATGAATCATTCCCATTAATACTGGAGTACTCTAGCTGATGAGCTGAAGTTACAAAACGCAGGGAAAGCTGAAAAAAACCAAACTGGTAGCATCTAAGTGTTAGCTCTTCATACGTTGCGCTGTTTTCAGTAAAAAGAAATTGTATTATTTGTGTTGTAAAACAGTTGGCTGTGTACTCCCAGAATGCATATATCCTATAGTACTTACGGGATCTCACAGAAAACAGAGGTGAAGTATCTGCCGATAGAAAGGTTTGTTCCTCATCAGTGTGTTTCTTGCCTTAGGGCAGCAACCAAGGTAAGAGCAGTGGGGACACAGCCAGGAGTTCAGACATGAATGTCAGGTCAGATTTGCTGTATAATTGTGGTCCTGGACTCAAATGGAAGTGTCTCAGATACCTAGGAACAAAATAAACAACCTAATGAAATAAACGCCCCTGAAACACCAAATCCCTTCTTTATTGTAACAAATTAACTAGGGAAGGAAAAGGATAAAGAATATATATACATTTCACACCATATATTGTTAATAACAGCTACTACTTGAAGTTCAGGTTGAGAGAATCACATAAAGGTTAAGATATGTTAGTATATGGCTGCTATTACAATATTCAATTTCTTGAACTTGATTCTTCAGTCAAGATACTATTCTTTTTGTATCTAACACATTTCCTTGTATGAACACATACTGCCACTCTCAGTGTGGAAATATAAAAGACAGTTTTGAAGGAGGATGTCAGTCAGACAACATTAAAATCACTCATAAAGCTGAAGCCTATTAGCTGAAATGTAATGATTAGTGGAGTAAAGGTAACAGGAGAGTGGAAATAAGGAAGATGGTTGGTGAATGAACATATGTTCATGGATTCACTTAGTAAAATAGATCCACTTTTTAAAGCAAATTTCTGCTTATAATGGATTATATTTCTGGATTTCCAACTAGCTTTTATTTTATAACTGTACTCTTACTATTTACATCTATAAGACTAAAAATGAGTCTTAGGCTGCTGATTGATACACTGTGCCACAACTTTTTATCAGGTCTTCACTAGGTGCATGTTTCCTTGTCTTCTCCTTTGCATGCATTCAGAATGTCACACTTGGATATTAGATGCCAGATGGACTTCTCTGATGAAACATATCATGGGTTTTCTTTCTTTTCATCCCAGCAGCTGCCAATATTCCTTTAACCCTGCTTGTTGCAGCCAGAGAGAAAGAGTGATAGTACTCAAATAATCTTTCAGGGTATGAGCCAAAGCTGAAATATCTACCAAACCATCAACTCAAACTATCTTCTTTCTTCCTCCTGCCCAAGAAGACAAGGAAACTGAAAATGGAAAGGAAAACCAGAAAATTTGAAATAGCCTTTAGTAGCTTGCAGGGACTGGGTTTACTCTTAGAACTGCATGTGAGTGAAAAGCAGAAGCTGTAATTTTTAGCTGATACTGGCTTTAGCAGGTGGGAATGGACAAAGAGAAGAAGGGCAAAGTATTAAAAGAATGAAGGCTGGAGCAGCGCAGGACAGTAGTGTGTAAAATGGCTGTTCATGTAGATTGTCAGATTCATGTCTTGAAAATCCTGGTGCACTTTCCCCTGGTAGGAAGCATTATAAATCTGAATGCATATTATCTGATTAAACATTCATCAAAGGTTTTAACAGACCTGATTTACTTTTGTGCTACCTCCATGTAACAGGTAATTCCCAGTCTTCTATAATTGAACTCCTTAAAAATACTCCAAACATAATTATTTTCATTATTAAAAAATTCTAACAAATGAATACTTCACTAGAGTCATGTTTTTGACAGCTTGTTTCATTTGAAAACAAAAGCTGTTATTACTGTGAGGTCATTGTGAAAGAGAGGTTAGTGTGGTAAACTAGGCATCAGCATCACATGGTATATCTAATGCTACTTGGTAGACGGAAGGCCTATTTACATGACAAGCAAAGGATGGGAGAAAACGAAGGAATTCAGTGATTCTGATGGCAAAATAGATCACCAGACCACTAAATAGCTAAACTGTCTCACTCCTAAACAGTTATAGTAATTCAGTAAGTTTGTTGGTTTTTGCTCTGTAGAAAGCATAAGTCAGGAGAGGATAAACAGATTTGTTTGTCTTACTCAAGGGGAAGAACTTGAGCATCTGCCCAAGAATCCTTTATTCATGTTCCTGAAAATAGTTTGTGTTTTTCCTTTACGATAACTAATAACAAAATGGTCTGCTTACAAATCTACAAATACTAAGTACACAAGCTTTAAAGGAGACATAGCAATAGATCGATGTGTGCCTTAATCCAGTGCCTATTATTTTAGATGTTTTATTTGGGTTTAAAATTTCAGTTCAGTGGACTTGCTCCTTGTACTCTTACAGAAGGAGTAAGGGATAGCAGGAAGCTGAATAATGTTTGATTGGATGCCAGCAGTCTGAGAAAAAAATTTCAAAGCTTTTAGGCCATTAAATCATGATTTTGGCTTACTTCATGTGACAGCTTTTCAGAATTATTGATCCTGGTTTTCAAAAGTGCAGAGTGAAGTCCTGGGCCTTCATTATATATATGTATGTACAGGGATAGTAAAAGCCATAAAACAATAAGTATTTCTACACAGAAGTGATTATTTTCCCCTCTTTTTGAATATTAAACTTAAGGAGTAACATAAGCTTTGTTACAAGTTCTTGACTTCTGTTCCTTTTGCACCTTGGCAGTTCCTTTTAGACACCGTTGCAGTGAGACAGATATTTAAAGATACTGGCTGGGTAGTCACATGTTTAAATTTACTTACAGACTAGCAGCATTTTTTTTGAAATGTACTCTCTTATACTATACTCCATTCCTTAAGAAGAATTTTTCCTTCCCAGGAAATGAATTCTTAAATTAATGAGGATTTTGCTTTAGTACAACTTAGGTCACTTACATGATATAATCTAAACATAACAAACACAATTTCAACTAAATCAAGACTATCTGGGTAGACATTAGCACAAATTATACTCACATTGTTCAAAACGCACCTTAAGTAATTGGTAGAAGTGGGAGCGTGGACAAGCCAGCTCGCTTTCATCCTAGTCCCCATGAATGGAAAGGTAAATAATCCACTAATTTTGATGGGACCTAGACTGGGCTTTACATTCTGTTTACTGACAGTAAGCTAGCATCCCATTTTGGTTGTGATTCTGTCATTTATTTTTACCATTGAGATACATCAATGAAAAAAACCCCCATCATTGCTACTTGTTTCAACCTCTCTGATCTTTATACTAATACTGATTTTCTCTGAATGTATGAAATACGAATTGTAATGCTACAGTGAAGAATACACATCCACAAAGGTTTATTTGTGTTGGGACACAGTCATCTAGATTTAAGAGCTAGATCTCATGTCTCTGTTACTTTCTATCTGTTTTCTTGTGCTTGCATTTACTGTACTTAAAACCTTGAACTGCAGTAAAGGCTTTGTTTAAGGCTGAAGAAATGAGTCCATTCTTAGCAGAACCACCTGCATCTTGCATCACTTTCCTTAACAAGACACAGGAACCTCTTGGAATTAAAAAGAGATTGTGAAAATTACAACAGTGTTTGCATCATCATATGTAGTTGAATAATTTTATGACAACTTACCATCAAATAGTTTCATTCAGGTCAAGTGATCGTAATCTGTGGTAAACCATCAAAAAGACAAAAAAAGAGAAGTGGGTGAGGAGAACTGTCAACATTCTTTAAAGTGTTTAGCTAAGTGAATGGGGAAACTGGAAAAGAGAGTTTAATTTTTATTTTTCTGTTGGCTTGACTGTAATCTTTCTGTACATTCAATTTATTTATGCTGCTTTTTGTATCTCATGCAGTGATGCTTTTGTTTTTCAGAGCCAATAAATGAAAGGAATTGGTTGTTTACATAGGAGGGGAAATGGTAACAAATCAGCGTATCTGTTGGACACCAACTGGCAGAGTTTGCAGGAGCTGGTAGCATGACTGCAAGTTTTCACTTTAGAAGTTACTACTAATTTTCTGTCGTGTTTTTAATAGCTTTTGCGGCAGTCAGAATGACAATTGTTTTATTTAAGTGTTTAGTGAATGGATTGTATACATCCTGTTTCTTCTGCAGAAGCATCTGTACTGCAAAAATCCCCACACAAATCAGTATGACTTGATCCATTTGCTGGCAACCTCACAGCAGCTGAGCAGATATGGAGATTGTATAAACTTTATACATTATATGTAGAGAGAGAGCATGCAATTTTGCAGTATTAAGAAATTATTTCCATACTTCTGGATGGGTTGAGTTGCTTCCCACAGGTCAGGTTTAATAGATGTAAAGAAAAATACATGAATAGAAGGGCAGATCTAGTAAGACATTTTAAATAGTTTAAGACTAGAACTGAGGTTTCAGTTCTGCTCACTCAATTCAGTACTAAATTCTTTTGGTTTTCTTTTTTTTGTTTTGGATTTTTTTCCCCTTTTTGAAAGAGAAGCAGAGAGAACTCCATTTGTTTATATCTCTTTGAAAAGGACCAAAAGGGAAAAAACCTCTCAATTAGTATGGATATTTTTATTTTCCATAGAGAAAATTTCTTTATATTCAGACGAGAACAGTAAAAATCATGGCAAAATCTCTCTCTCTCCTTGTCCACTACATTTAGAGAGTCTAGTGACTCTCTAGCTACTGAAGACTGTAGTAACCTGGGATTACGAGTTCTGTCTATTATACCCAAAGCTGCATGGCTTTGATCCCTGGTTGTGGCAGGTAAGTACTACTGCCAAATAAATTGTAAGGCACAGCTTCCCCCCACAGTCTAGCATTGATTTATTTGTTTGTTTGTTTCCTGGGTAAAAATTCCAGTCACATTATTCCTTGGCTTTAAGATTTCCCATTTTAAATTCAATATGGATATGTAGCATTTTATTTTAAACTTAGTCCTATGGGTAATTTCTGTACCTCTCGGTAGACTTAAAAATCTGAAGTAAGTTTCAGCAATGTACTAATTCAGACGGTTTTACAGTGCATTCCCTGTAATACTTCACTTTCTTTATCAGTAATTATTTTTTGCATTTAGTAAACCTTGAACTCAGGAGTTGAGAGGTATTTCTTTTTCTGTGAAACTCTAGTGAGTTATTGTCCTGCAGAAAGGCAGTAACTACAAAGCTATTTCTCTACCATGCATGAGAGTACTAATTCTTTCCAAAGTGTGTTAATAGTTGGAAGAATGACTATAAGCAGCATCCTGGGAATTTTGTGTTTAATTCATTCCTTTCCTTGCATCTATCTTCGTTCCATTCTCTCAATGACTTACAGATTCACTTTCTGATAGGTCAGAGAAAATTTGAAAACCACTCTGTGTGCTCTCAGTGCTGCTTTGATTCCCTTGTTGGAATTTAGCTGACTCCTTGTAGCTAATACACACAGCAGAACATGATTCAAGTGCTTTCACAGTCTTACTGCTGATCCTGTGGTAACTAATGAAACTTTGGGGTTTTTCTTTTTAGTTATAAAATAAGCAGCCATGACACAAAAATGCTTTAGTATCCGAAGTGCTGAATACCAATATTTTTATACTCAGTCATCACATCTGAACAGATGTAGGAAGACACTTTAGGAAAACAGATAGGAGACTTTTTACTGCTCAGCTAACCAGCAATATCTTGGAGATGATAAAAGTCCTTAGTTCTCATCAGGTATCCATTCAATTAACCTTCGTTATACAGACAGGAGAACAGAAGTTTACAGTATCAGGTGGCATTGGGCTGTCTCAGTTTTTAAGAGGTTGCAGTGGTGACTTTTCCAAAGTTCTGGTTTCACCTCAATAACCTGCCTTACTTACCTTCCTTCCACCTTCATGGGTCTGAAGAGAGATGATATTTGTACTGTGCAAGGTACTTGCACATCCCCTGTAAGCCATTCACACTCTGAAAAGAAAAACAAGCTCTGTTTTCACCTGAGAAAACCCATGGGGTGCCTTGTGCATCTCAGAATGTATAACTCTGGCAAAGAACAGGGTACCATTCATACCCAAGAACTCATTCTCTCTTGAAACTCAGTGTACAGACATACACCGTCTCTTGAATTGCCTTTGTATTCCCTAAAGAAATACTTTTTTCTTTGAGACTTCATAGACTCTGTGGCCTGCAGCAGACCCTAGTACAGATGACTGTGTACAATTTTCTGAGGTGCTTGTTAGCATTCTGCTGCACTGCTGATACTCAACTCCTGCACCACTGATTCTCCAACACCAAGTTCCTCTACTGCACTAAGGAACCAGGCACCAGTATCCAAATGCATCTGGAAAACAACACATCTATCCTAGCAAACTAAATGAGGCCGCCATATGGGTGACTCAAACAGTAGATATTTATATGATGTTTTTAAATTGTAAGTGTGCTCCCTGGCACAGTATTAGTCCATGCAATCTCTCTCCTAAACAGTGCTTAAGAATATTTATCCTTCCAAAGATCAATCCGTAGTCTTTAAAATCAACTGGTCTGCATGTAGGGAGCTTACTAGAGCTCTTCTGCTGACTGTTTTACAGACTTCAGGTCCTAATAGTAACAGCATTTCTTTCATCCAGCTGTCCCTGTTCACAGGTTTTACAGTATACTTTTCTTTGAATTATAAAGTCAATGGAAGGTGATATTGGGGAGGGGCTGTTCCTCCCACCACTGGTATGTCATGCCACTCTAATTGGTGACCAGTTTACTTATTGCAAAATTTACATTTAAGAAAAATAATCAGTAATATTTAAGTATTTAGCATATAGTGCTTCTTATCTTTTTAGTAATAAAAGGAGAGAAGTGCTGCCTACTTGCTTTTCATTCATCTCTGCTTGCCCGGTATGAATTACCCATTTTAACTTTGTTGGCCTTATTGTTGACTTTCTTTTGAGACCTTGGAAAGAATTTGGGGTATGCTAAAAGAAGGATGGTAAGCTCTTGTGCTTCCATTCTTGTAGCTGAAATAATTCTGTGTAAAGTTATTGAATTAACATTTTTTTCACATTTCTTACAGTTTTATTATTTCAGACTATATCAGAACAGTATGGCTGCACGTATGGTAGATGATTTGGCTAATGCTTTTATAAAAAGGTCATAATGAGGAAAAGCACCATTAAGCTGTCCAGCTAAGGATTTGGATTAGTCACAGAACCTTACATTGCCTTTGGACTACGTTCATACAGGCTTCTGTTGAGCCAAACTGATTCCTTAGGCATGATTTTAGTCTTAGGTCTTTGGGGAAAAGGAAAAGTTTGCAGGAGTGTTAATTATATCTGTATTTCTACTCCATCTGTTGTGCTGGTGATGTTTGTCTTTTCTAAAATTTAAAATTTTTCTTTATAGAGGGCTTGCAAGTTTTCCTATATGTTTTCCTTTATTTACATTTAGTCTAGGTTACTTTAAGAAAGGAAATCACTTTCTGCATTTGTAGAATCTTCAGAAGAAATGACCATTTTTGGTGAGGCAGTGCACAGTTTTTCTATGACTGCCTTCACAACTTTGCAGTCAGACTTTAATGGCTTCTGTGACACAAGCTGTCTAATGCCAAAGCAAAAGTTATATTTTAATTTAGAAATTAGCAGCATAAATTGTGAGTTCAGAGATGCCAAATTCGCATCTACTTATAACACAATCGATGCTAAGAAAGCATATAGATACTCAACATGGTTGATGAGACGGTATAAGCATGTTTTACCTACATGTGTCCGAACTTATGAAAGTGAGCAGTTGGTATTTCAGGTCTCATTTATAAGCTTTCCTTCTATCTTAGTGGGACATTTGTTAGCAGTTTTCAATAGTACATGCAGATATTTGAGTGAAACAGATTTGTAATGAAGAGTCCATGATAAATGCTTCTTCAGTGAAGCTAAAACTGCTTGTTCATATTTTTAAAACCTATCAAACCAGAAAAAATTGTCTGTGTGAGTTCTGCTAGACATGAAGATGTCTAGAGGCAGAAGACCTCCACAACTGCTTTCCCATAAAGGCTATATAGGTGATTCTTTCTGTTTACAAGATTTCTGAAGGTTTAAATTCTTGGCTAACATTGGTAATGACTGCAGTGCCAATTGAGAGAGAGAAGAGTGTTGGATAAGTGGAAAAACAATGATACCCTGGGGTTGTAGAAAGATGAGATCACTCATGGATATGTTGAATGCTAATATTATGTGACTGCCGATGACCACATCTTCCCAGGGGCAGAATCACTCACTCAGTTTTCAGTGGCTAAAGGGAAAAGTTTCTGGATACAACCTCTAAAGTTGCAAGAATAATTTGTCCAGGGGCAGGTTCATTCTTGTTTGACAGAGTTTTTTTTCAGTGCTCAGCTTAAAGAGCGATAGAGTCTCAGTTTCAGTATTTAGTAAAATGAAGGAATAAAAGTACATAAAAGTGAAAATTGAAAAAAAAAACCCCAACAACCAAAGCATAAAGCTACAAAAGAATTAAAACAGAACAAAAGAGGCTTGAGGAAAAACCCCTTCCTTGTGTATTACAAGTTACTTGCCTGTGCAGCATTTCTTTTGTCTCCCTCCAAAACTGTAAGTTTATATACTGCTGTGTGACATAGAGGCTGTTTGGGATTTGCCTTTCTTGAATCATTGCAGGTTATGTTGTACAGAAGTGGAGACAATAGAACTTCTGTAGAACACTTCCACAGTGATCAGTAGTAAAACATCTGAGCAAAAGGTGTCAGCTTGCATGAGTGCTCCTCAAATCTCTTCTCTATCACTTGCACATGTGCTTGTTTCCTTGAGGATCTTCACTGCACAAAGAGAGCTACTGAATTGTTCAGTTGAAGTCTTCCTGAATAGCATTTTCCTCTTTTCTTTCCAATACTAACTGTATAACTAGTAGCTGAGGACTTTGGATGGCTTAAAAGACTAACAGAATTGTTAGTCTACAGTTTTCTTTTGTGGAGGACTTCTCAAGTAGCCTCTCTTTTCTCCTAGACACAATACTATTAATTTGGTTGAAAACAATGGTCAAATGCTAATAGATTATAGTGGACAACTACTTATCAATCTGAGCAGAAATTATACAATATTCACATTTATTTATTTTTAGATGAATATTACTTTCTAGATAAAACTTAACAGTCTTGTAATGAGGCAAATAACAATGTCTGTTAAATCTGCAAGTAGAAATGCCAATAAGAAATAATATTACATATGAATGTAGTAGCAGGAACATTTGTAGAAAAATATATACATGGGGGTTTTTTTTTCATTTTAGATGGATGTCATAACAAAATACAAGCATAAAAGGTAGCTTTTAGGAACTAAGACTTTGATTAAAGAGATGCCCTTTCTTTTACCCTATAGTGAATTTATACAGTGACTTGAACTCAACACTGAATGTACATTGGACCAGAAGATTGCATAGAAGGGACTGAAATCTGAGTTGAGGGAGGGAAAGGAAAAATTTTTGCTGCTGTGTTCAGAGGGACTGCAGTGTAGGAGTTTAGACCCTGTATCGTGATTTCCTAAAGAGCAATTTAATAAAACACAAGCACACAATTTAGCTTGTAAAACATAAATGTAGAACTAGAAATACATCAAAAAGCCAAGAAAAGAAAGCTAAGTTACTGACATCCATTATGTGTAGGGAGAGGATGAAGAGGAATCAAATCTGTGAGTGAAATGGCAGTTTGGTGGCATCACTGGGAGAAAAAACTATTGATGCAGGTGAACTCAACACACTGAGTTGTCCATTAACATGCAGAAGTTACATGAGCATCCAGGATGATAAGATGGAAAGACAATATAGAACTGAATGAAGACTGTAGGAGAAAGGCATGAAAAGCTATAGGTTGTGAATCAGTGGTATGTATAGATGAACAGAAATTGAGGCAGTAAATATGAATACTGAGGTATAAAGAAGGAAGAGTAAAGCCAAAGATGTTGCTCAGTGACACCATTATCATTATCAGAAGAGAGAGTTTGATGCAGAAATACAAGAACAATCTTTTTAGGCATAAAAGCAATTTTAAGTGATAGGAACAGATTTTTTATTGGCTTTACTCTAGTTAAAACTAATTTGCGATAGCAGTTACGTAAAACGGTATAGAATCTATTTCATATAGATTGTAGTTCATCAAATTACCATTACCTTTCAGCTGAAATGCAGCAACTCTGTTCCAACTAGTTCAGTTTTAAAAGTCTTTTCTGAGGAATAAGCAGTAAAGGTTTCTCCCAAATGAATACATTCCTCCTTTTTACCAGTTCTTTAAAATATATTTAAAGAGCTGCAGGCAGTACTTTTCTTGCATTAAATAAAATTTATTTACTAGCTTGAAGAAAAGTACAACTTGGTTTCATGAAAATCATTATTTCCCTGTTTCTGTCACATTAAATACTGTGGTTCATTTCATAGTAGCTTTTAACTGCTGAAATTTTAAAAAGTAACATGAAACATAACAGGAAGCAAGAGTTTACCCTTTTTTTCCCTCTTTGACTTTTTTTTTTTCTCTCAGAAGTAGAATTTATACTTTACTGCTATAGTAAAGCCATGTTTGTTTGGGGAAAATTACAGTTTAACCAACACAAGTCTACCCTACTCCTTGTCTACATGCAGTCCATGATATTTGGATAATTACTCATACCTTAAATACCATATTTAAGGAGAAGACAAAAATTAGCTGTTATTTTGCAATGCCTCAGCAAGTGGGCTATGCTTTTGAAAATAAAATATCTTTCTTTTATTCTACAATTCTTTTTTCCAACCTATGGTACTTTTAGTTCAGGAAATTAGAAGTTAATATTATGGTTTGTGTTTGTTGAAGAGTTCTAGGACTCATTCATATTCTGTGCATTCTGAAATCCCCAAACTGTTTCCTAGTTCACTTTCATTTTCTCTAGTAAATCCTTGAATGATAGAAATAAATGCCTACATACATACAGAGGACATGAAGTAAGGCAAGATGATAGCAACTGCTAGATGAATTTCTTCTTGGAGAATTTCTTATTCTTACTGAGCAGTAATCTCATGTTTACATAGCAATCTCTTTATGCCTTCTTCCATGACTCTCACATCTTTTTCTGAAGAGCAGAGTGACTTCCAACAACCTTGCGAGTATCCTAGCATCCTGTGGATTAAAGCTGCTATACTGGTGAGTACAACGTAGCCCTGTTCAAGCTGCAGAGAGAATAGAACCTGCTTTCCTACTTAAGGTGTACGTAGTGAGGTGCTAACATATTATATAAAGATATGTGGCACAGCAGATCATGTTTATTACTGATAATAAGTGAGGCTGTTGTGCTTAATGCTGAACTCAATGTGGGCAGTGAACACTGCTGCATGAATTGGCTGCCTCTATGTTAAACATGAGATAAGAACTAAGATGCTCTCCTTGGCCAAAGTGATTCTGGGAACAACAAAACATCCAGAAAAATAAATAACTAAATGAACAGACAAGAAGGTGCTTATGGGACTGTTGAGATTAAGATGTATGCATAATGCCAAAATAGGTAAATACCAAAGAGGAACTTTACATGCTGAGTGCTCTTTCTGGGATCAATTTTAGTTATTCCTAAAGATGTGAGGAAAACATCATACTAAAGGTATGATAATAAAGGATGAAAGAAAAAGAATGTTCAATTCTGCTCTATACTTGTAGGTATATCTGAGTCTGTAACTCTTAACATAAAATTTCTGAGACAGAAAATGGTTTCCAATATGGGATAGCATTCAAAACACTTAATGTAACAGAGGTTTTAGATCTAATAGTTACAGCTGCATTTTCTTATTTACTGCCTGGCAATATTTAAGTAAATACAGCAATGCAGAATAAAAACAGTCATCTCTGAAAAGATAAAGGTAGAGATCTTCTTCACCTCTTCCTCTTTGAAACAATCCCTTGTGTTATGAGCAAGTGATGCTAAGAGTAACTAAGCCCACAGAATTCTGGTGTAGCATTAAAGATACTGTTTATTTCAGGCGAATATATACTTTGATTAAATGTATTGACCCTTCCTCCTAGATCATTGCACTCTGGCAGAATAGATCACCACATCTTTTGGAAGTAGAAAAGTTGCTAGATACATACTGCCAAAACTTGCTGGTGAAGAGTTTCTGCAAAGGGCAGATAGAGTTTCTCTGTTCACTTGGGACAGATCTGTGTGGTGAACATCCTAGTTTTAAAAGATACAGAAGATGACTGATGTTGGGTGACAAGTGTTTAACCATCTATTTATGTGGCATATATGGCATGTTGGAAACCAGCAATGGAAATTTTAAGTTAAACTGTTAAACTGTTCTGTACTTTAAAAGGCTGCAACTTTAAATATGCGTATTAGAATGTTCTGCAGTTTCATATCCAGATTTATGCTCTATGGTATTAGCTGATGCACGCTTACACTGAGAACAGGCCTGAATTCTGATCACTGAAAAATTAGTTGACCTGCAGTCAGTCTCCTCTGTGTACTTACACACTTTTTCTTGTATATTCAAAAGTTTACAATTCCAGTTTTCAAATACCCTATCAGTGTTTCCTGGTGGCTATTTCCAGGTGAAGGGCACTAATTGAATCCAGTGTTAGAGCTGTCTCAGAAGGGGAGAGGATTTTTTATTAAACAGTTTATACCCATTTGAACCTTGTAGCAAGAAGTTCTGAGGCAGTTTAGGATGCAGTTGCAGTATTACGTGATGGTATTATGTGCGACTCACCATATCTTGTTTGAATTACCCGTGAACAAACAGGACTTCTACTAGACCTGCACTCTCAGCATTAACTGACGTTAGAGTTTCTAGGTATATGCAAGTAGTTATCAGAATTTTCAAATTAATTTACCTCCTGTTTGTAAACTGTAATCTTCCATGTAATTTTAATCTGAAATCTGCATTTGCATCTTTTGTGCTAAAGCATGTACTAGCACTCAAGGGAAAACTATGACAGTCATTGTTATGCTAGAAAATAAACCACATGAATTCCCTTTGGGATGCAATATAGTTGGAAGTGTAGGAGACATGCTGTGATGTGTTAGAATGAGACTTTTATGCACCACTGGTAACTAATAAAGATACAAAGCAAATAACTGCTCGTGATAAACATGAAAGGGAGCAGCATGTGGAACTGGGAGAATACTGCCTGCATTCAGTTGAAGTGAACACGTCCGGCATGGTTCTCCTCTTACTGTAGATGACTAAGAAGGATAGGTCTTCTAATTGAGAGTGACTATGAAGTTTACTTCAGATTTAAAGTATCTTACAGTTACATGTGGTATCTTGAGGTCATACATAAATTGTGATTTGTTAACTGCATTAATCACTCGTGAGACTAAAGCCAATTCTCAATCCAAAATTACAGCCAATCTGAAACCAGAATCCATTTAATAGCCTTATACTCTTTTCTGGAAAAAAAAAAAAAAAAAAAAAAAAAAAAAAGTCTGGTCACTGTTGGTAATTGTTTCTTTAAGTCCCTGGCAGGGTGGAGTTGGGAAAGTCACAAAAGTGGTAAATGACTTTGTTGTGTTATGTTAATGAAGTAACTTGCAGATGGGGGCAGGAGTTTGCAAGCTAAATGTGGGATGGGTGGTTGCCAAAGAAGGCTAGTTGCAAGGGCAGAAGTGACCAATTAATGTTTACCTTATCTTTTGGCCTGCTTGGTCTATATAAACAGCAAGTTAACCCTTAATAAAGACCTTCACCTGAAATCAGATTGATTTGTCGTGAGGTTCACTGCCGCGTTAGGTCAGCACAAGCAGAGGCTTCTGCAGTGTCCCAAAAGTTAAACAGTTTCTTGGCTTTCCCATATGTGAAAGATTCCATGTAGTCATGGGTAAAGACTTTGAAAACTCACTTAATTTTGTTTCCTTCTCAATGGTCCTGCTATGAATCTGCTCCGTAAGAAAGTAGAGTAACTGAAATGGAGTTGATGTCTCACAGGGAAGGGGCATAAACAGAGTACCTTTAAGTGAAGAATTCTTCTGTGTACCAGTAAATAGAGACAAAGATCAGTACGTTACAAGGAGAACTTATGGTCCTGACAACATATTTCTTAATCTTGCAGTATGTCTTTGTAGTTAATTAATGGATACAGGTTTGATGCTGTTGTAGCTGCCTATAGTCTAGTTTCCAGTCTTTTTTTTTTTTGTTTTTCCTACATACTGCTCCTCTACATCAGTGCTTTTTTATTGCTGATCCTTCCTTCCACCTCTTTTAGTGCTAATGGAATGAAGTTTGTATCGTGCCCTTTACTCACCTCTTCTGCAGACTTATTTCTTCTAACCAGACTACTTTTGACTTTAGAAAGGAGCAATACTCAAATACTTAATTACTCAAATAAAAGTGCTGTGAGTAGGAGGTGTGCCTATAAACAGAGGTTTCTTTTTTAAGACAGGTTTGACTTCAGAAAGGACTATTTTACCTAATAATCCCTTGTCTGTACATCATAGTTTAAAAATCAAGAGCTATGAGATATTAAACTAACTGTGGTGTAATAGATTGCTTTGGTAAGTGATCTTCTATAGTCCACTTTAGATCTTCTTCCTTATTCACAGCAAAGGTTGGAAAATGTTACACCAGCTTTCTGTGAAATATTGATTAGGAAGACTATCCATGGAGATACTTTAGCAATTTAGGATCTCAGAAACTTCCTCCAAATTGGAATGGATGGAGGTTTTTTGAGTGTTTAGAAAAGTAACAAAAAATACTGGCTGTTGAAAGTGTACTATTTCATGAAAACAGAAGGGCCTCTGTTAAACTTATTTTGTTCTTGTGTAATTTACACTGTGCTTTAAAAATTCCTAAATCATACCATTCTTTATTTATCATTTGCTTTTATTTTCTGTTTTCCTTTCCCATTGTGAAGTTTCTCAAACATTAAATAAATGTTTTAAAAGCTTAAAAATTGAAATACTTAGTCATTTTTGAAATAAACTTTTTACTGAGGTCTGTTAACAATCAAACTTCTGAAAAGCATTCTTGTCAAATTGCAGTATAAAAGATTTTGCTTAAAGTTATAGGTAAAATATTTATTCATGTAGTTATTTTCCAGATCTTCCTATTGCCAATTTCTGTGAAGTTAATGTAAACATACCTTCAGTACACAGTAGAGGAGGGGTTCTGATAATACAATGTGTTTAAATGGTACATGTTTTTCCAAATATGACTTTGTCTGAAGTTGAGTTTTGAGTGGTGTAAGTGGAATTTAATAACGTTTTTTAAAAAAATATCTGGAAAAACTAAGCAAACAACAGTTTATTCTGCTATGTCTTGTCTATATTAACTCTTCCAATTACTTCATAAAAACTTAATGTTATATATCAGTAGAGGACATTGTGTGTTTAGTTATGTCAGCTTTTTCCTGCTTTAATATTACATTTCTTATAGTACAGTCAGTTTATCACTTCTGGCAGCAGTTCTTATCCTAGTCAGATGTGGTATAGGGTCCTATAGAGCCGTATGCTTCTCCCTAAGATTGCCATTATGCTTATGCTGCTTCTAGATAGTTTACCATACATCTAAGCGTGGTTTTCAATTACTGCCTTTACGCTCTGACATACAGGTGCTGAGAATTTATTTCCATTCTTATGGAGAAAGCAGTCTTGGAAAATGCTTATCAGATGGTCTGCATTACAAATTTATATAACACCTACCAGCAGAAACAAAAATGTAGTCTCAAGAGCCTGCAGGTATAAGACTTGCTAAAAGAAAGTTGAATGTGTTGTTTTTCATTTCAGGCAATATTCCTCTGTGGAAAGGGGCTGTAGAAATACATTGGTATTAAATAAATATCAGTTTTCTATTGAAATTATGCTGAAAGCATATATGCTTAACTATGCTTTTTATTTTTGAGAGATTTAATTGATCCTCTGTAATTCTTTGCAGGAACACCACATTTAACTGTTGGTTGTTAACATCATACTCCATGAATATTTTCATAAGCAGTATGTACCTGCTAGACTCAGTTCTTAATATTTATTTATTTTGAAAGCAATTAAAAATAGTTTATTTGTCTTTTTCTAGTTAAAATTCACATTGTGATAGTGTTAGTGTTACTATCACAGTGTGATAGTAAAATACCTCAGCTAAACAGAATTGACCAGCAATCTGAAAGGCACGTGAGTGAATAATGAATTTTGACAATTCCTTAAGAAGAAAATTGAGGATTTAAAATGACTGAATGATTCATCCGTATACATACATCCATAAATACTTTCATATGTGCATATAAATATATATACATGTATGTATATATGCTCTTCTTTATGACTGAAGTTGAATGCTGTACCAAACACTGTGCAGCAAAGTTTTATATGGTGCAAAGGATGAAGCTTTGTTTGGAGTATATACAGCAGAGATATTTCTCGAAGTAACCTCTGTGCTGCTAGTACCAGTGACAAAACCTGTGCACTGGTATCTTCTAAATATATATATAGCCTATGGATAGCACTTCAGGGCACTGAGTAAATAATAAACATAAATATATTCATTTGAGGGAGAAGGTGGTGATTGTAAACAATCAGCATGAATTTACCAAGGTTATTCTTAATGCCTTCTATGGTAAGACAGCTGGATGAGGCTGTGGATGAGGGAGAGCAGTAGATGTCATTTATCTTAACTTCAGCAAGACTTTTTGGACAATGCCTCCAAATATTCTTCTGTCCAATTTAGAATGTTATGATCTGGATGAGTGGACAAATAAATGCATAAAAAATAGTTGAATGATCAGGCTTAAGAGGGTAGTGATTAATGGATCGTACTCAAGTAGGAGGTCAATGACAAAGAGAGCACCACAGGGGTTTCTTATGGAACTTGGTCTGTTTAACGCTTTCAGCAATGACCTGGAGGAGTCATGAGCATGGATTGCATGCTTATGAAGTTTGACGATGACACCAAATTGTAGAGACAGTCCTGGGGGTAAAAGTATCACCCAGAATTACCTAGACAGGCTGGAGGAGTCGGCCAACAGGAACACAACAAAAATTCAACAAGAACAAATGACAAGTCCTGTAAGTGGGAAGGAAGGATCCTCTTGCAATGATGCAGGTCTGGGGAGAAGCTCTGCGGGAACGGTCCTAGGGGTCTTGGCAGACAGCAAGCTGAACATGAGCCAGTCCAGTGCCCTGGCAGTGATCATGACAAACAGCGTCCTTGGCTGTACTAAGAAGAGAACAGTCAGTAAGTTAAGGAAAGCGATTATCCCACTTACACAGTATTCTGTAGTCCTCATCTAAAAAAACTGCATCCAGTTTAGGACCCTTCATTATGAGAAAGGCATTGGTAAACTGTAGAGAGTACAGCTAAGGGTCACCACAATGATCAGGGGATTAAGCTTTTGTCCTAGAAGGGGAAGCTGAGGAAACTGGGTCTGTTAACCCTAAATAAGAGGTCAGTCAGATAATAGAACAGGTTTCCCACAGCGGTTGGGGAGTCTTCACATTTTCAAGATTTCAAGACCCAGCTAGATGAAGCCCTGTCAGAGTTTAGCCCCAACCCAGCTAATTTCAGCAGTTAAAACCGTGCAGTTGAATTTCCAAATGCATCCCTCACCCAGGGAAAGGGGAGAGGAAAATGAGAGGAAAAATAATTGCAGGTTGGAAACTAAACCTACAGCTTTAATGAAAAAATATTAATAATAAAAACAATGATGAAAATATTCAGAAAGTAATGAAATATATACAAATATATGAGATGGCAGTCCCAACCTACCCCTTGATAAATATATGGCACCACAAATGCTGCAGAGCAGACACGAGTGAATGGGCCCAAGGCTAGGAGGGAGCTGAGGTCAAGAACTGGATTCAGGAATGCACAGATCTAGGATCAGGAGCAACAGGCAAGGTCCTCACTGGACATTGGCCATCGCAGAAGTATATGGGCTGGAATACTCTGTTTTTGCAGTTTATGGTCACCTGTCCTGTCTGTCCCTTCCGGCAGATGTGACCTTTTTCCACCTGCTCAAGGATGGCCTCAGTTACTATAGGGATAAGTATAAGCATTGGCCCTTTTACGTACTAATGTCCTGTGTTGTCACTTCTAGCAAGAAACACTACAGTTAGCTTTTAAAAACTGAAACTACTTAGTGAGATTGAGTTAGAGACCAAAACCTTACTCTAATTCAGCTCAAACCACAACAAGCCCTGAGCAACCCAGTCTAACCTAGTAGCTGTTCCTACATAGAGCAAGAGGTAGGACTTGAGACCTCCTGAGTTCCCTTCCAAACTCAATTATTGTTTGATTATGTAATAATTGGCTGAAATATGCACAGCTGTACACAGCTGGAGATGAATTATACTTTATCATTCTTTCTCGGTAGTGGGGTATATTTTTCTTCTGAAGCACATGATGTTGCTTAACACATGAGCTTACTAACAATGCTTTAACAAAGAGGTTAAATATGGTAGAGAGTTAAAACCTGGAACCTAGTTGTGCAGCACTTTGCAAGCTCAGTACAAATCCATGCCTTGGGCACAAGCTTCAGCAACTTTCTCATGTGGGAGAAAAATTGAGCCCATCTTACCATGAGGCTAAAGAGCATACTTCCTTCCAGTAAAGCGGCAGGGGCTGTGACCCAGTCTGTCCTCAGTTATTCCATCTGTCTTCAGGACATTGTAAAATGCCTGAAGTTGTGCCAAAGAGGCAGGCTTTTTGAAAAAGAGCCCCAAATTCATGTGTATGGAGTGCAACTGACACTGTAAGGAGCTCCATCTAAGGCTGCACTTTCATCTCTAGGTATATGCTGCAAAGTTGTGACACAGTCTTACAGAGCCGGGTCTAAGGGCGTGTCAGCTTTTAAGCAGTTTCCGGTCTCTCTTTCGATACTCAAATTGCTCTCCCAATTTCTATATTTTGACTTGTGCTTCTTTATCAAAATATGCCTATTTTCATAATTTGAAATATTTCTAAATTTAGCAATTCATATACCGAGACTGATGGCTATAAAAGTTTAGCAAAAAAATGCCCTTTTGCCAGTATAGAATGGAAAATGACAGCATGTTTGGCATATGAAATTACTGCGATCTAGTAATGGATATAGAATTTGGTTTAGTTCAGATATAGTTTCCTTAATTTTAGGTGTGTTTTTTTCAGTATCTGCTTAAAATGAAAGTTACACAGATCTTCTGGGCTTCAGCTTCCATCTTTTTATTTGTTCAAGTGCATTGTTAAATGTTCCTTACAACTACCTGAAAGGAGTTTGTGGAGAGGAGGGTGCTGGCCTCTTCTCCCAAGTGACAGGGGACTGGACAAGAGGCAATGGCTTCAAGTTCCACCAGGGGAGGTTTAGGCTGGATATCAGGAAAAGATTTTTCACAGAAAAGGTCATTGCGCACTGGCACAGGCTGCCCAGGGAGGTGGTTGAGTCACCACCCCTGGAGATGTTTAAAAGATGGGCAGATGAGGTGCTCAGGGCAATGACTTAGTGGCAGATAGGAATGGTTGGACTCGATGATCCAAGAGGTCTTTTCCAACCTAGTGATTCTACAATTCTATGACTTTCTGTAGCTAAAAGTTGCCAGTGTGTTATTTAACTCACAGCCTATCTTTTTTCACATGAGAAATAGCAACCTATATGTTTCTGGTTTCATTTGCCACTTTGGAAGGCCTCTAGCACCTGATTCAAGGCTCACTGAATCCTCTGCATCATTAACTTCAGTGAAAGCAAGCTAAGCAATCCAGAATGAAGCATCATCAATTTTTCTTCTGTGAGAAAAAACGCAAACTATTTTTTTGGGGCATAAAACAGGATAGTCTTCATTTTTTCTACTCAAGAAAATTAAAGTAGCAGAAAGAAACAAGGTCAGGTTACTCAGACCAGTGTTGCCAAATTCTTGTCTGATTTATGCTAGAGGATGGGAGTGAAACCATGCCCAGATAACTCATCACAGACATCACAAACTCTGTAGGTGGTTGTCCAAGGAAACATCTGATGGACTCTTTGGAAACACCAAGAGACTGCTAAGCCCCACTTAGCATTCCTCGATTTGTCTGTAATGCAGTTAGAAAAAGCAGTGATCCCTCCACAGTATTTGTGTCATCTTTTCATCTGTGTGAGTTGACCATTTAGAAGAGAATGGAAAGTTTATTAAAATTTGTGGCACTAAAAAAGGAGTTCTTTATTTTTTCCATATGTACAGAACTAGAGTACATAAACATATGGGCATGGGGTCATGAGAATATATGTGATATATTTTAACTTCCTAGGTAGTAGATGTGAAGCTGTTAATCTTATCATTTGCCTGATGGATTTTTTTTTCCATTGCTTTTACTGAATTTACAGTAAAGCTTGTGTTATGGCAATTACTTGAAGTTTGGGTTTGGTATTATTTCCTTTGCTTAAGAGCTTTTCTGAACAAGTCTGAACAATAGCACATGTATAAAGTTGTAAAGAAGGAGCAATTTTCACCTTTTTATTGAATCTCCTTTTTCTACATTGAACAGCAACAGTGATTTTCTGTCACAGCATTACTGGTTCTGTGCAAGCTTCTAGATGACAGTGTTTACCTAATTGAAAAAATCAAATTGCATGTCTTGCCTAGTATCTGTTTATTTCTTTGATCCAAGAATATTGATTGCGAATGTCTAAATCTTGACTAATTGTATTAAAAGCTTGCCTTTTGCAGTAGAAAGAGTAGCATTCTTAAAATTTCTTTTAATGCCATGTCTGTGCGTCATGTCAGCAGAAATGCACCAAATCATACCTGATGACTGGAGCATGCATTTTGAAGGAGTTATACACATTTAGATAAGGTCTAACCCTGGTCTTTGGGAGACTGTGATGGCTGGAAGACCTGAATTTAAGACAGTAAGAGAAAATTATTCCATTCCGAGGTCTGTTGCAAACCTCTGCGTGCCTAACACTGATGAAATTACTTATTTGTAGATCACTTTCTGAGTCTGTAAAACATATATGAAGCCCTTTGTAAGACAGTAAGTATTCAGCTGCAGAATTAAAGGCTGTTCTGGAGTCCACCTAGGGAAAGCCCTGTGAACTGCCACAGACTGATCAGGAGGACTCTCCATCAGCACCTTCTTAGTGTGGTTTATGTCTTCCCACACATGCTCTGTTCTGCTCAGCTATGGGCTACATCTGCATTCAATATGAAGACAATAGAATATTACTTGCTTCTGTAAATAATTGCTCCAGAGGAACGCTGTGGAGCACAGGCAGGACTTTAATGGTAACCAGCAAGGAAGATTTAAGAGTAGCCAGGTGTACTCTCCATACTACTACAGGTGCAAGTCTGCTCTTCATCAGTATTTCCATAATGGTGGTTTCTATGCTGCTGAAGAAAAATTTTAAAATGGGATTTCTAAGTCTTTAATGAATAAAACACTTCTTAGACTACCTGTCAGACACTCTATCAGGCAGAAGTAATTGTTTTTATTGTGGGACTTTGCATGTTGGATTAGGAAGTCATATCTGAGTGGTCATGGTTGTCTCAAGATATTTATGGAGTCTTTTGATTTCAGGTCAGTACCTAGTTCTAAAAAGAAAAATATAGTCATGTTTAAAAGTGACTGTATGGTATTTTGGTTTGCAACGGGTATATGATGTGTCCTTTCTAGTAATTTGAGGTAGAAATTAATATATTGTTATTATTTAACACATTAAACATAGAAAAAATGTATCCAAGTTGGAATTCTTTTCAATTCTTCAAGACAATGACAACAACAAACACATCTCTTTTGAAATGGATTAGGAGCAAGAGATTCCAGCAGCGAAAAGTCAAAACACCTTTCTCAGCAGAGAGTGCTCTGGATGTCTGGTAAGCAGGTGGTGTGATGTGTGGGGAAGAAGGAACCAGAAAGGAATTCTTCATTCTTACCCTCCTCCTTCCCTTACTCTCCCAGCAGTCCAGCTTTCTGAGTCTGCATTGGAAAAAGCTGAGGTCTGTGGAACAATGTCCAGCTTCTGCAGACAGTCAACCAGCTTGTTACTATTTTACTATTTCACCTGGCCCCAACTAAGCTTGGCAGCATAGCCTTCCATGTAACAGGAGGTGGAACAGAAAATTGCATCAGACCCTGAAAAACAGACACTTGATTTTAATGGATGATCACCATATGCAAGGATTTTGAATCGGGAAGTTAGCATCTTGTATTAACATAAGGTTAAGAAAAGCTCTCAAAATGCCCTAGGTGTTTTTGACTGCCTGTGTGACTTGATTTGGGAGCACTTCTGTGCAGTAGATTGAACTGAAGGACTCTAAAATGAGTGGGTCACCCTTGTGCAAGCCTTCAAATATTTCACATGACCAATTGCACTGGAGAGATTTAAGGGAGACTGCTATGGTTTTTTTCCTTCCACCATTCTGTATGGGAAAAGTTTCAGTGAAATCAGAACAAGAGAATAAAATGCCAGAAATTCTGAATTTTGGAAATAAGAGTTTATTAGTTCACTTTCTGAAGTTTTTAATTATTAAAAGTAAACAGAGATCTTATTTTCAAGAGCCACAAATCAATTTTAACTTCTGCTGGCTCAGCTGGCTATGTAACTGAGAATCAGCCCAAGAATCTTCTTCTACACAACAAGTCCTGTACTTAATCTGAGATGACAAATAATACATATTGAATGTATGCAAAGGCTGGTTTAGGGAGTGCAGAAGAAATGAGGTATCTCAGAAGCCCAGAGAGCTCACACTGAAGTCAGCAGGGTCTCTGTATCTTTGGCCTTTTTTACTTTAATGAAAAT
Organism: Coccyzus lansbergi; assembly: GCA_033558105.1. Taxonomy (NCBI): domain Eukaryota; kingdom Metazoa; phylum Chordata; class Aves; order Cuculiformes; family Coccyzidae; genus Coccyzus; species Coccyzus lansbergi. The sequence continues at coordinate 910,342 of JAUMJK010000727.1, forward strand.
ACTTTCTTTGTAGTTTTATGAATTTAGGAATTTATGCTTTTAATCTGGTCCACTTGTGGGTTGAGGGCAGTTTCTGCTGTAGTCACAAAATTAAATAGATGAAGTCATGAAGCTGAATCTTCAGAGAAGCAGAGCTTTGCAGTTTGACTCAGTTTCTTGCAAGGAAAATGTACTTATTGTAAGTCTCAGGCTGAGTTTAAAATGTATGTTGCAACATGGACCCTTCGCAAAAAAGATTTTCACAAAAGGAGATTTCAAGTGTGCTCCTTCCTTTTTAATGCTTATTTTGGGAAGAAAAATGGTAAAAGAATCCTATCAATCTTTCCATTAGACCTGCTTATTGTAAAATGTGGGTTTAGCTCAAAATTTGTGTCAGATTTGTCTGTATTTTGTCCTTTTTAAAGCATTTGTAATGATTTACTCTATGCTGCAACTCGCATCTGCTTGCATATGGCAAAGAAGAAACTTACTATGGCATCTGGAGGTCCATTGGAAAAAAAAGAATGTCCCTGCCAGTCTACTTGTTGGTGTAGTACTGAGACTAATTCAGTTTCTTGATTCTCAGTACTAGTAAAGCCTTTGTCATTGAACAACTGAAGAGTTCACAGTTACCCAAGCAGTATGATATTATAAATCTGGGCTCTACTGATGACAGCAGTCCCAATACCTGTCTCATACCATGTTACTTCACGTTAACTTTCAAGTTGTTGTTTCAGGAGTTGCAGGGAGTTCCAGTATGGAACTTTGGTGCAGGGTGAAATGGGAGCTCTGGTGAATTATCTTTTTTCGTCCAAGGTTAGTTGGCCCTTTCAGTGCTTATGTTGATGTTGTTTGGTTATAAAAGCTTCCAACTAGAAAATTTTGTATTTTTGCCTAAAAATACATTAATCTTGCTCTCATCTATTTTAAAAGGCCACCTTTTGTCTGTATAATAGTTAATACAGCTAATACCACTTTTTATAATGTCTGACTTCATCACTCATAACATTAAAGATTGCATCACTGGAAGTTTTTTTGTTTCGCTAGTAAAATATTTTTGATTAATAAGAACACTATGGTGCAAATATTTCTTTGTAAATGTGGATATATGATGTTGGTTCTCTTATGCCTCAAACTGAAACGAAAAATATCTGCCAAATGTCTGGGATTTTGCCCTGCCTGAGTAGTAAACTTACTATTTCATTTTACGGACAGAGCATTCTCCAACTATTTTATTTTATAGTTGAGAATTTTCTGAAGACTTTCAAGATTTTAAGAGATTATTTTTATACCATCTTGCTTTCCAGAAGTCATAATTTTAGTCTTTAAACACTGGAAGCTGTGCCTGCCCTCTCCTTGTCACCTTCCCAATACACCTTTTAATACTCTAATCTGTGGTAAATTTGTCAGAGAGGAGACTAGGGGGCCTGTTGTGGAATCTGAAATGCTGACAAGTCTGTCGACACTACATATGCAATTGTCTCTTGGAGCTTACATCCAAGTTTGTTGTACCCAGCAGAGAATAGAATGTGGGAGAAGTTATTCTGAGTGTGTGTGCATGTGATTGCAGTTTCCAAGGAGACCACCTTCTTTGTCTGAACATGTCCAAAGTGATTGCCTAATTGATCTCATCATGTGGGACACTCTGTCTGTCTTTCTGTCTGCTGCTCTTGTGTGTTCTTTCTTCCACATTGTTAATCAGAAAGTAAAAAAATTAGAAGTTATGTTTTCAAAAAGAGCCAAACAAAGCTATTAGCCTGCCCAAACAACGAGTTCGGACCATCCTTTAGTCAAAACCAATTGCTAGTGTGTCAGCAATAGGGATGTGAAACATGTTGTTGCTAGTATTTCTTCCTGATCTGTGCTAAAACTCATGCATAGATGATGATAAGCATTTATTTGAAAGAGACAGCTGTTAATGCTACTACTGAATTTCCACTAATTATAAAATGAAAGCACCGGCTCTCTTTTCCTTCTCAAAGCTCAGTATTCTAATTTCATTGATTAAAAAAACCCCACCAACAAAATATCCCCCAAAACACAAAAAGCTCAGGGAAGGAGAAGATGTCATTTAGCTACAGTGTTGAAAATCATGCCGATGTGCTTTTTTTGTTGCTTGTGGTTTTTGCTGGTACTGATGATTTGCTAATGAAAGCCAAAGCTCTTTCAAATTTAGTCCCTTGACACTGAATCTGGAAATGACGAGCTCACATTTAAAACCATTCTTGTTAAAGGGAGGAGAAGATTGCAGAAGGCAGTAAGAATAAGGTGCTGGGGCAAAACTGGAGGTCACTGAATACTGCTATTCATATCACTTGGGATACAGGGGACTTAGTCCAATTGTCACTTCTTTGCTAAGGAAATGCATCTATTCACCTCAGGAAAAATTTAACCTCAACTATGGGAGGAGAATATTACTGAGACGGGAACTGAAATTATATCACAATTCAGTATGTAAGAAACCATATTAAAAACATATTATTGAATAAATTAGTAGCTACTGAAAGAAATATATTTTTAAATCCTCTCCATTTTAAAAGTTATTTCTTTTCCCTGCAATTTCAACCCTAAAAAAATAAAATATGAACATCAGTTGCATAGCATGGTTTTGTTTGTTTATTTGTAATAAGTGTCTGTAATCTGTGTAAAACTGGGGAAGGGGCATAGTGTGTGTCAGTTTATCTACAATGTGTCAGGCTGGGGGTAAATACCAGCTGGTACATGAAAAAGGTCCAGGCAAATGTAAGCCAACGGAAGTAAGCACGGACAGCTTGAGGAGCAGAGTCTGAGAAAATGAGTGGAGTTTGCAGCAGCCACAGCTCTCAACATTCCTGGTGGCATTTGTTGGATAGAAAACAATTAATCTGTCCCTTCAAGAAAAGATTTGAGTGACTGTTAGAAGCCAGTCCCTCCCTGCCTTAAGTGTAGGCACGAAAGAAGAAAATAGTATCGTGGGCCTTTCATCTTGCCAACTCTTACTCCTGCCTCTTTTTGCTCATATGTGCAGTCCTGTTGAGCTGCTGGGCACAACTAAACATGTAAGCACACCATCAGTCTTTGCAATTATACATGACCTTAGCATATGAGGATTTCAAAGTAGCAATTTGCACAGTTTACAATTATTTTTGTCAGAAAATATTTAATCTGTGTTTCATAAAGATGAATATTTAGGCCATAAGCAGCTTAAGGACAACTTAAACACTGAGAATTCCAGGGCAGAGCATATATTATTTCGGGGACTGAGAACATTAGGTGGGACAGAGCAGGATGCTGTATACAGGGGTGTAGCAGTCATGGTTAGCTCTTAGCTTAATCGAGAATGGTCTGTTCACAAGGGGTTTTGCTGTCTGGTTGAGGAGAGCAAGTTTCCTTTGTCTGGCAGGAACTTGCTGCTGTTCCCCAACTCTTGTAACCCCAACCTTGCAGTTTGCAGGTGGATGGTGATTTGGCATACCAGCTCCAGCAGGCTGCTGAGTTAGTGAGAGGGCACTACTCCACTAGTCTATTTCCCTCTCACACTCCCTGATGGTTCTCAGCCTCTTCACCTCCTTCCTCCCTTAACTCCTCCACCATATGATGGAGTTCCCCCACTCGAGTGCAGCTTTCACAAGTGGAGCCAATAACAGAGGCAGAAGCTGGTGTGGGAGGGGGTATTGCCTGCAGCTCAGGGTCTGGGTGGCAGTATCCATCCTGCCTGCTGCAGCACATGGAGAAGCTTTAATCTTCATGGTCTAATGTCTTCCAAAAGACAAGCAAGGTATGTGCAAACATACAACAAACACAAAGCAAGAAGGTACCAATGAGATTTTCATTCTTCCCCATGCACTGGAAGTAAGAAAGCTCTTGAAGAGGTAAATTTGAATTAGAATCATAGAATCATAGAACAACCAGGTTGGAAGGGACCCATCGGATCTTCTAGTCCAACCATTCCTATCAAACACTAAACCAAGTCCCTCAAGACCTCATCCACCCGTCCCTTAAACCCCTCCAGGGAAGGTGAATCAACCACCTCCCTGGGCAGCCTGTTCCAATGCCCAATGACCCTCTGTGTGAAAAACTTCCTCCTAATCTGCAGCCTAAATCTCCCCTGGTGGAGCTTGAGGTCATTCCCTCTTGTCCTGTCCCCTGTCACTTGGGAGAAGAGCCCAGCTCCCTCCTCTCTACAACCTCCCTTCAGGTAGTTGTAGAGAGCAATGAGGTCTCCTCTCAGCCTCCTCTTCTCCAGGCTTGACCTTGCGCTGGGCCAGGTGGGACCAATGCTTTTAGTGTACGTGTGTTTCCACTTCTGTGTATGTAATTCTTCCTGTAACTGATTTAATAGGTCTTTTACTTTCTTCTATAACAGTGTAGGCTATTCGGTTTAAATATGTGGCCTGTAAGAGTATGTAGAGCTGAAGGATAGTAGCAAATACCTTAGTCACTTTACTGTATTTGAGTATTTGTCAGCTTTTTCTCTCTCACTCACTGCCTTTCATAGAACATTTTCTTACATTTGAATGTCAAAGGACTGCACTTCCTGACTCAGGCAAAATCAGAGATGTACATTCAAACCTTTTTGGCCCCTCTTAAAGCTATTTTCCACTGTCCTGAGAGTGTAAGTGCTAGGGACAGGAGAGCAGATCAACCACACTAATCAGACAGACAAGAATCTGTCCATTAAGGTAGTTTTTTTTCTCACTCTCTATTCTTAGTATGTAAACTTTTCCAGTCTCAGAAGGGAGTTGAAGGGTGTAACTTCTGCAAAATCAGAGTTGTGTAAACTTTTCATAGCCAGAAGAATTTGGTTAGCCTTGTGGAGTATTGGGAGCCAGAGATGTGTTTTCTGAGACCTACTTACAGTGGTATTAGTACTGTATGATCTTCTGCTCATCTAATAGAGAACTCCTACCCCTGACATTATTGTTGATGATTAATTTAATTACAACACCAATGGCATCACTTGTTAAATTTCCTTTGCAAATCAGGTATTAAAGTAATACTACTTTGTAGACATTTAGAAAGTTAGAAGAAAAATTTTATTCTCAAAATTATTCCTTCTCTGTTTCCCTTATGTTTTTGTAATTTAAATATTTCTAAAGAAATACAGGGGAAAAAAGCATTCATAATGCATAACATATATGTACAAAAAGTGATGATCACTACTTCAATGCTTTTACATCTTCCTTCCTTCTGGTACTTGTCTAAGTTTTGTGGCTGATATGATCCTTATGGCAAAGTCACATGGTATATCTGGAAGATCATGACTTCAACTGAATCTTCCTCTTAGGTATCCTGTAGCTCACTCAAGCCTGTGTGGAAGTAGATGTTATGGGCATAGTCATGGTAGCAATTAATTAAGAAATCTAAGTTGAAGATGTCTATCTCCACTGCAGCTGAGTCTGTTGTCAGCTGTTGCCAACAAATCTGTGCAGGTGATCTGTATAAGGGCAGATGTCCTTTGCTTTGTATTCCAGAATCTTGGTCCTGTATCTTGCAAACTTACTACTTCTCACAACCATAATCCTGGCAGGTCCTACTTTCCTTTTGATGAAAACCCTGAGTGTGCAAGTGGAGAAGGTGCTGCAGAGCACATCAGTGGTGTACCTCAGACTTGGATGATCAGGAAACTAGGACTGTCACTCAGTGTAGATGGGGTGCGTAAGACTGGCCAACTACACCTAGGACTGTTGCCTATGCTTTTGAGCATAGCTGCCTTTTGGCATCTAAGGCTCTGAAGGATAACATTTTTGCCATGCAGCATCAGGCTTGCTTTGTCCCAAGGTTAAGGCTTTCACTGCCAGGAGAAGGAAACACTATTTTCCTGAGCCATACTAACGGGATAATTGATTTTTCTCAGTAGTTCTGGAATGACAGCTTATTCTTATGTGCAATGTTCTCATGTTCATATGTACACACCTATGGACAACATCCATAAATAAACCATTATGGGTCACAGACCTTTGACTGTGTAGCTGGTTCATCAATACATGATCTCTGGAAGAGCTTTCATAATGTCTGCTAGTAACTTAAAGTTACTTTTAACAAGAAATGCATGCATATGCACACATCTCTCTCTGACAACGAGTTATTTCATTTTCCCTCTGCTTGCATATGTGGAATTTCTCCCCAAAATTATTTTGGCCCAATGCCCAGGAGTCCACAACAATCAATGGTTCAGTGGCATGTTTAAGATCTGCATGAAACAAGTCTTTATGCTGTTGGAAAGGAGAAAGTCACAGTTTTGGGGACACATGGCACTTGTTACTAGTACTCTCTAGGGAAATAATTTTAAAATCATGAGTTTTGCACATTAAAAAGAGCTATACTTGGTTATAGTTAGTGATTTTTCTACTATGTTATTTCTATTTTTCCTTTCATCTCTGAGGGTCTTAGACATACCATATTGTAGGAAAATAAAGAAAAAATAACAACACACATGCTATTTTCATTGTATGCGCAGAAGATGTAATGATGTTGCGTGTGGTGTTGCTGTTTTATCGACATTAATTTTTGCTGATCTGTATTGCTCTTGACTTTCCAGTTTAGGAGTCTTGTGGTTAGCAGGATAATAGAGATAAAGCTGCTATACCACAGCATTTCCATTCTGTGTAACTTCTGCAGTATACTTGAAGTGTGTGGATAGAATGTACTGTATAAATTACATCTCTTCCATCTTTAAGCACAAAGAGCAATGAAAAAGATTTATTTATAAACTGGATTATAAATATGCACAACATTTTTTCACGAAGGCAGCTTTTCTATCCACTTAAGTGGAAGCAAAGGGATAAAAATTAATAATTGAAATATAGATGACAATCCAACGCAGATGGTGATTGTTTTCCTAAATGCCTTAACTAAGAAGTCAATTTTATGTGGAGTTTTATATTAACAAGGCAGGAACGAGAGCTTTTCTTGTAAATGTCTATGTCTTATATCAGCTTTTCTTCCTCGTTACACAGCAGGGGATTTTGGCCTATGGAACTCCTTCTAGAAATGCACTGCAAGCAAGTTTCAATGGACAGACAAACACTCTGAAGTCTCTACCTTGAAATGACAATCACAGGGCACAAGGGAACTGCCACCAGAGAAGTAATGACATCATAATTTTATTTTATTTTATTTAGTGAATTCTGATTGTAGTGAAATAATCTAGGAAGAATAAGCTAGTGAATAAACTAGGAAGACCACAAAACTAACTTTTCATTACAGATAATTTGAAACAATGGTCTCCCCCATCCTCAGATGTCTGCATTTTAAAACTGAGGAGGAAACCCCAAGAAGTTTAAGTAAGGTAAAGGGACACTTATGTGGTGACTGCTCCAGTCAAGTATCAGAATACCAATATTGTGCTATAAACACTAGAGTGTTTATATATGTACTGTGCCTGATGAACTTTAATACCTTTTTTTTTCTGCATAGGAATGATTTTATAAGAGGCAATTTCAGAGGACTAAGTATGAAGAATTTGTCTTTTTCTCATAAGAGTACATCTTCTTATTCTTCCAAGACACCACAATACTTATATTAACTAAATTTTCTTGTACTTTCTTACTGTGGACTGAAAAGAAATTCCATGTAAGCACTGAATAACCCACTATCCATCAAATATTTTTGGGATTTGATGGTGTCTTTTTCTTTTACAAAACATAAGAAGTAGAAGTGTTCCAGTTGTGATCTTTCTTCTCCAAGTCAAAACAAATTTCAGTACGATCCAATGACAGTCTATTAAATACATTAATGCATGTTACTTAAATATAATGAAGGTATTTGTTATGGCTACTTATCAAAACTGGAACAGAAGTCATAGATTAATACAGATCCTTGAAATCTGCTTTATGACTTTTCTTTTTCATATGACAGTAATAAATACAAAGAAATATGTGGCTAAGAAGGCTGTTGTTATATTTAATACAGTATTCCCCTTTGCATCAGGCAATGCAGGAGTTGTCCTTGGAGGATTTTGCAAAACTTGTAAATAATTTGTGCCACTACAAAAATAAGTTTGTGTTGCATGTAGATGTATGCTCATCTGATAGCGATGGCTATACCCTTGACACTCTAGCTCACCAAGAGGCCAGTGCCTCATTTTTTTCCCACTGTTGTGTTTAGTCCCAGTTGATCTGTCCTCATCTGCATTGCAGACTTCTGAAGTCTGATCATATGCTAAAGCTGAAAAACTACAGCTAAGTATCTACAGTATTCAAAATCTAGAGCAGAAGCAGGATTTGCAAAACAGATCAACATACAGAACTTCAGTGCTTTTAAAAATCTGGCTACTCTGTTTCATGTGTGTGTGAGCGCTGGGTGCTTCTACAAAGCAGGCCTTGACTAAGAAAGATTCTCTCCTTGAAAAAATGTGACCCTAAAGGGCTTGGCAATATCTATTCCACTTACAGCATAGAGCTCCAAATTCATGAGTTGGCTGTTCGTGTTGGGAACAGCCCCTCCTACCCAAGGGAGTGTGGTCTGACAAAAAGAGCATTGAGATAATAAAAATAAAGTGCATTCCATGATCCAAAAATGGGCAGATAGAAATACTTGTAGGATAAATTAATGCTCCTTTTTTTTCTGGTAGAGAACATGCTGTGGAAGGATGTTAGACATTTACCTTGTTTGTGTTGCTTTTTCTCATCTGTTTTAGACCAAAGAAGTTTATAAGTAGCATGATATTTATGTGTGTGTATATATATATATATATGTATGTATATATGAAACATAGGGCTTCCATAATGCTTTCTGACTGAGCCTGTAATTCATTAATAGAATCATATTTGTTCTGTGACACACTGTAATATTGTTATACGAGGTAAAGTGAACCATCCTTCTTTCTCTCAGATTAATACCATCAGCATTCCAACATTGAAGGCAGAATACAGAATATTATGGTAGTTTATAATAATCTCTTACTTTCACAGTAAACAGATATAGTTCTTTTTTTCTGTAGCCTTTCACTATTAAACTGTTGTTATCAAGGTATCTGATATGTAGTCTATGCAAATAAGACATGGAAAACTCTTACCAGCACAATGGACTTGACATCCATATGCAGTGATTTCAGCTATGTAAACAGAAAGTCTGATCCAAAGACATTTTGATGTTCCTGAAGCACAACTTCATATATCCATGTGTTGTCTATATTTGTGCTAGAAATGAAAACATGACAAAGCATAAATGTAGTAGTATGAAATCAACCCACAAAAAGCAGAATGGATAGTTAATGTGATAGGCCTCAGTAAGAAAGCAGTGCTGTGTTGCTATTCAGTTAGATTAAAACAAAACAAACAAACAAAAAATAAAGGAAGAATAAAATTTCCAGAACAGGAAGTTGTTGAAGAGAGTATGTTCACATCAACATAGAATGATTTTTGAGACTACGGCATTTTTTTGAGAGTACTAACATATTTAACCTAGAAGAAGATCTCTGATCGTTCCTGTGGTTCCCAGTTTAGGTAATGCCCTTTTAAAAATGGTCTTAGCGTAGTATACAGAAATATTTATTTAAAAGACAAGAAGTCAGCAGTTAAAACCATCCATAAGATTGTCTACAGCAAGAAAGTACACCATTGGTTCAGTTTCCCAAATAAATGAAATAGGTAGATAGATTAATTTTTTGAATAAATAAGGATATGAATGTTTGCAAGTCTGCACGTAAAACAATAAACATGATTGTCTGGAGCATGGGCATATTAATGTGCTAGCTTTTCCTGTTGATGGCAGTAACTAAATAAATTTGTTCTTGAAATCAGCAAAGGTGTAACTCTGTGTATTTACTCTGCGATTCAGTTTGAGACAGTACGTGACTTTTTTTGCTTTTCTCCTGATTCAGTTGTTTCTAGTGTGGTTTACCACGATCTCGGAGAAAGTAATTTAATTTTATTCTACATTATCATCTGTGAGTGAACAGCCTAAAACTGAAACTGCTTCTCTTCAATGTGAGATTAATTTACAGTATTTTGTTAATGGCCATCTCTGTCAGGGAAATGAGGCATATCAAATGCATGCTCCCTCCTCCTTCTCCCATCATGACATCTACAGTACCCTGTGACAAACTGTAAGCTCACAATGTTGTGGAACAGCCTAGGTGATTTACCGCAGCCTAAAGCAGGCGTGGGAAATGCCTTCCACTTCACAGGCATGCAACAAACTGCCTCAGTGCAGAACAACTGATGTAATTGTATTGCTTGGCATCAAGACAGCATTTGGAGACATCCTAATGATCCATTCCGAAAGTTTTGGCCAGGCACCCCTTTTGTAGAACAAGGTACATAACCCTGTGTTGCTTCCCATTTTGTGGTATTACAGATAGTATCCTTTATGCCTGTTTTGGCTGTATTTCTAAAAATAAGAAAGAGCTGTCTTTTACCTCAATCATGAACTTACTTAAGGGAATATTAGAGAAACTATCCAAGCAGAAGAAAGCATCTTAAATTAACAGAATGAATAATCAGAAAGACTTGGCTCCCTAGTCACACATGTGTGAGTCTCATGCTAATTGTGCAAATCTCTTAACATTTACCCATAAGTTCCTAAAACTCTAATCTATAATTCATGGCAACAACCTGATTTACAGCAAAGACCAGAAATTAAGAGGATGGATCTTTCTTTCATCAACAGCAACAGCAGAATTTGAACTGACTTCACTGTAGTAGGGCAACATGCTATTCCTCAAGATCCATCAATATTTTCAGCATAAACTTTTCTTCCAACATAGCATGATTCAAGTAGGAAACTGTAGCAGTGGTGACATTGGTGTGCTATAAATAGCTAAATGCATTTTGGTAAGTTATTGTAATAGGTCTGGGGCCTGCATGGATCCTAGGTCCAGCACACCCAAGTCTACACTGCATTACCATTCCCAAAACTGACCTTTGGGTTTACTGATTAAGGATGCTTATGTTACATTTGGAGGGGAAGAAAGTATAGTCAAGAAGAGGATCCTCTAGATCTTTTGTGATTTTATCGAAGTAGCATAGGATTTCTGTGCTGCTGCCCACGCTGCTGTGTTGAAAAATAAGAAAATAAGCCGTAAAATCATTTTGGGGAGATGTTACAATTCATTTTTTGACTAATTATATTGTCCCCTTTGCCTTACAAAATAAGGACAAACAGCCCAAGGGAAATCCTGTGTCTAATTCTATGGAGAATAAATACATCCTTAGAAAAATATTAGCAAAAGTTACTGGGAAAAGCATTTCCTGGAAGTTAATACACTCAAACTAGACATTGACTGATTTAATTTTTCTTGAAAGAAAATACTGACTGTAGCAAAAGTCACTCCATCAAATGGCTATCAAAAAGAAGTCTAAACCAGACGTCTTACTAAAATACATAAGAACTATTAAAGGTTTAAATTTTGATGATCTGATCAGGACTGTTAACATTATTTTTTTTCCCCTTAGGTATTATTGTTTAAGTTCATGGGAAATAATTGCTTTTAAGTCAGTTGCACCTGACTTAAAAGTAGCCTGAGAGAGTTGGGCTTGTTTAGCTGGAGAAGCAAATGCTTCACGGAGACCTTATAGTGGCTTTCTAGTACTTAACAGGGACCTGGGAAAGCTGACGAGGGGCTTTTTATCAGGGTGTGCAGTGACAGGATGAGGGGCAACAGTTTTATTCTGAAAGAAGAGAGATTTAGAGTAGGTATTAGGAAGAACTTTTTACTGTGGGGGTGGCAAGGCACTGGAACAAGCTGTCTGAAGTCATGGGGGCCCCATCCCTGGATGCATTCAAGGTCAGACTGGATGAGGCTTTAAACAATCTTACCTAGTGGAAGATGTTCCAGTCCATGGCAGGGAGGTTGGAACTAGATGATCTTTTAAGGTCCCTTCCAACCCAAACCATTCTATGATTCTATGAACATCTGGGTTTTTTCTCCATACAACTCTGGGTTTACGTCTATTAACATGAGTGACTTAGACTGACAGAACTTCACTAACACTGCTTGTTCCAGAACACCTACATATCCCAAATCTTGTAGCAAAAGCCTTCCATGATGCTCATCCTGGAAGAAAGCCTATCTCACTATCCTTCTAAAACCAACCAGTCACTTGTATCTGTTGCTGGTTCATAAAATCCTGAGAAATACAGCGTCAATATGAGATGGTCCTTTTATGAAAACGTTTGCATCTTTCCTGTAAATCTCAAGAAAGATTTACCAGATGTAGACAATTTTTTATGGGGAGGTGACCTCTCTCCAGTTTTTCACATAAGTAGCCTGCAGTTTTTAGATTGAGAAATGAAACCAAGCCCTGATATTGCTAACAACCCAATCAAAAACATTGTCTCCAAGTTCTGGGTGATTTCTGGGGCTGAGTCTATACAAAATCTTGTCTATGGTCCCGATTTGTTTACTTTGTTTTTTACACCTTGTTTCAGCAAGCCCATCTGCACAGATTTAAACGCAGAACTCAAATCTTCTCTGTTGTAAGCAGAAATATCAGAATATTAGTTCTCATTTCAGAAATGTACTATTTGAACTTTTTTATCCTGGAACAAGATGTTGTGTTGCGAGCAAGATTTGCTTTTTCTGTCCTAATGTAGTGTAATGTTCTTCTGTTCAAATAATGATGAGTTAAACTAAAACTAAACAGTACATAGAAAAATTTGCCAGTCCACTGCAACACAAGAAAAGGGATATTTTCTCACATTATCTAATCAGATAACTTGAATTGTTTAGTAGTGATAACTGTCTTTGTGAAGAGAGGATACTTCCATACCTGCAGCCTAGAAAATTCTAAAAGGAAATACCAGTGCATTCCTACCATGTATTATATATCACTTTAATGGTGTAAGGAAGGCAAGATATTAAAATACAGAGGTGAGCAGGTAGGTAGTTTAAAAGGAACTTTGTGCATATTCTATCCTTGTTCTGATTAAACTAATGTACAAAAACCTAGTGATCAGAAATTACATAATAAGGCCAAAGTTGTGTCTGGCTATTTCATGGAAAACAAAGAGAAGCTTATTACCATTTATGTGAAATCTGCCTTGGCAGCAGAGATCCCACCTTACTGAAACAGCCTGCTATTGCCTTAAAGAGGTTAAAGACAATTGAGCTATAAGATGTTTTGGGTTGGAAGAGACCTTAAAAGATTATCTAGTCCAGCTCCCTGGCCATGGGCAGGGTCATTTTCCATAAGACCAGGTTGCTTAAAGCCCCACCCCACCTGACACTGGACATTTCCAGGGATAGGACAACTTCTCTGGGCACTCTGTTCCACTGTCTCACCACCCTCACTGTAAAAAATGTCTTCCCTTTGTTCCATCTAAACCTACCTTCTTTTGGTTTAAAGTTGTTGCCCCTTTTCCTGTCACTACAGACCCTGGTGAAAGTCTCTCTATATGTATTTCCTATAAAGCCCCCTTTACATATTGACAGGCAGCCATAACGTCTCCCTGGAGCTTTCTCTTCTCCAGGCAGAACAACCCCAATTCTTTCAGCCTTTCTTTGTAAGAGACATCTTCCAGTCTTCTGACCGTTTTCATGTGCCTCCTTGGGCTTGCTCAAGCAGATTGATGTCTTTCTCATACCACAGACCCCAGAAAAGGACATATTCCTCCAGGGAAGTACAGGCACATCAGTACTGACAACTGTGCATTTGCCCCTCTTGCTTCAGGAAATCTGAAGCTCTCACACTTGGCAGTGCAGTTTCTTGGTCAACGCCACCAGGTCCGTATTTTGCACCACTCACAAACGGGGGTATAACTAGTGTATCTGGTTACATGGGAACATCATTTCATCCTTAAGTATGCAACAGCAGAACTGGTTGGATCCATTTTGGGTGGTATTATGGGTTGGGGTCAGTGTCAATGAACAGACTTGGAAAATGGAAGCCTGGAAGCAGCAGCCTTCCCATTTTAGGTCTTAGGAACAGTTATCTTGGTTTTCAAGGATCATGGACTTGATCTGAGGCAAGGCCAGGAACTGAATTAAAGTCTTGGGGCCTGTTCATCTGTCTTTAAGAAATGGTAGTACTGTTGTAGCTGTGAAGTCAGGAAAAGAGCTTATATGTCAAAATGCAAGTTCTCCATTTTTGCTTTGATCTCATCTGCAGTCTTTGTAGCTTGTTGAGGTTTTTAATACTCTTCAGAGCATTCTGATTAATATCCTTTTTATTTTATATCTCATCTCTGGTGTTGATGATTTCCCCATCTGATATGAAGCAATTTCTTTAAAGAACCCTGGGGCTGAAAAGGCAATTTAGTCTGGATTCAAAGTTAGATTGAAACACCTACTCAGGTATTCTTCTTGCAGAATGGCAAATGGGATCACTGGAAAATCTGCTGTTTACAGAAGTGCTATGAAACTTTCTTCCCTCTCTTGAGCTTTGTGTAAGACATGATGTGTGAGAAGTGTCACGTAAGTCACACTCCTCTGGCTGTGTGGTGTTAGCAACCAACTTGTGGGTGCACAAGTCTGTCTTACCACCACTCATGAAAGCCTAAATGGATGTCATATCTTTCTTTGCCAGCAGTAAGAGGTTTTGGTGCTTTTTAAAAAGAACAGGGACAGGAAAACAGAATGGAGAGATTTGTGTTGTTGACAGCTACCAAATTAGCAGCTTTACTCATAATTAGCTGGCTGGTGGAACTTGATGTAGCAGACCTTTTGGAAAACATGTTGTACACCACGGTTTATAGTCAACTATAATATGAATAAATAGCTGGAGGTTAAGTGAGCTTAAAGCCAGGAGGTTGTGCATTATGTTAACTGTGCAGTACCCTGAAACAAGGAAGATGAAGGGAGGCTTTTCTATATCTGATTTGATTGGTTTGGGTAAACAGGGTCTCTGTATTTACAACAGACATTTAAGAAATATATGAGACATCACACAGCCCTGTGTACCAGGGCAATATCAAGGATAGACACCAGAACTGCAAGTTCAGCTTTCAGTTATATACATGTTTTTCCTGCTTTAATATTTTCAGAACTTAGCAGTATAGGATGAGAGTTTTAGAGAAGTAATGTACTTCTAAAACCCAACTGACCCATTAAGTTCTTGAATGTTAGCAGGAAAATTGTTTTTTTAAAAGCCCACTGCTGTTTTTCACATTGATGCCAGTCCATGAAATTTTCACTGCATTTTAATGTAAACTTCTTTTAATCCGTAGAATAAATTTGCTGTAGTATATTAAATCTAAAAAATACCTTTTACGCACCTTTATAATTCTGCATAACTATCTGCTAGTTGTTTCTAAGGAAGAATATTGGTAATTTGGATTCATTCTTCATCCTTGATTTCATCACATGGAAGAATATTGTTGACCTTCTGCAACACTAACACTTTTAGGTAACACTGATATAGAAAGCCAAAGGAAGCTAGTCAGTGTCTTTCCTATTCTCATCTTTGCCTTTCTACAAGTGTTAGCCATGCAATATCTATAATACTGCAAATCCTGACATTAAAATCAATACCAATGCCACTGAAAAAGTATTTTAAAACAAAATAAAATTAGAAAATATAAAATTTATGCAGTAGTGCGATGAAGAAGCAAGCATCAGTGAGTTTTAATGAAATACCTTTTTTGTTTAACCATTTATAATTTCAGCATAGTGGAATTTATTTTGGGGATGCTTTGTTCCTTTAGAACAGAAGGCTAAGGTTAGAAAACTCAGCCTGCATATGTTAAATATCTTTTCTCTTGAGGTCATCAAGGACACTGTTTAATAACTGGAGGTAGAGAATGCCTTCTGTCACATCAGAAGACAACCTCTAGCGCCCTGCCTTGTTCTGCTGGCTGTACAGGCAGCCCTGAAAGCAAGTAGTACTTGGTACCTAACACAGGCAGCTGCAACTTGAGGGATGAATTCCAGCCTGAATACCCTGTAGGCTGCCACAGGCCAAAATCTTCCAAATGTCCAAGAGAGTTGAGGGATATATATCTCCTTCCTTAAAGAACATGGCACAATGACAGCTATTCAGTTCATCACTGGGGATCCCTCAGATATGTTACTTTTGCATTTGATACTGCATATAAATCAGTTATTCTGAAGTGATTCCACATGTGGATAAACTCCATTTTAAACTTCCTAGTGTACACTTATGGAGCAGTTTGGTCCAGAAGGGTCCTGCCTCTTCCTGTTCAAATTCAGTAGCCTCTTACAAGGATTATGCCTTACCTTTGGCTGTTAGGTGTTAGAAATGCACACTTCTTTTGTGCTCTCTCTTAAACTGTTCCCAGAGTTGCTTCTGTATTTTTTTGTGCACACAGGGGAATGTTTATGAAATGGCTGTATATCATATGCAATTTAATGGAAACTTGAGACAAATCATCTCAACTTTCCTTAACACTCTGTCCTTAAAGGCCAGATTGTTAAAGGTTTCAGAAATGGGTCTACCATGCTCAGAATCTATGAACTTACACACATTTGATTTTATACACACAAATAGTTTGCTGAATGCAAAAAACCTAATGGCAGCTGCTTGTACGACTAGTGCTGTGGCTCGGATTCTTTCTTCTTTAGGAAGATTAGATTTGGGAACTAAATTAAAGTACCAGATTAGGAGTTTGCTCAGACTAGGTTTCCAGCACAGTCAGTCGGTGATGTAAATGCTCATGAAGAGTATTGCCCCTTTTTTGCCATTGCTTATGTATGCATCTGCAGAAAATCAGATGCCTGGGTACCTGAATTTAGGTGGGATAAATTAGATACCTAAATTTATCTGATAGTTTTAAGATGAAAATGATATGGCTTACCTAATGAGTGTTCAAGCAGTGCCAGCACAGGATGAAGTCTAGGGTCAGACTTAATCACTAATGACTCTACCTAACAAACAGCAGGAGCACTGACATAGCACCACATTTTCCCCTATGTTACTTTTCTCTTGTTCATCCCTTTCTTTCTGCACAGGGAATGAGGCTGCTTTAATTGGCCTTCGATGGAAGCAGACTAAGGGATGGCAACTCGGGCCCTTTCAGTCACAAGCCTACGCAGAGTCAAATAAAAGGATAGCATGGGCATGCAGACACTCAAGAAAAGAGCCATCCACTTTCCTATTTTATCACCCTCACAAAAAGATATTATTTGTTTCACTGAATAAATGTGCTACTGTGGTGCCTTATTTCCTTTCTCTGATAGAAAAGGATTTTGCTGAATTACTATTTGAGTTTGCTCTTCCTCATCTGTAGCTATTTTGGGGGCTATATGAAAGCTGGAGAGGTCAATACCTTCAAATATCAACCTTCCCCAACTAAAAATGCAAGTATAATGATCATTCAAAGAGAAATGTAATGCAGGGATTTTGAGTAGACCTTTAACTCTGGATATGCTCTTTCTCAAAGTGTAATTTAATTCAGTGCTAGTACATAATTTGTTAGCACACAACCATTTTTCAGACTTTACTATATTGGCCTATTGACCATAGGTTTGCTTTTAAGGCATGAAATTTGATGGCTAAAGCCTGATATGACTTCAGATGACACAGTCCCTGATTTTTTCAGTTGCTAATTCCCAGCCTGTTTTTAAAATTGTGCACTCTTCATTTTAATACTCAGATAATTTTAATCCAAATTATTTATTATGCCTTTTTAGGTGAAGAAGTATGAAGAAAGATGGCTTTTTTTTCTGGTGTGGTCTGCATTTTATGTCTCCGTCAAGTGCTTTTCTAAAGCTGTTTTTCCCAGACTGTGTGTTTTGCATGGGTGGGACAGTGGGTTATTGTTAGCCTGTTAGACACAACTCGGTTTGAATACCCCTCAGTAGTTTGTGAGGCAAGTCAGCTCTATTTGCATTTGTTCCAGTCACAAAGGTTTATAGGTCAGCAAAGGCTGGCTGGAAAAATTCAACATGCCAATGCACTATTCTTCTATGGTTGTCAGGAATTCAAACGTGCTGGTTTTTATATTTCTTCTTGGTCATGAATATATGATAGCACAGTCTGAAGTCGCTTTGTCTCTTTGGAGCTTGGTACCAGCTGGGACTAAGATGGAGGACGTGACTTGATGCCAGCTTTTTTCTCCCCCCCTCTTCTCTTGCCCATACTAATCAGCAGCAAATCAAATGTCAGTACATCTGGAGGCAGTGAGAGGGCAGTGCTCACCAGTGCACTGCATTGCTGCTATTTTTTTCCTCTTCTATGAAAAAGAGACCAGCTAAATAAAAGATGACATTTGTCCTTTTGTGGAAAACATTGCATTAGCTTAATCTCCCTTCTGGTTTGGGTTTCAGTTTTCTTTTTATGTAGATACATTTGGGTTACATCCTGAAATGTTTCCTGCTTAGCTGCATGCAAAGACTATGGGGAGATCTTCGTTTATGCACAGACTGACAAAGAATAGGCATCTTTTAGAATTCAAGACTTTGGAAGCCATTCATATAGCTTTAATGGTGCCATATAAAGATATCAAATGAAAATAATCTTGGAATATCACTGATAACCTGGTCTTTCAATAAATATACAAATGTATATATATAAAGAAGATTAAAATATACATATAAAAAGAATGTCTTTCCCAAATACAGCATTTCCTTACCTTTGTTTTTCATCTTCCAGTTTTAGAAGGGGTTTGGCCTTTTGCAGTTCTTAAAATGAAATATAGATTTATCCACTGTAATTTGATTCCTTCAAACTGCATTTTGAATTTTAAATGGTGTGTCTGAATACATTGTGAGGGATACTATTGCAGGTTTGTTAGGAGTTGACATCTCATTTCTAGGCTAGCTTACTGTAGCCCCATTACTGTGAAACCAGTCAGCCCGTCTTGAATTTGATTTATTTAAAACTGTTACAAAAATTGTTTGCCTTTAGAGTTGTATCTTGAGTTCTGAGATTTTTCTTATAGAAGCAATAAAATATGCCAGATCTCCTTTTAATATGCTTACTGAAATGCAAACTGTGACCTTTCTTGGTCTGTTTTAAAGAGACTTTCTGCAAATAGGGACTGTTTTGAGTAAAAGGCAACATAGGCAAGGAAGGTTGCATCTGTAAACTAGAGAGGCAGCAGCTAAACCTCGTATTGATGCCTCCATTTGAAGCAGCCAGGGAGACCCGTTTACTTTTGAATGCGTGACTCGCTGCCAAGTTGGCACCATCTTTCATGTTTATAGATTTAAATTCAGCACATGGCTTTAACTCTTCAGCTGCACTAGCTGCAAACAATTACCCCAAAACAAATGCTTAGGTATAATCAGTTCATTGTCTTACCCATGCCAAGTTGCATCTGACCCTTTAGAAATACAGTTGAACGTTATTTTAAAATGCCGTATTGGGTAAGACACATGCAAATAGCAAAAGCATCTTTTAAATGGAACTGTTTACAAATATTAAACCTTACTGTGAAAAAGCATGCCATACAATAAACAGTTTAAAAATCATGTAATCTATTAAAGGGAAGATACAGGGCTTAACAGATGAATCATTGACAAAGACATGACAGAATAATACTAATAAGCACAAAAAATGTTGTTTATGAACCTCCTTTCTTAACCTACATAACTACTAATATGCTGTGAACAGCATAAAATTGTCAGTAGTTGGAAATTCATCTGGGAAGAACATTTCATATTTAGTTAGGGTATTTTTTTTAATTTTAACTCTTAAAAAATCAGTTCTGTCACAAGAGTGTACTAATAAATAAAGTATTTCAGTCAGTTTTTACTATTTTAATAGGCAAAATATTTTACCATACATAGAAATGAATTTTAAAAACACAGCCATGATTGATTTGCTAAGAATGTTTTCAGCAATTATTGCCTCATGGTTTTAATGGAGTAGTAGTAAGCTATCTGCATGTGTAGTCATGCTCTGAAGTAAAACTAGAATCTTAGCTTCAAAATGGACAAATAAGCATTTAATACAGTGATATGAGTAACTGCCATCCACACAATGAAAGCGTAGGCTGAATCCCATCAGGTTTGGGTATGGACAAAGGAACAAATAAATACAATGCTCAAGTTTTTATCTGCAGCCATTTATCCTCATCAAACAATTTTTCTAACTTGCTTATATGCTTCATGCTTACAAGCATCTTGATTATGGCTCTATAGGATACATAGATAATATGTTTGTTCGTAGCTGTATTAAGTTGCATTGTAATTACAATAGTCCTTTTTTTGTTACTATCCTTACCTATTTTTTCCCAAAAGTTTGCAAGGCATAAAGCAATCTGCATGTGACAAAACAGTTCTTTCATTCACTAATTATTTCATTTAGGATTGACTTGTGGATGCATGCAAGTAGTGACCTATCTGTAAAGAATACAGTGTAATCAAAAGGTAGCATGATAAGTCAGAAAGCATGTCTGCACAGTCATATTTCCTTTCTGTGGTTTTAAGTACTTTCATAATCAGGGATGCAATTGAGCACAGGGAAGATACTTGTAGCTAGTTCTAAAAAGAGAGACCAACAAACCATCTAGACTACAGTACAAACATATAAATATATCCTGGTTCTGGATGAAGAAAAAATCCTCATATTTTTTTCTCAAATAATGTTGAGTGTACTGGAACAGTGTAGACTTTCAGAGTAGATTTCTTTTTCTTGGCAGTTATTTTACTCTTAAATTAAAACTCAGCAATTCTCTCCTAGCGTGTCAGATTTACCAAATTATTAATTTCTTGGCATTATTCTTTCAATCCTGTGTGTATACATACACATATACTCTTTAATTGTTTCTGGAATTTTAGGGAGGTGAGAAGCACACAGACTGAACAGGTTTATATTCTGTAATGGTTCACTCAATGTAGGATAGATATTTATTTTATAAAAATACATGCTGCGTTCTGGCCTAGTGTGAAACACGCGTTCTTTCTACAAATGCTAATGTAGGAAAAGCAGCTGTTACGCCAGTTCCTGCTTTTATTCAGGTGGGTTCCTTCACCTCCTAGACCCCTTGGATTACTAGTAAGCGAAAAAAAAAGTTGCAGGCACAGTTTGGATGTCGTTTGGCATCCTGGACCACAGCAGATTCTGTGAGGGTTGTAGCCCCGACCAGCAGAGGAATTTGGTTGCTTGGTTTTATGGAATTGGTTGTGAATAGAGGAGGGAAGAGATAGAAATTGCTTATTGACATTTCTGTGCCACAGAAAATGGGCAAGAAGCCTACTGACGTATCCCAGTAATTCTGGATGAAGACAAATCCTTTAATTAGGTGTGTGCAGTGTGAGGACATTTGCAGAGATCCCATAGATAAGGTTCTTGTGAGCTTTCAGTTTTCCAGAGAGAAAAAAAATAAAATCTTAATAAATCAGCTTTTGAGAATTGCTTTATTTTAAGATGGGAAAAGAAGAAAAGATTGGATTTTCTTATCTGGTTCTTTGGTTTTCTTCTACTTGGTCTCTCTTTTTTTTTTTTTTTTTGGACACTGGTTTTATCTCTAAAAATCTTTCAGCTCGTGTTTTTTCTCTCCTGTTAGCTCTGCAAAGGGACTGCTGGCTGCGTTCAGACTCCACAAATCTGCATACCCTAGCTTTGAAGAGGTAGGATGCTTTTGATATTTTACCATTAGAACAAATGGCTATTTTCCTCATTATGTCATTATTCAATTTACAGACATTAAGAAAAGCCTGTGAACATGACAAGTACTTACATGCCCTGATACTGCCAAGAGCCTACTGAGCTTCATTTTCTTCAGGCATGTTACCCCTGTCTCGGGAGAGGCCCTTATCCCCACCACAGCTTGTCCTTCTTCCGCAGCTGTATATGCAACCCCTCCCCAGTTCCACTGCAGAGCTCTGATAGCCCATCATTGTCTGCCTCTCCGGATATTACAGAGGCAATTTGCTCACACGGATGCTAACTGATCCCAAGATCTCTTTTTCACACTGCTTGCTTTGCATCTCTCCCAAACTCAAGTCCAAACCCGAACAGTATGGATCATGACCAGGCACTACGTTTTGCAAAGTCTGGTCATTGCTAGAATTTTTATGTGGTGGATGGCAGAGGAGCTTTGCTTCTTGTCAAATCTTTTAAAGATGAGAAAAAACTCCTGCTTTGTTTAACTTCACTGTACCCTCTTACATACTTGCTTCAGGACACACTGAAAGCAATCTTCAGTCAGACTGGGAAAATAAGGTCAAATAAGCAAGTAACATGCCTGAAGTTAATGAAGGTTCTAGATTTAATGGTGATCATTTTCCATTATAAAAAGGTTTTGCGACGCTTTCTGCATGTGTGGGCCTCAGTACAAATATATACTGTACAGCTAAGCATAACTTTACTCCCCATCTTACCTCACACTATTATTTTATCTCAGTATTTTTTCATTAATCTACTAGAATAGGAAATACTCCTGTACACTTGCTCTCATAGGATTCAAGTGCCGAGGAAAGCAGATATTGATTTTAGGGTTTTTGCAACTGAAGTTTTTCAGTTTTTGAAGTTTTTCAGAATCAGTTAAGTTAGAAAATAAATTATTTTTAGAAAGTATTAATCTCAATTTTTTGCACTCTAAAACCTAAAAGATATAATTTTTCATAGTACTTCACTCTTTGATGCATGTCAATGCAGCACATTTGCATTGTTAAATGTGACCTGTAAGTAGAGAGGTACTCCACACAACTGAACACTACTGTAAATATATTTAATTATATTAAAGTAATAATCATGGTACAGCTTTATAATCCTTTTTTATTTCTGCCATGTACAGTAGAAGTTTAAGAGTATTTCTTGTGCAGACACAAATAATTAAATGCAAGAATTGTCTGAGGAATTGGTGTTGAGAACAGTCTCCTTTTGGGTGCCCATATATAAGACCTCCATTTGTTTATGCATTTTGATGAAGTTCAAGTCTAAAGCGTATACAGTAACAGTTAAGTCTGACAAAGGATATCTTGAACTACCTGGCCATGACAGAGGTAATGAAAGGAGCACAGGAGCCCTGACCCTGTCCCCTGTAAGAAATTCCTCCCTTGCTAATATTATTGCTGTGCAGCATTTCACACCGAATTTCCTTCAGTAGTAAGGAAAAGTGTTGTACACTTAACAACAATTTAAAAATGTGTTTTAACTGTGAAGATAGTCCTTCTGTCCCAGAAAACTGTTTATGACACATGAATGGGGGTAGGATTGTATGCAAGAGCTGAAAGCCACTGGGATGCTTAGCCATATAAATTTCTTCTTACAAAAAGAGGGATTTGCACTTGTTGCATTTAGCAGACTTGTATTTGCCAGAAATGAAACTGAGTTAGGTATTGTATATAGTACCTCTGGGATTTTGTTTGACATAACCAAAGGATTTTCACTTTACAGGGAATGCTGGCCTGGAATGTGGCCAGTTTGGACCGCTTTGTGTAAATTTTGGGTGTCTGTGAAAGGGAAGATGCAATGCTTGGTTGGGGCTCCTTCTGGCACGCTTCGCAAGGAGTGCTTTTCTTCCCTTGGTGGGGTTAGAGTGCTGTTGCTGGAGGGAAAGCTCTAGCTATCTGCTTCTTATAATTTGAAGGGGCTATTAAAAGAATAATTACCATTAAATATTAAAACCGCATTTTAATTACTTTAATGATGGTGAGTCTAATTCTGCAGCCATTTTCTTTCATTGTGTGTATGCATGCATTGCTATAAAATTTTAAATTGCATGAGAGAGAGAAGTGAACTAAACAGTTTACTCTCAAAGGCATTTTATAATGCTTTGCTTAAAAAAGAGTACTTCTAAAAAAAGTGGAAATGGACAAAAGAAACCTGTCCAGAACCAATTTAGTTAGTTCTGTTCTGCTGAACATGATTTTTTTTTTTTATGTGTAAATGGTATAGCTTGCAGGTATACCTATAGCTGTTATATGCATGCCATGGATTTATTGTGTACTGTCCTGTCTAGCAGCATGGTGATACAAACCAGATAAACTGCTTTTCATGCATTTTTATTATTAATCCAGCTATTTCATGACTTCCTCTAAAATCCAAAATTTTCTGTTACCCCAGAAAGGCAGAAATCTAACAGAAAAAAATCAACTTCTATCACAAATATGATTTATTACCTAAATAAAGAATTACAGTAGCTGCGGTATCTAGGCTCAGGTCAGTGGCCCAGTTTTAGAGTAATTAGGTGGAATAGAAATACTGTGTTTTATTCTTCAAATGACACTCACTTTAGAGTAAATTACAACTTGAGATATCATATTTTGGAAAATTGTAGCATTCCGTTCCATAAGAAGCATCTGAAATATTTTTAGGGAGTTTAACGCTTGCTGGCACTCTGATCTTTGCGTAGCAAAACTTTTGGTAACTGGTTTTAAAATGCAGAGATTAAAGTATTGCCCGGGAAAAATGTAGAATGCCCTAATGGTTTCTTAAAACAGATTTCTTTTTCCACATTAGGAAGATATGGCTTTACATTAGTTTGCATCATTGTTTCTGTCAGCATTATATGACTCACTTAAGGAGACTCATATCCATAAATCTGGTTGTGCCACAAATGTCTTGTTAAATATACTGTGGTTTTAATTATCTGAAAGATGATTTCACAGTTGTAACTCCCACTGTTAGTGAGGGCTAGTTGCCTGGTGCCTCTGAGTTACACACCTGAAATTCCTGTTTAATGTGCATACCTGGTGTTGGTAGAGAAAAACTGTAAGGACTCTGTGATTCTTTTCTGCAAGAAAGTTCTTTGCCTGCCTCTACAGCACAGCATTTTAACCTGATGCAGTTCCTGATTGCAGGGAAATGCTGTATAATTTTACAGCATTGGCTGATGATAGATGTTATATACTTCACTCTAGCATGTCAGATGTCCAAACATTTGACTAAGTAAAATTGTTAAAGATGCTATTGTTATTGTGGCTTATTCATTTCTTGAAAGTACTTTAAAACTGAAAAATTAATTCACTTACTAACTGCTAGCGCATTCTCTGAGCACTTCTGAATAGCTGCTGGCTACTGTCTTTGCATATGAAATCCAACACAAAAAAACCCAAGACTATGTCTGTAACTATTTAACTAATTAAGAAAATCAACTATGATTGCCTTTAAAATAGTTCCCTTCTGAGCTGCCACACAGCTGCATATGATGCTGCCAATGTTCAAAGCAACTGCACAGATCATTTCCTGAAAGGCTGTTAGGGTCTTCATCGTTTTTGCTTTCACACCTTTTACCAACAAAAACTGTGTTCCTTTGAGCACTGATTTCATCTTTGGGAAGAGGCAGAAATCACAGGGAGCCAGGTCTGCTAAACAGGGTGAGTGCTCAAGCACAACTGCTTCACAGACAAAGGGGTTTGGGCTGGTGCACACCAACGTTTTCCAACTGAGAGTAAGAAAACGTCTATATTTGAACACATGTCCATTTGTATGAGTGAAGCAATCGAGTTGAGCCTTGTCTCACTGTGACAGGTTAGAACATGTTCTATAACCATCTCTTTTCCTCTTCCCTCCCACTCTTGGTTCCCAAGCTATAGAGTTAGTCTTGACCTCTTGAACTCCTTGACATCTTGGAGTTCAGGAAAACTCATCAATGACTCTATTGGAGATTATTGTACTATAAATCTTTATGGGTTTATGCAGGTAATCTTTATATAAGTGGGCTAGGCTCTGTTGATGGTGTGTCCAAGGCTTTGCAGCCTTCTAAAGTCCAAAGATACTTTAGGAAGTCATTTTATAGACAGTGTACACAATAAAGCATCCTTTGGGACTTCAAAATTGGTAAATAGACCCCTTGGATGAAAAGTTATAAATACAGCTGTATGCTTTTAGCCCTCTGATGTGCCTTAAAGCTTCTTTATCTTAGCTAAATTCTACCTTCTAACTAGTAGTTAGTTGGCAGGAAGGACAAAAGGCTACTAAACCTCTGCAGAGGAAAGGCCTGACGGGTCCTTCACTACTGGGCTGCTCTACAAAAGCTCTGTATGAATCAGGCATGCAGGTTGCCATCATTTGACATGTTTGAGTTCTGCTTAGAAAAAGACGGGTGGAAAATGTGGAAAAAATGACTCAAATATAAAGGCACAACCCCAGTTTCAGCCTCCAAGTAAGTTAAAGAAACCTCAGACTTGCAGAACTCTGCTTTGTGGAGTTTACTGCCATCTCAGGAGAAACTCTTCTGCTGTAAAATTGTGTGAGCAGACACTGTAGATAAGTTGTAACCTAGACAAAACATAACTCATGTTAAGGTAATGTATTTGAACAGTATTTGAACACAAGGACCAGCATAGAAATTTACTTAAGTTCCATGGTTTGGGGGGCATCAGAGAGAAAAGAGAATGTATCTCAATTGACCAAAAAGTGACATGGGAGGAAAGCTTAGTTAATACCCAGGTAGTCTAGGAAAAAAGCAGACAGAGCAGACATCATATAACATTATCATCTGTGTAAAGCATTTTATACTGCCAGTTGAGTTCTTCTGGTTGAAGATATTCCTAGCCAACGCCTTCTGAGCTATAACGATCCTGAGGAGGTGAGGAAAGCTGGTGATTCAGGATAGGACTTCCATATAGCATATTTACAGGCAGAAGATGGAGGTGTTTGCAGGTTTATCATCATAATTTCCCCATGTGAAAGAGTATGATTTATTTATGTTTGATGGCATAATGCATTTTTTTCAGACACATTCTGTAACTCCGAAAATACTGTAGCATGTTTCAAATGCTATTTTTGACCATTTATAAATGATTATATTTAGTCTTTAAAGAGAAGGAAATAGTCTCACATATGGAGGAAAATACTGCACTGCATTTTCCTTTCTAAATAATAGATGAACATTTATAGATCAGTGGCCCTCCCATTAGTTAAATAATAAATAAAGAGATGCATGAGTTTTCTTTCAAATGAATCATTCTTAGTTGCTCCTGATAATCCCAAGCAAACTCAGTTGTTGTGGTGATGGTTGCAAATCTCAACATTGATATCACTTGACCTCACAATCAACACACAAGGGTGTTATTTGCCCAGCTGTGCTGAAAGTGCCATATGTCATGGTCTCATGATTAGTTTTGACTTACATTTTAAAATGAAAAGGCTCCATATAATGCGGGAGCATTCTTCGATTAGCTGCATAATTTTTAACTCTCCTTTCCCTCCTTCCCAATTTTTATTTGTATTTACCAATATTTAGATACCTTAACCTTGAAAGAACAACAGACGACACTAAATAATAACATACAGCTCTGGAATTAAAGGGAGCCCTGCTGCTGCTTGATTTCCATATTGTGTTGCTGGATTACTGATCTTATTCTAAAGACAGAATTTTCATTTGTTTATCTCTTTTTCTTTCTTTCTTTCTTCCCCATTTTACTCGTGCAAAAACACTGAATCTATATGATCACACCACCCTTTGTCACATCCTTAATTCAGTCTTGTCATCATTAATCAGGCTGTTGTCCCTGGTGTTTACCAGTGCGAGCATAGCAAAATGTAAAATAATTGCAGTAACACAGACAAATAAATACAAGAAATTTAATCTGCGTATAAACACAAGGCCACCTGAATAGGTATTGCTCCATTAGAGCAGAGTTAGTTACACCCTTCTGCCCTATTATGTACATTGTACTAAGTATGTTCAGAGAAAACAAGAGGGAAGATGACTACTTCCCTGCAAAGCCGAGCATACTGCTCAAATATGCAGGTAGGTCGCACTGGATGACCATGTTCTTGATCTCACAGACATAATTACTGATAAAATATGGGCAAGTTGATTTGTCCTAAGCCTGTGCACTTAAATCCTGGACCTAGAACATAAAGGTCTCTCACCTTCTCATCAGCTCCTACATAGAAGAGGTAAAACCATAGCAAATTAGGACTGTGTTTTTTATTATCTGCATGAAGAGCTTTTACATGAGTTCTACCTTGTGGATGAATGGATTACTTTCTTTCACCTGATCCACAGTCACAATCCAGTTTTTAACTCCTTTTTTTACCCCTGCCCCTCTGTGCTCCCTACGGACAGGGTTCTAGTCCCACGTGCAGCGGTTAGTACTTCCTCGGACTCAGCATGAACTGCAACACATCCCCAAAACACTGTTCTTGCTCCCAGCCTTTCCCTGCATTGTATTCCTCCTCATTAGTATCTGTATTTCTGTAAGTTTCCCAAAGCATGCTCTACCATGTCAGTGCCGTAATATTAAGAATGGAACTGAACTACCTGTGTAGAGCTAATTAGTATTAACAGTAATTCTGGACAGCAACTGACAAATACTTAGTGCCAACAAAACCCCTTTTATTTCAAAAGGTCACCAGACATTGAAAAAACTCTGTAAAGTACTGCACTTTGCAGTCCTGTCTGCCATAATGCTCTCTTTGCCAATTATTTTTTATAAATAGTGACAAAACATGAAAATGTTTAACCCTAAATTGATACACATAGTCATTTTCTCCATTAAAGCAGTTCCCTTTCTTTTTTGCACACAGTCTGTGTAGGTGTTCAAATATTCAGTCATCGAGCCTGAATCTAGGCACTAGCCAGAGATGACTTAGAAAGTATGAGATTGCATTCCTGAACCACGTGCTCTCCTCCACACCAGAGAAATGAACTGAATGACATGTTGAGCTCACTTTCTTAAGCATGATAATAAAACTACATCTAACCTGCCCTCACAGTGATATTTTACTCCAGCCTTGTCCATGCACGGCCCAGGTCACAGGCTGATGTGAGACAACCTCACTCTAGTTGAGTTACAGGTGTTCACACCAGCCAAACAAGCAATCCCCTCTGAAGCCTGGAAAGAGAGGAGTAGGGAAGCTCCTTTGTATACCTCGCTTCATACAGACATGGTTTCTGCTTTGTCATTTTAGAAGCCTTTCCCTTTGCAGTTGAACAAGTGCTTCATTGTGTGAAATCCTGAGTCCTTTCAAGTCCCAGGGAGCAAGACCATTGAATGGAGGGGAGAATGGGACCTGTAGTCCTGTGACAGTTAGATACTGGCAAACATTTGCTTTGTATCCTGTTTGCAACCTTCACTACTCTTCTGAGTCTCAGTAGATAAATGGTCTGTGCAGTGACCTCTAAGGCTAGCTGCTTCTGGCTGAGTGTTTGGGCAGTTTTGGCAGGAGGCCTCCTCATGGAGAGCTCGGTGCCAGCAACTCTCTTTCCTCTCTGCTAGTAAGCCTGAGCTTTCACACCCCCACTCCCTGCCGCTGGAGTGGTGTGGCAAAGGGAAAGAAGTGATTTCTCAAGTGCTGCTTAAGCCATTTAGCTCGCTTCAGGTGAAATATAATGTCTTTAACAACATCCAACCACCATGCAGTAGCTAGTACCAGTGAGAGAGAATCCCAGTGAAGCTCACAGTAAAAGAGGAAACTGTATGAAACTCCCATGTGAGTCATGCATGCATCATTTACTGGAGGTTTTTTCATGCATTTTACTGGGGAAGGGTGCTGAGGGAGAGTGGAAAATATTTTAGACTCTTTTAATTTTAGATTTCTCTACGCCTGTTTTTTTCACCATATGTAACTTTTCACCTTTTTGTAATAAAGCATACATGAAGAGCAGATCAGATGAAAAAGTGATTACACCGTGCTGTAATGTTGAAAATATGCTTATTCAGCTAAACATGTTTTGAAATACTGGCAGAAAAAGGAGCCTGCTAAGTTCAGGCTGGAAGCAGTTTACATAGTTTCTGAGACTATTTCCTCTACTGTTCAATATATCAAGAACTCTTAGTGCTGCAGCAACTAATATTTTTCTGCCTTTAAAATATATCTGAAGAACAAAAGTTGTTTCAAAGTAATATGAACTATAAACCAACCTCACACGTGGAATTGTTTTTAATCTTAAGTTTTAACATTTAAAAAACACTGAACTAAGTACGGTGAGTGTGAGAATACTAAATAAAAGCACCAACTTATTCTTTTCTTTAATTTTTTTTGCAACTACCACTGTAAGAAATCATACTTCTAGATAATTCTATGCTTGAAACATTTTTATTGCAGAAAAGGCATAAGAGATTTTCCATTACAAATAATAATGCACTAACTCAGAATTTGGCAAGGAGGGAAGATTTTAGAGTAACCTATTATATATTTTGAAAAAGGAAAATGTTTAGTTTAGTAAATAAAGTGCTGAAGTTCATAGTGGATTTTTAATTAATACTTCATTGCTTGTAGCTGCTCTTTTAACATCTCTAACTTACTTGACTAACTTAAATACTGAGGAATACCCTTAAAATGTTGCTTCTTCAACTAAAAATAAAGACGGTAGATTACAAATATGTGAGATTTTTTAAAATTTATTTTATAAGATAGGTCATTGCCCTAAAGGCTTAAGAATCAAAGCCTTTGTCTTTGCTCTGCACTCAACACAGTGAGGCCCACAGTCACAGTCCTTGTACACTACCGTATTATAAATATTCAGTAACTCTGATCACTTCAAACTCCAGTTTCCTTTAAATAACAAAGGAAAAAAATTCTTTTAGGTTTTAAATGGTGAGTGGTGTTGCTTCTTAAGTGAACAGAAAGTACTGGATATAAGAGCTTCAACTTACTTTTTTAAATAATTGCCCTGGTCTTTCCCAAATAATTGCAATTTTCTGTTGATTTTCTGCTAACTGCATGTGCAGACAGATTCAGGCAAAACATCTGTGGTGGCTCTACATAGGATACTTTCCTACATAGCAGTCAAGTTCCAGATGAGTTTTGTCCTGTTTTAAGCTCTGAGATTTTAATCCCTGTTAGCATCTTTCTACAGAAACTGCATACCATTTCATAGGTTCTTCCCATAATGCAAATAAAACATGCATATATGAAAGCTGTACAATATTCTGCTGTGAAGAACAAGCTGAACAAAATTCAATGTATCTTACATTATTTTTTCTCAGTGAAGAAAAAAAAAATCCTTAGATTTTGTAGCTTTAAATCTTAATATTAAAAAAATAAAGGTGGATAAGCCATTTCTGGGCTATGCCGTGCTATGGTTGGTACATTCCCTCAGACTTCACTGGGAAAGATCCATAATTCTCACTAATCTTCACTCAATGAGATTTCATCATAGAACATTCTAAGTAGGTTTAGGTAGGATGGCAGTTTTTGGATTAAAGATAATACATCTTAAAATAGTGAGGTGGAAATATAAAAGCAAATCTAGAAAAGCCAATAAGGCATGAATCATTCAATAAAATAAGATCTAAAGGTAGAATTGTATTATAGTAGAGTTGAAGTAATCTTTGATATAATTTTTTTCATTGCCTGTTAGGTTTTGTATATAAATTCAATAAGTTACAGCTCATGGAAACCGATTTTGATTTGCTAGATTTATACCTGCATGTGAGAGCTTTAGTCACAAGTATATTTAGATTGGGAGCAGAGCAATACAGATTTATTTTACAACACACAATACCAGGAGTCCCATACAAGATTGTGCATGAATTTTTGACAGATGCATCTGTATAAAAGCAAGTGGGCAGAGTGTGCTTGACCACTTTTTCAAATGTCAGAATCACCTTCAAAATGCAATCAACACTGATTTCACTACTCCACCCCATTTTTAATAATTTATTTTATTTTAAAATAGTTCCAAAATTAATCTATTTAAACAAAAAAACACGTGGAATGTATTTTTCAGTGCCAGCATGCATAGTTATGTGGAAGAAACTAATGTCGTGACAAAATGCATAAACATTGTTTATCAAGCAGTCCTATGCTACAATTAAGTTCATAAACAAAAATCCATGTTTCAATAGCAATGAAAGTTGTGGAAAAAAGAAACAAAAGCTAGGAAAGAAGTAAACACTTAACTAGATCAGTCTAAATTTCTGGCTGGTAGATTTTGAGGTTTTTTTAATTCATTCAACAGGGACTGTTCAGGGGAGAAAGTGGTGGTGTTCCACTTCCACTATTTTCTATTTAGGCATCAGCCTTACTTCCCAGGAGCGTGTGTCTTGAACCAGAATGAATACTGCTCTTAGATGGTTTAGATAAGAATATTATGACTTTTATTCAGAGTATAAACCACACTTGAGTAGCTGGGAACCACATTAAGAAGGAAGCTCTGGTACTTTCTCATCTCCTACGCACTTTTTTTTCACTTGCCTTTTCACCCTTCAGAATTAACAGCATGGATCGTAAATACAGCAACTTTAACTCATAGTTTTCCTACTTTTCCTTCAGTAGATCACTTACCAAAATATTTTCCCTAATTAGAGAGTGCAGAGAGGTGAGTCTTTACCAAATAAACAGATTTTTAAAAACAAAACATTTTATCAGAACTAAATTAACATCCTGTATGAAAATGAAAGAGCTGCTTTCACATTCAGGTTGTTTGGGTTTTTTCACTGAAAATGTTCACATGCTAGCCAACAATTCAAGTTGGTTTAGGACATTTCTTCCATGTAAGTCAACTCTTCTTACCTATGACTGCAAGGACTCCAGAATGTGATTTTAACATAGTTTTTTTATCAGTGCATTTCTTGAGAACTTTTATAGGAGTCCTGAGATGAAGAAAAAATGAGAAAAATAATTTTGTAGGGATTGGACTACCTGGACTGCTTCTCTCCTAGAGTAGTTTTTTTCAGCCTTGGTCAAGCTTGCTGTGAGTAAGGTTGGTTTCAGATTATAACACATCATATGAAGAGCATTTCACCCCAAACACTCATCTCTATTCCAGAGAAAATGTTGATCCTCCTATTGGAAACTGTGTTATCAGCATTTTGTCTATTATTATCATAGTTTGAGAGTCATTTGTATCTAGTGTATCTTCAGGCAACTGTTCCGTGCTTCACTAAAGCATACTGCATCTGCTGTTGGAAACTGCCATCTGACCATGCTTTAGTTCAAGATCTTTGCTGTTTGCATCATTAAGCTATGATGTAGAAGCTTATTCTTCAATCAGTGGCATCCTGCCTTTTAGTTTGCTTACCTCAAGGTTTGCTGTTGCAATGAAAAAGGTTCTTACAGTTACATCTCTTTGCAGTGAGTTCTTACAAAATCATTCACCTTAAAAAACAATCTTCTTTTCAAAGAAGATTTAACTTCACAACTTAACTCATATTTAACTTCACAAATCATTTTGCCATGATTTTTCGATTTATCCCACTTAAGAGTTTTGCTTCCATAGCTAGGCTAAAGCTGTACTGCAGTTGGAGTGTCTCAAAGATGCCTGTAAAAATAATGTTGGCATTCGTGTTAATACAGGTTTCTTTGAGTAATGATTTTCAGCTCTAGGCAGTCTTCAGAACTCTTAAAATATTTAAGAAACAAGGATGAAAGTTCAGAAGATGCAGAGGAAATTGCTACTAGAATAACAGTCATCTGAAATAACTACAAATATCTATAGACTTTCCAGAAAGAGCACTATGGCCTCCCCCTGCTGCCCTAGCGTGTATCCTCCCACCTCTGGCAGTGTAAAAACAAATGTGCATTCTCTATGATCTTTTAGTCTTCCTTTGGGAAAAAAATAACTAGGGAAGTTGATGGTACTTTGGCCTGGCAAGTGTTTCTGATGGTCATTTGGTAGCGTGAGTGCTTGCCCTCAGTTCAGAACACCTGAGTTGGTCCATGCGACCACTGAGCAGTCATTAGTTACAGCAGCTGTGAATCATAACCCAGGTGTACTGTATTCCACTTGCAGTCAAAAAAGGGAAGGCTCAGAAGCCCGTTACACCTCTCCCTAAGGCATTACTGCTATTGCCAACTCTACGGTTCAAAACTTATGAGTCAAACCTCTCCCAAATCTTAAGATTTACTTAAAAGAAATATGTTAAAGGACAGAAAATAGTTTCTAAAACTGAGTTTATTTTGTATTGTGTTCTGACACTACAATGCCATAAACCCAAGATTTATTAAACTGGTGTAATGGGAAACATTCCATAACCCCCCGAGCACATAGTATTACTTGCTTTAAAACTCTGCCTTCTAAAGAAGGAGGAGTTGCGTGTGTTTAGCAGGAAAACATTAGGCCAGTTATTTTACTTTTGTTTTATTAACACACTTGGATTATAAATCTGTTAATTTTGATTCCTCCTATTCCCATTTGGTTGTGATGGCAAGCGTTTGACACTGCCAGTAAAATCTAGGGGAAAGGTGCTTTCAATGTACATTGCCAATATATGCAGCACTTTGTAAAGCTGAGTAACTGGAAAAGCCAGGTTCA
Organism: Coccyzus lansbergi; assembly: GCA_033558105.1. Taxonomy (NCBI): domain Eukaryota; kingdom Metazoa; phylum Chordata; class Aves; order Cuculiformes; family Coccyzidae; genus Coccyzus; species Coccyzus lansbergi. The sequence goes on from JAUMJK010000727.1 coordinate 944,248, forward strand.
TCATCTCTCAGTTTGGGCACCCAGTGTGCATGGGGTGCTTGAGCCAAATTCTTAGTCTTTAAAATGTGGGTAGTATCACTCCTTCAGCTCACTGTATTTTCGTGAAGATAAATAAGTGGATATCTGAATAGCGTTCAAGGACCACAATGATAAGAAGTGCCACAGCAAAACCCTGTAACTCAGGCTCTAGTGGGCATTTTGAGAAGCATCCAGTTAATAAGATGTGGAGCTGTGCCTTGCTCAGCAGGGAGACTACAAAATAGAGTAACTGCTAATAATGGTATTGTTTTGCTCCATCCGTTCAATGAAGGTGGGACCAAGTAAAGACAGAAAACAGGCCTTTGAGTGAGAACTGTATCATACAAGGGCAGTATCCAAGAAATGCTGTTGCACAGTGGATTTTATTCATATTTTTTCTGTTTTATTCTATACCCTTTAATCATGTTTGAACAAGATTAACCCTTGTTGTAACAAAACTTTAAAACATATGTGCATGTGTGTGTGAATATGTGTGGTTGTGCACATCATTTTTGGAAGTTGGGAGGGAAGTTAAAAGCAAATTGCATAAACAGAGATTTTATCTTGCAGCAGTCTACTAACATCCAAATGAGTCATCAGAAGGAGTGGAATATTCTGAGCCATCCCATAGTGTCCTGCTACTTGAGCCAACTGATGGCAATAAGAAGATAATTCTCTATTTAAAGTACCTCCACAGAGAAACAACGTAGAGTTGTTGGTGATTCCCTCTTTTCCCTTGCCAATGTCCTAGCTTCTCATCACTGTCTCTCTTCTGCCTGCTTCTACTAGCTCCCCCAGCCAAGAAGTCCAGTTTACTTTTGCAAACAGTCTACACATTTTTTTATCACCTCCAGGGATGGTTGACTCCACCACTTCCCTGGATAGCTTGTTCCAATGCTTGACCACTCTTTCAGTAAAGAATTTTTTTTCTAAACCTCCCGTAGTGCCACTTGAGGCCATTTCCTCTCATCCTATCATTTGTTACTTGGGAGAAGAGACCCACATCGATACAACCTCTTTTCAGGTATTTGTAGAGAGCAATAACATCCCCTCCCCGCTTCCTCTTCTCCAGGCTAAACATTCCTGGTTCTCTCAACTGAATTTTTCCTATTAAACTTCAGCAAGTCCCTAGCAAGCGTGCACAAACTGAAGTTTTGAAATGTTTACATTCTGGCTATAATGAAGCTTCGAGCCCACTTACCAAACAAGCTAACTCCCGTTCTAGTTCCTGCTCCAAATGTGGGGATGCAGGAGCTTCTCAGAGAAAAGGGTTCTGTAATCTGGCAGCATGCACCAAACAACTAATGCTTTTGATAGACTCGTACTTGGAAAGGTCTAAGCCATTTGGCTGCAGATTTTCAAATAAGTTATCCCTGAGGTACACACCTGGTGACGGAAATTTTCAGCCAAACAGTTTGAGTTTGGCAAAGTTTTTAAGCAACTGAAAATGCAGTCTTGTAATAGGAGGTATCTGGCAACCATAACTGTTGGCAGTTGTGTTAGCCCCACCTATAATATTTTTGGATTATTTAATAATGTGGTGAAGCTTGTGAAGGGGGTATTTTCCTCCATTAGAAATCAGTAAGGTACAACTGTGTAGCTTCATCACACTCCTTCAAGCTACAAAGCACTGAAAGATCATTTGAAGTAAAGTTGAGTTTGGAAACACTAGCCAGTTTCCATAAGCTTCCTGTTACTGGGAAACCTTAATTGTAAGAAATGAGGAAAAAAATACATGAAAATTGTTACTGACTTTTCCAGTTTTAACATCCTAAATTATTTTTAAAACATATTTTCACATGTTCTATAATTAATTAAAGTCATACTGATATGTTTCATCCATGCATGTCTGACTGGCCTGTCTTAGCTCCAACAATGTCAGGCTACTTTAAACAAGAGAAAAACAAATACCCAAGAAAGCTGATGATGAACATTTTGACATATGCAACTTTCACTTGTTTTAACAAAATATTTGGTATTTGTTCATATGACTACACTTAGCACACTTCCTAAGAGAGAACAACAAGGTTTTTATTCATTTTAAACCAAGTATTTATTAACATTTTTATAGTTAAAAAATTACATTTTCTGAAGAATTCTTTAGCCTCTAAAACCAAATACAATGTTTAAATAGCTTGTGCCCACCTTTGTTAACTCTTTATGGGCTAGGATTTGCTCAGTTTTCACTTGTTTGTTTCTTAGTTTACTTTTTGTTGCCAACTCAGATGCAAATCATTTGGGTATAACAACTTGTTCCTCATACTGCACGGTAGAATATACTTTATTCTGATCTGTCAAGGAGGTGAAGATTTTCTTGTTGGTGGTAATTGTAGAATGATTTTTGGTAAATTGCCCAGTGTGGCTTCACCTATTGCAAGGCTAAACAGATTACACCCAGTAAAAACTATAATAGAAAGCTGATAGCAGTAAGAGAAACACAAGAACTTGTAATCTCTGATGAGACCACTGGTGTTTTAGCTCTCTCCCCTGTCTTTCACTGGAGCAGTTACTAGACGCTTAGGAGGAAACTGAGGGACTCCAGTGGAACCGGCTGCCCAGGGAAGTGGTGGAGTTGTTCAAAAAGCACGTAGGCATGGCACTGTGGGACATGGTTTAGCAGGCATGGTGATGTTGGGCTAATAGATACATTTGATGATTCTAGATGATCCTGTTTCTATGCATATATTAATATATAAGCGGGTGAAATTGTTTTCTAATACAAATCATCTAGTATATGGCATTAGGGTCCTAAAATAGGGGTCTTATAAATGTATTTGTTTCATTTTGCAGACTTTCCTTTCTGTCTTTGCTCAGAACAATTACATGCTGAATAATACCAGTGTGATTACACCTCATAAGGGAAACTTAGTACCAGGATGCAAAATGAGCATACTAAGGACATAAAGCATAACCAGCCTAATTCATGCCTGGATAAACTCAGTCTTGTTGGAGCTGCCTAGCAAGTAATATTCAGAATTCATATTCTCCACAAAAAAAGGCTTTTTGTAAGTCAATTAGAAGCGCCCTTGGCTTAACAAGAAAAAGAGATAGCTTTAGTTTAGTGCACCATCCCTGTTCATCTGGGGAAAAAAAAAAAAGTTGCCAGTGTTCGCTTCTGCTGTATAATACATGTTAACCACGGAGCTTAGAACTAGGTGATCTTTAAGGTACCTTTTAACCCAAACCATTCTACGAAACTGAAGATGAAAAGAGGATAAATAACCAAACAGATAGAGCTCTTGTGAGACCCCACCTGGAGTATTGTGTCTAGTCCTCAAATTCCCAGCATAAGAAGGGTCTGGAACTGTTGGAATGGGTCCAGAGGAAGGCCACAAGAATGGTCAGAGGGCTGGACCACCTCATATACGAGGGCAGAGAGTTGGGGTTGTTGAGCCTGGAGAAGAAAAGGCTCCAGGGAGAACTTATAGCTACTTTCCAGTACAGAAAGGGGCTACAGGAAAGCTAGGGAGGCACTTTTACAAGGGCACAGAATGATAGGATGAGTGGGAATGGCTTTAAATTGGAGGGGGGGAAGACTGGTGAGGCCCTGCCATAGGTTGCCCAGGGAAACTGTGGCTGCCCCATCCCTGGAGGTGTTGAAGACCAGGTTGGATGGGGCCTTGGAGCAGCCTGGTCTGGTGGGACACATCCCTGCCCACGGCGCAGGGGTGGAACTGGAAGGGCTTTATTGTCCCTTCCAACCCAAACCCTTCTATGGTGGTACGATTTTATGACATCCTGGAGTAACCGAATGCAAAAAACAAAAAAACAAACCACAAAAACCCCCCAACTAAACAAAACAACAAGGGAAGGATGGAAAAACTCAGAAGAGTTAAGCGGGGAGCCGGGGGCAGGGAGCAGTAGGCAGCAGGGGCGCCGGCGACGCACCCAGACTGCTGAATCACGTCGGTCACGTGACCGCCCGCCGCGCCGGACCCGTCCGCGCGCGCCCCCGCACCGCGCGCCCTACCTCCCCCCGCACCCCCCCCCTCCCTCTCCCTTCCCGTCCGTCCCGCACGCTGCCAGGGGCGCGTGCACGAGGGACGCGGCCGCGCGGTGGGGGGGGGGGGGGAGGGAGGGGGAGAAGCTTGAGAGCGCGCAACGCGCGGCGGTCACGTGACCTGGCGGTGGGCGGAGAGGGTCTGGGGCTGCGCTGCTTGGGGGTGAGGGGGAGGTGGTGGCAGGCAGGAATCCACAGCCCTTCCCTTGGCGACACGGAATAGAGAGCCCGGAATGCGTTACAGCTCGGCCTGCAAACTCAGTACTTGTCGGGGGGGGGGGGACACGAGACACCCAACAGTCTGAAGTTTAAAGATCTCTGATAAATTATTGTTAAATATTTTGATTGCTGTATACAGCGCGTTTATTACTCGTCTTCATTTATGTACGAAGATCCGAGGCGCTGCCTGTGAGTTAATCACAGCGTTGCGACGCGAAATATTTTCATAGTTTTGGAGCACTCGGATGAGTCCAAATTATACATTTTACTGGATTTTTAATTGCAATATTTATTTATATAAATAACTTCGTAAATATTCTTTTAACCTCGCTGCATGAAAATAATTTACAATCACGCTAAAATTTATAAGCAATTTTTTTTTTTTTTTTTTCCAAATGAAAAGCTAATGATGAGTGGATTGCAGCGAATTCTCTTCATTAGTTCGTGGCTATTCAGAGCCTCGCAAAAGGGCTCACGTGGTTGCCAAACTACACAAAAATAGCAGAATTAACATTCACTCCGAGTTCCCAGGCACCAGCCGGGGTGGGGAGGCACCCGGCCAGCCCCGGGGGCAGCCTGGCCTGTGAGCCCCAGGGGAGGCTCCCTGCCACCCCCTAAGCCCCCAGGGGAGGGCACCCTGAGACCCCAGGGAAAGGCATCCCCTAAACCCCAAGGGGAGGTATGCCGTGACCCCAGGGAAGGGCACCCTGTGAGCCCCAGGAGAAACACCCTGAGACTCCAGGGAAGGGCATCCCCGAAACCCCCGCAGTAGGGCACCTTTTCAGCCCCGGGGGGAAGCATCCCGCGACCCCAGAGAAGAAGGGCATCCTTCGAGCCCCGTTTCTGGCCCTGTGGCAGGTGGGAAAGGAGGAGTTAAAGCGGGCAGCCCTTCTGGCGCAGGCCTTTCCCTCTTTCGCCTCTTTCTTCTTAATTAATCATACGCTGCTTCGCAATTTAAATATGGAAATGGCGAGCCGTACGCAATTATTAATGAGCCTCCAGGCTGTCCTGTGGCGCTTCAAGACAAGCTGTGTCAGCCCGCGGGAAACAGCATGGCATCTCCTTTCTTGATGTGTGTGAAATTTATGTGCACAAAAGGCTCCTCCTTTATCTATGCGCAAGCTAAATAAATAAATAAAGGCTTTGTTTGCCAGGCTACTTGCACATGACTGTTTTGACTAAACCACTCCACGTTTTTGTAGAGGAAGAAAAAAAAAAAAAAAAGGGGGTGGATGGGGGAGGAAGGAGGAGGCGGGGGGGGGGGGGGGAGGTGGGCACAGTCCCTGGGGCTGCGTTACCTGCTGGACCACGATGCTCATGGGGAAGGATAGGGAAGAACGGGGAGGGACAGGGAAGGATGAGGGGGGATGGGGAAGTGCCTGGGGCTGTGCTCTCTGATGGACCACTGTGCTCATTGGGATGGGGAAGGATGGGGAAGGATGTGGGGCAGAATCTCCGGGCTGTGCCACCTGCTGGACCGCGAAGCTCATGGGGATAGTGAAAGATGGGGATGGAGGGGTGAAGAGGGGGGTGGCGGAGGTCTCTTTAACAAAAATGAAAACACACGCACCCGCAGATCTCGCCCCTCGGAGATACCAGTGTAACGTCGCCGAACACTAAACTTTGCCCTCGGCTGACCCTCCCAGCCCCGCGGCGTGTGGCGCTGCCAGCGCCTGCCCCCGGTGAGACGGGGCGGCGAGGACAACATGGCCGGTGCCTTCTAAGCCTCAGCCGCCCCCCGGCCCGTGGCGGGACGGAACTGCTCGGCTCTCCCGCACCCCCTAACACCCCTAGCCCGGCACACAAGCCTGGGGGGGTGGCTCGGAGGCTGGGTTCGGAGGATTCGGCAGCGGTATCCCTCTATTTGTGTATTTTTAAGCGCCCCCCCTCCCAGCATTAATCTTTTTCTGCCGGCGTGTCAGCAATCTATTCAATGCAGTGCGCGACTAGGTAAAAAGCAGTAACCGGCAACTAGTTTAATTAGTCTGGGGCGGGTTGGTTTTTTTTTTTTCTGTAGAGCCTTTTATAAATGAGGAGCAGACTAAGGTGGGAGGAGGAAGCGAGGAGCGGAAGGGACAGGGACGGGGAATGAATGAACGAACGGTGGGGGATAACAAAGAGTCAGGTGCAGGGCTGCATGTGCGTTGCTGACAGATGGGTTTGGGTGGTGGTTTCTTTTTTTTTTTTTTTTTTTTTTTTTTTTTTTTTCCCAAACGCTCCTGTAGCCATTACATAAGCAAATGGAAAAGCTGTGGAAGCAAAAGCCAGGTTTCTGGCGGCAGCTGTGGAAGAGGCGTGTGCGTTGCATAGGGAAGAGCCCGTGCCTCTAGTGATGGAGAAGGTGGTACCAGGCAGTTCTGCGGGGCAGCAGATACCTTTGACTTTGCTTTTCCCGCTGCAAAACAGCCTGCTGCTTCCCTGGGTGAAGGTAACATCCCTCTTAACGCGTTTTTGGTTGCTTGTGTTTGGGTTTGGGTGGGTTTTTTCTTTGGTTGTGTTTATTTTTTTTTTTCCCCTAGTTTGCCATGTTAGATAAGAGCGTGACTTTGATGTCTTCCTGATGCAGTTGCAAAGCGAAGCAAACCAGGGCAAAGACAGGGATTTCATCTACAGCCGAGATGGGGAGAGGGGTTGGTGGGGGTAAGATCAGGATAAGATCAACACCGCTGAAAAAAATGGTAGGAGAATAATGTTTACTTTTGAATATATGGCCTGCTGCCAGGTTGGCGCTGGTTTTTAGGTTAGCAGAGGTTGGAGGAAGGGCCAGACTGAGGCGTGGCTAGCTGCTGTCAAGGAAAAAAAAAAAAAAAAATAAAAGGAAAGAAAAAGGGCTGCAAATTGCTGTTCTCAGCTTTTTTTTTTCCCCCCTCTCTTCCCCCCCTCCTGCCGCTCTCCCCTGAAAAAAAAAAAAAAAAAAAAAAAAAAGGCAGTGCTGTCTCTTAAGGCTATTAAAAATGATGCAGAATTTTAACCATCTGCTGTACTGGGTACTGTTTGCTGGTGCTGCAAAGCTGTGTTTTTGTAAAGGGAAGAAATTGCAAAGCTTTCCTAATAAAAAAAAAAACCCACAAAAAACAAAATCTGCTTTTTTTAAAAGCATGTAAATATTCATAAAATTGTGTCTTTAAAGAAAGATTATTTTAAATTGTGAATTGACAAATGGGTATTACAAGAACTGAAATGCTTTTAGCCTGTAGTGAAGGGGTTTTTTCACCCAAAGGGACACAGGTGTGCGGCTACAGCATGTACCACTGCTTGGGAAACGTGCGAGCAATGCAAGAGTCAAGACAGGGACAGTGATATAACGGGATGTATTTATAGACTTGTGATATTTCTGTTTTCAAGGCTGTGGAAGCGCGTGAGGTGTAGCCGAATGCAGCAAAGTCACGGCTTGCACTAGACCATCTGCATATATGCAGACAGGAATGAAATTATTTAATGAGTAGCACGGAGACTGGCAAATGACCTGTGGTACTGATACGGCCTCCTGAATTACACGTCCAGTATACAAAGGAAGAATAGTTTTAAATAATAATAGATGGGGAAAATGCTTTTGAAGTGATGCAGCTTAAAGAGGAATATATCAGGAATCTTTTATGTGGGATGCTTAATGTCTCATAAATTAGATTAACTATTTAAGTGCCATGACCAGCAAATTAATTTCAAATAATCATAAATCAGAATGTAATGTTTGTCTGGAGGAAGAGTTAAGAAAATCGGAGGTTACTGCCTCAGAATTCATTAATGAATTTAAGATCAGTTCGCAAGTTATTGGAAAAAGAGATTGTAGTGAAGTGTTTGAGACATACATTTCCCTTGAAAATGCAATTTGGGTTTTCTCTTTTAAGATCTTTCAATACTAGATAGTTATCTAAAGCCACTGGTTATTATTTGTAACTGGGAGGGCTGTATTTTCTTTAAACAAAACATCTACAATCTATAAATGCATGTTAAGAAAGACATTTACTTTCTGAAGCCAATGTAGAGGCCCAGTTAAACCTCTTCATTCAATTTTAATTGAAAAAAATAATAATAAGATTATATTTTAGATGACTTGTCAATCAAGTAAATTTTCTTATTTTTAAAGCTGGAGGTCAGAGGCTGAATTTTGTCATCCTGTGCCTACATCAGAAATAAAAAGGGGAGGGGGAAGAGTTACTGATAATGCAAGTTTATGCACAGAACTTGCTGTTTGTCATTTTATTGCTGCTCAGTAGAGAAAAGAGCCTCTTCTTTTCCCTCTGCTTGTAGGTGCCACATAAAATTGTACACACTATGTTTGCTTCAAATAGTGCCAGAGAAGCATTATGAGGTGTTTAGTCACAGTTTGGATGTGGTATTGGGAGAAAACAGTGCGGGAACTGTGGGGCTAGATTTTCAAGGGAATAGACCTTGTAATCCAAGGCTGCTTAAATCCCAAGCTGGTATCCAGGCAATGCTGAGACACTAAATTCTCTGTTCATTTTTGGTTTGGGTGTTATCTACTGAACATTTTCTTTTCTTTAAAGGTCTTCACTATGGCTGGGGATTTTGGTGTTGTGGTTTGTTGTTTTGGTTTGGGTGTTTTTCTTCTGTTAACTCTAGTTTGTTCCTCTTTGTGCAGAACACTTTGATAAATACAAATACAAACATTTCTGGCTTTTCTGACATGGAATATGTGTATGGGAGGGCCTTGCAGGGGGCTGTTACAGACCAGTAAAATAAGCACACGCTAATATTTTCTCCTACTGGGTATTTGGATTTAAAAGTCAGCGTTGTGTATCAGAGCACTCCAGTATGGTGAGAGGTACACGTATCACCTACTATTCTGCAGAGAAAAGAGATTTGTGAATTAATAAACATGTTTACAAATACTATGCTAGTGTTATTATTCCGTAAGTGAATTGTATTTTTCAGTTTGTGCAAAATACAGCACATGTACTTTATCTAACCCTGCATTATTCAGGCTTTAGGATTTCAAAATTGTATGTTGGAAATCTATTCAGCTGTAAGATTAGAGGAAACTGTGAACACCTTTACTAATAGTGCAAGTGGGTTATTTGTTTATAAGAGTAGTTTTCTGTGGGTGTGGAATTGTACATGAATAAATATGTAGTAGTTGCTGGGATAACATTATTTTGGATTTGGTATTATTTAATACGCTACCTGTAATATATGTTGTCATCCCCTAACACACATCTCAATGTAACATTAATGTTTTTATTTTAATATCTGTTTGCTGTTTCTGCAAACGTAGTAGCATGAAGCTGTGGACTCAGGTTATGTATTTAGTTCCAAATTCAAATCAACAAGCAACATATTTCAATATTAATTCCACAGTGCAAATGATAGCTGAACAATAACATCTTTGTGCACTAGTTTGCAAAAAATGGAGCTTGAGTTGCTGAACTCTAAATACTGTATTTTTGCTTTGTTGTTGAATGCTACAGCTGATTATTTGAAAAGAAGTGAATATTTTTTTAGATACTGGGAAAAGTTTATTTTATCACTTTGTGTTCAGATTCAGTAGTCTCTGGTGAAATGGAATATGAAATGTTTGTAATTACAGTGTCATTTCAGTAATGAATTAAAGCCAGCAGATGATACGACATGCAAACCAGTTTATAACAACAATCAATTTCCATATAGTTCCATCTACTGCCAGATTGTTGATAAATTTGATGAAACATAAGAATAAGGACATGTTGGATACTATTTATTATGCAGTATCACTGACTGTGCTGAGGGTACTGTGAGGTTATGAGGGATACGTAAGTCGAGAAAGTTTTACTCAAGGGATTTTTTTCTTTTTTTTTTTTTTTTTTAAGACAGGGTCATAGTTAACCATAACTGCCTTAGTTTCCAATGCACTAAAGAGAGAAGCCCTGGAAGGTTTTTCTAAGCTTGTCTCATGTCGTAATACTGTTACAAAATACATAGGCTTGTCTAAAGGTACTCTGAAAAGCCCCCAGTTTGTGAATTTTTTCAGTACCAGTGTAAAGTATGTTATGTTAAGTTCTGTAAGAAGATAGAGGGCTTAGTTCTGTTGTCAATATGGAACACTTCTAATGTTGTTTCCTGTGATTTGAATAGAGAGCCATATCAGGCCTACCAAATCTGTTTGACATAAAGCAGAAAATACAGATATATGTGTGCAAATAATTTATTTGTTTCTAATCTGCCTAATTAAATCAGCAGTGCAGTATCTGGTGTCCATTAAAAATGTGGTGGGTTTTTTGTTTGGTTGGGTTTTTTTTTTCCCCAGAGTCTGGCTTAGAAAGGATTTTGTGGTCAGTGGAAAAAAATGAGGAAGAGGAGGGTGTGGCTGCCACTCAGAGGACCTGGCCCTGCACAGGGGCACTTGCTTGTGGAGATGCGGTCCTTCATCGTGACAAAATGAAGACTTCTTTTAGGTAAAACAAAAGTACTTTATTGTTTTTTAATAAGAAATCAAGTAAGAATGTAACCCTGTTATTTCTTAATGCATATTTCTGAAGCATGGTCAGTTATCATCACTTGGGTTCAGTGGCTTTATTCACATCTTGTTTTGTCATAGATTTCTCATATATTTCACTAATAATGACAAAACCCACAAAAATTAGTTCCTGGAAAGTGGTTTGATGTTATGTTTATTCTGAAAATTCAACAAGGGACTGGTCCTCTAGGCTCTAGAATGTAGCTGTACCCACTTCTGGATTTTTATTGCCATGCAGTTTCCTGTAGCATGAGCCCCTGTACCAGCACATATGTGTGTGTACATATATGCGCACGTGTGCACATACACACACACACACACACACACACACACACACACGGTTTTTTGTCTATCATTCCTTATATTATGACAGCAATTGCAGGATCACAAAAGGCTGGAATGAGCCTTTGAGAATATTTTCATGTAACAGTTCTTGAGGGATGAGATTTTGACTATTTCTAGTAAACCTATATGTATTTTTTAAGACATAGCCCACACTTGTTACAAGAGCTTTTTATTAATCATTCTCATTTACAATCTTGATTCTGTGTAACTTGCATTAATGCTGGTTTTTTCCTTCTACTGCTGCAACAAATATATTTGGTAAAAGTGTGATTTTTACTGATACTGTGAGTGCAGATGGAGCTGACAAAACTTCTTCAGCAGTGTAACCACTTAGAGGTGTGGTTATAGAATCTGCTTTCTCATCTCCTGTCTTATATTTGAGCTCATCATCTCTTAATTAAGTCTCCTTATTTTCCTTTGAAGAGCAGCAGTGTGTGGGTTGTGGTGAGGTATTATCACAGTTTGGATGAATTGTTAGCCACAAGACTGAAGGCCAAGTGTAGCAAACCACCATGCAAGTGGCAATAGCCCAGCATCTGACACACATCTTGGAATCTCTTGTAATTATTAAATCAGTTTTGCAAACAATGATGTATGGATGGAAAAAAAGATAATAAAATAAAATAAACAAGGAAAGGGGGGAAATGGAATAAACAAGGAAACATATTTGTATCATAAAACAATATCTTATAATTTAGGTTCTTGCTAAATATGGAGAGAGGAAGAGCAGGTGGCAAAGTAAGCATATATGAGTTTAATTTTTGTAAAAATTGAGCAGAGCATTAACAGTGTTGTATCAGGCTCAGGGGCTAGCTTAGATGATTAACAATTTCACTTTAACTAAAGTGAGCTTTTCTATTCCCTGTTCGTTGCTTTTGACCAACAGGAAACATTTAAAAGTAGAAATTACTGCATTGGATCAAATCCACCATCTAATTAATACTAGGTCTACCCTGACAGTTCTTACAAAGGGTTAATTGGTAAGAGAACGGAGGGAGAAGACAACCAACATTTGATCTTTTTGGCATACACTGTCCTTGTCTTAAAGTGAGCCAGCAAGATCCCTTGGCCATTCCTTTATCATGGCTTTGTGCAAAGGTCTTTATGGTCTTTCAAGCAAACGCTATTTTTGTAGGCTATGAATACAACCGCATTCTTTCAGAATCCCACTGATGTCCCTTAATGTTGGATGTGGCACTGATTTTCACATGCTCACGCTGCACTTTGCAAACTAATATATTCCCATACTTTGAACTTACCTTATTTAAATTAACTGAATAATCCCTCATTCAAGAATGGAAGTAGGTGAGAAAGTCAATCTGATACCTGACTTTCAATGTATGGATCTCTGTTGTGTTCCCTGTTGCTCATGTGCTTGGTAGCATAAATAATTTAATCACTTTATGTCTTCGTATATGGTAGGATTTTGTAAGCCAAATAATTTGGGTCACCTGCCCTTGCACTCCTGTTACTTCTGTAGTTACAATGAGGTAAGGTAAAAAGAACCGTAGATAGCATATACCTGTCAGGGAAATACCTTCGTGGAGAGTATCAGAAGGGTAATGTTTTTAATACAGTATTCTGCGGGGTTTTAAGCACACATTGTGAAACTTGGCTTATTTGACATTGCTGCATATACATGAAAGCTTATTATGATGGAGCCTAGGTATTTTCTCTTTGCTGAGAATGTTGCAATATGATTTCCTCAGCAATTACCAAAACAATATTTACTGTGTTTCACATTCACTCAACTTTGTTAAACCCTTCAGTAACACAAATACATTCCCCTCACTTGTCAATTTTGCCACTCCGTTTTACAGCTGATCTTTCTAGACCATTAACTAAAATTCAAAGCTGATGACAACAGCATAATATCTGCAGGTGACAACTATTAACCTTTTTCTTCTTAAAATGTCTTTTTAGTCCTACATTTTACTTTTGGCTGCTTAACTCATTTTTAATCATGTCTCCAACTTTCTGTTACTCCTACTCTGTTTTCTTTATGGTCTTTATGAATCACATTATCAAAGCCCTTTTGAAAGGCCAAATAAATAATATTTTTTCCTGTGGATGCACTCAAAATTAAAAAGACTTTTTTTTCACTGTTAGCAGTGTTATTTTTTTTCTCCATTATGTAATTTTACATTAAAGTAATAATCTTTTAAAGTAGGTTTTCCGATGGTTTACTGAATGCAAGAATTCACTGGCATGTAATACCAATAGCTTGTGCCTATTTTTATGAAGTCCTACCCTTTCATTCCTCATAGGAGAGTGTATTTTTGTTGGAAAACACTGCATCCAGCCTTGAGCTGCTGCAGAACTCCTGCCTGTGTATGTAGACCTCACTATGGCTCGCCTTTTAATTTATCCAGTTATTTAAGCACTTTCTGGGTTTGTATCTGTTGTTCTTTCAATATATTTGCAAAAGAATTGATTAATGGGATTTGCTGTCTAGATTGACCAGGCAATTTGATCACCTCAGTATTGTAGATTTTTCTACATCTATTGAGTCAGGTAACTTCTTTTTAAACTCAAAGGTACCTTTGGGTCTGTTTGGATTTGTGAGCATCAGAAAAGAATAAGGTGTTATCCAGGAGTATGACATAGGGTCAATATTTCTCCACCTCCAAAACCACTCAAACTATCCAAGAATTTTGTGTCACGAGGTCATGTTTCCTCTGTTGTAGTGTTCTAGAGAAGGAACATCTTATTCCATAACTTCTAGGAGTGTGGTTTTTAATTCCCATCTTGAAGGAAGAGTACTGCTGGTTGGTATGAAAGTGAAAGACAACTGGTAAATGAAAGACTAAGAGGTATAATCCAGAATTTCTGCTGGAAGAAGTAGTGCGTGTACAGCTTTATTTTTCTTTCATACACCAGATCAGGAACGCAGCTAACATGAAACGCTAATATGGTCGTACAGGGTGAGAAAGGGTGAGTTTATTCTTTTACATGACTAAGTATCCCAAGGTCATAATCAGCAGTTACCTTTTCTCTAATGTTTTTCCTCCTCTTTATTCAGTCCCTTTTTCCCAGTACTATTTCATATTTGTCAGACAATTGCTGTTCAGTCTTCTTGTTTCTAATATATGTCAATAAATTGTCCTTATGTCTTTGGTTCAACCCTTACTTTCCCAATCTCCATTTTAAATGTTACTTTTAAGTATATTCTTTTATCTAGTTGTTTGAGTTCAGTGCTTTTGTTTGTACCTCCTTGCCTCAACCTATTACAAAGCTTCCCTCAGTACTCAGACTGCCCTGTCCACCTATTTCTGTACCTAGAGATTTTGTTACTTTTGTTTTTTCCCCCAATGGATGCCTGCCTAATCATTCATGCACAAAAGCAGACTGTTCCCTTTGAAGTCAATGGGAAGATTCAGTAAAGGTATAACATGACAGTATGGTACTCTCTTTCCAGGTAGCTTATTTTAAATACCTGCTGTACATCTTATGGTTTTCCCTGAGTGTTTGTGTTGCACTACATACAGGCTTTCCTAAACTGTCAAGGTTTTCTGACTCCACTGTTCATTTTTTGACTCTTGGTGTGTAATAAAAACCCTACTATTTTCATATTAGATTTTGGGAATCAGCAGTCACTGGAAATAATATTATTAGATTCGGTGGTTTCAGGCACAGAAATGGGCAGGTAAGAAAATGTATATGGCCAGCTGAGTGCCAGCTGAGTCACCTACTGAGTGCCAGCTTGTCACCTACCTGCAGTGGGAGCACCACCCATTGTGGTGCAAACACATGGTTTGGAACTTTGTTCTTTACACTTGGCCATGTTGGAATCTGTTGTGGCCTAAACCCTGTGTTCCCCAGTGGGACATGTATGCTAAGAAGGCTTTCTCCTTTTTGTTTTCCCGATGACAGTAAGCTTCCCTCTTTTTGTGCTGGAGTAAGGAAAGATCAGAAACTGTAGGAGTAAGGAACAGCGTGATGGGTGAAGAAGGAAGCGATTCTGTTATTATTGGATTTTTTTTCATTTATGTGTTTAGATCCTTTTAAAAACACTTGAAATGCATGTGTTTCTGCTGTGAAGAAGCCTACAAAGAGGGAAAGTGACTGCTTGAATGTCCTTAACAGGAGTGCAAAGAGTCTTCCTTTCTTTTCCACTCTGATGCTTGAGGATGCAGGGCTAGCAGAAGAGATATGAAGGGGCAGAGCATAGTGGCGTGCATGCAGGCTGGCTATAATGAGACCCTAGCTTGCCACATTTTATGAATTAATTAAATGTTGCTAGAGACTAGAAAGCCAAGTATCTAAGAACTGAAGGACACCCTCTCTCCCTTCGCTTATATAATCCATACAACGAACTGTATTATGGTGCTCTAGAACCTTGTTTTTTGGAGTCTGGCACTTCTGGTCCTCCTTTCATAGTTGCTGGCATGATGGGTGAGCTGGTACTAATTACAACTGCGTTTAGCCCCTGTGGGGTTTGTCTGCGGTGCTGAGTGCCCTGTATGAAAACTTTGATCAGCTTGGACCTATTTAGTCTTATTCCTGTTATTTTCTTCTGGAACCTTTAGCAATGTTCAGCTTCATCAAAAGTACTCCTGTCTGAGGGTGGAGAAGGAAAAATGTCTTAGTCTAGGCCACTCCCTACCACATGCTCTTCTTCACCCATCCTGGCTCAATAACTGATGGTAACATCTGTATCCCAGTGAGTGATTTCATCACAGATGAGGAAACCAAGGCACGAAGCAAAAATTGGGATCAACCAGAAGGCGAGTGGCTTAGAGGCGAGAATGGAAGGGATATAATGCAGCATGCTGTCTCCTGTATGTTAAGAATACAGCTTTGCATGTTTCAAGAGATGCTTCTGTTAATATATTTCACACTAATAATGATGTTGTATTATAAAAAAGCTGGTAACAGAAAGCTTAAGCACACAAAAAAGTGCTTATTTAGCGTGACTAAGCCTGGCTATCAGCGTACATGAATTCTCATAGGCACCATATTTTCCACGTAGTTTTTCCTTGGTTCTTCTTTGCAGGCAAACCATTCTGGAGGTAGCAGTTGTCTGCAGCAATAGGCAACTTTTATGCCTATCCATATACTACAGGATACTTTTAAGATTTGCATATATAATCACTGCAAAGGATTTTACTTTGTAATAACCATTTTAATACCCAAACAATTTTATAAAACAACTCATAACTTTTCAAAAGTTGATTAAAAAAATTGTAGTGAGGTGGTAGTGTCCGCTTAAAATATTTTTATAACTTTAAAAATAACTCCAAAACAGCTGTCTAGCTGGGCAGTAATTAACCTGGTATCAGGCCGTATGGAGCTCACTCATACTTTTGCTCGGGAATTAATGTGCCATTGAACCTTGGCAGCTTAAGGTGTCTCTATTTTCAAGGGGGGGTAGGAAGGGAAATCAAATGATTTAGTGACTGAAGAGAGTTGCGACTTGCCTGAGCTCCATCCCTAGGGATATGACCTTTTTAATCCTCTTTAGTTAATGTATTGGTGATCTTTACTTAGGCAGAGTAAACAGTGCTGTTCTGAACAAAGGGGAGGTCATGCTTCCTGCATTACACTCTGACCCCGAGGTCGCGGCCTTTGTTCACTTCTCAATGGGAATTGCTCTCTGAGGGCCACCACAAAATGGAGAACTAATTTAGGCACGTGCTGGCAGAGAATGGCAGAGTATCAGGTTTGCCTGCCCCAACCTCCAAGTGCGCAGCAGTCACGGCAAGAGTAAAAGTCAAAGTGCTTCAAAGAGGATGTGTTAGCTCTTTACTTACCCATGGCTGTGGCGCTTAATCCCTCATTGGACTAAATATATTGCTCGGGTCTTCCCCCTGTGCTGACAGTAATCCATTTTCTCTGTTCACAGTCTTGAAATGTTGGGGTTTTTTTTCCCCTTGCTGGACTTTTCCAAATGAAGAAGCTTAGACTACTGAAAATCAGAAATTTTTTCTCTTCAAAGAAAGAGAGAAACCTCTTGAAAATTGCAGCATTAAGCTTGGGCCTCAGAGGTCTCAAAATAAGCGTTGTTTCTCAGCCTATAAGGAAATATGATGCTGCATCCCAGCAGTTTGTATTCATCACCTTTTTCATGACATTTTCTCTGTGTTGCACCAAGTAAATATACACACATTCACGCAGAGTCCTGAAAAGCTGAGCATGGTAAGTGTGGGGTACTAAGCCAAAGTGAACTAGGATGTCCTCACATTTATTATGAATTTTATGCAAAAATGCTGATTTCTTTGGCTTCAGAAGTAACTGGTGGCAGAACGTGATGCATCTCATTTTTTAGTTGCTGTAACCAGGGAACATATATAAACATGGTAGCTGAGATAAATCACCTGGAAAGCTAGTGTATAGAAAATCACCACCTTTCACTGAAAGGCGTTTATTGTGTTTTTTAATATATACACTGTTCTTCACCCAACAGTAAAATCTGTGAAATACAAGAATAGATCATAAAATAAACTGTAAGCACCTCTTCAGTCAAAATACTGCTTCTCCACATTTCTTCCTTCTATCAACAAAAAAAAAAAAAAAAAAAAAAAACCACAAACCCAAAAACCTTAATTGCTGATGACAGCCAAGTTGTGTAAAACAGCAGGGTTAAAACAGCACAAGGGTTGTGTGTGTACTGGGGAGAACTTAAAGTGTTGGCATTACAAAAATAAAGTAACACTATGATAGTAAGCTTTGCGGCTTCTGTGGCTGTCAACATGAATAGGATCAAAGTAAAAAATGTGTATGATCGTGGATTTTAGCTCTCAGATTTGGGTATTTCTGGGCTTACTGGTTCTTTTTTTCATGTTTTATGCCACTATTACTGCCTGGAAGGCTACCAGATTGGTATAATGGAGTATCGAGTATATTCACTTCATGTTAATGCTGATTTAGGGAACAATCCTGCAAATACTAGTTTCTGTGCTGTTTACAATTGTGTTCCCCTTGACTCCTTTTAGACTACTCCTGTAAACCATCTCCTGTAAACCAAACTTCTCAGCCTGTCTCCTGTGTACACCTGTGGGTGCCTCTTGTGTCCAGCCCTCCCCTGTGGAGTGGGAGGCTTAACCAATGTTGGAAATGGCTCAGTTGTGCCCAGGGGTCGGGAGGAGTGCATGGGCAAGAGATCCCCACCACCTCCACCTTGTCCAGAGCATCCTTCTTCAGAGGCTTTGCCAAGGCACAGGGCAGGGCTGGACAGAGAGCCAGAGGTGGTGCTGCTGCATTCACTATGCAGTTTGCCTTCTGTACTAGTCTTTTCGCTCTGGAGAAGACGGCATGCCACTTAGCTGTTGTAGACTTCCAAGCATTGTTTTTCTCTTTTTCCTGTGTTGTAATATGGATTTGCCTGATCTAGAATAGTGTCACTCTGTTGTGTGTAAGATAGAAAAATGTTTGATTCTCTTTCCTCATTTTAATTTGTTTTCTTTGCATTCAAATAATTTAAAGTAAAATATTACACCTTTGCCTTATTTTCCCTGGAGTTGTACTACTTAAACAAACACTTCCAATCACCTTCTCTTAAAGTGCATTCTGCAATACAGCAAAAAGAACCTGTTTGAACAAAAGAAGTGGCCAAGCAACTCATATATCATTCCAGTCTAATGAAAACTTGCATTCGAAGCTGAGCCAAATGTGAGCAGCAGAGAGTTAGTACATGAGAAGCAAGTGACACTACTTTCAGCAGTACTGAAATCAACCCTTCTGTGTCCTTTGTTACTCAGAATTTCCAAAGTCCACAAAGTTTAGGTTTTAATGGAAGCCAGTGGGGAAAGGTATACCTGCTATACTCATTATCCAATAAAAATAATGTTGTTAGGTTAGCATATGTATAATCCTGCTTGTGTTAATTAGTTATAATGAATATGCTTACTAATGAAAATGCAAAGTCTATCCCCTTTCACTGTGTGTTCTTCAGTCGTAGTATTTTGTTGCTGTTATCTATAGGATTTTAAAGACTGAGGGGAGCGTCAAAGCAATGCCAGTTGTGTTCATTTTTGTTTGGTTTTATTTTCCGTTGAAGCACTGATACAGTTGTGCTTTGTTTGGAGGTGATGAGCTGCAAGAGAATTTTAAAATGTAGGCAGCTGCTTAGAGAAAGGGAAAAAAAAAGAGAAAAATAGTGAATACTCAGCCAGTATTAGTATTCTAAATTATTGCTTTTCCCAAAAATGGATATTGGAACTTCGCAATAAATAAGTTTTGCAATAAATAATAAGGACTACTTGAAAGGAAACCTAATTTTTCCTGAGTGTGCATGTCAGCTATTTCAATATACAATATGATAATCTAAGATGATGTGGTTAGAAGTGCCGCTTCTGAAAGCTTCATAGTAAGTGGGGCCTTTTGGAGATTTTTTACTTTGGATGTTTCTAACTCAAAAAAAGAAAAATTGTTTGGGTTTTTTTGTTTCGTTTTGGTTTGGTTTGGGTTTTTTGCTTTACTGTTTAAGAAAGAGCTTTGTCCCTGGCAAAGTTTAGATTAATAGAATGGACGGACAGTAGTCTATTCTGTGAACTTAATTCCTCAGCGTTACTATTCCAGTGTTTTCTCTAGCAAGTGTACCTAGTAAAGCTTGCCGGTGGTTAAGAATTTTTTCTGATTTTCTAGACCAAGTTGTTATTGAAATTAGAAATATGAATTATTGTATTATTTTTCTAAATTTGCTTTATTAAAAATTGTTTCCAAATGTGACCCCTGCTGTGAACACTAAGTAAGAACCATTCATAATTAACAACCTCTTCTGTTAATCAACTGTTGTACTGTCTATTCTGCTTTTAGTATTAAGCCATTTCTATTAGCCCACTTATTTCCTTGATCCTTTGGATAATGATGTGCAATATATCAGTTTATCTAAGGAGGAAAAAAAAAGAAAAATTAAAATATAGTCTTATAGAACATGGGTTTAGTCAGGCTTCAGATGTACTATGGAAATTACAGAGTCTGTTCCCTACTTTTTAAAGATAAACATTAGCCTAAACACCAGCATGCTGGATATATATTTAAGCCCAGTGTAACTCAGCAAAATTCATTTGGAGCAATTGCTTATTTACCCAATTTGCCTTCTTGTAAAATCTCTTCTGCCTCTTTCCATTGAATACTTGAATAAAAAGAAATACAGGATAACTTCAAAATGCTGCATGGATACAGATAACTGCATTCTGTACATTTATGTGTGTGTGATTTTTACATTAATACTAGGATAAGTAGGCAATACAAAACAGACTTCAGCTGCACCTGTAAAAATAAAAAAGCTATTTCTCCGTGAAACAGCATTGCTGTATTTTTCTGCAGTACAGCAACACCTTCCGTATGTTTTCCACTAGCATTATCAGCTTTGGGGAAAAAAAAATGCAGAACAGTCTCAAAAT
Source organism: Coccyzus lansbergi (assembly GCA_033558105.1). Lineage (NCBI taxonomy): Eukaryota > Metazoa > Chordata > Aves > Cuculiformes > Coccyzidae > Coccyzus > Coccyzus lansbergi. The sequence goes on from JAUMJK010000727.1 coordinate 964,631, forward strand.
GGCATTCTCTGTTAGGGAAAGACAAAGACGAAAGCTGGAATAACAGTAATAGTTCCAGCAAAAAATGACCTTTTCCAGTAAATATCCAATAAATTTCTTAGACCGATTAAGGTTTTGGCCATTAACTGGTCAGTAAAAGTCAAGCAATAATACATTAAATCTGCTATTCCTGTAAAAATATTCTCTTGTATGTATGGGATACACACATGCTCATATAGCAAAAGGATAAGTACATTAATAAAGCAAAATTGTGTTTTACATGTCCCCACACTGAATCTAAAGTATCTATTTTCCTTTCTCCTCTGTGCTGAAAACCCAGAGCACGGCCAGCTTGGTGCTGGAATAACGTTTTGCTGTACGAGTACTTTATTAGCCAAAATCCCTGATCTTTCTGTCTCTCTCCCTGATTGTTTCAGGTCTCGTGCAGGAATGAGGTCTTACATTGAGGTAGTCAGAGAGCAGTCAGTTGTGCATGTGGAGATGAGTTGTTATGATAATGTTGAAGATCTAAAATTACTGCTGATGTAGTGCTGTTACGATCACCTTCTTTTGTGTATTTCTTGCTCTATATTTTATATATATTGAGATGCTCTACATGACATGTTTATTTGTATCACTAAAAAAACCCAAAACCTGAACGATGCCTTCTATGATTTTTCCCATTACAGTTCAGATGTAACCCTTTGTTAGTTACCTTCAGGCTGCATTATTAAAATATTGTGATTCCTATTGAGCCATATTATACAAACAGAATATTACTGTAAAGTCTTACTCTAATAGTAACCAGACTTACTGGGCAGTCATAACCTAAGACCATAAATGCATACACACACACACATACATGTCTGTCTTGTGTATAGCTCTACCCTGGTTGCACACAGCACACACATGTGTGCAAGCACACATGTGCGGAAGAGATGAAGCCTGTGATCGTGTTAAAATGGGTGTTGGGGAAGGAGGAATTGTTTTATTTTCTAACAAATAAATGGTGGTATTAATGTGGGCTTTAGATGACAACTTTGATTTTGATATTTGGCTTCAAAAGTTTTTGAAAAGCAGATGTATTTCTGATTGACTCAGGGAGAGTTCTCTATTTCAAACCAAGTCTCACTGTCCTGTTGCCAAGAGGCAAAAGCCTCTTTGTCTTCCCCTCTACACAATTTTCTTACTAAGTTACTTGTTTGTCCGCGAAAAAAAACACTACGCAGTTCTTGAAATTTTTGATGGACCAAGAAAAATTAATTGCATTATGTTTCCATTGATAACATTGTTGAGAAATATAAATTTAAGAATTGCTCTTTTAACATTTTGGTGTTTTTATCCTCCATCTCCAGTAAAATGCATTTTTGCCCTGGAAAAAATGGTTAAATTTGAAACTTGAAATTTCCCCAGACTAGTCACTAATACCTCTTGGGAATTCTCAGCATTCTGAAAAGGAAGTGTTTTTAAACAACTGAAAAACATAGTTCACTGAAATACTCAGGGAGCAGCTTTTCAAATTCAGCCATCCCCCCACACACCTTTTTTTTTTTTTTTTTAAGGTGATGCCAGTGTTATCATTCATGTTGCACTTTATTAGTGTACACAGCATAGTAACAACTCCATTGAAAAGCTTCCTTATGAGAGTGTTAGCACTGGTTCCCATCAGGTTGTAACAAACCTCATTAAAATAAGCTTTATTAAATTATGGGATACACTTACTCTTCATCTTTTAAAAAGCAAAATGAGAAATTACGTAGAATATTTTGCAATAAATTTCTGCATTGCTGGCAACACCAGAATGAGCCTCTCTTTAAAGACTATTTCACATGCCACATAACGTAAAGGTACTCTAATGTAAAGGTCTGTTCTTTCTGTGTGAACAGAAACAGTTCCTTTCAGAGTGCAATGCTGAGTTGAGGCCTTGCTGCTGTTGCATCTGCCTGGGAGTCCGAGAGACGTCCCTCCACTGCTGCAGTTGCTGAAGTTGGTGCAGCAAGTTCGAACTTCTGAGGCACACATCCTAATGTCATGCCTCGGTCCCAGCCTGCGTTTGGTAGCGGGGTAGTTGTCCCTTCAGATTTGCTAACATCCTTTCTCTGTATACTCTGTTGGTTTTGTCAAATGTGAAATGTGTGTGTACAGATCATGGAATGCTTAAATGGATCTCTCTGTGGGAATGCATCTTTCTGGACAGAGGAAATACAGGATCACATGTGTGTGTGACATTTTGTTTACTGGAACTGAAAAGTAGCAGAATACTGTTAAAGCTGAATTTGTAAATTTAGACATCCATTCAAAATGTAAGAAATTTAATAATGCAAGTGTGACAACTTTAGCAAGTATAACATGACACATGGAAAGAAAAAACTCAAATGATTCCCAGGAAGACTCTCCATGGAAAATTCTCCACAAATTCTGTGAAGTATTGAATTGAAGATGGTATTCTTTTCTTCACAAATATAATTTATACCTGCAACTGATATAAGAATGAAGAAGCCTGAATTAACTGTCCAGGCAAAAATGACTTTTCTCAATAAGATTATACTTCTCTCAACATGATATTTTATTTTAATGACAATAATGGGTCAATATTGTTCATGTTAGGATTTTTTTTTCAAGAAGAGGGCTTTTAAATTTACTAGTGCCAATACACACTGCTACAGTTGTATGGGTGTGTATATATATATAGACTATATATTATATATATGTGTATATATATATATATGTATGTATGTGTATATATATATATATATATATGTATATATATAGACTATATATATATATATTAGATAGGAATGGTTGGACTAGAAGATCCGATGGGTCCTTTCCAACCTGGTTGTTCTGTGATTCTGTGACTAGTACTTTAGTTAACTAAGATAGATGAATCTAAGGTTATCTTACATACCATATATTTTAGTTTTAATAGGCTAAAGAAAAATATTTAATTGAACCATAAAGCTGAAGATGGCAATATAAAAACAGATATGATAGTCAGTTCATAAACAGATTGTGTCTGTATGAATTCTATACCTACAACCATTTTGCATTAGGTAGCTCTGTGTACCAAATAACTGCAACTATGCTATGAACGTATTTGCCATAATGGACATCCCTTTTAATTTTCTTACAATTTAGGCATTTTTTTCTGTCTTTACTAGCATCTCACTACCAAAAAAGCCACTGAGGAATTTCTGTTGTCTGTCAGTCTTGTTCTCATTACAGTTCATTTTGTTCAGGGTTGGAGCACTCTATTGTAATTAAAAAAAAAAACAAACCCTCTTGGTATCACAGAACTTGGTCATTGGACAATTACTGACTAGTTTAAAATCTTTTAAGTAATTTATAATATTTTAATTCCCCTTTTAGACAGAAGAAATTTTCAGTTTTCATCATGTAGATTTGATTACTTTTTGCGGCTTAGCATTTTCTAGAAATTAACTTTTTTTTTAACAACGTTTTATTTACCTTGCTTTTTGCTCCTTTATTTTTATTTTTCCTTTCAAATTCTCTCAACGCCTCCCCCGCCACGGTAGCTATTCCTGCAGGGTTAAGCAGAGGTGTCCACTTAAATAAACAGAGGGCAGCGAGTTTTACAATCCCTACCTTGTGGATCCTGGGAGATAACTGTTGCCAGGACAGAGCTGAACTCGACTCGCCGGTCCCTGCTGCAGGCAGAGCGGCATCGGATGCTCAGAGCCTCGCGGGCTGCTTGGCACGGGGGGAGCCTGGCGTTTGCCCTGGGCAGAGGAGGGGTGGGCATGGGGGAAGGGGCTGGATGGGGTGCTGGGCAGGGGGAGCGGCGTGGGACAGCCGGGAAGAGCCCGGGAGAGCGACCCGGAGCGCGGAGCTGCCTTCTCTGCCCTGTACGTGACATCTCAGAGCCAGGCTGGCTGCGCGGCCAAGTTCAGCTGCGTTTCCAGGAAAGCAGAAGTGAGCTGCACGGTAGCCGAGCTCTCTGCTCATCACCAAACTCTGCCACTGCCTAGGTTGCAGCTTGCACCTCCTTCGCAAACGTGGATTTGCAGCTGGGTTTGCCTTCAGGAACTTTGCGGCGTGCTCACGGTAAAGGAGCAGAAGCCAGTAAATAAAACACTGTCCTAGGCTTTGATATGCTGCTGCTGATGTGAGTTTTCATGAGTAAGCATGGCATATAGGCAAAACATTAATACCGTCAGTTTCAAGTGTTACGTCTGTACGGTAAAGAAGGAGCAAAAACATAGCTGCAAGTTAAAATTGTGTTGGTAACACCCTTTAAAAAACTGCTAATGCCATGCACTGTTTAATGCCTCCTTTCTTTAAAAGAAAAAAAAAAATAAATAAAACCCAAAACACTTGTCCTACTGCCAGGCTTTCATTTGTGTTAATACCAGTTTAATGCCAAGTTTGCTATAAAACATTACTGTTAAAATACAGTGTATTGAAGGAAGCGTTTTTGCTAAATGCTTCATTGTGTGTCAAAGGGAAGAATGTGGAAATATATCCATGTTTAGCTTGGAATCACTTATTTCAGGATTGTCTTTGTTTGGAATTTGAATGTTCTTCCCCCCATAATTTAATACACTACTGATCCATTGCAATTAACATGAATTACTCAGCAGTAGAATAGAACTTTCTGAAGTGACCTGTGCGATGTGTAGTTACTCTCCTTTTTATTAAGTGTACACCAGCTATAAACCCAAAGATCTTCTTTGGGCCCTTTAGAGAAAGATGACAAGACTGTTTTGCTATTATTATTATTATTATTATTATTATTATTATTATTATTATTATTATTATTATTATTATTATTATTATTATTATTATTATTCCCTGGAGAGTGTTTTTAAAAGAAAAATCTCTTTAAATATTAAGTAAAGCTGATAAAAATTTAAAAAAAACCACACCAAAATATGAATTTATACTTTTCTGGATAGCTTAATCCTAAAAAAATAATATGCTTGATTGGATTATTTTTTAATTATTTATGTACCTGATCATTTTTTTTTAACATTTCTAGAGGTTGTCGGATTGGAAACAACCCTCTATTGAAAACGAGCCATAATATTTAGAAAGAAAAAAAATAGATCTGCTTAGAGCTGACCTTGGTTTTATGCCCGTATCACATAAAACTGAGATGAAAGAATAAGACATATCACTCTGAGTTAAAATATAAGGAAATTAATTTGTGCATAGCAGGAGTACCTGTAATGGATTTTGAATAGACAGAACTTGTGATAAGGGGAAAGAGGTTATAAAATTATGTAATAGTATAAATTGCGGTGTGAAAATATTGGCTTATTACTATTTACATAACTTGAACTTACATGGGTACGGTGAATCTTAAAAAAGTTCTTCCACTTCCTTTTTTGGAGTTCCATTTTTATTAAGTGAAGCTTACAAGTTGTACTTAACTTAATTGTTTTCCTCTTTCTTTATTTTTTAGTACTGCGGTAACCTAAACTTAGATGACTTTCAATCTTATTTTACAACCGTGGTGACAGATATAATGCATTATATATCTCCTTGAAGAACGATAACTTTCAGTGAATGAATCTGAGCCATTATCCTGTAAAAGCGATGCACTTTTAACCCTCCAACTGCACAAGAATTATCTAAGTTATGAGACCAGTAAAATCAGAGATGAAACTTGACTGTTTTCACACTCATACAAAAAGTGAGAAAGGAAAAGATAGATAGGGAGAGCAAAGTACAAGGAGTTCTGTATTTTCACATAGAATGTACAAAAATAAACAAGGAGCTAAAAACAGCATCTGGGGGAAAAAAGAGGGAAAATAATTTGAAAAAAACTATTAAATGCCAATAAAATGCTATCAACTAAGCTATTCATATACTTGAGTCTGATCCCTCCCTAATACAGAGATCTGTCTTTTGTATTACAGTGGCTTTAAAAGTTGTTGAATGCACTATCGCATATAATCTCTTTTTTTTCTGTGTAGGGTTAATATTCTCATCTGTGCGTATTCTGTTAAAATAAATGCTATCATGAATGTCATGCCACTATTTTTAAACAAAAATGATAAGCGTTTTAGCTGGACATTATGGCTGACTGCTGCAAAGTCTGTTATCCATAAATTTTGCTTTTGCTTTTTAACCACCCAGAATTTATGCGTATACATCCTCTGCATCCATAGTCTGTATGCAGTAGATACCAAAGTTATTGGAAGATGTCAGAATTACTAGGTGTCATTTTATTCAAATAAAAATTTGTGGGAAAGTTACTGTTTAAATATCTTGTCAGCTACATCCTAATAATGCCTAGTATGCTTTCACTCTAAATCCCTAAAAATATATATTAAAAACATTTTGTGGTTTCACACCATTATAAAAAACAAAAGTCGATAAGGGTAAACCATAAAATATATATTTGGCTCACAAAAGAAATGTTTATTCTCAGAAGAGCAGTGCTTGAACATTGTCTTGAGATCTGAGGCTGGATAAAAATGTGTAGCAGAGGTTCTTAAAATATGCCACTGCTGTAGTCGTTCAAGAAGTGGCAAAGCCAGCCAGTTTGGAGAAACCCACATGTGCTACCCTATGCTTTTCTAGACGTGGCTAATAGTGGGCATTTTAACAGAGCAAATAGGATTAAAGTCAGGCCTGAAAACAATGAGATTATGTATAGGTATAAAGTATTTTTTATCAAATATAGAATATATTCTTAGTAGAGCTTGCTTTTGGCAGCTTACCAGTTAGGCAGAGCATGGAATTGATTTAATATTACAAGCTATAATATATTATAAATAGTATTAAGTCTTTGCCACTATCTGTACCACAACTGAACACTTAAATCCTGCATTTTTTAAAATTACCTGGGTTTATTTAAGGAGGAAGTGCACGTTGGAAAAAAATAAATTTATGACTCGACAGACCTCTCTGCTCCATTTTACGGGACAGTGCATTTTTAAGCAGAAGGTTGGAGAGCATTTTTAAGCAGAAGGTTGGGATCTGAGAGTTGCAAGGGATAGAAACTCACATCTACTGGTTTACATTTTCCATTACTTTTTTTTTTTTAACTTTTACCTCATGATCAATATTTAGAGGAAAAAATCAATAAATATTCTTTTCCCTGAAGAATATTTTACGAAGTCTTAGAAACACATGGTATTGACTTTCCCAGTTAGTTGGAACTGCCTAGCTGGTTTGAACGTACATCAGAAAAAAAAGCAGTGATAGCATAAGCAAAACAAATATTAAATGAGAGGGACAACTATGACTTTCCTTAAGTAACCATGTAATCCCTGTTTTCTTATGGTAACATATTTTCCACAAAGAAGACTCTTCAAGGTTGAATTCTGTACAGTCTCCTCCTCCCTCCCCCCCCCACCCCCCCCCCCATTTAGAGCAAATCAAATGCTTGACAACGTTTTTTGTTAAGAAATCAAGTAAAAAAAAATTTGAATATACCAATAACAGAAAAAGTATATATATTTTTATTGCAACAAGGAGATTTCATTGGTTGAGTGAAATGGCGAGATGTGACGCAAAAGGACACTTGGACGGGTAGAAATGCTGATGTATGCCAAAGCAGGCGTACCAAGAAATGCTGTTGCTATGAGAGAAACAGAAGGAGAGAGAGGGAGATCGTGAGAGAGCAAGTTGTGGAGGCCTTATTTTTTTTCCTTTTTGGCTTAGAGCAGAGAGGCTGCAACACCTCCCGTTTCTAGGAGGGAGGGTTTAAAAGCTTTCGGTGGGTACTTTCATGAGACTGAGTGTTTAGAGGAGGGGAGGAAGGCAAGAGAGATGCAGGTCACCTTAGAGTACAAAAGCAATTGGAAAGTAGGAGTAAGAAAGTATGCACTAAGGCAATGATCTGTGCTATGATAGATATACAAATTAGTATGACAGATGAATCAGCTTAGCTCATTATCCACCTGATAGTATTAAGACTTAGAATTCAAAATTACAAAATTAAAATGCACGCAGACACAGACAGACATATATTTATAATGACCCCACCTTTTCAGCTTATGATTTATCCAGCTGGGATACCGACGTCTCTCGTGTAACATTCCTAAAGAGCTGTAATAAATTCACCTTGTGAGTCCATTAGCCAGAAAAGGGGGGAAATAATTTGCAGGATTTTTTATTAGTATTATTTTCTTTTGACTCTCTTCTTCGGCAAGAGGGAAAAAAGTTTGTGCTATGAACTTAGCCTAGCAGCTTCTGGAACGTGAGCCAAGAGGGGCAGGAAGTTGTTTTACAATAGCGTTACAGTGATCCGCCACAAATGGAAAAAGCCAAATGTTGGACTCTGCAAAGAGAAAAAATATCCTTCTTCCCCCTTCTTTCCCTCCTTTTGCCCTTGAAGAGAGAAAAAGAAAAAGGCACGTCAAACTAGAGGGTCTTATTCTTTTTTTAATTACTTCTTGGAAGTAATGGAAAAATTATCTGACTTGCATATTCCATGGCAAGCACGAGGGAAAGAAGTATCAAAGGGACGTTTAAAAAAAATGCACTTGGTAACTAGCAACGGGACTTTTGGCACAATTCCTTGAGTTTGCTTGAGGTTATGGATGGGGGATGGGAAGAAGAAAAGCAAGCAGTACGTTTTCTTTAAAAAAAAAAAAAAAAGGGAGGGGGAATGGAGGAGAAACTATATAAAACTTTTTTTTTTTTTAAGGAAATGCGTGTTGATCCTCTGAAGCTGAATCCTCAGGCATTCGTGGCCCGTCTTTGCAGCCCGATATGTTTTTTTGCGAGTGTGTGTAAGCGCTCTCAATCCAACAGCAATCATGGCAGCTGTTTTTCTTCCAGCACAGCAGTTGAGCTGTCTCGCCCAAATGCTTATCAGCTTTTGACTCGGTGCCAAGAGAGTTATAAGGGCCAAGCAGCCTGAGCTGGGCTGTGCAGCTGGTTTAGAAGTAAGGGCATGAGAAAAACACAATCAACGATGACGGGGGGGGGGGTGGGGGGGTGGGTTTGTCACATACTGTATTTTACTTTTGCAGGCTTTGAGGGGTGAGAGTGGTTTTTATGTGCGTGCTATTTCGTGGTCCTTGCGGACTGCTGAGCTACAGAGAGACGTCGAGGTGCGTGTGAATATAAAGAGAAGCCCTTTTCTCTCCCGTTCTAACCTCGGGAGATGTTTCTGGAGGACCTGCCCCACCCCCGTCCCCCCATCTCCCCAGTGAAAAGCTCCCTCAGCCGCATGGCCAAGCATTATAGTGATGCCCATTCTCAGTTCCTTCCCCCCCACTCCAGTTGTCCTTTTTCTCCCAAACTCCCCCATTGCCCTTCTTCTCCCAGACACCCCAACTGCCCTTTTCCTCCCAAGCCCCCAGTAGCCCTTTTTCCTCCCAACCCCTCAACTGCTCCTTTTTCTCCTAACCCCCCAAACCCTCCTTTTTGTCCTAACCCCCCCAACTCCTCCTTTTTCTCCTAACCCCCCAACTCCTCCTTTTTCTCCTAACCCCCCCAACTCCTCCTTTTTCTCCCAACCCCCTAAACTGCTCCTTTTCTCCTAAACCCCCCAACTGCTCCTTTTTCACCCAAACCTAATTGCCCTGTTCCCGTTCAAACTCCCAAATGCTTTCTTCCTTCTAACACCCCAACTGCTCTTTTTATCCTAAACCTCCCCAACTGCTGTCTCCCCAAACCCCTCCTTTTTCTCCTAACCCCCCTGAACTGCTCCTTTTCTCCTAAACCCCCCAACTGCTCCTTTTTCTCCCAAACCCAATTGCCCTTTCCCTTTCAAACTCCCAAATGCTTTTCCTTCTAACACCCCAACTGCCTTTTTTATCCTAAACCTCCCCAACTGCTCTTTTTCTCCCAAACCCCTCCTTTTTCTCCTAAACCCCCAACTGTACTTTTTCTCCCAGCCCTCCTAACTCCTCCTTTTTCCTCCCAAACCCCCCAACCACGCTTTTCCTCCTACCCCCCAACTGCTTTTTCTCCTACCCCCCCCAACTGCTTTTTCCCCTAACCCCCCCACAACTACTCTTTTTCTCCCTAACCCCTCCTTTCTCCTGTCCCTCTCAACTGGTCTTTTTCTCCTAACCCCCCCCCCCCAACTGCTTTTTTTCCTCCTGCCCCCCCCCCCCCAGTTGCTCCTTTTCTCCTACCCCCCCCCCCCCGGCTCTTTTTCCCCTATCCCCCCCCCGCCGCGGGGCTGTCCCCACGGCGACCCCCGTGCTGCCCGCGGCGCAGGGCGCGGGGGGGGACGCTGGGGCTCCGCTCGGTGCCTGCGTGCGATGGGGACGAGCCCGCTCACGCAGGGGCCGTGCCTTCTCTTTCATCATCAGCTCGAACCCTCTGCGTTTCGCTAGCTCACGTCCTCCTCCTCCTCCTCCTCCTCCTCTTCCTTAGCCAGATTGCTCCAGTCGGGGGAGGCCGGACTCTAGGAAAGGGAGGAGAGGGAGGAGAAAAAAAAAAAGAGAGAGAGAGAGAAGGTTGCTGCTGCTCGCATTCCTGCTGCAAGGGCCTCCCCTTCAGACGGCCTTTGCCAGAGCAGAACTTTTAAAAATGCTGCAAATAAGATCTTCTTTTCCCTCTGCTTTATTTAACCCTCTTCTCCCAGCGCTCCTTTTCCCATCTCTCCTGCGCTGAGCTCGGCTTTACTGTAACATCGCAATGGGGCGGTTAAAGCTCCAAGTATTTTCCCCTCCACTGAGCCTTTTCTCTCTCTCTCTCTCTCTCTCTCCTCTCTCTCTCTTGTTTTCCTCCGTTAAAGAAATTGATTTCTTTGACTGAGAGATGAATCGGGGTTTGCTAGTTTGTATGCTGCAAGGATGAAGGCTTTTATTTGTGGGGTTTGGTTTTGTTTTGTTTTTTTTTTTTTTTTCCTCCCTCGTGTATCACCGCACAGTGCTGCTTATGGAACAAGCCTCTCTCCCTTGGCTTTCTCTTTCTCTTCCGTAGGAATATATCTTTCAGTGGCTTATTTTTAATGGCTTTATGTATATGCGCCATGTGAAATGGGGCAGATGAGATCCACCCCCCCCCACCCCCGCCCCCAAACCCCTTGTAGTCTGACCATGGCTGAAATTGAAATATTGGGGGTTTGGGGGTGCAGGGGCTGGGGGGGGGGGTGTAGGAGCTGCACAGGCTGGTTTTCGTCCTTGCAAACCTCTCCCCCCATTCTTTCTCTGCGAGGAGGGAAGAGGGGATGTGCAGTAAAATGCCGTCTCTGGGACAGGTGCCAGCTCCTAGACAAAAGAAGTAAAATAGGCGGTAAGGGGGGGGGGGGGGGGGGGGGGGTGGGAGTGGAGTGGGGGGAGGAAATTAATAGCCAACAAAAATAGGAATTGAAAATCTCCGAGAGGCAGCGCTGGCGAAAGTGATGGTGCCTAACAGGCCCTTTTTCCCCCCGAATATTTTCTGAGCAATGGGTGGAAACGAGAAAGTTGCGGCATACTTTTTATTCTCCTCTTCTCTGCAGACGTTTGGAAGCGTGAAGGGAGGGAGGGTTTTCTTTTTTTTTTTTTTCCCCCTCTTTCCCCCCCCCCCCTCCCTTCTTTTCCCTCCTTTCTACTGAATTATTCATAGTGTCAGTGGTGAAGCCAGGACTATTAGCATGCATCAGACATGCTGTTTGTCTGTTTGCTAACATTCTTCATTCAAGACTTGTTAACTACCAGACGAGCTTAACGCTTCTCTCTCTTTTTCCACCACCACCCCCCCCCCCCCCCCCCTTTTTACCCTCCTCCCCTCCTCTCTCCCTCCGTCTCTCCTCTCCTCTCCCCTCCCTTCCCTCCCGTTCCTGCCACCCCTCGCCGCCGCCGCCGCCCGAGGGGCTGCGCCAGGCACCGGGGGGCACTTTGTGGCAGGGGAGCGGGCGGAGGAGCAGCCGCAGCCGGTTGCTAAGGTAAGGACCGCCTTCCCTCCTCTCTCCCAGGCCTTGCATGCACTTGCGAGGGCGAGGAATGCCACAGCGGATCACTCAGCGCCTTCTTCTTCAGGAGACTGCAGAGCTGCAAGGTGAACGCCAGGCACCACCGCCGCCTCCCCGGGAGCGGCTGCCCGAGCCTGGGGTAAGATGCTTCGCCACCCGCTCCCCTGCCTCTCGGGTTTGCCTGCCGGGCCGGGAATTGCCAAGTAGGAAAATTAAGTTTCGGAAAACTACGTGGGTATCGGCAGATTGGCTCGCTTCTGATTATTAATTCGTTATTAACCCGGTACCACGTTACCAGCCTGGCTCGCCCAGGATGCTGGCTACCAGGGATGGGATAGCCTAATATTTGCTATTGTTGCTAGCTTCTTTTTTAGGTTTTCTTCTCCCTCTATCAAGTCTGCCCCTCCCTTCGCTAGTCTGTTTAAAACCAGCAAGCTTCATTCTCTTAGCAGACAAAGGTCGATCACAGCTTTTATTTCTGAATGCAAATGTTCTAGGACTTGTGCCAGTCTTGCCTTCATTGATTACACTATAGCTCCGTTCTTGAATGGCGCTTCCCACCTTCCCTGTTTTAAAAAGGGGGGGAAAAAAATTAAAGGAAGCTCAAGAAAAGAAACAGAGTTGGGCGGTGCGAGTTTTTATATTTATTTAATATTTTAGTCTATTGGGAACATTATTAAACATCCCCGTGCCCAGCGGTTCTAACGCAGCTGCTAACAAGTACATAAGGTTTTATGCTGTTGGCATGTGCACGCGTGAGGGTACATGTTCGCCCTTCTCAACTGGCATTTTTTAAGGTAACTGTGTGACCATCTTCAGGAATTGTCTGATTACAATTACTTTTCCTGATTGTCTCAGCAACATGAATTTGGACATAAATATTTTCAGGGTTCATATTTAGTTTTTATAGCACCTTGAATTGTTCAGGATTAGTTTATAATTACGATTTTTACTATATATTTTAAAAATACTATTTTTCATGGCCTTCAAGGGTCCATAAGTGCCGTAAGTGTATTCTCGTCTTTATCTTTTACGTGCGCTCACGGGCACATTCTAACGCATACTTCTCACTCTCTTTCTCTTGCTCTTTGGTTCTTAATGAAGGAAATTAATTTAGGTATAATTTTTTAGATCAAAGTAGCATGTGAATACAGAGGTACTCACTTAGGCAGAGTTTGGCAGACGGTTATACCCTTAAGATTTATTACTTCTATGAAATTGCCAGATCTATTAACATACTTACTTTGTGTTCTTTATATAGACAAGTGCATGTGCAATTCAAAGTATCTGCAAATAAATATATTTTAAATATACTTTATGAGGAAACTAGTCCTCTCGTATAAGTTTCAGTGAACCAAAATGCTTTCTTCTGCACTGAAAAAAATGGGGCAATTACCTGAAATGTTTGAATATTTTCCCTTTAATTTTATTTATATTTATGAATTAAAGTAAACAACAAAAAATCCAAGTAAATTTAGGGGGTTTTTTCTCCACCAAAAAAATTCATACAAATTAATTAGAATATATGTTATACAAAAATAGCTTTAAATTCAGGCCACTGACAGCATTTTATCACAACCATCTCTGTGTTGGCATTGCATTTGAACTGTTTTATGGCAACATAAACTGAAAAACAACTCATAACTTTTAGTAGTAAAGCACTATTTATTGGCCGATCAAGCTCAAAGTGGAGAATGTTTTAGTGAACTGTGTAGATTAAGAAAGGAATGTAGGAACGTATGGCCTGGTGATAGCTTAAGTTAATTTCTTGTAAGTATTTATAGAGGCCTGTAGTAGCTGCACGGTACAAAGCAAATAAAATATTAGTTGAGGGTTTTAACTTGTAGTCGTTGTTATAAAATCATGAAGTGCCTGACGGTCCTGACTGAGAAATTTCGGAGCACTCAATGATATTGCTCCTAATTATACTGCTTAGATGAAGAGGATTTTTTTTTTTCCTTATGTTCTAATAATTGTTTGGCTTGTTTTGTTTCTGAGGTTGAAGACTTAGGAATATAAAATTGCTTCTGGTTTATTAGTTCATTATTTTGTGGTGGCTTACTAGAAGTGATTGCTGTAAAAGTAAAAAAAGCAGAATTGTCTTGTTACTGATTTATTTCACAGGGAGGATTTCTGTAAGCATGCTGAAAATCAACGTAGCAGTCCATAAAGATCATGTGTGTGTTAATCGAAGAAGGATTAAAAATCTCTTTGCCAGATTGGTGAATTCCAGGTTTCAAATTTAAAATTATTTTTTTGTCTGTGACTTGAAATATAGCCATTGGTAGAGATACTCAGCCCTCCAGATGCATGCCTGCAGGAATTGTGCACATGAGCTAGGGCATTTACGTTTTGAGTGTTTTGTGTTGGGCTGCAAAGATTCTTGTACAAAATGTTTAATGCCTGGAATAAAAAAAAAAAAAATTAAAAGCATAGACAATAGGTTGCTTAATTAAAATATTTTTTTATAGCTCGTTAGGATGAAGTTTTGCATATTTTCAGATAATAATTGAGTGAAACACAGTGAAAATAATCTGAGGTGCACTGGTTTTGCTCTAGACTCGGTTTTTCTCCCCCCACCCCCATCCTCCAAATGGATTTTTATCCTCCAAAAGGATATGTAAGGTGTTGCCATTAAATGAACAGTCTATTCTTAAACTCCCACCTATCCTGACTAAAAATACGGCTTTTAACAAATGATTCTAACGCCAAGAAAGCAGGGAATGCGAGGGAAAGGTACATATGTTCTAGGCCTATGAGTAATGCAAAGTGCTCAACAGGGAGCACTGTTACGTGCAAGGCAGAGAGCAGCCTGCGATGAAACAAGAGGAGCGTAGTGCTCAGCATTTAATACACATAGGTGGGTTATGATGTGACGGTTACTTTCGCAGATAATAAATGGGACCTGTGGCATCCTTATTCAGGCTAAACTTTTTTTAATTAATTGGGGGTTTGTCTGGATGAACAGTGCCAGGTTTGGATCAGGATGAGTGAGATTTTATTGTGGGCAAAGGAGAGGGAAAAGGGAGGAGGTAGAGAGAAGAAAGGGAATAGAGCAGGAGTTAGCGCTTTCAGATATGGCTGCAGTCCAGAGTTCTCATCTCGTTGACTATAGAAAATAATGTAAGACTGTAAGGCTGGATTATATTTTGTATGGCTGTATTGGTACAGCACTGCCTTGTAGTACATGCCAAGTATTCATAAACGTTTAGTAGCAGCTAAGGAGAAATAAAAGGAGGGGTGGAAGGAATGCTGTGTTTCATCGGTTTTCTTTTGAAAATTAATTTGGGGGGGGTGGGGAGGGAGATAGGTGGAGGCAGGGAGGAGGTACTTCACATCCACTTGGTGTTTCAGCAGCTCCCTTTGCAGGTGGAACCATTTCACTGTAATCGGCCTTCTTCCAGGTGCCACATATCATGTGGTGTGATAAACCTCAGCCCAGCCTTCTGCACGGGAGGGCAGCGTTCCAGCTATCTTGTGCTCATGGGTGCTCAGGGCATAGGCAGGCCTATGTTCATCACACCTTCCCTCAAGAAAATGGAAATTGTGCCCTGATTAGGCCTTTTCTCTTCGAACTGCATCAGTCTCAGCTTGAAACAGGTGCAGGTAATCAGTTTTCCCTCCTTCTCCTCCTCCCTCTGCAGTGGTGGTGGTTGGGGAGGTCTGATGTATACAACAAACCAATACTGCCATACGGTTTTAATTTTGATTTATGGTGTCTGTACCTATCTGAGAAGGAGAGAAAAATAATCTAGAAAGGTGGTTGCATGTCTTTGCTTCTCAAATAAGATACAGAACACATTTCTTTGTAGCTACATACGTGTTCATACAGCGTACAATGTGTTTGATTTTTTCAGTGTGCATGCAGCTAGCTAGACTTACGTTTGCAGCCAGAAGACAAAAAGTTAAAATCCCTGCAGCCAACACAATAAGACGTTCACAAGCAGAGCAATCCCAGCAGATATAAAATGGCGGTGTAGGTGTTTTCAAGTGCACACGCAAGTCCTGAGTTTATCATCCTGTAAGCTGTACTGACTGTGCAACTATGTACTTGTCTATGCGCTTGACTCCATGCCTCATCCACAGCAGGATGAATTCAGTTGAGCTTGAGGAGTTTTAGAGCAATCCCCCTCTGCCCAGGTATTCGCTGACATAGTACGTATGCACGTTTGTGGAATTGCTGATAAATCTGGCCTATGACTTCTCACTAGCAAGCAAACCAACTTGAGATTTTCCTAGGAACAATGCAGGAATTTGCCCACCGATATTCCTGTACTGACATGTAATATTTTCAATATCCTAGTGACCCCAATACTAGTAGGATTTCATTAAAATTTCGCTCACGATCTCCAAAATAGAACATAATTCTTTTTAAGATGCTCTGATTCATAGGTGGATATGAAGGAACAAAACGCCCAGAATCAGGCCCTTTGCAGCATGTTGTTTAAAAATATATGCAGGCAAATATAAAGTCTCATCGTTTTGAGTTGCCCTTTGTGAAAACGCTCTTCTTTTCAACAGAAGATTAGTGTTACCAGTTGTTTAGTAGTTGCACATTCTTCCCCCTTGCATACATTTGAAATTTGCTATGCCGTACCTCTGGAAACAAAGGATCTGATCCAAAGGCCTCTGATGGCGACAGGGGTTTTTCCATCGACTTCAAATGGGATTTGGATTAAGCGTACATACTACATAATAGTTTGCAATGTGACCTGACTGGTATGGTTGTTTTCAGGGTCTTCCACAAAACTTTTAAAAATTCTAATAAAAATTGTCCAGGCATGAGACTTCAAAATACTCACCTAAGCTTTGATCGTGTTGTGTTGTTTTGTTTTAAAAAAAGAGGGGGGGCCTCCAAGGAGCTTTGTCTCAGTGATGCTCCAAATAAGAGTTTCATGAATAAAAAAGAGTGAACATTGGTTCCATATATGATGTAGTGGATGCATTACCTTATGCATCCTTTATTTAAATCAGGGGAGTCTTTGTGGAAGGAGTCTGTAGATTTGAGGTGGCAATCTACTACTTATTTATTTTTTTTATGCACAGAAGTTTAAATTAACCTCAACCGTCGTATTCTGTTATCTGCCAAGGAAAACATTTAGCTTCTGTCCAATCTCTCTGGAGTGTTCAAAGTGACTTGCTCTTTTCAAACTTATTAACACACAAATAGAAAAGTAAATTACTTTGGCTACCGATTGAAGATTTTGCAAAGGGGAAGGAAGACGAGCTAAGGAAAAATGAATTTATTATTATAATTACCAATATGCCTTTATTAAATATTAATTAAGTCATCATTTTCTGTACCCTTTGATTTATGGTGTTTAAATTGCTGACTGATGTTTTGCAGTGCTTTAAATCTGAGGTACACTTAGCATGTTGCCCATATATTCAGATACCTGCATGGAGATATGTTTACTGTGGCATTCATTCAGCTCCTGAAATTCTTTTGTCAGTGTAAGCTGACATTTCCAGGAGAAGGCAGCTTCAGTTTTAATAATAACAGAGTTCATGTGCTTTTATAACTACAGACACAAATATTTTTAGAATGCTAGATTAGAAAAAAAACATTATCTGAAACTGGTCTTGTTTTCTTTATTTTTTCTCTATTTTATTTTTTTGTTGTTTTAAATAATCTCAGAAATACGAAAGTGCACTGGAAACAGTTGATCTCAGGATCTGGAAGGCAAGCAGCAGCACCACCAGCTCTTGTTCATTTTAATGTTGGTGTGGGGAGCAGCCAGTGGCACTGAGTCGCTTAGAGAAATACGTGTTAGTGATTTTGTTTTACAACCCTCGTAGACCAAGGTACTTCACACTGAAGTTAATTCGTCGGCAGGAGAGGTCAGTTAGGAGTTTATGGAAGGTAATACACTTAATACTGATTTTTCAACACAGGTTATATTATTCCTTCTAATACATTGCTCATGGAGACTGGGTCTAGAGAGTCACAGTACGATAGGTGTTTGAAAAGGCTTTGTTCCGGCCAGAAGATAAAACTACAAAAAAAATAATTTACATTTTCATCTGAAAGATGTAATAATCATTAAAAAGTTGCAAGTATTTACAGTGTTTTAGATGGACAGTTACTTTTTCAGTTTAAGAGGTTGTTGGAGGTACTGAGTTGGTGAACACAAAGCTTTGACATGGACTTTTAAGTGCATTGTGAATCTTTTCAGAATTAGTCTTCAGTTTTATGGGAATGCATGTATTGTGCAGAAGGGTAGGAAAGCTATTTGATTGTATCCAAGATATTTTGATCGCTGTGTTTGCTTTGCTGCCCGTACACAAAGAGCTCTGGTATATTTACTTCTACTTTTGTATATACAGCAAGTATTATTTCAAAAGATTCTACTCTTTGATAAATTTTTTTTTTCTCTTTTTTGATATTTATTTTTGTCTTTGGTTGCAGCTTTTTTCTTTTTTTTTTCTTTCTTTTTTTTTAAAAAAAAAGAAAGGAGAGTTCTCATGGTATCTTTGTTACTTTTGGCAGATGAGATGTATTGTCTTTTTTGTCTATAGGAAACAAAATAGTATATCCAGTCCTGAGTCAGTGGAAAGTCTCCCACAGATATCAGAGAGTTTTGGATTGTACTCTCAAACCACAGTAACACTAATTTAAAAACCTGATACAGGAAGCCTGAACTTAAATGACTCTTAAGTGCGTTTAAAGAATGCTACATTCTGTGTGACCTTATGGACTTAAGCAGTCAGCTTTTTTACTTTCTTATTTGTCCAGTTTAAACCAAGGAATCTTACTTGCTTGTTTTAGGTGACAAAGCAGTGGTGTTCTTCCTACTCCAACATGCATTTATGAATTGCAGAGTGCATGGGAAGGAATTGATTATGTTATCCTGAAATGGATGGAAACTGTGTAACAAGCCCAAAGGGGGTGCACATATAAATTTTGCTGCAGGGGTTCATTATGGGATTTGGTTTTGTTTTTAATGCTGTGTGAAAGATTGGGGGGGGGGGGGGGGTTGTTGCTTGGTTATTATGTGAATAAATCATTTACATTTTTAAATCTATTTTTATTAGCAACCATTTTTTTAAATAGTTTTCCAACTCAGTCTGTTATGAAGATAGTTACTTTTTTTTTTAATGGAAGGTTATGCGCTTCTCATTCTATAATTATTATAGAAGGAAGAATTAACATGATCACATGGAAATTTTGTTTCCTAAATGGAGATTTACATTGATGGATTGAAGGTTTAAGGTGCAGATTTACATTTAAATTACATATTATATGACATTTACATTTTAAATTATACTAAAACAATTATTTCTACTGTCTCCTTGGTGCCTCTGACTGTCTCTATAAAATTATTTCATTTAAAGTATAACCTGTTCTACAATATATATGTTTCACGTATTAGATCAGGATATTTTTTTGTATAGATGTATTCCTGTTCGGTATAAAAACTGAAGTTGAAGAGGTAATATTCACGTGTACGCATTTAAGATGCTGTTTAATAGTTTATTTAGTGTGGCAATTACTTTCTGCTTTAGAACATAAAATGTTCTTAGAGAGTTGTGTTTAGCAGCGTGAACATGGTATCCATCAAATGCTTGTATTTTTTCCCCAAAATGCTTTCAGGATTCAAAATGTAGTTTCACTTAAGGCAGCTGGCATGGGGTAGCACTTAGTTGCAGATACAGCCAGCAGAGAGCAAGGTGGTCTAGAATCTGTATAAGAACAGAACTGATGTGAGAAAGAAGAGCAAACTGAAAGGTGGTTGTACCTGTTGTAAGGAGCAGACCAGTGTGTAAGTGAGGATTGACAACATAATATTATGAAAGTACTTCCATGTTTATGGAAGGTACTGTACGTGCATATATATGTGTATTTGCTGGTATTTCTTCAGTCTATGACACTGCAGTCCACACCTTGCTATCACTTTTTAGCAAGCTGAAGGAACTTAAAGTATGAACCTTATTCTCTTCCCAAAATAGATTTCTTCACATTGTCAGTGGGATATGGCAGATATGCACCCATATAAGGTTCAGGGTTGGACACAGAAGCACTAGAATTCCATTATTGTTGAAATAATTGCTGCAAGCCTTTTAACTTTTGATGCCTGCTGAGCTGAATACTTGAAGGAATACACACCCGCCCGGTGGTGATTAGAACTTCATGTGGAAAAGGGTGGTGAGTGAGCCAGTACGAATCCCTGAACTTTGTAACTTCTTGTCATCCCTGTGTTTCTTGTGATATACAATCTAAGCCAAGATACAGATTAATTGAAGGTTCATCAGGAAGAGCTAACCAGATTTTCAGCCTGTGAAAAAACAGGCCTGTACCTTAACTGTGTGCATTAGTTTTAAAGTTGCAAGTGGTGGGAGAACAAATAGAAAAGTATCACAATTCAATTAACATTGAGAGATCAAACTGAAAAAATATTTTGCCAGTGCACTTGGAGACCTTGTTATAGGACTCTGTATGAGTGTTTTTGAAAAATGCTTATAATGAAATGGTTTACCCAGCTGATCAATGGCAGTGTTTCACATTGCTGTCTAGTGGGTATTGCTTCTAATGGCTATTAAAAAAAACCCTAAAACCATTCTTCACAGAGTGAATTTCAGCTCTTTGCAGATGACTAGTTCAAGGCCTGCATAGAGTTTAAGTCCCACTCAAACCACTTCAGATGCCACCCAGCGTTTTTTATGTCCTTTATGTAGTGAACTACTGCTGCAGAAGTCACTGGGAGAAATATTGCACACAAAGAACAGTTTTTATTGTGCTGTTGAAGTCAATGATGTTAACTCTTTCTGATCAATGTTGTCCTTCGTCCCAAGAGTTTGTCTAGTTAATCTTCTATCCTCTGATATAATATCCTTTAATTTGTAAATTATGTGTCTTAGGCATGCTATTATCCAGAAATTAAGCCTTCATGTATTCATATGTGGGAGTTGTGGTGCCCTCATCTGGAAAAATGGGTAAGAAGTTGGGAGATTCTTTTACGCTAAGCCTAGAGTCTAACAGTAAGAGCCTTTTCAAGTTTCCTCCTTCTCTGCCTTTCTAAGTTGGAGATAACTCTGATGTTGCCTGCATTATTTCTTCTATGAGAAACAGTTGATGTCTGAATAAACCACTTCCAACATATTTGTGGAGAGCACTGAGCTGAGAAGTTGTGAACAGTTTCAAAATGCAGTGCCTGCAGAATTCAAGGGGTTAAATACTGCTTTGCACAAGGCCACATTTCATAGTTCATATCTGTGTTGCAGCTGCTGTTCTAGTCCTTGGCTTCCTTTGAATGGAGACTTTCACTCATGGCTTTAGGAGGTGACTCCTCTGCCTCCCAAAATTTGGTAGTGTTCTCTACTAAAGTGGGAGGTTCTGTACTCTCGCATACTTGCCGTGAGGTTCCTTTCATCACCACCCTCTTATAAATTGATTGTTCTGTTTTATGTATTTATAAGTAATAGGAGAGATTACAACACACACAGCATGTGCATGCATATAACCCAAACGAAAGTCTTAAGTCTGCTCAGAACAGCTCACTAGAAAGGTGCTGCGCAATTGCCTCGTCTGTTGCCCTTCCAGTTTAGGATTCTGCTGTACAAGTAATTAATGAAAATCCAGTATGTTGATAGCATCTTAAGAATGTATGGGGAAATTAACTGGGACATTGAGTGGGGGGGAAAAAAAAAAGTCAACCCCCCCCAAATCTCTACAGAATACTAATCAATGACCATGGGAACTACAGTTTGCAAATCATAACATTTTATGTGCTTGTAGAACAGAGAACTGGGAGGGGACTTTTTAAAATAAAGACACTGGCATATTTTAAATTGTTTTGTTTGCTGACTTTTTTATTTCCCTGATAATTGTATTCTTTTTATCCTACTGCTTCCTTGAATGTAGTTGAGTTTATTGTCTGTTTCTTATTACAGCAGCCTTTCCTCTGTATTAAAAGTTTAGTTTCTAGAAGACAGTCAAGTGTGCCTGTTTCGTGCAGGATTGGCATTGTGTAGCAAATTACAGTCAGCTCAAGTGAGCATGCTTTCTCAGTCACCCTGTCTACAGTTTTCTTTCTCATCATGGGTACAGCTACACTGGAGAGTGCCCCAGACACACACGTGATGCACAGAGTTGGGAAGCAGACAAGGATTTGACTGAACACAGAGAGCCACACTGGTTCCACCATGTGGACAGCTGCAAGCCAGCTAAAGCTGTGCTGCTTTGGTCACTGCAGAAAGCTGATGGTATTTAAATGAATATTGTAAAAAATGAGGTTCCTCCCACCCCCTCCTTTTCTAATAAGTATGTCTATGACAATCAAATCCTGCAGGTGCTGATGCATAGAACTTACTTTTATACCCACTAGTTGTCTGAGACTGTGTTCCTTCCATGTCCTCTCCCTCTTGTACCACTACTTCTCTTCTCTCACCTGCAGGTGGTAAGGGCTGCGCAGAAAATAGTGCTTTGAACCAAAAGTGAAAATACAGAAGACCTATAGCCTGAGTTTTCTGCACTGTTTCATAGTAATGCTCTGCTGAATTTGAGAGCTTTATAGCCTGATTATTAATGGTGCTGAAAATCTTTTGATGAGTGCTGCCAGTCCCCAAGTATGTTCTAGTGCCTGAATTTGGGTGTCTCCAGCTGGCTCATGAGTGCTTCTAGTAACTTGTCTTCTTGCATTCTCAATATCTGTGGTGTGCAAACACTTCCAATCCAAGCTGTGTGTAGATGTCCTGAGCACCGAGGAGGGTAAGCTAGTCAGAGCAGGCAGTATACCTCTTCAGTTTACAGTATTGTTTGAGGTCAAATGTGAGAAATTAGTATGGTAAATCTGAGGTGAAAAAGAGGTAGGAAAGATTTTCTGGTTTGGACTGTTAAGTTGGGCAGGGTTCGTAACTGCTAAAATAGAGTAAGTGCTCTGTTTTTTCATCCTCTTTGCACAAGATTTCAAAACTTCTGTGTTTGATTTTTGGGTTTTCACTGCTTTCTCTTTCTTTATTCTGTAGGTCAATTCACATCTAGTCTTTCCAAAATTATTAGTAGGCAATGCTATGGTTGTAGGAATTGTTTTGGCTTATGCATCTCCTGTGTAGTCAGTACCTGCCTTTGCCTGATACTCAAATCAGAGAAGAAATAAAATGAGAAGTTCCCTTTCCTGTCATCTCAGTAAATGGTACACTCAAAATGATGACCAGGATTGAGCAAACTGAAGCAAAGATGTGCAAACACTCATTGTGCCACAGACATGCTTTGAATGCACATTTTGAGCAACAGAGGTGTTCATTGCTCCAGGAGCTCATTGTCAGAGATTTGCAAGTACATTAGGAATCGTTAGGAAGATGATCGATAGTAAAACAGTATTTCAGTCTATAGTCTCAGTATGTCATATCCTTTCTTAAAATCTAATTCTTTTCAGAGATGAAAACTTCTGCTGGTGTTTTATTGAAATGCAGTACTTGAATAGTAAATCAGTGTTGGGAAGCTTTTTGGGTTTTTTTTGTAAGAAGCCCTTCCAGTAATTCCCAGAACTTTTCACAGCTATTTTCTTTGTGTTTAATTTTTTTTTAAAAAGTGATTTTTTACAAGGTATGTTTTAATTTTATATCGCAGTCAGTAATAACATTCCTCTTTAGTGTGAAGTTCACACATTGCAGACTGTTTAACTGGAAGCCAGTTTTTATTTTGAGTATATATTTTATGATTAAGTTACTGTTATTGATTATTCTTACTGTGGATGTACTGCTGCAAATAATGCAGTGACCTGTATCTCTGCAGGGGTTTTGCAAAGAGTAATACTGTCTAAAAATATCCGGGCACTGAAAAATGGTAATGACAAAACAATTGTTTTGCAAAACCAAGAGGAAAAAAAATCAAGGCAACTGAGTGCAACATATCTTTCTGTTGATTTAAGATTTCATACTTTTATTTTGTGTACTGATCAAGATGGATTTTTTCTTTTTAGAAAATGCATAGTTTTGAGTTCCAATTCGAAAAAAAAAGCAGAAGCCCTAGGTTTACTTATTCCACATGGTTTCTTTTTTCACTAGTATTCAATTTTTCACTTGTGTGTTATATTTCAAATATCAATTTTGATTTTGAAATCAGTTACTGTTGTAAATTATCCTTTAAAAAGGAGAAAAAGTTACATTTCTGTTCAAATACGTAAAGAAAATGACACAACTCTGTGGCTGCTTCTGGTGAAAGAAACAGCACAATACCTTTTGTAACTGCAGCATCAGACCCTAAGTAGTTGTATCTCTAGTAGCACCACGTTAGTGCAAACATTGCCAGTGCTGTACTTTTTAGCAGGCTTCTGTTGTGTCAAAAGGTGAGAGAGGCTGCTATAAATAACTATGATTGATTGTATTGTAGCTAGTGATTTTTTTTTCCTTTTTTGAGTTACTACAGTTGATATGCTTTGGCTTTTGGTGAGTTTTTTTTTTTCCTTCCATCTTAAATAGCATGCAATGCTACACCATTTAGTATACCTTTATTTAATTTGTCTCATCTGTGACACAGTCTCTTCTAAAGAGCTGGAGCTTTAGATTAAAATACAGTTCTCGGGCAGAAACAAACTGCAGTAAAAGTAGTTGTACTGCTAGTTCATCCTATGATTAATAGCAAGACTTTCTTAGAAGTTAGTCTTTGATTTCCTCTGTTTAATTGTAGCCCTAAGTGAAATGGGTTTTTGATTTATAGAAAATGCAAAATTGGGTACAGAAGGTTTTAAATTACAGTAACAGTAAAAAATTTCCCACAATAATCATCCCATATTGTTTCAATTCAAAAGAGCTAAGGCTTGATTTGTGTGGGAAAGAGCCCATAGCAGCCAAATACCACACTTTAAACTGGGGAGAGGGGAGGATCACTTACCTTCTTTTAAGGGGATAAAAGTATGCTTGAACTTTCCTGTCTAATACTTCTATCATATATTCCCTCTCTGAAAGAGTGAATGCAAATTAATTGATTCAGAATAGCTATTTTCTTAGGTGGATACTATGTGAAAGTAAGTAGAAAAATTGTGTTCGTATATACAAGAATGTGGGCAGAAAAGCAGAAGATTTAGGAAAACTTATAGCTTATAGTCATGATTGAAAACAAATCTCTTTTTCATTAATAATATTCGCATTGTACAGAATGGTTCAGTATACTATTAAAGCTTTAACAACCACATTTTTGTAGCAGTAGCTTGTTAACAATAGTTTTAATTCCTAAACTACTACTTTGGAAGTTTTACGTGACTGATGCAGTTTTTGCTTCACTATGTTTGTGATTGACTTTAATTTTCATTAGACCACAATCACTATGTATGTTTGCAGCACTAATCCTAGATGTTGAAGTTTAGTTAGTTCAAATATATTGGGTATCGTTGAAGCTATTCTGTGGAAAAGGAAATCCACTTTAGTGGGGTGAGAGCAAGTTCTATTCTGTTTACCGGGGTAAATGCTGGAAAAGATACTGCTCTGATCCCATGGAAATTTACATCTGTGTTCCTGAGAATGAGAATTTTGATCTTTTTTGTTTGCTTTTTTGTGTACCAAAGTACAGTTAAAAATAATTTTGAAAATAATAATGCATTTATTCTCTGGGCCAACTTGCTGATTTTCAAAATCCTGTTTCACAGTCTCTCCTGATGTACAGTTTTTATTTGGAACATACTAAGTTTACAGTTTGAATATAAAGTGCTGCTTCTAGTCTATTTGATCTAACATGACCAACATTTAAAACCTGAACATAAAGCATAGTATTGATCCATTTGTAAGTGTTTTCAAATCATACTGCACTTCTTGGATGATTTATTGTAGTAGCATTTTACAGTCAGGTAAGCTCTGCTTTTGTGCTAGAGCCTGACAGTTTAATCAAGATACAAATTTAGAAACAAATTAGTGCTGTCTTTTATATAGTGCCTCTAAATCCATGGTAATTGGTACCAGACCTTGGTAAAAGGCAAGGATTACTGTTTCATGCTACCAGTACCAGTGTGTGTTGCTCCGCAGCTGCATCATACGAGAAGAGAAGATGCAAGAAAAATTAAAGGATCCCCACATACATTTTTCTGTAATATACCTTTTCCAGAGTACAAGGTTGGTGGAAAATTCCCTTGAATTCAGTATGTTGATCTACTGTAAATAGTGCCACATGTTATGCATGCTGTGAAGTCTTACCTTTTGATAGCGCTGGACTATTTTTAAGTCATCTGTCTTTACCTGGTAGTTTTGAAACACTTAAAAAAACTCTAAAAAAGATTGTACATAATAAAATTGAATGAGGAATGTAGAGTAAAAGTGCTGCTGGTGCATTTGGGTTATAGAGGTAACCAGGCCTCTCTACAAATCCTATTTTGGGTAGTTTTGTCACATCAGAGCATACCTTGCTGTACGAGCTGCAGTGCAGGTTATGTTCCTGCTCTCTCTGAGTTTCAAGGATTCATGCTCAGCTAGAGCATATACGAGCTATAGACTGAAGCTGTACGCTCTGGCAGCACAGATGGAGTATTCTGTCATTAGGACTGTTTGTTGCCTGTTGGAACACACAGCATATTTCTACCGTGGCATCAACAGTTTCTAAGAACTGAGGTCAAAATAAACAGGTTGCAGTTGGATACAGGAATAGTCTGGGAAAGCAACTTAAAATTCCCTACTCGGGCATGAGCATATTCCTAGATACATAGATTAAAAGCCATTTTTATAGCAAGGGCTTGTCTTAATCTATGCTAATATATGTAGGTCAGCACAGAGTTACAGGAGTACAGTTAGTAAGTTTTTGTGGATGTTGTCATATGTGAAATTGACCCTATTTTAAATAAATAGGCCAATTTAAGCATAGTTCTCCTAGTACCTATATTACTTTAGCAAACTGAAATTGAAGTCATTGTGCATGTTTAAAGAAATACATATTTTAATTAGGCTTTAGTCTTCTTTGCAACTATGAACGTCACTAATTGTACTGGTTCCCGCATTCCTTTTGAAGTCAATAGGATTCTTTGCAGGAGCACAGCTCAAGTGCTGACAGACAAGCTCTGGCAAACCTCCTTGAAGTGGTTCAAGTTGCTACTGCCCCAAACTCCCTGCTCCACCTTTCTATCAGGGATTAGTGCTTCCTCAGCAGAATTTGCAGAAGAAAATGTATGCCTGCACCTTTGCTGCTTCATTGCAAAACCCATGGGTTCAGCTTGAACCCTTGAAAATGCAGGAGTTTCTGCTAAGCTGCTGGCGCATGCTTCGGGTCTGCATTTGTCTATTCAGCAGGGAAAGCTGTGATCTCTAGCTGCTAGGTGGAGCAGGCCGCTGGGAAAAGGGACTTTGATGTGTGATGTCAGTGCCTTTTCCATCATGGGAAGGTATTTACAGAATCAGCCCGTATATAGGCTCAAATTCCAGGTGAAATTCTGGCCCCAGAGAAATGAGTTGGTTTTAGCCAGGGATATCTGGCCAAACCTGTAGAGTTTTAAAAGTCAGCAAATTTCTACATAAGAGCACAAATACTTGTGATGGTTTTGGCTTGAACAGAGATGTAAATAGATATGTTTCCTGACAGACTAGCAACAGTCACTTCGAAAGGTTTACTCATATTTCCCTAGTCCCACTTCATTTACAGTTAATGTAACTCCTGTTTGTTGAACGACAAATACATAAACGCGTAACAAACTGCCAGAAGTTAGAAGATGTTCTCATGGGGCTTTTTTTTCAGTGGGAGGGTTAAATGTAACTCAGGTTTCAGTGGTTAAAATTAAAAAAACAAGGTTATTCTTTCTCCATTCCAGAAATGAAAGTTTATTGAGCTGTATGGCATTCATAATAGTAAATAGCTAATACGGATATTTGTAGTGGCAGTAAGTGAAAAGAGGTGTTGAGAGAATTAAGACAATTTATGACACTAATCTGGAAAGATGTGTTTAATTCTTTAAAAGAAAGAGTTAAAAAAAAGCCTCCTTGCATTCTTCATTGCTACCAGTTTGCTGCCATTGCCGTTCTTTCTTCCCACGTCAGGAGGAGTCTAGTGGTCCTTATTACAATGAGGCTAATATTGTCATCCCTTCTTACCTTCTGTGTGCTCCTTCCACTATTGTGACAGGGAGAGAGCTCTTCTAGAAGACTTCTTTTTATGGGCTGATCTTTTTATCTTCACCATGTTCTCTTTGCTCTTCTCCACACAAGGTACATAACAATGAGTTTCTTCTGTCCTTTACAATGACAAGTTGACATCCTTCTTTATCCTTGTCCACCATCTCTGTCCTACTCACAACAGCTTGTCCCACATTCTTTGCTGACTGTGAATGCAGCAGGGAACACTGCTGTCCTCCCTGCTTTCTTTTAAGTTGGCTCTCGAAGCCCGCCACAGATGGTCTGTACCTCATACATAATAAGATTTTTTTTTTCTTGTGAGGCAAGTTTCTCTGCGTGTAAGAGGCAGACACAGCTTAGAGCTGTGTTTTTATATATATATATGTTTTTTTTTTTCTTAAGTGAGACTTTAGAGACTTGTTTGTCATAGATTGGAACTTCTTAATAGATTATGGAGCTCAGCAGTACCTTGAAGCCAGAATTAGGAACCTGCTTTGTTAGCTTGATCTTTTCTTGGGCACCTCAACAAAATGAAGTTAGGGCATAGCTGGACAAAAGAAGTTAAGCAGAAGCACTCCAGGAATTGATGAAAATTGGTTGATTTAGGAGGATGATCTTGTAATGAAAGTATAGCAGTTTTGTGCTAACTGTATTTAGAAGTACTTTGGGGTGGCCTGTTACATCAGTCTGTTCCTTAGTTCTCCTAGTAAGTTTGTTTTTTTCAGAGAGTTCACTCTGCACTATTTTTAGACTTGAATAATAAACTCTATGTATCAAAACGTATCTAGGACCTAACATAAGAGCCAAATGTGCACTTTCAAATGACAGACGGTTTAAGTTCTAGATAGCTCAACACCAACGCTTCCCAGTTTCTTAGTATATTTTTGCATTTATGTTTTACACTCTATGCTGTAGTAGTCATAAGAACAGGCACACGTGTGGAGCTCTATTTCCATGGGTCTTACTCTGTGTGTGCTTTGATTTTCTATTATGTGTGGAAGCTGCCTGCCTGCACAGGGCTGTTCTTGATCTCAGCAGTGTGATTTGGGAGCTGAAAAAGTAGAACATACACAGGAAAAGGTAATGGAAATGCATTATAGCAGCAGTTTTAGCAGCTAAGTTAACCTTCATGAGAAAGGATATGTCAAGGTCAGATAGGTGATTGCATTTCTTGAAAATACAAGGGAAAAATACCGTAAACTAAGTTGGATTTTGTTCATGATGAGGAAAATTTTTTACAGCTATTTTGTTCATTCTCCGTTTTGCATGTTGATAGTATAGGAGGGTCACTCATTACGTGGTCACTATTACAGTCTAGAATCAACTTGTGGATTGCAGAATATTTGCTAAAATACTTTGTGATTCAAGTGCCTGAAAGAATAGTTGACTCAGAGAGAAAAAAAAAAAAAAAAAAAAAAAAAAAAAAACACTTGTGTCAGTTAAGATGCTCTTTTGGAGCCTGATGGTTGTCAAAGTAAGGGCTCTAAGGAGTTAACAGAGCACATAAAATCCTCTGTGAAAATACTAGCTCCAGAAAACATGCCAATTAAGCAGCAATGATAAGCAACACATAATGATCATCTTTCAGGTTGGAAGGACGTCAGGAGGTGTCTAGTTCAACCTCCTGCTCAACGCAGGGCCAGCTGTAAGGTTAGACCAAACTACTCAGGGTTTCATCCAGTTGGGTTGTGAATGTCTTCAAGCATTGGAGGCTGTACAACCTCTTCCATTGTTTGACTGACCTCATGGTGGAAAAGTTTGTCCTCATTTCCAGCCTGAACCTCTCATATTAGAACTTATATCTGTCATCTCATGTTCTCCCACCACACCCCACTGTGAATAACCTGTCTCCGTGTCAATAACAGACTCTCCCCCAGGTATGGAAAGTCTGTCTCCGAAGCCACCTCTTCTCCAGACTGAGCAAGCTCGGTTCCCTTAGCCTCTTCTCACAGGGCTAATGCTCCAGCTCTCTGACTGTCTTGGGGATCTTCCTCCTATAACTACATTGCAGTAACACTCAGCAACCTGATGGCATGATGCAGGAGGCATTGCTGAGGTTATCATTTGCAGGTTCACATGATGGTCATAGCTGCTCTTGCCATCACATCTAAGGCAAATGCTTTTTTTTTTTACTGACCATCAGCTAGAAGCATTGCCAGTTGTTGATGATGCTGGCTGGCCTGGCCTTGACCTTCGGAGCAGATTCCTGGGATAGTGGTGTGGTGTTACTAATTTCAGGTATTAATTTAGGAAAATATTAGCCTGTATTCAAAAATTCTGAGGTAGTTTAAATGCTAAAAGATGTTAAATGCTGTAGAGTTTCTTTTAGTTTGCTGGGTATTTTTGGGCTGCTGAGATACACAATTTAAACATTAAAACATGAGAGTTAGAGATATACCTAGCCTTAAAAATTGTTAAGTGTCATGTAATTGCATAACTGCAGGAGCCAGGACTTTTAGAACAATACTGAATATCATGAAGATTTTTATTTGATTTTAAAATTAAGCAACATGGATAACATCAAGAGTCTGTTGCTTTTGTAAGGCAAATGTTGATCTTAACAAGGATTTTTTCAATAGCGAACCATGTCTGTGAAGTTCTAAAATGATAGCTGCTATTATGTGCTCATCTGTTTGGCACAGTAATTAAAGTATACATTAATGCTCCAAGACATGCATTTAGAAGTATGAATTGAAATTAATCATCCTGCCACTACATAAATTACTTGCTGAATACAATGGCATATGTTTCCAGAGAAAGTTGTATGATTGTGTATTCTACGTCAGTTCAGTTAAATTTAATGCTTCATATATTTATTTTTATAAAATAGGTTTTAGATGTAAAAATAAATGTAACTTTATATATCTGTCTGTATTTACATATTTCTCCTGTCTGGGATAAATCTTGAACTGGTAATAACAACTAAAGTTAAATTGTCAAGGTAGGCAAATATTGCTCAAGGAACCTTTGAGTCCTTCTCGAGCATCTCTGTGAGCAGGGCAGTGGGAATTCTTGTCTCTGCAGGATCTGAATTCTCTGAGATAACTGGTTTCTACATTCACACTTCAGATGAGGTGAGTCTCTTGCAGCACACCAGGCCTGGCCATTCTCTTGCAGAAGGGATTTTTACAGAGAGATGAGTTTTTTGGAGGAGACCCTTCTGTAGTCAAAAGCATGATAATTCTTCAGCCATTAAATAATTTTATCTTAGATTTAAGTGTGTGATGTTGATTCTATCTCTGGCTTCCTGAACACTACATGCTGAGCTTAGGAAATCTCCAGTGAGAATTTACAGGCTATTCAGTTAGGAAGCGAGGTTCTGCTGCTGTTAATAGCACAGTTGCTCTTCGTGCTTGAAAACCTTTGTAATAAATAATCTGCAAGATATTTGAGAAACTGTTTTGTTACTCCTATACTGGACAATTCATCAGATCAGGTTTACTGTGTTATTTTACAGACTACGTGACTTGTAAGTAAAAAAGCAGGTGTCTGTCCTTTTCACATTGCTGAAATGCAGACGGCATACAGTTCAAAACAATACCGCTGTCCTGCTTTACAATGCAGATAACTTCTTTTCTTTTACAGTTTGTCTCAATGTATAGAGAGCAGTTGGAAACATACTTGCACACTGCTCGATCTGTTGCTTTTTCTTCATGGTAAAGTGCAGTCTCCTGACAGAGTGTTGTTCTGTGAAGTGTAGTCATGAGGCGAATAGATTAAAATAGAGAACTATGTAACAGCTTGATGATAAAAAGGACATGAAAAGAATAAAATTGTTGTATGGGGAATTGTTTGAGAATTTCTGCCCTTGCAAAGTATAAGTGTGTGTGCTAAAAAATGTCTCGTTTTTCTTCTCCCTACACTCTGATGTAGGACCCAGTTTTGAAAAATGGATGGTTCTGTAAAACTTAGATTTTTAGACTTGTGCCCATCTACATACCTCTTTGTGTGTTTGAGATCTATATGCAGCATTCGGGCATCCTTGTTTTCACAGCTGATATTGATGATTCTGCCAAAGAGTTACTAAAACAGAAAAAAAGAAAAGCCCTTTGCTGCTTCAGTTGATACTGTATAGTGAAAGATTTCCTCTTTTTTTTTTTTTTTTTAAATTATTTTTTTAGTGTACGAACCTGGATGTCGTCTCCCTGTAAGGCATGTGAAATTTACAGCGGAAGAATTACAATTCTACACTGAAAAACCTCTTTCTCATCTTAACTGCCATTCAAAATGCATGGTGAAAGTAGCTGAAGAGAAGTTTTCTATCATGTCATCTGCAGTACTCCTAGAAGATTCTTCTGAAACCTGGGGTAAGATTTAAAAACCCCTAAGTAACTTAGTTGTAAAGTAGAAACTGATGTGAAGTCTGAAGGCATAATTCTAGGGCAGAGTAGAAAATACTGTTTGTGGATTGACCTTTGTGCTGAAATGTCTACAGAGGCAGTTTCATGTAAGAAATTTTAATGCAGTTATTGTTCAGATGATGAAAACAAATGATAATAAGACCAAGTTTATTACTAGGATTAAATATAGATATGTGAATAATAATTTGCTATTCAAAAATGAAAACACATACTGTGTTTTTAAAGATTTTTTTTTATAATGTGTGCCAAAGTACAGAAATGTTTAACTATGAAAAACAAGTTTTTGAGTAAGAATAGAAAGTATAAATCGTTAATAGGTATAATATATTTTAGATTGCTTAGTTCCTGAGAAAATCATGAAATATTTGCACCATGTACAGTTAATGTTGTGCCTTGTTCTTACTATTTTTGTTTTGCACTCAGTAGTGGTATCTGTTATATAACATTCGGTGAGTTAAGTTTATTTGCTTATTTATTGCTATATAAATTTAGTGCAGTTACTAGGGATATTATCAGTATACCTTCTTGGTGACTGTAGTTGTAGTATTTTATATACAGAGCATATTCCAAGTAGTAGCAGTACTTTCTTGTACACATGAATCTTTTCCTTCTGCTTCTGTTTCAGGTCATGTAGATATAACTAAAATTTGTGCTAAAAAGACCTTGTTGTCTAAATGTGTATTAATGTGTACAGTTCTTAGTATTGTAGGTGTTTACATTCATGGTACTATAAAATGCTTCTGGTGGCAAATAATGACATGTTCACTTTATAGCCTGAAGAATTTTGCCAGGTAGTACAAACAATTAATTTTCATCTGTTTATATTCAGACAAGTTTATAATTAAGACAGTAATGGGCATAAGCAGCAGCTTTTGCATCTCATCTTTCTTGTTGACATCAAAGAGAAAATTTGTGGTAGAAAACATAGCAGCTGGTAGTAAGAGTGGGTGAATGAATAGCATGTAGATTTTTATTTTTTCAAATCTGGTTACCCCCTTCCCTCCTATCATTTGAATATGTACAGTAAAAGAAAAGCACGTGCACTTTTTTCTTATCGTTCCAAACAATGTAGATAAAAAGGATAGCTATACACTGATACCATGTTTCGTGCGCACCCTAGGCCACCAGAGATACTAATAAAAACGTGCAAAAAAACTTATATAACCATGACATCAGTGTCTTATTTCTGGAAATGTCTTGTGTAAACTCTCCTTTGCTGATGATTCTGTTGCACTGATCTGTAACCTGCATTGTCTAACTATGGATTGAATCAAGAATGTGATAAAACTGAACAGGAATCCTGGCATAGCATATTAGTTTGTTTTGCATAGGAAACATATATGTGGGCAAATATATCTGTGTTCGTGCATACGTGCATATAAACATATAAACTGTTTTGGATTTACTGTGTCTGCAGACCAAGCTGGATATCTGATGGACCTTTTAGCTTAAAGAGTTGTGCATCTTTTTTGTGAGCTCTGAGACAGTTGAGATCAGCTGAAATATAAGTCCTGGGGGTGACTGGTGTGTAAGAAAGTGAGTTGCGAACAACAGTTTCTCTAAAGGCTCTTTCAGACTATAGCCCATTTATCTCTGCAACATCTAGGGACGGTTTTTTGGGACCATGCATATCTCCTGAAAAGGTACTGGGGGTGCGAGTTTCTAGGCCTTTAAAATAATTATGTAAAGTAATGACTTTGTGATGAAATGTTACCAGTTTACTCATTTTTGTTTAGGTTTATGCGTTATGTTCCAGTGGTGTTAAAAAGCTGAGATTTGGGTGTCCATTTATTTTACACTGTGTTTAAAACATAAATAACTTATCAAAAGAGTCCTCTTATAAAAAGTGGAGAGAGGGAAAATCAGTCTAGTTAAGAGGTGATTGTTCTACCTGGGAAAATAGTGAGTTACTGTTGCTACATCTGATGTACGTAACTCTAGAAATACATATATATCTTTGGGACTAGACCTCAGAATAAATTGTAAGATCAGAGACTAAATTAAGATCTTCTAAAACTTCATCCTCATGTATTTTTAAGGCAGTAGTCTGTTCCTCTAATGTATGATGTCTTATTAAAGTTAAAGTCTCTGCAGGTTGAAGTTCAGTTTTTGATGAAGAAACACATGATAATAACATAATAATGAAATCAGGTAATGTCTAATGAGATTGTTACAAATAGTTAATAAAAATAAATCTGTAGTCAGATCTTCAATGTATGCAATAAACACTAGCCTCTCTTTGTTGCTATGTTGCTTCGCAGCTTTCTCAGTAATAATATAATATATTTTGTGAAAACTAACCTTTGTATCTTGGGTTAGCAAGCATTCTATACTCTTCTTACTGTTTTCTCGTTCTGTTGATTTTCACTTATGTATTCATAGGAGGTTTGTTTTGAACATTCATTAAAGGCCTTTTAATGCCCAATAAGCCCTCCTCCAAATATGCCTGCTCTGGATACCCTCACAGGGAGCAGAAACTATTCTCCCATGCTTCCCATGTCCTGGATACGTGCAGTTGACTTTGTCAGCTGATGCTGCATTGCTCCATGTATAAATAGAAAGAGAAATCAGTAAATCTGGCCTTGACTTACTTGTAACAAAATGAGAAACGAAGCATTTTGAAAACAGATGCAAAAACAGATTCAAAGTAAGTTTGCTTATTCCGTTTTCTCAATTTCTAGCCCAGGGAACACAGTGTTCCTCAAACCAACAGAGAGGAAAGCCTGACCTGCTGTTTGTTGCATTTCTTGAGAGTTAATTTATGTGTGTTCAGATGAAGAAAGGTGTTTAGTTGTGTGTTGGTGTTTTGGTTTTTTTTTTTTTTCTCAGCTACAGTTTTCTTTGTAAAATCACAAGAAATTTGCATAATTTGGACTTTTCCTACCAAAAACTTCAGATCCACTTGTGGAAAGTAGGTTCCTTTGTGCACAAGAGATATTAACTGGTGACAATAAACACAGAAAATGGACAGTACAGTTGCTCCAATATTAAATGGCTCTTGCAAGCTTTTCAAGACTGGATTTCTTTCCAGTCCACAGGAAATGACTGATAATCCCTTTTTATGTAACGTAAAAATGTCATGTCCTCAAATTAGTTAATTCATCAGAAAGATATTGACTCCATCCAACTAAAATTAGAAGAGTAAAGCAGGGAATGTTAATTGTTGGGAGAAGCTGGTTGCTTCGTATTTGCACGATTATCAGTTCCTCAGAATATTGTGAAACTCAAAATATTTGGGATCAGCTTGCAGTGCTGAGCATATTGTTCACATTTACCGTGATAAGGCACATTCAGTCAAAACAGTTTGCTTTTTCTGAGGGGATAGCAGTCTTGCCTTACCTTCATTTTTTTTCTGAATTTTGGGGGACTTATGCTTTAACTACAGCCTTTCTCTATTCAGTCCTCTAAATCTACATTTTTGTTCATGTGCTCAGTTGACTGAGAATCGCCAGCTGAAAAGTGATTATGAGATCATAGAATCATAGAATTACCAGGTTGGAAGAGACCCACTGGATCATCGAGTCCAGCCGTTCCTATCAAACACTAAACCATGGCCCTTAGCACCTTGTCCACCCGTGCCTTAAACACCTCCAGGGAAGGTGAATCAACCACCTCCCTGGGCAGCCTCTTCCAGTGCCCAATGACCCTTTCTGTGAAATCTTTTTTCCTAATATCCAGCCTAAATCTCCCCTGGTGGAACTTGAGGCCATTTCCCCTTGTCCTGTCCCCTGTCACTTGGGAGAAGAGGCCAGCTCCCTCCTCTCCACAATCTCCTTTCAGGTAGTTGTAGAGAGCAATGAGGTCTCCCCTCAGGGTCCTCTTCTCCAGGCTAAACAACCCAAGCTCTCTCAACCGCTCCTCATAGGGCCTGTTCTCCAGCCCCTTCACCAGCTTCGTTGCTCTTCTCTGGACTCGCTGCAGAGCCTCAACATCTTTCTTGTGGTGAGGGGCCCAGAACTGAACACAGGATTCAAGGAGCGGTCTCACCAGTGCGGAGTACACAGGGAGAATCACCTCCCTGGACCTGCTGGTCACACCATTTCTGATACAAGTCAGGATGCCACTGGCCTTCTTGGCCACCTGGGCACACTGCTGGCTCATGTTCAGTCAGCCATCAACCAGAACCCCCAGGTCCCTCTCCTCGAAGCAACTTTCTCGACAGACTTCTCCCAGTCTGTAGCTCTGCATAGGGTTGTTGTGCCCCAAGTGCAGGACTCGGCATTTGGCTGTGTTAAACCTCATGTCAAACTGATAATTGTGCAAATATGAAGCAACCAGCTTCTCCAACAATTAACATTCCCTGCTTTACTCTTCTAATTTTAGTTGGAGTCAATATCTTTCTGATGAATTAACTAATTTGAGGACGTGCCATTTTTATGTTACATAAAAAAGGATTATCAGTCATTTCCTGTGGAGATGAGTGTATGTTCCTTTATAACTCAAACCTTTTTCTGCTGGGTTCTAAAAAATGTCTGCAGGCTTAATAAATATGGCAGTGGTCTTCAGTATGTAGCTCTTTTTTCTCTCTACGTAATTCCTGTGCAAGAGGTCCTTTTAGAAAAAGTGGCTCAGCTCTCCCTAACATTGAAAAAAAATTTATTTTGAAGATTTAAGGAACAAAAGGAGCTTGCAAGGAATAGTGTAAGAAGGTAATTAAATTCCCTGAGTAACCAGGAGAAAGGCAGTAATGTTATTTTATAGATTTACTTTATTTTAGGTAAGACATGATCTTCTGTTATTTCGGTGTAAGTAATATTCTTTATTTTCCATATTATGGAAAATACTGTGTTTTTACTGTTCATCAGAAAGGTTACTGAATATTTTTAAAGTCTCATAATATTACTTGAATAATTCCAGTACCTTGATTATTATATTGGTCAGGGAAATTGATTTTTTTTTTAAACAAACAATGATTATTATATATGAATTCTCATCACTGGAAGCTACATTCCCAGCAAGATCTGAGATAGACAGACATCAAATGAGTTGATAGTTCCTCTGTTTAAAGCACTAGGAGCATTATTTTTCTGTAGATGATTGAGTGACGTGGGTGATTTTTCCCACCTACTTTAAAAAACTGTTCTGGATGGAAAGGTTGTTTCTGAAAGGGCCTGTATCCTTTTCATCAGGTATGGTGAGTACCTGCTCTTGGACATTCAGTCTCCAGCAGGTTGAAGTCACATATTGCTTGGGACTGGAACTAGTGCCTGTAAAATTGACTGGGAAGAGGCGTGCTGCTTGTAACAGGAAAAATCGTGACACACCTGTCACATGCATAAATGTTATTGCTTTGGAAAATGCATCAGGAATTATTTTTTCTAATAAAAAAATAATTTCTTCATTTCACTGTCAGAAGTAAGAATGACATCGTTATTAAAAATTATTAAATATATACAAGCAGAAAAATAAAAATTAAACCTGATCATTGAGGTTTTACCAAAAATATTGACACTGAAAGAAAGAAAATAAAGTCATTATATGCTCCAGATACATTATTCAGTGCTGAATTTTGAAAAGTCTTGGTGATGGAACCTAGTCACTGAAGATCAGAAGAGCATTAGCAACGTGTGGCTCTTCCTGACAGATGCCGCACTGGAGATCAAATTACTTGGGTGATGGCCTATAATGTTTTGTATGTGTATATGCAATTGATGGCAAAGCACCCTCAGTCAACTCTAGTGGAAGCAGAACTGTAAATATCCAAAGCATTGAGTCATTCTTGTGTTTTGGGACCTAAAGCTTTTTCACCATGGACATATATATAATTTCTTAATTAGACACATTTCGAGTTTTTCCTCTTCGAGCAGGTCTTGAAATAGCAGGATGGCAGATTGACTCCTGTTGCAAATTTTTCTGTTTTTTAAATTCTGTCTGCTACAAAAGTCGATTTAAAAACTGGAACTCAGTTGTCTCTTTTGAGGAAGTAGCAGACTCTACCATCATCATTTTTCACGTGTATGTGTTTGTGTGTTTATTTCTTTACAGCAAGTGGTCAAAATCCAGGTAGAAAGGGTATGTAAAAAAGAAAACAGTGTTCTAAGTTGAAATGTTAGGATGTCATTGCAGTTCGCCAGCAACAGGCAAATCTGTTAATACAATTCTGGGTTTTTGTCATATCAGACATTGTTGTTACTCAGTCCTTGGGCTTCTGTGTGGTTTTGATACTTTCAGGAAAATGAATTTGAGAAGTGTTGCTTTTTTTAGTAAATTAAATGCACCTCAGGGAATCAATAAATGGATCTTAAAGGCACCTGCTGTCTTCTTCCCTAAGAAGTAGCCACAATTTGAAATACAATCATTCTGAACTTTGCTTTGTGGTGAGTGGTTCTTCTGTTACGTATTTGGCATACTGGTATTTGGCTGTCTTGTAGCTCAAAGTAACTTATACTCTGCCTCAGTGTACTTGAGATGTATTGGCACTAAACTGGCTTTGGGTACATCCAGTTAAATGTACTGTACAACTTTCATTGATAGATAAGTCTCTCATCTAATGGTTCTTACGCTCCCAGCGGTTTCTCCACCCACGCCCCAGTAGGCATGCTCTGTGATCAATCAGGTTTTCTTCTCTGTGAACGTGTAACAGGTATGAAACCAGATACCAAAATTCATACTACCACAAAACACAGATCAAGTGAACTATTAAAGCTGATTTAAAACTCACCATTAAATCTCACTGCTTTCTAGAGGTCTAAAAAAGTGCTCTCAGATAGTACCTTTAACCCTTGGAGCAGCCCACAGGCTGGTTGGAATGTGGCTTTAGCAGCCATGCAGCCATGGAGGTGTTTGATTAACGTTATCTTTGCTCTCATTTACCAGTTGATGCCTAGCACTAACACTTGCTTCAGGTAATCCGGCGCATAAGAAGTGCTTAGTGGCCAGTCTTTAATTTTTCCCCTACATTGGACCTTGAATGAAGAAAAATATCTCTCTTCAAGTGGCATGAGAGGCGAGATATTTTGGGGTTGCTTTTAAGAAATTAGGTTTAGATACTGGGTAAAAACTAGTGGTTCTGAGACCTCTATCTCTTGTCTCATGTTTCTGAAGACTTGAGACAGTTCCAACCTGATGCACCTATCAGAGGACTGTACTGATTCTTGAGATTAGTAGAGAATGGAAGGTGGTTTGTAAAGATATTGGAGCCCTTTTACAGATATATCTGGTATTCTTCTATTAAATCTGAGCACGTGATATTCAGGATATGATTCTTGTATTTTGTTGGTGTTTCTTTGAAATTAGGTTTTTTATGGGAGAGAACTGCTCCTGCTATTTGAAGACTCCAAAGCACACGCTGTTGTTCAAAAGTAAATTTAAGCGCATGTTATTTTGAATGTAAATGTGGAACTGCTGTAGTCACAGGCACACAGACTGCTCTGAATTCATAGGTTCACGCAGCACTACTGCTCTGAGTGCAAATACCGATTATAGGGTAATACTATAAAGAGAATGCAATGTGTCCTTTTCCCATTTTTAGGCATGGTTTAGCAGCTAGACATGAAATTAATCAATGCCATTTCACAACTTGGCTCTTTGTGGAAGAGCTCCTCAAATCACAAGTGAATCTAAGGCTGCTAAGGTGATTGACGTAATCCGAAGTTACATCTATAAAACAACCTGAGTTCAGGCAGTTATCTAGTCTCTCTACTCTTTTTTTTTTTTAATTCAGTTTTGTTGAGGATTATTGGACAACAAAATTGAGTGTCCACAAAATTCAGATTTAGTAAATTTCCACAAAAGCCAATTATTTATTACAAAAGTATGAAAGAATAAATAATTCAAAGCGTATGTTAGATTTAGTTGTAACAGCTGAGCGGTGTACTATTCTCAGACTCTGGAATGAGGTGCTGGGACTGACATAAGTTGCTCTGAGTATTCCCTTTGTGCTGTTTGGCTTCTATTATGAAATGGTTGGCATCCCAACAACCATGACGAGTGTATGTATTGGCAAGGAATTAAAACTCCTGGTGCCTCTGAAGTTTTGCAAGAGGTTTACTGCCTAGGGATGGTAGGCAGTTGTAGCAGTTACTGATGCCGTTCTGTTGCCTGTGTTGCAGCTAATTTCTAAAACAAAGCAAGATTGGTTGCGTGTTCCATTTGGTAATAGAAACTGCTACATTTGGTTTTCTTTGAGTGTTTTCTGACAGTGGAGTTTTCATGTGCTCACTTCTTTTCTTGCTGTTGTTTTGATAATAAATTAAATCTGACTACAAGATCTCTCTGCATTAAACCACAGTAATAGCTGGCTGAAAATGCGTGACCCTCCTAAAATTTTTACCCTCAAGAGGAAATATCTGATTTTTCATTTGTCTTTGATTAGGTTTCATCAATGCAGTTTTACTTCTTCAAACAATAAAGCCTGCAGCTCATTATAGTGCAAGACCAGAACCCGTCTATTACCTTATTTTTAGCAACGAATACATTGAACCTTAAAATCACATTGGAAAAAGAAAGGCTTGCACCAATCTCAGATCTACACCATTAAAATTTCTTGTCATTTATGCTTCCAAGAGGGGCACCGAAGATGGAATTCAAGGACTTTTTTACCTCCTGAGAGGAATTGAATATGAGGTGTCGTTTGGTGGGGTGTTTTGATGCTATTTCTCCGTGACCAAGTCAAATTAAGCATGAGGTAGCCTTGCAAAACAATTTCAATTCTTACCTCTTTGTTTGCAGTATTTTTACTTACTCTTCTAAAGTACATTAAACAATGAGTTTACTTCTTTGAAGTGTTAATGTTGTTTGCCTGGTGTACTTGACCTAAGGATGCTGTGTCAATTTTACTGCATTGGTGCCTCCAAGGGTGGTTGTATGTGACCCATTTTGAAGTGCTGGCTGTCATGTGGGTGTTAATGGACACCTCCACCTATGAATTGAGAGTGTGTGGTCGGAGAATGCTTTGAGGCTGTGCCTCAGACAGGAACACCCCAAGGTAGCAAGGCACTCTGCACCTGCAAAGCAACTTGCACCCACAGGAGGAACTAAAAGAAAGCTCTGTTCCTATGGGTTTTAGCATCTTTCTGGAGCAGATCCTCTGTCTATTTTTCAGAACTTATGTATTTGATTAAAACATAGTTTCCCTTCAGCTTGTGGAACTAAGAAGCTCTTAGAGGTGTGAATTAAAGGGAAGGTAGATTGTGACTGCCACAGAGCAGAGGAGCTGTGCTGCAGAAGAGAAAAATCATTCTGCAAGGTGATTTGTTAGGTTCAAGCAATGCTTCCAGAAATTTTCAATCAAGAATGTTTGCCCACAACTGGGACTGACTGATACCATCGCTTTTTTTTTTTTAAATTCTCCATTAGCGAATGTTGCAGTTTTCTTAAATATGGCCATTAGAAATCCAAGAAAAGAAATGTAATGCTTTAATTAGGCAGGAGGGAGTTGAGAGAGAATACTTAAGGAGGTTTGGAGGTGTCTGCCAAGCTTGTCAGAACAACCTTGTGTCACTATGGCTGTGGGAATCCAACCAGAACTTGGGAAGAGAAGCATAGTTTGCCAGTTTGGAAAACTGAATGTTTTATTCTTCTTTATTCTTATTGCAACTGACTGAAATATCCACATATCGAATATAATAGAGTTATCCAAATACCCATATTAAAGTTTGCTACAAAAAATACGGAGCCCACATGTCTTTTACCTATTATGGGAACATGGTTACTATCAGACAGGCTTAGAGAGACCCACAAAGAGAAAAAAATCTGATTAACAGCACTTAGAAATGGGCCAGTTAATCCCCTGTAAGGAACCAGACCACTAGGAATTCAAAAATTCCAGGCCCAGATGATTTCACACATGTGGAAGAATTGTGTCTGTATATGAACCTGACAAAGGAAATAAAAATGAAGGTACAACTTTTTTACGTTTTCATAGGGCAAAATAAAATTGCCAGGAATGAATGCACAAACCCTGCA
Organism: Coccyzus lansbergi; assembly: GCA_033558105.1. Taxonomy (NCBI): domain Eukaryota; kingdom Metazoa; phylum Chordata; class Aves; order Cuculiformes; family Coccyzidae; genus Coccyzus; species Coccyzus lansbergi. The sequence continues at coordinate 1,006,733 of JAUMJK010000727.1, forward strand.
ACGGTTGAGGGAAATATTTGAAGATAATGCACATAAGGTAGCAGGGGGGATACTTTCTCTAAGTCCAGAAAGCAAGAAGCAGAGAAAGAGGAGCATCGTGTTGCTGAGAATTCTGGCATGCACATGTACTTTGGAGACATAAAAGATCTCCTAATTAGAGACAGGATCATTTGTGGGACATGTGATTTCAGTTTATAGGAGGAATTGCTGAGAAAAAGACATGTAACCCTAAAGGAATGAATCAAAGAACAAGAGCAGCTGAACTGTCCAGGGAAAGAAGCAAAATGATGACTTCTCTTGCAATACGCAGGCTATGCTTAAAATAAATCCAGGAAATGGGGCAGAGCCAGGCTTATGAAGGATGCCGCTGTGGTAGGGTGCTGGTACGCTTCTCTGAACACATGCTGGAAGAGATGTGGAAGTTATCATGACTGAAGTCTCAGTGCTGTGTGCAGCCTGTTTTGTGGGGGGGAAAAAAAAAAAAGGAGCTGTCTTTAAAGTTGCAGAGAAATTTCCATGATACAGGAAGAAATTTACAGCAAGACTTAAGCAAATTCAACATCTTGAAGCACTTGTCTGTTACAGAAAGTGGTCACCATGTACATTTTCAGCTACTGATTGCAGCAACTGTATTTGCACTAGACTTGTGGATCAGCAGCAACTGGGGTGGTGGTGGGGACATGGGGCCAGGCAGTAGTATTGCTGTGGCGAGTGACACCAGGGTACCACTGGGAAACAGAGAGCCAGATCAGTGCAACTGGGTTGTGGAGAGGCAGATATCTAGGAGCAGTGGTGAAATGAAGTCTAAGCGATGTGCAAAAACTAAGTGATGTTTGGCTCCAGCAGGGTTGGAGTCACAAGAGTGTAACTCAGTAGTGAACAGTAGGATTGTGCAGTTTGTGCCTGGCTGACGTCTGCTGGCTCTCCCATCCTTAGCCAGAGGTGGAGGAGGCAAAAGGATGACTGGACTTCTGCAAAGTTGAAGGCAAGTTCTGGCTCAGCAGAACAGGAAATGAGGCTGTTGTGGAACTCAACATGTATGAAGGAATATGAAATCGAACTGGTCCAAGTGGGTTGGCAGTGAAGGCAAGCCTTTAGGTGTCTTTGGATTTGCAGCCTCTAGTCTTCAAATGTCTGCATGAAAGCACAACAACTGTTAAAAGGAAAGTTGTGATGACCCATCTGTAGTTCAGAGAGAGGAGAAGTAGGAAGATAATGTTTGAAAGAGACACCAGGAAGTTAATTTATCTGAGTATGACCTGAATGTTACCTCCATTTTTTGTGTTTCTGTACACCATTCTCTAACGAAAAGCCAATTATATTTTAGAAGAATAGAGGCCTCTCATGTTGTTATTCATCATGTGGTACATGAAACACTGACACTGACTCAGAAATAGTAAGTTAACCTTGTCCTTTCAGTACGTGTGATCATCTCATCACTAGTCTGGTGGCTGCTCAAAGCTGCCTGAAATGTTTGGGCCCCAGACAACTAAACTTTTATGCATCAGTACAAAAGCAGCAAAGAAGATGAGAAGGAAAACTGATTGTCTCAAGGGATACAGCATAGTGGTTTGGGTAGTTCTGCTTAGAAAGTCACTTGTGGCTTTCATAATGAAGAACTTAAGGTTTGAATTTTCAGACTTATTAGCTGTACGTTTGTTTGTTTTTTATTAACTTAATATACTATATGCCACATTTTCTTTGGGGTATTGAGTCAAGTGACAGATTAATCCAGTTTAACTCTAAATGCATGGGCTTTCTTTTTCATAGAACTTCAACCAGTTTGGGGTCTCAAATTTCCTGAATTATTTTATTTTATGTCTATATATTTTTGGTACTGCAGTTAATGTTTTCTGTGCTGTTTCCTTTCTGAGAATATGTACTTCTGGCTAGTGTAGAAAGGTAATGTAATCTTTGTTCTCATTCTGGACCTGTGAGAGAGTCAGAGTTGTTTTCTTACGTGTGCAGACACAGTTAAAGCACTTCAGTCTACAAAAGAATCTCTGGAAGTTGCCAATCCCATAGCTCTCTACTCCAGTAGAGAGGTTTTTAAAAGTCTGAGAAAGTCATGGCGATCAAGCTAATACAGTATACTTTATCTAGCTGCTAAAAGTCTTGACTGCTAACAATGATTAAATAAAATTGAATCAGTAAAGATAGTGTTAAAAAAAATAAAACCAACCAAATTTTATCAGAAGTTGTCTTTAGGAAATGCTGATTCCTTGAGTTAAGAAGTTACGTGTAACGTTACTATTTGATTTTTGTGTAGTGCTTTGAAAGTTTAAGCACAGCAATATGTAGAAAGAATAAATAAACTATAGCAGAACAATTACACCATTCTGGAATATTCTGCTACGTTTCATTATGTATCGACAGTATATGTTGGTTTATTCCAAAAGAAAATCGGACATAAAACTGAAAGGTAATGGAAAGATATTGAACCATCTTAAAGATCTGACCAAATTATAAAGAGATTTGCAAGAAAAAAGCAAATTAACAAACCACCAGCTATGTGGCAGGGAAATTTTTCATTACATGGAGTGGAAGGAAGGACTCCTAGTAATTTCAGTTAAAGCTATTGAATTAAATTTTTTTTCCTAGTTTTAAATTTGGAAGGAAAATCTGTTCATTATTTCCAAAGCTGAAAAATGAAGTTGCTAAACATTTTCTCTTATTTTCATACATTTAAAATCTGATCTATGTCATGTCCTGAACACCACACAATCTTTATAGAGGTTTTAAAAATTTTCCAAGTTATGTGATCCAAGAAGTTCATCTTAGACAGTAAGATGATAAGAAATTGAGCAGTGTTGGTATAATGCAGAATACCACGTGCTGTTCTGAATCCTTGGAGCTGAACTGGATATTTGCAGATTTGATTTTATTCTGTAGATTATGACAAATAATGTAAACTGAAAGTGGAATGTAAAACATTCTTCTGAAATGCTGAAAACTAAGAAGCAATCTAGTTCTTGCATAGCTTTGTCACTACCATGTTAAATATTACTGCAAATATTTATTGCAAGAGTCTCAGACAAAAGTGTAATAGTGAACCCTGTTTGCTTAAAGAAATCATGTACCCCAAATGTGTTTCAGAGGAACAATCGTGTATTTTTTAGTAAGTATTCAAGAGAAGTGATGATTCTGAAGCAGGGCATGGTATTGATAATAATTCCACTGGGAAACACAGTAAAAAAAGTATTTAGCTGTTCCCTTAAACAAAGTGTAAGCACAGTTTAAGTCTAGACATTGAGGTGGCCTGTGGTAAGGTTCTGAACTAAACTTAATGCTGATGTATCTTTGCATATGGGTACTTTCTGCATTTTAGTTATTTAAGATACTAAAACCACGAAAATGGGTTGATATTTAGGGCATTTAATGAGATATTAAAATAATATATGTGTAGGCACAAGGTAGATATGCTTTCTACAAAACAGAGATAGCATGGACGATGAAAAACAAGTCCCTTGTGAATCTGTTATTCCTATTCTTGCTTAACTGTTTGCGTCTTATTCTGAGAAGCCCAATGTGGAAGAATATTTTTATAATCTGTGTTTGGCATTTTTGGCCCTCATGCGATTTTGATTCACGAGCTGAAATCTTGTTTCCATGGAAATCGGCTGAATTGTTGATCAGCTATGAATTTCTCCCACAAATTAAGGCAACTGGAGGACATCATCTAGGCTGATTCTGTCCATAGTATTTGCCATAGCATTTTCCCTTTTGTACCACATGGGTGGGAGCTCTATTCAGATGATGATTTAAGTCAAGATTCCCAAATGTAACTGTAGCAAACTCTTGTATCAAGAGAAATGCAAATGTACTCAAATACAAAATAAAAAAAGAAAAATAGTATGATGTGTACATGCATACTCTACACCCTCACAACAGACAGACAATTAAGAAAAAACAGATACAGCTGCAGCCATCGTTAAGTTTTAGAACCATCCCATCTCATTTCTAGTGAGGTTGAGTTGCAGGTGTAAAGCCTTCATTCATAACCTGTTTCTCTTCCAGTTACTGCTAGGGTATTTGACAAATGTGTTTGAGTACTGAGCATCATCCACAGAAATGCCACTGCACGTAAACCTCCCTGGCTACCTTCTGGACATACTGAGCTGGAGGAAAAACATGTGACCAAGACTTGTCAAAGAGAATAGTAGGTTTTTTTCCCAGATTTCTAGAAGACAAATAAGTCAGCAACTCTCAGATTTGTAGAGGACAGAACAGTGTCTGCAGTATCTACTGATGACTAGTGTTAAAAGCTTATAGATGCACTACAATCACATATTGTGTGACCATCAGAAGTTCTCAGGAGGATACCCGGGTAATAACAACAAAGTGCTGTGATCTCACCACGTCTGTCCTTTGATCTGCTTGGGCAAATAGAGTTGCTCTGTTCAGATCGCTCAACCTCATGGCATTCTCAGTAATTTTGTCCAGAAGTGGAAGTTCAGTCTGTGGGTGGTTATTGTCCAGTTGTCAGCATCAGGTGACTTCTTGTGTGACAGCTGTCAACAACTTACTCAGCAGGAGCCAACAGATCTGCTCCCTACTGTCATTGCTAGTAATGGCCATAGTTTTTCTCTGATGATTTTCAGAACAGCTGAAATAAAAATAAGCACTTCATCTTCTAAAGAGTTAAAAAAAAAAAAAAGTAGCGCTTGGTACCTAGCTTGGGAAACGGGGTTTAAGCTAAGCTTATTTTAATTAGAATAGTAAAGAGGAAGTAAAACTCAAAATTCCAGCTCAGTTGTTTCTTTAGCTCTAACTCAAAGAAATGTATGTGGCAGGAATTGGCTGCTGCAGGGAGAGCGGAACATGTATATGATTGATTGCTGCTTTGAAAGTGTTTGTTTGTCAGACATGTGGGTGGGAGGGTGGCAGTGAAAACAGACCCTTCCCCGCACTGGAAATGCCAAGTGCTATACTTCAGCAGTATTCAGATTCTGAGTGTATTTCTGGCTTGCCTAATCTTTGATCCTGCCATTGAATCCACGGGGGTGCAAAAAAATCCACCCACACAGATCCGATTTTGAAATCCTGGCCTTACTTATTTATGATTTGGTTTGGACAGATTGCTGTTCTCTGTGCAACAACCACAGTCATTACCGGATATATAGAACCATCTAAAACATGCATATATACATTATGTATGTATGTACATATTTTTTAAGATGTTGCATTTGATATGTTTTGAGGCCTAACTGAAATTCTCATTACTCTGTCTTGCCCTGTGCTGGATCACTGGCCTGGATCCATAGCAATGCATTTTCAGTAAAAAAAAACTCCTCATAATATTTACAACCTGAAAGCAGTCTTATAGCTGAAAGCAGAACATCTAGCTTTATACACCTTGCAACAAGATCCTAGTGTTTTGTTAAACAGTAAATGGACCATACTAGCACAAAACAGGCCTTGCTTATTTTTTTAATATCTCTGGGTCTTATTCATAAGGCTAATCCATCTCAAGTTAGGTCGTTTTTATCTGCATATAAATAGGCAGTGAATCCCTTATGAAAAAACCCCACTTTTAACTGAGGATAGTAAATTTCAAGAAACAAAAATAAAACTGGAGTTTTACAGCAAAATCGGACTTGTCAGTGCCATTACAGAGCCTGGAAATGCCTACCAGGGCCATTCTTTAATTAGAGTAAGACAAGCTTTGTGGCTTTTTTGTGCTCCCCAATGTAATTTTTTCCCTGCTTTTCACCTTTATTTTTCCTGAATTTTAAATCATAAATTAATGCTGGTATATTTGCTGTCATAACACTTACAAATGTGTTCCCAGCACTTGACTGTTGCTTTAAATTTGGAGTCTTGTCTTAATTTTTGTCCTGTAATAGACCCATGTTAGAGAAATATACTGCCTTCAAATGTTCATAAGTAGGATATGGCAAGCTCAGTAATTTCAGTTAATACATGTTCTCAGTTGGAAGTCAACTGAAAGTTAACAGAATTGTTCAGGTAATTCCTGTGCCTGCTTAGAATGGTGTAAAAATGAGTTTTATTTGAAGTTAGAAACCCCAGCTTTCAATGAGGTGCTATCCAAGTATGCTAGAACACATTCTTAAATCTCAACTAGCTTATTGGGTCTCAGATTGGCAACAAAATCTGATAACCGCTGGATGTCTTTTTCTCATAGAGTTTTATTCCTAAAAGGTGAGGTAGAAGACTTTCTCACACCTTCCACATGTTTCTCCAGCCAGGGAGATTGACCTTGTACTTAAACCTGGGGGCTTGGGCTGGGGCAGTGAGGGCTGAGCTCTCAGCTGTGCCACAACCCTCTCACACGGGTACTGTAGGTCACTTAGCTGTGTATGTTCCTTTCATCATCACGTAATACACTGCTAACTTGTGAAAGGTCTCCTTGTTAATGTTTGTTGTGGACACAGATGTTTCAGGTGGAAGATGATGGAAATATAAAATACCACTTCCAAATGTACATTCCTGCCAGCAGTGCTTTGAGAAATGGCATGCAAGAAGACCGTTTGCATTTCGTCTAATTGAGAGAGTACCACTAGTTTTGATTTTTGTCGGGTTAACGTATGCTTTAGGATCTGAGATTTCAGTCCAGTGTGCTATGGATGTGGATTGCAATCCTGGTCTCAATGTCCAGACCGTTTCCTAGAGTCACAAGCAATATTCATTTTCCACTTGCTATTACTGAGGAAAACTAAAGGGCAATAAAAGTATTCTAGAATGAAGGAAAAAACCTTTCTAAAAAAATTGTGTTTATACAAGCAACCTATATGAAAATTATAGAACCTCACAAAGCACCGCATACTTGTCTCCTAGGAAATAATATACTTGCCTTTCAATAAATAGTATCTATAATTTTTTAAAATAAATCAGAGTATTAGCATTTTGTCATGTTATTAAATAATGCAGAAGACTTTTTAGTTCAGTACAGTTAGTTTGTATTTCCAAGTCCTGCTTGTGTTTAGTGCTTATTCAAAAAGAAAAAATCTCTCTCAAGCTTTCAGAATAGCATTTTCCAGAGCTTTGGTCCTGTGTTGCAGCCTGTGTTGGCACTAACAGTTTTCTTAGCCTGAAATAAACCTCTTGAAGGAATCCTCAGTCTTCTCCTGATGGAAAGTAATAATAAGCTAAAGCAGAGGATCTGTTTAAGGCCTTTAAAGCCAGTTATACAGTAGGGAAGAATTTTTCCCTTAATATTTTTTTTCTCTCTACAGAATTATCAGATTCTATCATGGATTTTGTGATTATTTTAAGACCTGTTTTTAAAGACTGTGAGGCAGGGTTTAAGAAAACAGTAGTTACTCTGGAAATGCCAGTGTTGGAGAACCAAACTGGAGACCTTGCTGATACCCTTTCCAAAGATTTCACAGCATTCAGCTCTGCGCAGGTGATCTACCTATGATGTATCTCAGGTTGGGATACTGAAGTCCAAACTTGTTATATTTAAGTCTTTGGCCTGTCTTTTTTTTTTTAAAAAAAAAAAAAAAGAAAAGAAAATACTCTAAATATTCTATGTACTTGTCCGTTAATACAAAGTGATATCTTCTATATTAAACAGTTTCCCACAGTAAAAAAATTACCTGCACGTATTTCTAAATGGAAAATGAAGGGAGTGTTATAAAAAACAAGAAACGTGTTTCATCTTTCAAACCACAAGTAGATTGTAGCTTTTTTAAATCTGCAGATTTTCTCTGGAAATTAATCTTCAGTTATCTTTTGTTGGTGTCTCTCAGATTCTGTCAGCTTCCAGATAGAAAGCTGATGATAATTCATCAGAATTGCACCCTTTTAAAAGAACAAAAGCAGACTACACATCTGTACTAATAGTATAATGACACTAAATCAGTTACATGTATGGTGTAGTATTATTTACCTAAATGCTCATTCATTGGCACATAGACAATTTCTTCAATACTTTATCTTTGTATTATGTTTTGCAACACCAGTCTGGCATCATTAGACATCCACCCGCAAGCATTTTAAAGATTTTTTCCACACAGCCATAAAATTGCGCCTTCCCTGTTGAATTTAAAATCAAGTACACCTGTAATAACAAAGCAGTGGAATAGTATGCATCTCTTCCTGGATGTTTAACTGCATTGCAGTAGAGCTGTGGTGGTTTGCCTTCACAGACTCAGTGAAATTAAAGGTCGTGTCCTAATGTTATGTCTTCCTGTTTAAAATTAATAGCTTGTAAATGTTTATCTCAACTAGAAGGGAAAACGTGGTCTACGTTTGTGCTCTCCAGTTCCCATTTTGAAAAAACATGGAGCAAAACAGCTGCATATTCTTTCATGTCCTTCTTTTGCTGTTAAACATTTACATCTTTGATTTCAGTTCTTTGCCAGGTTTCTCCTTCCTTGCATTTAGATTTCTAGTTGAGGCTTGCAGTAGTGCCTTCTAGATTTATAGTGGGTTACATTGTTTTCTACAGAAAAGAGCAAAAGAAAGAAAGAAATCCAGTGCAGAAGTACTGAGAATTCATGTACAGCATCATACAGTATATAATTTCTTTGTGTTCTGCCAATATGTATTTCAGTTTGAAATGTCTTGAGGCTGGTTGGGACTATTTCTATAGAGAGAGAGGACCAAAGTATACAGTATATTGGCTTCCATTTTGCTGATTTTGGACAGTCAGGGCTGCTTTCCATTTCCTACAATGTTCCAATATAACTAAATCACATATACCCTGTAATGGAGGCTTCTGAGACCTGGGGCTTCTATAAATGTAAAAGAGCAAAGCAGTATTTATACAGTATAATATTTTGATTCGCTAATGAGCTGTGAGGTGGATGTTATCATGAACTACTGTGCAGCAAGAAAGGTTCCTAAAACATGCATCAACTTACTCCATCTACAAATCATTGCAGATAACGCAGTGTTTAGTTTCTAATTAAAGTTGTGTTGTGCTAATCCTTGAGAGTAGTGTAAGTGATTGACATTCTGCATTTTAGTGGCAAGTACCAGAGCAGCTGACTCCAGCTCCATGATGAAGCCAGCATACAGCTGCTGAGAAACGCAAAGCTGTTCAGAGAAACTGATTTGCAAGATTAACACACACTGATTGGTATGGCCTTGTTCTGGGGAAGAAGGAGGAAATAAGCACAGAGTCTTGAATTAGACTAATGATATTCTAGTCCTAAAAGGATTAGGAAAGAAATGTTTTACTGAAAAAAAATACCCCTTAAACCTATGCATAACAGTTCGCAAATTAATTATTTACTTTGGATAGGCTTTTGCACTATTTCTTATGAGAGGATGAACAGTATTCCTCCATGCCTCAGTTCTTTGTACTTAAAATAGAGACGATTTGTCTCAAGTCCTGCTTTCTGTACATATAGGTGATAAGTATAACCTCCACTGCAAAATCTTGTGAAATGTTTCTTGATGGAACATGCCAAAGCAGCATAGGCATTTTACTTGGCTAAAATTATTTCTGAGTAATTTTTGCTGCAAATTTTGTGGCCGGTATTTTTGGTAGCACAGTTCCACTGTGGAAATAAAAATAACAGTATTATTTTGATATAGACTGTCTCATTGAATGAGGTTATGTTATTATAAGGCACCTCTGCTAACTTGTACTCTCCAGTCAGGTCCAAATCCCTTCAGTCAGATTCTAAATGTTAAATTTGGCTTTTTCAAATCATAATCGTAATTGCATTCAGCACTAATAAAGACTGTACCTGTGGCTCTTGGATATTATTTGTGTAGCATCTGAGTTTTTCATAGTCTTTAAACCCTTACTCATTTCAACAATTGAAAGTATCCTGTGGGGTAGAGCAGTACTCTTATGCTGTTTTATGGACTGGAGACAAATGGCTATGGTGAGGTCCCTTGTATGAGTTGTTACAGGCACAGGGCTGGCTAAGGAGCGGCGTTTCCTCAGGATGATCAAGCTGTGGCTTGCTGCAAATCCCATCTGCCATCTCTGCATGCAGTGTTAGAGGCCTTTCCTGGAACAAGCTCCTCGGGTGATTTATCTGCATGAGGTTGCCTGTACAGGATCGTTTGAAAGGCAGATGGGCTGCGTGATGGCAGACTTGGACTAACTACGTTTGGCAGAGAAGAGATCTATGGAGTATAGAAGTCACTTTATGGGTCAGAATTTCTATTTAAATGTTATTCCTTGTGGGTTTCATTACCTAGTCTAGTGTAAATATTAATGGTACCATGTAGCTGGTGGATTTTCAAAGTTATTAGGTGTGCTCTGGAAACTGCAAAAGATATGCTTGTACAAATTAAGAAATAAACAAAGGTATTCACTTTTATCTGTGTGCCTGCTAATACTTTGTTGCAGGCTATGTAAATAGAAGTCTGATTTTGCTTTGTCAGTTGATGTTAGGGTGATGAAGGGTAACCCAAACCTGCCATTTACTTCCCCTCTGACGTTGTTTCTTTTTTGTCTCTCCCAGAAAATGCAGGAAGCAAGCTCTGAACTCTGTGAGAGCATTAGGAAACCTGAAAAAAAGTCCTGTAGCATAACCACTCACTCGACCCAATATATTTTAACTGTCTGAAATTGCAAACTACTCATACTGTATTATACTGAGTAAAGATTTTCTTCTGCTTCTTTCTTTGAGGATGAAACTTGTCTTGGACGTCACTGGCAGTAAAGTCAGGCTTGCTATAGATCTATATTGTAGAATGTGTCATTTACTTATATTGCAGTTACAGGGCTTTTTTCCAGTTTCTCTGCCACTGCTGTTCTGGCTAGAGGTCTGTAGGCATTGAAAGGGCTGGAGCATTAAAGATATAAGGTTTGGGTCACTTTTTCATAGTCAAAACAAATTTTTTCATCCCCAGTGGAGTATTTTGTGCTGTCCAAGGAAAAGGATATTGTTTGCTGCACTTCCAAGTAACTCAAGAGCCATTCCAGCTCTTCTTGAAGCCACTGGCAAAATTCTGATTGCTTTCAGTGGGAATTTGCAAAAGATGCAGTGTGCCATTTCTGTTATAGCAGAAGCCATCTGTAAGTCCATAGGACCATGCAAATGTAAAACACATACATTCTCTTTTGGTTTTAGCATAACTAATTCTTTGGTTATTTTCTGCAGAGAATATGGAAGTGGTTGGTCACAGAAAATAGCTGTAACAAAGCCTACTGAAACAACAACTCCAGATAGATGAAGGGGTGGCCTGTAAAACAGGCATTTCTTGTCTGTAGGAAACCAGCCTAGTGGCTGCGTAGGACATTGCAGTCAGGTCTCTGTTAAAGCATTTGTCCTACCTGCTCGGCAAAACTTGGATGCAAAAAGTGAGCATCTGTGAATCTTATGAAGAAACGATCCTGTTCTAGTTGCCACCATGTCTTAAAACAGAAGGATGATGAAACCTAGATTTTACAGACACATGTTCCCTATCAACTCGGTCCCGTATCATTTGCATGTTTTGGAGAGAACCTGCTCTGGTTTTGGAAGAAGAATCCAATAAACCTGTTATTCAGGCACTTTTGTGTCATCTAAAAGAAGACAGCGTGTTACTGTGTTCCTACATGGTAGTATTTTGTTTGAGCTTGTATTAGAGCGTAGGGAAGGAAGGACCACCTTTTCTTGGATGTTTTCTTCAGTTTGGAAGGTCAGCTACTGTTTGAATGTGTAATAATCACCAATAAGTCTCTAAATCTAAATATTTGCATTAATGAATGAAAGTATTCTGAATAAGTCTTGTGCAAAGCAGAGGTTGAAATGTAAGCACTTCAAGGAAGATGTCTCTCTCTTTGAAGTGAGTTTTCCCTTGGGCTTCTCCGCCACAAGACAGCAGAAGCTTGACCACGTCAGTGGCTGTTCTTTTTGTGCCTACTGCTCACACTGCCTAAGCAGCCATGTAAAGAGGAACCCAACAGTGAACCATCAGCATTGCTCTGGCCTGTTTTAAGGGAAAAGAAATTTTTCATGTTTGCTCCACGTGAGACCATCTTTAAAATTCTCCAGAACAATGAAGCTACTCTGCAGCTGTGAAGAGCCCTAGGACCTTGTCAGGCATTCTTGCACTTCTCAGCTTATTCTATTTCAGCTTGATAGAGATAAGATTAATTATTAGATCCTCAGCTTTAGACACCCTGCAGTTACTCATTGCACAGAGTTGTCTTTATCTATCCTTTTCCACTCTAGCCTTACAGTTTACTTTAGTGAGATTATGCATTTACTGCTAATGGCAGAATTTGACTACCAGAAAAGGACATGATTTTGAACTCCATGGGGTATTACTGATGGTGTAAATCTTCCACTCTCTTTCAAGTAGTGGCCACTCTATCACTTTTCACAATATACCTTCCCTTAAGGTTGAAAAATAATTAGTGATTTTGGGTGGTCAGCTTCAGGAATCTTCAAAGGGTCCCAAGACCTTCAGAAATTGTTAGGGAAGATTGCATCTTCTAACATCATATTGCCCCAAGTTTTGAAAATTTCAGGCTTGTGTCAGTATTCATGAGATATCCAAGCTCAGTGATATTTAATGAAAGAATACCCTTATGGAAAGTATTTTATATGCACAGTAGATGCATTTTAGAAACCATTTGAAATGTATGTGTAAATTCTGATTTTACCAGGAAGGTAAAACTAAGCAAACATAAGCATTTGAAACTGGGGACTAACATTTCAGTCTTCTGCTACTGGAACTGGATTTGAATTAGACCTGTATGCTGCTGTGTGACTTTAGATCGTGTAACACATCAGTCTGCCTTATGCTGTAATCACTATCTAATGATAAGGAGGGGTAGAGACCTGAAGAATCAGAAGGCAGTGGAGACTTGTACTTGTGCCTTTAACAGGCATCTGATGAATAGGGCTGCTTCCTTTTGATGACCACTGACTTTCATCGTGATGTTTTTTGAAGACAGAAACAGTACCACAGCGTAGCAGCATTTGGGAGAAGCAGTGAGGAGGAGAATGCATTTTATTTGATGTTCAGAATTTTGATTTGAGGAGACCATATCCAAGTTGCTTCAGCCAGGGAAAGGCTCTCATTGTCCTGGGGACTACGGATGTCAGGAGGAGGACAGGTTTTGGTTTGGTTTTTTGAAAGATGAGGGGAATTGAGGATAATACAGAAGAAGAAGAGCTGAGGTATGCTTCCGAAATTTTGTAGCATTTTCATGCTTATCCAGATGTATGTGTAGATGTAATATTTGTGTGCATTGATTTGTCTTTTATGTCAATGTTGGTGAGCTGAATCATGAAAATAAAACAAATATTTTCTTACTAGCCTGGAGAGAGAAGTGTTCCCTGGTGTTTATTCTAGTGAATTTAAAGATACTTCATGGAGGTTTCAACACAGGCAGCAACCAAATTTTCTGCTTGTATGAACTGGCACAGCATCGCTCTACTCATTGCAAACTTATACCAGTTTATGTGGCAGATAATTTGGCCTCAGTGTACAACAAATGGGTTTTTTCTTATTCTCCCAATTCCTGAGTAACGAATAGAGGTGAAGTTTTCATTAGATTTTGAGTGTAGTTTTGCTGTAATGTGTATGCTCTGAGGATGTAGTCTCAAGCCAGTGAGGTGTCTGTATATAATAGTGGAGATGAGGTACTCAAGCTAATATGCTTTTCTAGTCCAACTGAAGATTGGAAAAGGGAGAAAGATTGACAAAGAAGCCACTAAATCCAGCAAAGTTTTGAGCACTGCCAGTAATCATGAGTGCAGCTCAGTTCAGAAAGTTAAAAAACAGTGCTTAAAGGAACAGTGGAAATATTTTTCCATCCTTTTTTTGTGAATTTGCCTGGTTTGTTTAACGTTTTTTGTTTATCTGCTCTGCATGATAGGTCACGTATATCGGTAAAACAAACTGCAGGGGGTAACACTACTTAAATGTTTATTTTACGATGATTTGGTGTTTGCTGTGTTTATTCTGCATTTTCTGACTAAATTCATGCTCAGATAGCTTTTTCTTCTGTTGTTACAGCGCATCTGTCTCAGGCTGTTCCTAAAAGGGTGAAGTAGTAATCTGGCAAAATGAACTCAAGGCACACAAAGAGAAGACATCTGAGACTAATCTGCAAGGTGTTCAGGTATTTGTACTTCTTGTTATGTGTACCAGTAATTGGTACATGATTTGGGGTACTCTATAGTTTAAGCACTTCAAGGAAAATTTTCTTGTCAGCTCTCTCATGGTGGTGATACAACTCCATAAGATAAATGAAAAAGTCACAAGAAGGATTCAAACTGTTTAGTCAGAATGCCCCCATGCAATTTAAAGGTAGTGGTAAGGTTTAAATGACAGTGTGTCAGAGTTGCAGCTCAGAGTTCAACACACGCTGATGTTTCTGGATGTTCCATCTTCTAGCTAAGTCAGATTTTACCATCTATTACTACCCAGAGCATTGATGACCATCTGAGGAACAGTGGAGAAAGTTGATGCTTTTCTGATGTTCACTGGAGTAAAGTGAGTGGACTGTTCTCTGCTGATGGTCTAAGACATTATAAAACTCTCAGTGACCTCAGGAATTGGATTCTGGGAACTGTGTAAGCCCTGGGGCTTGTCAGACCTTAAGAGTTTTTGTCAGACTTAAGTAGCGTATATGTCCTGTATATATCTGAAAGGAAATAAGGTATTTGCAGTTCTTCCCAGAGTAGAAACAGGACTTCTATTTGGATAGCAAAGACAGCACAGAGAAAGGTTGTAAATGTCTATATTATAGGTAAGTAGATCTTTTTTCTACAAGTACCTAAGGGGAAAGTGCAGGTCTAGATAGTCTGTCACGCATCTGTGAAGCAAGAACAATTGTGTGATTACTTTTCAGAGCTCCTTGTGAGGAGCAGGTGATAACAGACATGCTATTGATGTGTGTACTGATAACTTAATAGCAACAAGTAATTACATATATTTTTTGTATTATGATAATAGTGTAGAGATATTGACTATATTCAACTTGATCCCTTTATAGCTGATTAATTCAGTGAAGCAAATGGGATTGCTAGCAGGTAAGAGTTGTGTTTGCAGAATGCATCGATACAAAGTGCATTTAGAGAAAACGTTTTTCTTGTGTACTCATTACAGTCATCTGTTATCTTGTTACAATCATTAACAATTATAACATTAATGTTATAATTAACATTATGAACTATTGTTCAGAATTAAAAATTTTAAACAAAACCAGAAAAGCAGAGTAACCTCCTAAGGGTATATATATGTAATAGTTATGTCACTAACATACGAAAAATCACTCTTGTTAAATATTATACCATATGTGCCATATGTGACTGTCTGAAAAGCAAATATGAGTAAACATCAGAGTCACTCAGTATTTTTTTAACTCCTGAACTGTATCAGCTTCCATATATTCATTCAAGTTCATATTTCATTATGTGTGCATTCCCCTGGTTTTGGCAGTGTGTTCATGGTCAACATTGGTGCCCTTTGGGGGATTTTTCTACCAAACTGCTGTTTTGACTTTCTGCAGGTTGCTTCACCTGAGTGAGCCTCAGGTAACTCATATGAAAAATTGATATTAAATCCCAGAACACCAGGTTTATATACACATAATACAGATATAAAATGTGGGACCAGTGAAAGAAGGTGCAGCATTAGTAGTGCTTCTGATTTCTCTGTTTTGTCTTCACTGGCTGCTTTTTCTGACACTGATCTTCCCACACAAGTAGTTGGTACCAACAGCATTGCGAAATGTAATAATGTCAGTGGTGAAAACTCGATTTCCAAGTTTTCTTCCAAGTGTTATTGAACCTTGGAAGAAATAATCAGTTCATTGGCCTTCAGGAATATCCTCAGTCTCTCTTTGGAGCTGCAGTTTTCTCTGTAAGAGCAGGAAACTGCTGTCAGAATCTCATAATGTAGATTTAGAAAAGGTTTCTCTTCAACTTTGAAGAGTGATACTCTTTTTCTGTAAGAGGATTAATTGTATTTAAATAATTTTAAC
This sequence comes from Coccyzus lansbergi, assembly GCA_033558105.1. NCBI lineage: Eukaryota > Metazoa > Chordata > Aves > Cuculiformes > Coccyzidae > Coccyzus > Coccyzus lansbergi. The sequence goes on from JAUMJK010000727.1 coordinate 1,022,592, forward strand.
TTTCAAGCCTTTTTGAAAGTAAGCACACTTGAGATTAAAAGTGTTTAACTATTCTGTTATGCAGTTCCTTCTGAAGAGTTAGCACTCTAAGACAGGAGAAATGAGCCTTAGACAAATTTTATTGACAACAATGAGGAAGAATAGTACGTGAGAACATTCTATAACCTGAAATTAAGCACTAGTTCTGTACCTAAAGATGGAGGTCATATCAAACATCCAGTATTTTAGATATGAATTACTGGTCTTACTTCTATGTTTTAAAACTCTTATTTATGGGGAGAGTAGACTTAACTTCAGATTTCAGGTTGTGATCATTCCAGTACTTATAATTTCCTCAAAATAAGAAAAATTTAAAAGTCATATTTTCTTTTTAGAAATTTCAAGCTATATATGATATATATATATTTGAATAACTGTGAGCAACATGTTACTTTAGAAAGGCATATCTTTTTCCTTCTTTGGGGAAAAAATTACACTTACTACTCATTGCAAACCTTTCATGTTTCTAACATTACCATGGTATACTATTTTTTAAATAAATTGCAGTTGCAATGTAACAAAGATACTTATAAGCCTTACTGTATTTGAGATTTTAATTCATTTTGATTTTCAGAGAAGTACTTCTGTTTCACAAATTTGCTGTAATTTGGGGATCTGAAAATCTCCAAATCTGTATATTATCACAGTCAGAATTTCTAGAAGATGATGGCATTTTAAAAGGAACTTTTCCTGACTGGAAAACTTTGCAAAACCCTTATCCTTCTTATTCCAAAATACTCTGGATTAACTACTGGGAGAATTAGTATAAAAATACTAATAAAGACTGTGGTATAGGATTATTCCAGTTAATTGTGATAACTAATTCTTTCGTTCCTATTTGCTGCATCTTGTAACCAAGGCAGTGGTTTCAGAAAGTGTGGGAGTATCGGTTACTGTTTTTGAACATTGATTCTATGTTGAGTGGTGATAGATATGTCTGCTGCTGTTAAGTTGGTACTGATGTTTGGATGCCTTTTTTTCAGAATGACAGGTTTGCACCTATTATGTGGCCTAGGCATGAGCAGCTCCTGCTGCAAAGCAAATACAAGACAGCAGTGGTTCGTTGAATGTGAGCTGTAAAATCTAAACGCAATGAAGACAGTGAGGAGAAAGAAAATTAAAAAATAAAGTTGTAACAATGATTTGGTTGACAGCCTTCATGTTGGAACTTGTGGTCTAGAAGTTTTTTTGCTCAAAAATGTAACTTGGTTGGGTTTTTTTTCTTTTTGTTCCGGAGGCAGGGCATTCATTGGACTCAAGTAGCACATATTTAACAGTAATGTGAAGAGGGAAGAAGGTTTCATATGTGAATTAAGCCTGAGTTATAATGACTCAGAACTGATAACAAAACACTCAAGAAGAGGCTTGAGACAGGATGAGATGAAATGAGACAAACCATGAAAGAAGTTATCATGAGAGTTTCATGAGTTATCAGTCTACAGATGAAATGTGAAGATAGATGAGTGGAGAATGAGATCACCACAGAGAAGTATGCTAGGAAAAAGGAGGGAACTCAAAGGACAGATCCTAATAGCCTCTTTTGGGTAGTGGGAGGATTGATTTAAGCCACAGGAAAATTAGTATTAAAAAGTACATAAAGATGACTTAGATCCTGAACCTCACAGGGGCTTGATTTTACTCACTACACTTAAAAACCCAAAGAAATGATAATTAGACTGACTTTGGGCCTCCAGTAGTTTGTGCTGTGCACCTTGATGGCAGTCTCACCTAGCTGAAATCACAGAAAAATGCTTTCAATTTTGGTAATGCAAGGCAATATTCAGCGTTTTAAGGAAACTGCTGCATTGCTTAGAATAAAGACAGGAGGCAAAATTCTCACCTTTGATCTAAACAATGCAGTAGTTTCCTTAAAACGATGAAATTTATTTTTCATTCCTGAAAGTATGTTTCCAAGTAACTACATTCTTTGTGCTACAGTGCAGCCAAAGCATTTCTTTTGAATTATAAATGGTGGAATTGATTGCCAAGCCTACTTGAATGAAATTTCAGTTGGCACAATTATAATCCATTTCAAGACTGGGCATCTTAAAATTTCCGCCTAGAAGATGAAAATAAATACTTGGCTGCTCACAAAGTATGGAATGGCACATACATATCTGTGAAGTTTCTGCCTTACTTTAGTTGTGTTCCCCACCTCTTTTCTAATTTTATTCTCTTATCCTATAAAGAGTGATTTGGAGGGTCTGTTCAGGGAAGTACATAGAAGTCTGTTATTTAGCTGAATCTGGCAGAATCAGTTGACAGTCTCATGAGAAAAAACTTCCAGGGGAATTCCTTCTTATATCTTATTCTGGTAGGAACTGGGAAGAGGCAAAAGCGTGTTTCTCACAGGTTCAATCATATTTGCTCTGTCTCTTAGCTAAGAATATTAGGGAATATTTGTGCTGCTGGTCAAATTGAATTAGAAGTCATTAAACTTGGTAAATGATGAGAAGAACTTGAGGTAATCAATAAAGCAGTTTAGATTTTGTTGAATGTCGTTAACTGCTTGAAACTTAATTTTTAATATAAAAGTGAACCACATTAAAAATTCATTAATTCTCTTTTATTCTAAAAGTGTATCTGCAGCTATTTTGTTTTGGGTGGAACTAAAAAAATTATCTTTTTTTCTTAAAACAGAAAAATTTAAAAATGCTGAAAAAGCTTCTGCTCAATTTGAACCAGTAGGCTGAAGCAGGAATTGGTTAAACCTCAGTCTGCAAGATGTTACATTTTGTGTAGTTATTGCTGATGGTGCACTCAACAGCATTGTTCGAGGAGTAGGAGTTCCCTTTAGGAAAAGCTGGAACATGGGAGTGTAAGAATGAACACGTAAGCTTAGTCTCGGGTCTTGTCCAGCAGCGGGTGGATTGTCCAACCGCTCATACTGTCTGTCACCTGTCCCCCGTGCTGGCCAAAACCAAATGCCTAAGGAAGTGTGTAAGAACAAGGAAATTGTATATCATATTTCGAACAAGTAATCCCTTGGTGTTCAGCCATCCCAGAGATGTACACAGTCAGGCGTAGTTTCTTTCTGTTCAATAACTGCAGTGGATTTCTTGTCTGTAAATGTGCGTGGTCTTCCTCTGAGCTCTGCAAACTCAAAGAATCCACATTGTTCTTCTGTAGCAAGGAGTCCTACACAGCCTAACATGAATGTTACGAAGAGCTGGTCCCTTTTTGTTTGTTTTGAAACCACCTCCTGCTAGTTTGAGATGGAAGTATGTTTTATGGAATCTGACAGCAAAGCTGGTAAAGGATTACTGAGATTGTATTTTTAAAATGTGATTCATTATTAGAAGTGAGATTAGTGTGGTAGATAGAACACAGTTAAGTAATCCATAACAGGGTAGCCTTCTGAGTTAAATAACTACTAATCTAAAAGGTCTGTACTTCAAGAGAACTCATGTCTTAGCAACCATATCAATAATAAGCATGGCCATATTTGATAACAGCAGAAAAACTCATTATAGGTTCCAGTTAAAGGAAGCATTTAAACATACATTTAACTCCACTGCTATGTTTCAAACTAGGTATGTGCTGGGGTATTTTACTGAGTCTTTGTGTTATTCTCAAGGTACCTCTCTGCTTCTAAAATTAATGTTTCTGGAATGTGTTTTTCTCGGTTTGGTTTTTTTTTAATATTTACTTGATCAACACCTTATGCTTTTGACTGTGCTATTATTTGATGCATTCATTTTGTGTGGAGCGCTGATTGTGATCTCATTGATATCAATTTGTTCAGTGATTTTCAGCTTTCCAGTGATAATGGTAAAGAGAAGTGGGAAGAGGGGAGGAGAGATGCATGAGGAACTCTGCAGAAGAATATAAATCCTCAGTCTGTTACATATTGAGACACAAGATCTCCTTAAAATAGGCTAATAAATACTTAAATAAACAAAGGAGATTGGAAAGACCTTAATGATTAATTTTTCTGCTTTTGAAGAGCTTGATGTTACCTTTTGTTTCCTGGTAGAACCAGTGTTTTATAAAAACACCCATGGTTAGTGAGTTAGGACATTACCGGAAGTCACGAGTGTGCTTAAGGTTAGACTGTTCTTAAACTCTTTGGGGAGTAACAATAAAACACATATAGTGTACTGCAGGTTCCATATAGCCTCTACCTGTCATCAAACCCTTGGGCTATGGGATGAAAAGAATGAGCAGATTTAACTGTCCTCCAGAATGGGCAAAGCACAGAGTTGGAAATGAGAAACTGTAACTGCCTGAACTGCCTTTTGTCCTCAAAACACAGTAGCTCTTTTGTAGCATCTGCTGTTAAATAAAAAGAGGTCTTCGCTATGTTTATAAAACACATTAAGAGTTTCGAATAGAAAGCAATGGAAAAAAGGAAGTATTAACATTATTTTTTTACTCACCAAGTTTTGCCGACTGCTAGGGGTAGTCCTGCAAAACCAAATGAACAGCCAAACAGAGATACAAAATCATTATACTGTGAGACTGGTTTTAACTAAGTCAGCATAAAGTCTTGCTACCTGTGAGAGCTTTTCCTTACTAGATTTAATTTTGAGAAGGATTCTTAATGGAAACAGACTTGGAATATTTCAGTCCACTGAAACTGAATCATGTAGAAACACAGAATCATTTGGTTGGAAAAGACCTTTGAGATCATGGAGTCAAGCTGTCTTTAGTGTCAAATCTTCTTTTTGGCAAATTATTATGGTAAATACAATGTATGAGTTTACATTTCAAAACAGTGGTATTCATAATTGAGTCTTATAGTAGAGTTTCAGGTTAAAATTCAGGCTCTGTATAGTATGATATTTGGTCGTGTATTTCCTAAATTCCTTTTATGCAAAGATAAAGCTTGGGAGAAGACAAATAGCTTTTATATATGTATTTATATGGGCATTTTTATACACTAAAAGATTAGGGCCAGAATGTCATGTGAAATCCTATTCAGACAGCATAACTAAAGGCTGGACTTGAGCTATTCCAAATGTATGATTATTAGAACTGAAGCAGAAATTAATTGATGCTGAGCTCACTTGAAAATCTGACATCAGTAGAGGACTTTCCACCACTGGAAAATAGAGAAGCTGTTTTGAAGATACGTCAGTGCAGGAGATAAACCTGGAAGTTCAAGGTTAATACAGTGTTTTAAACAAAACAAGTCTCTGGGTTTTGGTAAGTTATTTTAAGAGGCAGACAGTAAAGGGATAGGAAACAGAAAGAATAGAAAGCCATTGTAATGATAGAAATAAAAACAGGAGACGTGGTGTAAGAAAATGCCACAGACAGTACATTGCTGGCAGTGATATAACCCATCAAAAGAAATGTCAAAAGTAGCTTAAGATGCCAGAAGAGGTAAAAAATGGGAAATATCATTCCCACACTGTGTTCCCATTGAGCAGAAATCGGAAGGAAATTATGAGAACCAATACATTCAGAAAATGGTACTGCTCATCAAGACATCATAAAAGGACCCCATGAAACCCCATTTATGAGCTTGGTGTAAGCTGTCAATGACCAGCTTTGTTGTATTAGGAAGATCAGAGATAGCAGTATTTTTTTGGATGAAGTTAGAAATCAGTTTATTTCTAAATTGTCTGGGTACTATTTATAGTCAATATAAATATAACCTAAGAAAAAAAAATCTTAAATATAAACTTCTTCAGTCAGTGATTTTATGCATCTTCCAGAGGGCACGTGTCTCGTGTATAGTTAAGGTTCATACTGATGCCATAGAAGTATCTTAGCATAAAGTATTTAAGTAATTCTATCTGATCTTTTCTTTCTTGAAGCTGTGTGCTGCATTTGAGACAGATTAAACTTAAGTGTTTTTCTGACTCTTCCGACTAACATTCAGTTCTCCTATTATGTCTTATTAAAGGTGCTCTCAAGTTTGAAAATTAATAATGTTAAAATAAAACCAGTGTTTACAGAAAGACACAATATCATGGAATCATAGAATCACCAGGTTGGAAGAGACCCACCAGATCATCGAGTCCAACCATTCCTATCAAACACTAAACCATGCCCCTCAGGACCTTGTCCACCCGTGCCTTAAACACCTCCCTGGGCAGCCTGTTCCAATGCCCAGTGACCCTTTCTGTGAAAACCTTTTTCCTAATGTCTAGCCTAAATCTCCCCTGGCGGAGCTTGAGGCCATTCCCTCTTGTCCTGTCCCCTGTCACTTGGGAGAACAGGCCAGCTCCCTCCTCTCCACAACCTCCTTTCAGGTAGTTGTAGAGAGCAATAAGGTCTCCTCTCAGCCTCCTCTCCAGGCTAAATAACCCCAGATTTAGTTTTCCTGGCTGTTAAGAAGTGAAGAGTGGGAGGGACTGAACACTACTTTATCCCCCTTCTTTAACTGGAAAGGGGGAAAAGTTGTTTATTTTTTAGAGAACAAGCTGTATTTGTATTTACTCAAAATACTGATTGTTTACTGATATTATTGACAGACACTGGCATGCATTTCAAATCCTTGAACAACAATTTGCGGTAATTCTGTTTTCCTTTGTGGAGATAATTAAGCCACACAACAGCTGTCTGGCAAACATTAGCACTCTACTACCTGGTCCCAGGAGAGCAGAGGCAAAGCAGGAGTGATTTGACCAAGCGAATGCAGTTACTAGATGGCAGAACTGGGATGAAAATAAAACTTACCAGACCCTTCAGGGTAAGGTGATGTATGTTATGACTGAGGAGGACAGACTGATAGTACTTAAAACAGTTCGTACAGTGTGCTATGCAAATGCAGAAGAGAAAGTGATTTCATGCACGGGCATAATAATACAGCTGTCCAAAACACTGTACAAACACAAAATAAGAGAAATCCTCATCTTAGCGCTGCTCAGTGTGTCTTAAATTGGAGACCAACGGCTCCTTTAGATGTCTTTCAAACCATAAAACAAGCTAAACTGTCCCAAGATTTAAGCACATCTTTATGTTCTTCTTGAATTAAGACTATATAGTAATTAAAGTGGACATCTTTCAGTTATAGATGTAATTTTATGCCATTTCTCAAAGTGTGATGTATGTTGCACTATTTCACAGAATCACAGTCATTTTGGTTAGAAGTACAAGCTTCCTAAAACCTCATATGGTTTGTACAGTATCCTCCTCCTCTATAAATAAATGATATGTGACCTTTGTACTCTAGAACCCTAGTAACGACCCTGGCAGGACATCACACAACCTCTTAATATAACTGCCCAGCTATTTATGGAACTCTGCCTCCGTGTCACTGAGAAACAGAGTTGGAGGTGATGGTTCAGACTTTGCATCCTCCTTCCGGAGACCATTTCAGTATTGTAATGTGCATTTATAGCTTAAGGATTCATTTGCAGTTGAAAATAGTCCTGGGCACAGTGAAGATGGACATAGAATGCAGGCAAAGGTACAGCTCTGTTATTGCTTTAAGGTGCTGAAATTAAATATGACTTTACTAGGTTTCATTTTCAGTGAAAATGATAAAAATAATAAATGTAATTATGTATAGTTCAGTAAAGATGCAATTTAGAATGTTAAAATATTTATGTGAGCTTTCAAATACCATCCTAAGTAGGTGTTGTATTAAAAATGCATGTGAAAACAAAATACGAATTTCCCTTCCCTACTTAATGTCAGTTACTTCATTTTAACTACTGAAAATATTTTTCAGTTTGCTGATTTTTCTCTGCTTAGATGAATAAACTTAGAAGTTTAGTGAATTTAAACTTACAACATTTGGTACTTAGACTACTTTCTGCTTTGATAATTAAAAAGAAAAATTAAAATGTGTAAAATGCAGGCATACGATTTTCACATAGCCAGACTGTTTTCAGATGTTCATCCATTTTTCACCGTTCTGGAATAATGTATTAATATTGGAAGATAATTTGCATCCAGTTCTAGGGGGGCTTTTTGAAGTCTTCAGTTACAGGGATCCAGTAAGGTGTTTAGCCTGAGAGTATGAAATGAGGAAACCTGAGCATCATATTGCACGTACCAATGGGTTAGCTTTTGTGTAAAGGAGTGGGTTTCAGACTTCATGGGTTTCTGACTGCTGAACAAATTCCAAAAGAGGAGTGGCTATTTAGAACCTCTTAGATCTTTAGAATTCGTTCCTGTGTCCTCCTTGGGCCACCTAGTGCGGGTTGTGAGAAGCAGATCTCATGCTACCCATCTTTTTCAGCAGAGTGCTAATAACCTGCAGTCTTTGAGAGCAATAGAGGCAAAGGGGATGTGGTTTTCTAGGTATTGATCAGCATGTAGGTCACCACAACTAGCTTTGCTGGGTGATGGAAGTGGAAACTGGATTTGGGTGACAGATAGACTGATTGCAAGACTGTTTTTCTCTTAAATATGCTGCAGTGTTTTTTCGCTGACTGGTCATCACAGGCTTCTCCAAGGCGTGGAGAACCATTCACATGCATAATTTTACTCATGCGCCTAATCTCAGGTAATTTTTGTATTGTGTTACTGGTGAGAAGTGCAAAGAGCATTTAATCTGTTAGGTGCATTCTGCTTTTTCAGGGCAGGAGTACAATTTAGAAGCAGAGATGAGAATATAAGTTCTGGTTGTATTGCACTGCTCCAGTGACTCTTGCTGAAGTGGTATCAGTTCATGTGTGTGTGGTAAAGCAGCCACTTAGTTCAACAGAGGATCTTGAAAAATGCAGTAATATTTCAAGTGAAAGCAGTGTATCCCACTGGCTAGTAAAAAGCAGAGATCATAATCTATTAGTAAACTGTTTTTTCCTGAATTTCAGACAGAATTCATGTTTAAGGTTATGTCTGTGTTAGTGGTAAGTACTAGTTGGTTCATCCTTTAGTTTACTTATGTCGTTTATGTCCTTGGAGCAAGATACAAATCTGTTAGAGTCAGGTGTCTACTTTGAGGGTGTTTTCATGAGCAATTATAAAAAGAAAACTGAAATTAAAGACTACCTCTTAAACATCATGGTTCTTCCCTTATTTTGCCGTTGAATTAATGAATACTCAGTGCAGTAGTACAACTGAAAAATTCAATTCCATTGAAAGGGAAACTTATATATGTTTTGTGGATGCTTTGGTTTTCTTGCTTCCTTGTGATTACACAAACACTGTAACTTGGGCAGCATGAGAGAAAATTTTAAGGATGGGTCCCCGAAACAGGACAGAGACTTGGTTTAAGTCGCCAGTCATCACACAAATTGACTTCTCTTTACTTTCTCCTTCCCTGCTACTGGAACTAAAAATGATTTGCATCTTTTTGGAGTCCCAGACCTTATGACCTCAGTTATGTGGGTTTATTCTGTGAGAAATAATAACATCGATGGAATTCAGAATTGATAAATGCTACTATTATTTTAGAATTATATATTAAATGTTACCTGTATGACCCTCTCAGGACAACAAACTGCACTTCCAGGGAAGAAACATATGAAGAAAATGAGAGCATATTTAAATAGAACGTTTCCAGGATAGTCTAGGGAGAGATTAAACTGGAATTCAGCTGAAGTCTTTTCTAGGTACATGCACTAGTGAAGAATTAACAAAATTGGATTGCTAAAGCGATATGCTTAGCTTGCTGGTTTTCCCCTAGCTGGTAAAATTTGGTGTATCATTTCTAATACAGTGTAATTTGAATATTTGTGCCCTGTTGTGGTCTGCTTTTAGTTTCATTGAGAAAATAATTCCAAGACTTCTTTTCCTGCATTGTGGGATGGGGGTTCTTTCAGCAATGCCTAACTGGTTGACTTATGATAGGAAAAAGTGCTGTGAGATACAGTGTATAAATAAAAAAACAGAAAAGCTTTTCATGCGTTTGTTCGGTGCTAACTTCTTTCTATGATGATAATCTTGGTGATTATTTTTAACTGTATGAAAACAGTGTCTATCTCCCTGAATACTGAGAAGATACGCCTGATTTGGTTGTGGATATGAAGAAAGGGAACTACGTAAAATATTTTTCATTCCTGTTGTTAATGCTTGACTGAAATCCATTGAGCATTGTTATTCTTTTGCTGGTAATGCACAGACAAAAGAGCCAACTGTCACCAAAGACAATTCCTTAATTCATATTTCAGAGGATAAAAAATGTAGACCATATTATCTTATTTCATGGATATATATGTGTGTAGATAAATGCGCATTGGTTATAATGGATAGTGCTACTCTGGATAGAGTGAGGCAGAAAAATCCCTAGTGACGTTGCTATACACGGATTGTAGTTACAGTTAGAGAAAAACTGTTTAATGTATTAAATTAGCACTTGCAGTTTGTAGGCATACAAAATATAATAAGAGTGCTGACACTGTTTTTTCTCAGGAAGGCAAGACGTTCTGGTTCTGAATGTGCTGTAAGACATACATGGAGGAGGTAACCATAAAATAGCTGGCTTTGAGAATTTGGAGCAAAAGCAACACATTTTATGTGCAAAGGATCAGGCTTGTATTGGATTCTCAGTACTAGCAGCATAAAACTTTAATTTCCCTATAGAAGCAGAGCAGTTTGAAGTGATAGGTTTGATGGTGAAAGCCAAGTGTTGGTTTTCTTTTTAATTTATTATTTATAATTTAGGAAGTTGTTATTTATTTTATTTTATTTTACATTATATTTTTTAAATATTATTTACTCTATTAAATAGTAGAGCCACATTTGCAGTACAGATTTACACAAATTAATATATATCCATTGTAAAAAAAAATCTGTGAACAAAAGAAAATAGATTAGATTTTGCTCTATTTGATTTGACATTGTATGTATAAGAAAACACTCTGTTCCTGGAAGCCTAATTTGTACTGAACTTATGGTCATAAAAATAATTTTGGGGAGGCAAAAGAATGCATTCAGAGCAGTTTCTGGAAAATGTCATTAGCAAGACTAAATACTACTCCTCCCCTAAAAATAAAATCACAGTAAAGCACCCTGCAGAGAGTTTAGTTCTTTGTAGCCAAACCGTAACTGTTTATAGGCAACTGTCAGAGTCCAGGAGAGGAATATACTAATCTGTCTCTGCATGGGGGCAAACCTAGTTAGGCACATGCACAACTTTGCCTGATTCTTTAATTCATATGTGCATTTTCTGTGCAGCGTTTGAGGGATAACAAATGTTCATTACCTGCAGTAGCAGGTGCTTAATGAAAACTGTATCATGAATTATACCTTAGAGCTCAGCTTCTTGGTTTCCTTCCTTTGATTTAGAAGGACATAACCAAGGTGATTGTGAATGGGTTTAATACATTTTTAGATATATCAGAACATTTTTTTTCCTGGTGTTTTGGTGAATAATTAGTTTCTGTTAAGAGTATTTCAGTAATACTGCTTTATGTCTTTAGAAATGCAGAAGTATGAGAGAAGTTGTATTTTGTAATCTTCTTTTTGATGACCTTTACCTTGGGGACAGTAAAAGAATATGTGAACAGAACAGCAACTACTGCTGGCTGATGATACATTAAAAAACTGGTGCTTCCTTACCAAAATGGTAGGCCCATCACTACTTGAAATTAGTAAGTAAGTTGTGAACTCCTAAAAGCAGTAAAACACAAATCAGATGCTTTCATGGCTGTGCCTGCCTTCTTAATTAAAAGATATTTTGCCAATGACATTTACAGGCATTTTCACTGTTGGATATACTGCTGCTTGTGCCAGCAATAGATCTTTGCACAGCTCTCACAGGGGAAGAATGAGGAAACGTATTTCTCCATAAAGTTCTGAAGAGGTATAAAGTGAGAGTTTAGCCACTGAAAAATGAAGGTATCCTACTCTGAATGGAAATTAATCTGTACAGAGGATGGTTAGAATTTTTCAGTATAGATTTTGGCATCAGTTCTTCCTTAAAGCGAGATTTGTGGAGTTTTTTTTTTTTTCCTAATGAGTTTGCAAACCTCATGATGACAGACAAGATGATAATGTGTCCTCCTTAACAAGAGTGGTCCTGGTTTCCTGAAGCTAAGTCTATGTTGTCAACAACTTTCTAACACAAGAAGATGGAGTAATTTTGCTTTTGTTACTGGGATGCTTGGAGTAATTACATAGTAAACACCATTCTCTCCATGACTGGATTTTGAAGCTCATTGATGTAATGCTAAATGAACTGAATGGCCCTGGTACAACCTTTAGCAGTCCAGAGGGACAGTTTGGGATTGTTTGTAGATAACAAAGTATAGTGTAAATGAAGATTATTTTTTTCCCACAAGTTAGTTTTTTCGCATTCAAAGTTCACTGACTTTTGTTGGATCTTATGGCAACTGAGAAAACAGTCAATGCTGAAAAACAGATGTTGTAAGATAAATAATTATTGCAGACATCATTGGAATACTGTATTTTTTCAATCTGTAGCTACAATCTGATGTTGTTGTGCAGTGACAGAGATGAGGTTTTTTCCATTAGCAACTCATATGGACTCTTTCTTAATTTCAATAAAAATGGAGATCAGATTATTAATGCAGAAAGTCAAGGCCATGGCCCATAATTAGATTGATTCTTGGGGTTACTGTGTTGCTTGCTCGCAAGGTTCATTTATAAAAAGCTAAAGTTTTTGCTTTTATTGAAGTATTCCAATCAGTATGAAAGTGCATGAACCATGCTGTTCATAAATATGAAAGTGGCATTCTTTCACAAGGGAGAGTTTTTGAAATGGTTGCAGTGAAAATCCACTCAGAAGTAGAAAAAATTCCAGTCTGTTTAAGCAATGGTCGTATTTTGAGCAGCAGGCCACTGAAATCAGATCTAGTAAGATAAAATTAAGTGAACTTCAAACTTTTGGGCATCAGCTGAACAGTAAGTGTTATGGGTAAGAAGCTTTAGTAGATGAGACCTTATTTCAAAATTGCCTTCACTTACATCCACCTGGTGTCTGCTGAGTTGGGATACTGTCTTTGAGAGCTCAGTGGGATTTTTGGATATGTCAGTACTGAAGCTTGTGTTCTTTGAGGCATGGAGAATAAAAGTAATTCTAAACCAAAATTACTTTCTTTCAGGTTCACTAATAACATGCAAACCAGAGTCTCCTTACTATTGTCCATTCCAAATATGATGTCAAAGCAAAAAGGAAAATTTGGAAGTAGTGTGACTTTAAAAAGAAGTATTTTGGTAAGTCATCTAATGTGCATTAAGAAGTTGATGAAGTGATCTTTCACTCGAACCGGGACTTTTTTTCTGCTTCTCCATAGTTAAAATATGTTTTTAAAACCACTGTAAGCTGTTCATGTTTTGGAAAGTGTCCATGCTTTCAAATAAAAAGCAACACCTCCTTGTGAGGTATACTTAGAACATCCTGCCATAGGCTAAACTTCTGGAAAACTTCACAGCCCTTCAGCATTTCATTGCAGTTTTGGTTAAGTGTAACACAGTGCTCTTCCTATCTATGCAGCTTCCACATTCTTTCAGAGTTAATTATTCACGTTTCAGTTTCACATTTTTCTTGGTAAGCCTGCATTCACTCAACATGTCAGAAAGAATACTCTCGTATTGAAACTCTATTAAATAACATCTGCTTGTGGAGTTTCTCTTTGCCTTCCTAAATATGTATAGATTACAGAAAAATTTAAGTAAGTCCCAGAACACACACCTAATTCTTGTGTATTCAGTATCTAAACATGCTATACAGGCTTTTAATATCTTTCCTGAACTCTTGAAAGTTTGAGTTTTTAATGTGGTAACCATATGGCTTTAATACTATTAGTTTGTAAATTTACTGATTTAAGAAATAATTCTTACTCTTATTTTAGTATGTACAATTCTCTCATAACTCAAGGACTGTTTATCTGTGCTAAGATAACAATATTTCTTGAATTTCTTAAAACCTAATAGTGTGTTTAAATGGGATTGAGAGGCCACACGGTTTCGCGTTGCATTAGTAGCCATCAGTTCTGATCTGTATTTTTACATACTTGCTCTAAAGTACATTACAGCACATACAATTGATACTGCAGGTAAATAAATGAAAAAATCATGTAGGTCTGTTGTGTCACTAGGAAGTGTAGTACAGGTGTACTTACTCAGGTGAGGCTGCATCTGAGCACATAGATATCACCTAAAGGTAAATTGCGTGTACAGCTACAGGACAGTTTCTGAAGAGAAAATGATCTTATATTGTCATGGGTTCCTATCCCATTTTAATTAGTGTCCCAAATTTGAGAATCCTATCTGAAAAAAAAATAGTTTGTTACTATAATGCCTGGACATGAGACAGAGCACACCCTTTCTGAGGCAGAATAACACTGTCTAAGTGTAATTTGGATAAATTCTTCCTTCTTTTTCCATTTTGTAAAACTTTTCTGTCTATACCACCTCCACCTCCTTTTTTTAGCGTTTTGAATGATCTGCTGTTTTGGTGTTTGCTGCACTTTCTTGGTACTGTTTTATCACAGTTGGGCTCAAGTAATGAGTAGAGACTGGAGACTTGCCCTTAATCATTATGTCTTGCTGCTGACATCTTTGTAAGTAAGGAACAGGTTATGTCTAGTGTTGTACCACTCTTAAGGCATGTGAGTGTCTGTCTTCACATTCTAGTCTTCTTGATGCTGTTCTAGTCACACTGTTCCGTAACCAATTTTAGTTGATATTACATATCCTCTGGACTGGTGTGTGCACATGCTGTTCCCTGCCTGTGCATGCTTTATGTGTTTAATTAGAACCGTAGAAGGCACCTTGTGCACAAATAATGTTTATTGGCACTAGAGTTAGAGAAACACCCCTGACATCTGCCATAATCTGAGATACAGCAGGAAGACCAGAGGCTAGCTGAAAGGAGGGATTCCCAAAATTTTGGTGCATTTAGCATGGTTTGCACATGAGAAAAAAACATCTGAAGAATGCATCGAAACACATTTCACTTCTGCAAATGTAGAGCCTGGGACAGAATTGGAAACAGCTGTAACCCTTGCCTTAGTGAGGTACAATATAGTTCTATTTCTACAGGGATGCTGTCTCAGAAAAAAAAAATTGACCAACTCCTGATTTAAGGTATTGAACATTTACATAACCAGCACATCAAAAAAGGTCATGGTTGCTTAAATAAATAACATTCGTATTTTGCAGATGAGCAATTAAGTTATGAAAGAAGCCTCTTTTCATAGCTGCTAGCTTTGATCCTTCTTTGCATTATTTAACACCTGAGACTTCGAAGTGAATTCCTGTTGTCAGATATGGAATGTAACTTTACTGTGGTAAAATTTTGTGTGACCTCCTCAAGCAAGGACAGAGCAGACTGCAGGTTGATTGATTTAGGTGTTGTACTTCCCTATGGTCAAATCCCCTTGGTTGTCCATAGCTTTTCTTTTCACTCTCTCCTGTCCTGCACCGTTTCTTCACTGGATTCTTCTAGTTCCTGGCAAAGAAGTCTGTGGTTTCAGCTTAATATGTGCCCTCTGCAGCAGCCAATTTCTGTCTCAGTTGACTTTTCCAAGGGTCTTGGAGCATTTGCTACTTTCCCCTCACCTCCTCATTCTTATCTCCAAGTCAGAACAGCACAAAATACTTGGCTTGACATAGGTTCAGTTACATAAATGACCACAGACAGGAGAGTGGGAAGCCTCTAGAGTTGTCAAAGCCAATCAAGAATAATGTCCCTTTATATTGCAGCTCATCAGAGGAGATTCCAGAAGGAAAAAAGTTACAAAAGAATTCCTTTGAAATTCAGAATTACATTCATTTTAAAAAAAAAAAAAAAAAAAGTTAATGTTTACTGTAAAGTTCTTTTTTTTTACTACAGACTTAACTAGGAAGGAAACAGAACACTTGAGTTCTGTATGTAAGGCAGCTACTTTCTCTGTGGCTCTTTTCCCCTCTGTTTAATTCTCAATACCCTAGAGAAACAGTTTTCTCCCTTAGCAGGGACTGTGTCCTTAAAAATAGCCAGCTCCAATATAAACACAGAAAAAAACTACTTCAGTTGTTTCAAGTATGTAGTAAGTAACAAAACTGGATCCATGCTAAAGCTGAAATTCATAATCTTTGGAGCTGCAAGTGAGGTTTTTTCTGTTTTAAGAGTTAGCATTAAATTTTTTGCGTTCATGCTGCATGCCTGCCTCTCTCTCCAAATTGTTTTATTAAAACTTAGGATGCTCTTTGTAAGTAATCCATCACTGCTTCCACCACTCTTGCAAAACTTTCAGAGGGGACACTTGCATATTGGGTGAGGGCCAGATAGGGCACCAAACACCTCAGGAAGTGACGATCCCAGGCTGTTTTCATAACAATCTTCTGATGGGCTCTTTTAGCGCTGGTAAACATCATAGCCACCTGGGGCCAGCTTGAAGAGTTGACCATTTTTTTGAACAGAAAGCTTTTTCTGTCACTTTTCCTTCCAGTTTTAAGACTGCTTTCTCTGATTCATCTGGGTGAAGGAAGAAGCAGTCCAGCCTGGACTTCCCCTTTGCATTGAGGCCACAGTATAACCTCGTGCATAGGCTGTCTGATTGCCACCACTGCCACTGCTGCCTTCTTGTCCTTCTGCAGCTGGACCAGAGTTCGTAGTTTTCACAAAAGCCATGCCCCAATCCAGTACATTAACAGAAACTTTGTGTCCATATGTTAAAGCAGTTGTTAACAGCTACACTCTGTGCTTTATTGAGGAGCCCTTGGTCATATATAACCAGTAAGGACAGAGGGACAGGAGAAAAGATATTCAAGTCTGCAAATTAAATTGCCCCTGACAAGCAAGTATTACAGAGCAATGTTTTCAGAGGCTGGTCAATGCCCTTGCATGGAAAAGTTAGTCTGATCGTACAAATAGTTCTCACTGGGCTGAAGTGTCTTCTGACCTTGCTTAGGAAGATATAAAACTGGTACAGATACAAAAGTAACAGTCCTTTGGGTCTTCAAATACATTTCAAACCCTTCTCCCACAAACAGTAGTGCCTGCACAGAATGCAAAGAGGTATTCCCTCTGCTTTTCAGGGGCTGAGTTCGTATTGTAAGGAGGAATTTTCTACCTCTTCTCAAATGAATATGCCAGCTATGTAAGTGCTTGAGTATCTTCCTCTGAATATAGTCTAAAATCATAGAATCATAGAATCAACAGGTTGGAAAAGACCCATTGGATCATTGAGTCCAACCATTCCCATCGATAACTAAACCATGTCCCTCAGCACCTCATCCACCCGTCGCTTAAACACCTCCAGGGAAGGTGACTCAACCGCGTCCCTGGGCAGCCTGTGCCAGTGCCCAATGACCCTTTATGTGAAAATGTTTTTCCTTAAATCCAGCCTGAACCTCCCCTGGTAGAGCTTGAGGCCATTCCCTCTCATCTTGTCCCCTGGCACTTGGGAGAAGAGCCCAGCTCCCTCATCTCCACAACCTTCTTTCAGGGAGTTGGAGAGAGCAATGAGAAAATTTAAGTTATACTTTTTCTGAAGTCTTAGAGTAGGACTAGGAAAATTTCTCAATTAACGTAGCTTGGTCTTCAGGTGTAGGGGAAGCAGGTATAACTAGAAAATGAGCAGAGGGAAATAAAGTAAGGATATTTTGTGTACTTTTCCATCTAAGATATAGCAGAGTTTGGGAAGGTTTTTTGTTTAATTCTTCATATTAGCCTAATCCCCAGGGAACATTTTGAAATTAAATATACCAATGCTTTTATGATTTACAAGGAAGGAAAAAAATAAAAGCCTTAAAAATTATCTTGTGTTTGATTTATTTGTTGCTATGAAAATATTGACAAAAGGCAAAAGAATGGTCTTCATTTGGCTTATTATTGTTGGCTTGTTTTAATGCTTTCTTATTAAGGATAAATTCCCATTAAGATTTGAGATTAACTCACAGTTGCAAAGGAATAAAAAATGGAAACCTTGAACATAAAACTCCTGTAAACAGGTACTCTAAACTAGGTGACCTGTATGTGATTCCTACTCAGAAATATGCAACATGACAGAGAGAAGCTTTTAAAGGTAAAAATCTTTCATGGAATAGTTTCTGCAGGATTTATGCTTCAAAACACTCTTAAAAAGCAGCCTCCCATGTAAAATCAGAAGAATGGTATTAATTACACAGTTCTCAAAGTATCAGATATGGCAGAGGGGAGTGCAGGTGGATAGTAAAGAACATAAAAATCTTACAAACTCTGAGTGTGCATGTGTAAAATAAGGGTCTGTCGTCACTGAAGCATTAACTACAGATCCAACTCAAGTGTCGCTGGATCCTTAACTTCATTCACTCTACAAAAATCTCTAGTTTTGTAGAGCGGTGCTTTTCACTTGAACAAGCTAGTCCTCTGGGAGCCTATTTTGAAGAACAAGTGCTACTGATGTTTAAATTGGTAATGCAATAGAGCAGTGGTGAGAGACTTCAAACTTGAGTTAACGCAGTGCACCAGCTGCTAATCCAATCATACTGCGCTGCTAATCAAATCATCCTGATAGTCCAAACACTGGTTTTTGGTGTAGTCACTGTCACACAAGTAAGAGTTAGCTTGAAGCCCATGCCAAAACTGCCTCTTAGCAGAACATACCCAAACCAGCTTTTGGCTGGCTGGTCTGGGTCGCAGGTACTGTCTGGATATGGCTGTACGAGAGATCAGCTTCGTGCTGCAGTGGCTGCACAGCTGCTAATGCTACCTGTGCTCATTAGTTTGAAGTGTGCTTAGGTAGCTGAAAACTCATTAAAGTTGGCAGGAGAAGGATTACCTAGCTCTGGGTTAGTAATGTGATGCCTAATGTTGCAAAGGAAGCAGGCTTGAAGTTTAAGCTGTCTGTTGTTGCTTTTTAGAGAGATAGATGTTACTGTTGCCAGCCCAGAATTCCTAAAAGAAATTGCTAATTTGAACTATTTGTTCCATTAAGTACCCTTTGAATTATCATTAATAATGAAGCTAATAGTATTGTTATCACTGCAGTATCTGAGGAAGCCTGTTGACCAGAATGTCATATGAACAGGAATGTCTGTTGGGATATTTAATTTCATCTCTCTTGACAATGTGTGATTGTTCTCTTTTGTACCTTTTCTGTTAACTGTTAGTGGTCTGGATAATTTTGTGCAGTAGGCTAAAGTCACTGCAGACCAGCAAAAAGCACATGAAAGTCCCATTCTGAGGACTGTGCAGCATGCAGGGAGAATTTAGAGAGTTAGCATTTCACTCCAGTGAACTAAGATGTTCACATTTTCCTTCCCAGAATTTCCCCAGCAGGCTTTGATTATTTGTACTGGCCAATATGCTTCCACGTCTCTGTAATTAAGAGTAAACTTCAGGATTGCTACTTGGACTTCAAGGACCTGATCCTGCAAAGACAGATGTCCTTTAGGCCATCTGTGTAGCCTTGTTTGAAGACTGTTTGCTCAGATGTACAAGATCTGCTCTTCCTTGGCGCTTTATGAGCCTTTCATCACTACTTCATGTCAGATTTTAACTGATGCCTTGGTCTCAGTAGGTACAGAGCTCTTAGCATTTAAGACTGTATCCTCACAATACTTGTATTGTGCATTGTGTTATGCTTATTTTATTGGAGTCCAATTAAGAGACACAGGTTTTGATCAGTTTGCCATGGGGACACAGAAGGAAGTTACAAATATAGGAGATAACAGTAATAAAGCTTGTAATAAGCTGTAAGCTTGTGCTTGGAGTTGTGGACCAGTAAAAAATGTAAAATTCTTTTTGTGTGCAGGGTTCCTGTTTTTTACCTTGGCTTGTTTTTGCGTTGTATTATCTTTGGAGTTGTGGGGTGGGTGGATTTCTTTGTATCAGGACCCTGCAGGATTTGAAATAGAGGGAAACTTCGCTTTATTAAAACAATTCTTTTAGTTGTCATGGCAACTGGTCTTACGTAAATGATAAAGAGAAGGAGGAATGCATATGAAAAGATACATTATGTCGTAACGGCAAATCCAGTACTTTTTAAATTAATACAAAGCACTCTGGGGTTTGTTGTTGCTGCAGTTCATTTTATTCCAGATGATTTTTACAACTTTAGTATTATCCAGCTTCACAATCAAAACCCACAGTACTTGTGTGCTCACAGCTGTATCAATTTGATACTTTCTTGTCTATATAACTATTAAGCTCCTCCACTTGGAAACAGATTTGTCAAAAATGGATTTAGATCTATATAATAAAAAGCCAGATGTGGTACTTCGGGGCTCTGCAAAATATGTTTCTGCTCTTCATTTGCAAAACCACTAAATTAGATGGGCAGAAACTACAGCACTAGGGAGAACGCTGCAGAACCCATGAGATGATCTGATTAACCATTTAATATAAATGGCTAGTTTTCTTGCAGCTTTGCTGTGATAAAGGATAGTTGGAGACTGGAGGGTGGAGCAGGGGATATTATTCTAGGATCAGCATATATAATTTACAGCATTTAAAAGTGGTTAAGGAATAGTTCACCAAAGAAATAGAACCTCAAAGACCAAAATTGTGCTTACAGAATTTAGGATTTTTTCTCTTTCTCTAGTGATTTAACAGTAGAATCAAAATTAAACAGTACTGCTATTTGTTTACTGCTCAAAAAGTTTGCTACACCTGAGGAAAAAATGTGCCAAAGAAATGAGCCATAATTAACATGCTTAGTCTTCTTATCTACATTACCTGTTTTTCAGTATGATTTCTCCTAATTTTGCCAGTCTTTGTTCTTTATTCTCATCTGTCTGTAATCATCCCACTTTTCCTTTCCTCTTTTACCTTTCTCTTTTTTCCACTTACAGTCCTTTATTCTTCATTTCTTTCCTGCATGCCTAAATTACATTTGTTTCATCAACCTTGAAAGCTTACAGTTGTAGAAGAGGTGGCTGAAAAGAGCTACCTGAAGAAAAGTACTGCTTCAGAACTTAAACCCATGTGATTGTTCTGTCTTTGACTCCGGTTCTCCCAATTTAAGGGGAAGAACCAACTTCTCTTTCATTCCCTCCTGACTGTTGAAAGTCAGCCTTGGCAGCTTTGGTGGTTCTAGAAAAGGAGCTGAGATACTGTGGTGATGGCAGTGCATAACTTCTAGAAATCAATGTGAGTAGTTGCAAGAACAGTAGTGGGCAGCAATATTAACAGGGACTCTGTAGTCCACCCACAGATACCTCACTTAGTAAGTCAAAAGTGTAATGCAACTGTGCCTCTACCGTACATCCCTAATGTTTTTATTTAAACTGAAGTTGAACATTAGGCTATCTAGATTCTTGCTTTTTCAAATGTCAGCAGGTGAAACCCCGTATATTCTTCCCAGGAGTGCAGGCAAACATTTTTTTCTTAATCTTTGTCTTGCTGTGTTTAAGTTTGCAGCTGCTGGATTCTGCTTTGAGTTTCAAGTTCAAAGGCACCCAGACATTCTTTGTGAAATATCACAGAAACCACTGAACTTCACCTGGCTTTGCAAGGAAACCTTGTTAAACCATGAGTTTCACACACTTCCAGTGTGAAACCTTGTCTGTTAACTCAGAGCTTTTATTCGCCCAGCTCAGGCTGGAGCTAGCTTAACTCTGAAAGGTCATGACCCTTGGGGGACTTCCTTATGAACTTTGGCCTGTTTCCAAGTTTGTGACAAAATTCAGAATTCTTTCCACGATTTTGGGGTGGGGGTACGGACGATTTGTGACTGGCTGAAATTTAAGGTCCGTTCCAAACCAAATCATTCTATGAAGGCTGCTTTTAAAGTAATGGGTTTAGAGATGGGTTGTAACCTTTGAACACACTGTCTGTGTAGTAAGTTTGGCAGGCATCTGGATTTTGGCAGTTTTTTTCAAGTTCTGAAAGAGCTGTCCCACCTGTTGTCACAGCAGTGCAGCAGATTGCTAGCCTTACCGCAAAGATACGGGACACTGCAAAGTATGTCTCAGAGAAATAACATCTCCTATACAACACAGAGGGCTATATTGTGTTGTAAGAGACAGCCTTCATGCGAGCGCTGGAGGGGGGCGTTTAGCAGCTGGACTCTACAGACATGTCTCTCTCAGCGCTTGTTGCAACACAGTCTGGAGTGAGACCTCCACCATATGTTAAATAGCATTGCACGTGTGCCTGTCCTGGGCAGCTCTGGCTTCACTAAGCGTGCAGGCTGTGCTAATAATTCTGCTCCTGTCCTTTTATATATACTACGGGTCTAGGTGGCACAAACAAATCACCTTACTTGCTGGATCTCTTACTTGTTCGAAAAGGAAGAGTCTGTGCACAGCTTGGAGCTTTCTCACATGTAAAACCATGGAGAGGTACAGTGCTACTGACAAATGTGTCACCCTCTTACATAAATTACAGACTAAATTCTTCCCTTTTCTGAGAACATTTTACCCTGCTCTCTCTGAGGGCTCACAAGTAGTTTTCTTTCAACACTGTCAGGCACACCAGCTTTCTTCCATTTACCACCAAGAGATAAAGTTTCAAAATAAGCTTCTCCAGGCTGTCTTTTCCAAGTAGCTGGATAACTTTGCCACCTGCACAGTGGGAAGGGTTACTTGTCTTTGGATTTTGAGTGCCAGCCATTTCTTCCTATTCAATTGCCTGTTTCGTGACCTGGTTTATTGAATACTGAGTAGCAGCATCACACTGGAGTGCTAGTCTTTATTAGAAAAGAGGAGCAGGAACAGAGACGCATTGCTTTAGCCTAATCTCTTCTAACCTTAATGTATCTCTGTAATGTCTGTGTTTTCAGCATGCCTACGTAATTCTTCCTTACCAGTTATGGTGGTTTAAGTTCTATATTAATCCCTCAAAACCATAGATGCATTAAAATTAATAAGGACTATATTTTTCAGTGTTGAATTCCAGGGTGTTTGTGGGTCTTTTTAAACCTATGTTCCCCTTTTCAAAAATAACATCAGCCCAGCCTCTTAGGTCATTTAGCATCATTAAAAACTATAATCAAAATTCCCTCAGCCATTTTTTGTTTATAAGAGGGTAGCAAAAGTATATGTTTTCTGTGTTAAAAAGCTATGGTATGTTTGGGAGTTGGGTATTTTGATTTTTTGTTGTTTATTTTGTTTTGTATTTCCTCAGGGAACAGTGTTTGAATTTTTAAACCTGAATGTTTAAATCTTTAAACCTGAAATTTGGCAGATGCCTAAATCTTTATTGGGTAATATGTGCTTTGCAGTTTTTTGTCTAAAAAATTGCATATTTGCTTCTTAGGATGTGTCAGTTGCTAGTACTTCTAAGAGCAATCTGGTGGTCACACAATTAAAAAAATTAGGGGATGTACTTAGTGATTCTTGTGATTTTTTACTTTTATCATCTGTGGTGTTACTTTGTTCTACTTCTGCTGTCCCTAGCTTATTTCACATTAGATAGTTAAATTTGAGTAAAAAGTTATCTGCAGAGGTGGAGGTGGGTTTCATTCTTTAAATGTTCGTTTGCTAATTGTGTTGCAAGTGCTTTAAAGGCTGTGCTGAAGACTGTAAAGTTCCTGGAACTGTAATAGGAAACATTACTGTCTGGACTTTCAAGGGAAGAATGTGGTTAATATTATAGCGACTGAGTCACTGTCAATGGGTGGTCTTGAGTCCATATGGCACACAGTAGACGGGCACAGAAGAGCCTTTGCTCAGATAGGTGGCAAACTGCACTCACCAAGGTGAAAGTATTTTAAAAGGTCTGTGCCAGACTATATTTTCCCTGCACGGGGGTAGAATGCAGTCAAGTTGCTTCTCAGTGCGGCTTTGTTTTAAGTTTGCTACAAAATTAAGATAAAGGATTTGCTTTAAGGTTTAGCCATCACAATGCTACACGCTCCTTTTGGCTTTTCGGATTGCTTCTTTTCATTTGGTGCATTTTCATTGTTCTCTTAGGCTTTTAATGAGACAGTTACAAAATGTCTGCCTCTCTCTGACCGCCATTTTGTAGCCTCATTGTTGGATAATGAAGACTGTGAGAAACAGAAAATAAACAGCGTGGCATGGAGGAGATTTCAAAAGGACTACAAAATCTGCATGTTTTATTTAGATGCTTAATTGTTGCCGACTGGCTGCATTTAAACAAGTGACTTTACAGTGTCTGGAAGAAAACCAACTCCTGAATTTGAGGAGCTGACCTTGGGTAGATGCCATCAACTGTTCTTTTCTATTGGCGCAAACGTGCTGCCGGCAGGGTCTCCCTGTAGGTGCCGTGTCTCACCCAGCTCTGAATCAGAACCTGCTTACACTGTACTGGGCCACCAAAGTATACCACTCATACCGAATATTATTTGTGACCCCTTCAAGATTTGATCTAGAATATCTAGGATTTTTTTTTTTTTTTTTTAAAAAAAAAGGTCCTTCAGAGTAGCCTAAGCTTCTCACACAGAGCAACACATGATGTTGTTCAGAAAAAAAAGAGGGGGGGGGGAAGGGACTGCAAGTTTGCTGAAAGCAAAATAAGAATGCATGATGGGAATTGAAAGGACACTATGGAGTTGTACTCACTGCGTGATGAGTGAAGCTAGTCGCATTAACTTGCTTCCTTTATGAAAAACTCTGTTTTGTGTGTATAATGTGGGTAAGGGGGGGATGGGGAAGGACACTTTACATTCATAGTAGGGTGCAGCTTCAAAGCTGTTTAAAATTCTGCCATATCTTAATGATAATAGTTAATCCCGGTATCAGAACAGTACTTCTATTTTTAAAATGCAATCAATCAATCATTTTAATATATTGCACCCTTAGTGCCAAACACCTCTGAAAACGGTGTGTATGGCAGTAAAAATAAAGCATCTGAAACTCCTTCTGTAGAGTCATTCTTCCTTTCTTTTTCACCCATACAAGTACAGTGAAATCTCAAAGCTGCAAGAAAAATCTGGAATTACATAACAGGGAGTAGGTCCTCCAAACTAAACCAGGTGGGGATTGCTGAACAGGTGAAGAAACTGCCACAGGAGACTAAAGTTTTCTCTAGGAAAAATATGCTTTCTTGGGTTTTGTTGGGTTTTAGTTTTGGCTTTTGACGTAGAAGTTGCATATGGATGCTAGATTTTCTTTTCAGATGGTTGCACTTAAAACTGCTTCTTACTCTGTTCTCAGGACAGCTTCCTATGTCTACTATAATCTTTCAGAAAGCTGTTTGTAGAAGCATAATAGAGGTTGTAGGGAACTGAAGTTCAGTTTCTGCCTCTGCCACAGTGATTCACACAATTGCACTGAACTGTCTTGTACATACATTCTTCACCTGCAAAATAAGGATTAATGTTTCCTTATTGCTAGTGCTGATAAATTACTTTGAAGTTCCTCTGATATACTGCAAATGTACCTATCAGTGTTGTTAGTGATAAAAATGTGTCAATCATGTTAACGATGTGTTAACTCAGGGGATTTTTAGCACAACTCAGATATAAAAGTATCAGCGCCATATTCCACCAAATAACCAACTACAGTGAAGCACATATACCTCTACAAACGTGCTACCTATATTTTCAACTCCATGTGGATTTTACCAGAAGTGAGCTTCTTAGGTCAGTCATTTTGTGAGACTGATCCTTATCCATTGTGTTCACAGAAGGCTTTGCTTTCCTTAAAGCAAGAAATAGTGATGTTTTTAATCACCAAACTGGTAGAACCATGGCATTGTACCAAAAATGACAAATCATCTTACATGAATTATGAATTCATAGTTTCAGTCAAACAGTAGCCTCCACAAATAGGTATTCATGTAACAAAAAATAACTCAGTGCAAACATGAGGTGAAAATGAAGGTAAGGGCGCAAATGATCTGAACTCAGATCATAGGTTACAGGCATAAGACTTCTCGATTTCAAGTCAATTCTCTGAAGGTGTAAGTAGGAGTTAATAAGCTTTACTTTCCTCTTGCAGAAGAGCATTTTTTGCTCAGTGTCTGAAATGTAGGTTCCCTGGGGGATTAATAAGTGTTTTTCCAGTAATTCAAAATAACCAGCTTGAAACTACGAGGCAGCTTATGGTAGTACTTCCTAGCCTTATGCATTCATAACTGTAATAGCATATTTTTGTGATTTTTATGTATAAATACATTCTTCCTAGGGACAGCTGCCTCAGCAAGCAGAATTACAAACATTCATGCCAAAACTTCTTTAGTATGTTTACTACCTTGATAAGCTGTATCTTAGGCAATATACTAAAGAATTTCTTTTTAAAGTAGCAATAACGAGGGCTATATTTTGTGGTTTTCTGTTCTTCTATGTCCCTTCCTGTTAAATGTTTCATTTTAACAGGGAGCAGCTACATTCCACTGCTTCCTTAAGATGTGTCTGCATTGCTGATATCTGGAAAGCAGCCATGCGGGGTTCCGCACATAGTTTTTGGAAACACCATTTGCTGGTGAAACCATCCAGAGTAGACAGCTCTTTTGGCAGAACATTATTGCCATCTATTTTCAGTTGACCTCTTGTCCATCAGATTACTGTGTGTGAGCCAGAAGAGTGTGGCTTGTAGACAGATGCTCCGAGAAGAAAGGAAGATTTCTTTGTGTGCTAGTTAAAGCGCTTGGGGTACAGCTATCTGCACATATCTTCTATGACCTGCCTCCATCTCATTAGTATAATTTCAGAAACTGTATTCAGAGTTGCCAAAGAAACTGAAAAGGAAGTGGGATTTGCACTGTCCTTTCTGTTATCCTCGTAGCACATGGGAGCATAGAGTGAACTTTGGAGGACAGTGCTGACCAGAATACTCCAGTGTAGAATTGCAGACATGATGTACTCAACCAGCAGAGCACACATATGAACAATGCATCCTACAACTGAGTAGATTAATTGGGATTTCTCAGCTGAGGTCTGCAGCTTTCCAGTATTTCAGTGAAGGGGTGTTGACTGTTCTGTCCAAAGCCAGGGAAAGGCTTGAAGTTTCTCTAAACACTAGGGCACCGAACAGGATGAAAAACTGTAGGTTCCCTGCAAAATTTTGCAGTCTCTGTTTCTGTGTCAAACTGCCTTTCTCAGAAGTTTGAGGAAGCAGTTTGATTTTAGTGGTATTGATACTCATGCTTTTTTAACGCATTGCACATTTATAAATCAGGTAATTTTGTTAGTGTATTTGGGTTTTGTTCATGATACCTAAATACCTTTGGCATAAAGTAAGACATAATAGACCTTTTAGTAGGGTATGTTGTTAGTATATATTTTGAAATTCATCCTACAATTCCATGCATTTCTTTTTTAAATGGTAGAGGGAAGACTGTCATGGTAGAGTGTATCATGCAAGTGTAGCTTTTTTAGCCTTTTCTGAAAAGGGGATGTTGGATATAGGAAGGGCATGCCACTCAAAAAAATTAAGTTGTATTTGTGTATTTGAAGTGCCTTTTCTGCAAAATATAAAAATATTTACCACACAATTGTTTTAAACTCCAAAGCACATGAAGAACCTTAATGAAAAATCTTTTTCTTTCACAAAGATATTTGGGTTTATTTTGTAAAAAGGTGTTTCTCTTCTGAACGTAGATTGCAGGTCTTTACAAGTACTTTGCAAGCAATTAGTTTGCATGGTGTTTGGACACTCAAAAGTCTAGGAATGTGCTAGTGCCAGGTGAATGGCCAGCTTTCATTCGTTCCCATAGTTAATGTCAAAGGTTCAGAAATGATCAGATCTTTTTTATAAACAAAATCATAAAAATCACAGTGCCTGTGTTTCCAGAAGCGGAAAGGCTTGCTGACATCAAGGTCAGCTATGTTAGGCTTCTTGTGGTGGTGGCTTTTTGCTTGGGTATTTCTTGTCTGAGGAGGTTTTTCACGCAGAGGGTCATTGGGCATTGGAATAGGCTGCCCAGGGAGGTGGTTGAGTCACCTTCCCTGGAGGTGTTTAAGACACGGATGGATGAGGTATTGAGGGACTTGGTTTAGTGTTAGATAGGAATGGTTGGACTAGAAGATCCGATGGGTCCCTTCCAACCTGGTTGTTCTGTGATTCTGTGATTATTGCTTCTTGACGTTTCTTCACCAGAGTCATTCATTTAAAGGAGCTGAGGGAGAAGACCAGTATTTAAAGGTCATTACCCGTGTTTCCCTTTGTTACTAGACACCTGTTCTCATGTAGCAAGAAGCTTTTTTTGTTTCTACTTTATCAGGTCTCAGTTATGTGTAGTTTGAGCAGATAATGGTGAATATTTAGTCTGGTATCCAGAGAGAGCTATAAAACCTTTAAATCTTTATGACATTGCGTGCAATACCAGTCTTCCTGTCTAGAATGATCTTTTTTTGGATAACAGACCATTCTGAAAGCACTTGTGTGGCTAGAGAAGATATGAATTATTTATTTTTGTATTCTCATACACCTGGTTGCATATTGCTTTAAAGATATCCTAGATATTATGTTCCCATCTTACTCTAGATAATGCAAAATACTTAGTTTACATACTCTGTCACTGATCATGCAGCATGGATAGCTGAAGTCATGACAATCCTACTCATCCTTTCTTCAGTAATATTTGGTAGTAGGTTACATTTACATTAGAAAGATCATAGTTTTTCTTACATGAATTAGCAAGTAGGTGAGTGTTACAATTGTTA
Source organism: Coccyzus lansbergi (assembly GCA_033558105.1). Classification (NCBI taxonomy): domain Eukaryota; kingdom Metazoa; phylum Chordata; class Aves; order Cuculiformes; family Coccyzidae; genus Coccyzus; species Coccyzus lansbergi. The sequence goes on from JAUMJK010000727.1 coordinate 1,050,923, forward strand.
TTCAGTGCTTAGATGATTCATTGTTGATAGAAAGTGGTATTTCTTCTTAAATGAATAGGCTGTTTATTTGGAACATTCAGTATTGCAGTTGTCTTTCCAATGGCGATGATTTGGCATTTGGTTTCATTTTTAGCAACTAAGAATCATTCTAGAAAAAAATATTGGTAATCCACCACCAAACCTTCCTGGTCTTCTACCAGCCCAATCTTTTATATGGACTATATCAGAAATCTTTGGAGGAGGCAGATTAGCATAATGCAAAAAGCAAAAAGCCTGAAACGTCATTAAAGAATTCAGCAAGTCTTGAGAGACTTTTCTGCTGTGTCTCTGCATTTGCAAATTCTCATTCACACGAACATTTTGTGTGAAAATTTGTTTACAATTATAATTAAAATGTTGTACATTCAAAACATATTCTGCTGGACAGGCTCACCCTGCCTTCACTGAGATAAATCAGCCACACAGTCCAGCTGACAACAGTGTGCTTTCAGTGTCCAGCAACTAGATCAGCATTTTGGGATTATAGTATCCCAATGCACTGATGCTAATGTTCTTAGGAAAAAAGATTACTCTAGACTTTTTGTGTCCTAGTCTGTCATCCTATCTCAATTTTATTTAAGAATGTGTGGCCTTTTTGTTTGTTTCTGCAAAGGTGCTTTTTGTTGACTGTTGATGCCGCAAGACAGTGAAATTAGGAAACTTGTATATTAACATTTCCACAGTACCATAAAAGATAGTGGAAAAATCTGTATTTACCAACATAACTAGTGTCCAAAAAAGATGTATGTACAATATATAGACAAGGAAATATTTAAATGTTGGTAGGGAAGGTTAAGCTTTTAGATTTCTTAGGTGTTGTGTGTTTAAATATTTGACTTTTATGTTGTATAAATTTTGGACTTTTTTGTCGGTTTTTTTTTTCCCCTCTCCTTGCTTGCTTTTGTATTTTACAGGCTCTGATTTTCTGGCCACAATAGAGCAGGCAGAATTACTTGATGTTGAGAACCTTGTTAATTTTATGGCCCATTTTCACATGGAGATCAGCTTTTATTTCCCCTCTCACTCTTTATTCTTCATTCAATTGTTAGTCAGGTTTACTGAGCAAAACCACTGGATGTATTATGGGAAGAAATCTAATCAATGCAGCACCGAGGGACAGTCCTTCAGAGTCCTCCCTGGTGGCTGTGAGCCAGACTAGAGGTTACTATGAGGTTACTCTGTCTGACTTTAACCAAAATACCCATCTACTTCTGAAAAGGTTGCTGGCAGCCTTGTACATGTGTAACAGAAGCCTCATTAATATAAGTTCCCAATATATATACACCTGTTATACTAGCCCCCAGCACAGAGCCTGTGTTTCCTATTTTAAACACTTTGCATGTCTGTCTACATTCCCTTCTGTCTGCAGTTGCTCTAATGTGGTACTGCAGAGCAACTCTCATGTAGTACCTCCAGGGAATGTAGAAGGCTAAATAAAGTTGTGGCAGATGTCAGTGGACTTTGCCAAATGCTATTTTGCAAGTTAGATAGTTTGAAAGATTCATTTGCTAATCCAGACTTTGTGATACAGAAGTAACCTCATTAGTAGCCTCTTTAAGTGTGCATATCTTTAATGCCTGCTCCTTTTTCAGGTATTGGTGCAGAGAATTGCATTGACATCTATGTAGGAAATCTTTGTTTAATTGAAAGAAAACTCCACTCCTCACCTTCCTCACAAAACCCAACCCTCCTGTTCGTGTATAGAGCTTAATTCTTCTCAGAGTTGAATTATTTGAAAGATACAGCACTTCCTTAGGGCTTTTACCTGTTTTAGATCTGAGTTGTCATAAATCATTTGACAGCAAAATTACTTTTAAGATAAACTTTCCCCTTACATGAAATATTTGTTCAGCACATTCCAGAGTATGAGTTTACCTCAGAAGTTACCTATCTTCTTTGTTAAAGACAGAAAAAGGATCAAAAGCAGTAGCACATACAAATGCTGATTCATCACAGGAACAAAACCTTAGCCTACCCACTGAGGTGTGTACTTTCTGGCTACCTATCTTGATTTCCCTGACTGATGCACAGGAGTCATGTGTGTCAGTACTTCTTCTGGGCCCCTGCCTTACTTTGCAGTAAGTTTGCTTCACATAGGTCTCAAGAAAAGTATCCTGAACACCTAAGCAGATCCAAAGATGCTGCAAAATGGTGATATTCTGAGGCTTTCGCCAAGCAGCCAGCAACGCACTCTGAACTGCACACAGGTCGGTCCCAGGGGACACCCTTCTGGTAGTTGTGTGGCTCCTGTTACATCGCTCATGGAGCGAGATTTCTGTAAGCAGACACATCTGCTGTTGCATTCACAGTTTTCATAATTGTTTTCACAATGCATCATTGACAATGTCTGTGCTTTATTTTTGTTTCCCAAGCTTTTTCCTTGGAAATTTTCAGTAAGGTACAAGTTCCAGCAGTAGATATTGATGACTAGCAGTACCCAGCAGTCCTAGTACTGCACTGCCTTGCAGTGAATCAGAGAGACACTGGAGGAACTGAATTAGCTGTACTTCAGTTTCAGCAGTTCTCCATCTGCAGTCATGTTCCTCCTGCTCATACTATGTTGCAGCATTCAGTTATGAGCTATTATACCCTGAGTGTATGCGTCAATTTCACTTTCCATGTATATGAAACAAAAGTTTGAGAAACACAGTCTACTTGATAAAAGTTCTTAAAAATTTAAGAATTGCCAGTATGGACCACACCAAGGATCTGTCTGGATTACTGTCTTGTTTCCAGAAGTGATCAGGAGACTTTAGTTTTAAAATATGAATATACACGTGGTATGTATGTGAAATAAATAGGCAGGAGCGCTATGGTTATCCAAGTTAGTTAAATTGCATGTAGAAAATCACCCTGGGCTGTGTTTGCCATAAGCCAGAGCATTCTTAAAACCTGCCATTTGTATGACTGAGTTCACGATAACATATTTTAGTATACAGACCTGCACAGTGCATCTTATCAAGTACCAGAAAAGTCTGGGGTTAAGTCCACGTATTACAGTCATTTGCAAATGATCTAATAGTATTTGCATTCATCTTCTATGACAGTTAAATACAGGACTGTTCAAATACAATCAATAACTAACTTACTCTTAATTAATTTAGTAACATACTACTTTACATAATGAATTTTAATTGCCTTGATTGTTTCCATATTACGTAAGTATAATCGCCACTCTTTTAGTCTTTGCAGGTATCTTGAGGACTTTGTAGAAGCAATTTTCTATTTTTGGTTGCAGTGGCATCATGTCACAAACATTTGCTGGAGGTAAAGTTGTGGTCAGGCTGTGGAGTTCATAGGCATAGGAAGCAGCTGTATTTACTGCACCTTGGATGTCCACTGACAAATATGAATGTTTCCAAAACAGATTCATAGCCAACACTTTCCTGAAATGGGAGTAGCAGTGCCACTTCATGGAGATGCTACTTCAGCCTTATCCATGGTGTTTTAGTAGGGTTCTCCTCTGAAGCATTGGTCATGTAACTGCATTTGACCACAAATGCTATTTTATGCTTTTCATATGCTCTTGTAGTTCCACCAAGATTATTTTGAACAAGTGAAACAGAAATAATTTACAATATTCCAAGATGTATTTAGGAGATACTCACTTCTCTTCTCAAAAGTTAAAGTTCTGTAAAATTAAAAATTAAAAATATCAGACCCAGCAAACTAACACTGAGGACTCTAGATTGTTTGAGAACCATTTAGGGCTTAAATCAGTTTTTGTTCAGTCAGATACCTACTTCGAGGCAGCAAGTATTAGTTAACCATTTAAGGGGAATAAAACTCGGGTCATGATGGTAGAAGTAATATTTCTGTAATGGGCAGCATAGACCTGTACTTCAAGTTGTGATTAGGTTGCTGCTTAACAGTGTGTCTCAGTGAACCAATGCTTTAGTTCACGTGAAGCAGAAATGAGCGCTTGATTCTTTTATATAAGTGCTATTAGTTGGGTAAGTTCAGGATTAATTGTTTTTAATATTCTTAGTAGTAATTAGTTGTAACAACACTTTTTCAATGGGAAGCCAGTGAACAAGGAAGTGACCTTTGAAGGTTTCATGTAACACATTAGATTATTGAAACCTCGTTGCTGTAAGTTATGCTAGTATCCTATGTTTCTGAAGGAAACATTTCCCTAAAGAGAACCACTCAGAGCAATTGCTTCTAATTCTTTGCAGGAATTCACTGCTAATTTCAGCTCTCACATTTTCCAGTTAAGAAAAGCAAATATTTTTAGTCGTTTAATCAGATGGCATACACAGGAATCTTTGAGGAGAGGAAAAAAACGTTAAAGCTCCATGGAAAACATTAATCAGTAGTCTGACCGGTACAAGGAGGAAGAGGAGGGAAGGAGATCCTCTAAAATTAGCACAGTTGTGAAACTTAGCACAGTAGTCTAGTTAGGGGTCACTGTAAATTACAGCTGACTAATGTTTTACTGCATGGAGGAAACAATCCACATAGAAGTGGGGCAATTAAATTCCACTTTCTGGAAATCAACTAAGGGTTAATGTAGATTCAAACCCACTGCTCTTGGTGGCAAGTCCTCAAAAGAAGACTTGAATCATATTGTTCAAGTGGTCAAAAAAGCCTCCGCAACGAGGTTCCAGTCAGTCATGTTGTTTTGGGGGGATGTAATCAATTAGAAGGAAAATTTCTCCTTTCTTTCCCTATAAGCATGTTGCATAGCTATACAGTGAACTGTGGGGTTTCCATTTTAGTGGACGTTATGTCAGTTATACAATACTTCACATTTTGCACTGCTTTCGTGTCATTACACGTAAGAATTATGTTTTTTAAGTCACATGTTAAAACAATGATCCTGTTGTATTAAAACCTTCCACGGTAAAAGGGTGGCTTATCCCACTGACCTTCAGAAATATATAATCAGGTTAAGCTAAAACAGATACAGTGGTTTCCACTGTCACATACTAATCCTTGAGCACCCTTTTAGCACCCTTTTGGGATGCACTGGATTAGTGAGGAGCCACCAGCTCTGTGACTTCAGCTGAAACTCAGTGTAGACTCACTTAACTATCTCAGTATGTAGATACTAAGTGCAAAGGACAATTTTACTCTCTGTTCTAGAGGTGTGTTATCGTTAGCTCATTGGCTTTTAGGCTGTATCACTTAACTGTCTCAAATGCTGCAATTAACAAACTCCTGCTGTTAGCCTTCATTTTTTGCTTTTACTCACAATGTTAAAATAACAGCTCTTGCTAAAGGAGGTCGTATTTGTTGCTCAGGGAACAATATATCTGATGTTCAGTAGCATCCCAGTTCACAACAATACATAAACACATCTTTGATTTGAATTCTATATTTAAGTTAGTCCTTGAAGCATAGTCATAGTGCATTTCAGAAAACAGACACAAGTTTAATATACGTTTCTTCTTGTACTTTCTTATGTTTTAGTGGGAATATATCTGGCAACTGCTACACTTCTATGATAGGGTTTTTTATTACCTCTTTGGAGAAGAAATTCAAGAACCAGTCATGAATGCATGGCTGAGTAAAGTTCTTTTTGTCTAAACATCTGCGGGATTGTAGCTCACTGTAATAATGGAATAGTCTGAAAACGATGTCTATAAAATCTCAATATTGCACTGTATCAACAGATATTCTATATACAGCAGTCAAGTTTGAAGAGTATCTGTAGCATTTCTATCCTATCTTCTGTCTGGACTTTCTTCTGCCTGTGGGTTCCCACTGGCCACATGTCTGACTGAGGCTAAAGTTTATTTTTGAGTGCATTTTTGTGCAGTACCTATGTTCTATTTTAAGGAAAAATGTACACATGCATTTTTCTTCTTTATTAATAAACTGAGTGACAATTTAAAATAATTTCTTTCAGCTGTTCAGAATGGTACACAGATGTACTGGCATGTTTCAAAGTAAGTTAAATAGAGAACAAAGTATTGTGTCACCAGTGGAGCAGAAGAGGAGCTGGTCTCTGACCGCTAAAGCAAAATAAAGCGGTGCTAAGATGACGGCTTTGAGAGGGGGGAAAACCAGACTATTCTAGTATTTGGATGAACTATGGAAACAGTAACAAAAGAGAAAAATCTTACAATAGGAAGCATGTGAGAAAAGTATAAAGGTATACTGTGGAGTGAAAGAGTGGTACTGAAACAGGTGGGAACAAAGCAGAAAATCTGTTTGGAGCATAAAGCAAAAAAGGGGAAAAAAGAAGCTAATAAAAGTTGTAACATTAACATGGTTAATATCTTCCCAGAAACTTAACGTGGGCTATATTCTCTCTCTGTCTCTTTATCTTCCTGTTCTGTAAACAGAAGCAACAATTTTTCTGCTGTGAGGTTCAACATCATTCAGTACAAGTTGTGAAGTGCTTGCATAATGTGGTGGTCGCAGACTGAGAAATGCCAAAATGGAAGGTGGTTTTTGCTGGAGGAAAAGAACCTTCCAAGGAGATTTGATACTGTTTCATGTATACAAATTTTGAGGACATTGTGGGCAAAAATAACCTTTATTCAAAAAACAGCGGCAGAATTAGCTGAAGAAAACAAGAAGCATAAGAAATGAAAAGATTCAGCATGCAGTCTGATAACAGGCAGAGAACAGTCATAGCATCACTTCTTTGGAATGATCCAAAATAATTTATCTAGAGTTGTTTCATGTTTTGCATAGTTTTATTACTATCACAGTACAAGAAAACTTAGTTCACAAAAAATTATTTCACCATGTTGTATATAGTTTTATATGTGGTTTTTTTCTATATATGACTATGATTACACAGCATATGCAAATGTATTACTGACACAAATGCATTATCAAAAAATTTTAGTGTCACTGGCTACTGAGGCTAAGCTGCTGAATACTAAATTTTATTATTAATTTATACCTGATGTATTGATGTCCATGCTTGAGCACAGTTAATCTTTCTACTACTAATCAGTGTAAAAATTTTAAAGGACTGAAAGCAAAGCTGATGTTCAGGAGTAAAAGCTGAAATCTTTTTATCTGATAATTTTTCTTTAAAATTGCTTGGCTATAATAGTAGAGGAGACTGTTTTACTTGAAACTTTCATGGTTTCTGGCAGCTAAATTGAGTAGTCTTAGAAAGCTTAAGTCATATTACTTCCCTGAGAGTAAAATCATCCCTCTACAAAGTGCCATTCCTGCCCCACTTACTCTCAATAAAGGCTTTCAAAATAAGTTTGAAGTGGGATAGTTCATTTGTCACCTGCAGAAAAGACTTTGGAAGGGCTACATTTAATATCTCTATGTCTTTTTCCCATTTTTTCCCTCATAATGTTAACATATAAATTTTATTCTTTTTTGAAACAGAAAGAATGACTTTCTGGGGAGCCAAGTTAGAAGATGAAAGAAGTAAAGATTGGTCATCTATGCAGAGGAAATAACAAGGTATGCATAGCAATCACACTAGAGATTAATTTCTTGCTGGTACTTAGGTTTTCATGGTAGATTACTTCTGGCAATAAAGTTTAAAAATAGTCCTCAGAAACCTTGAAAAAGATATTTTGAAAAGAACTTTTTTTCCTTGTGTTTGATTGGGGAGTAGTCTAAGTATTTTTATCTTTATAAATATCCTTAACTACACCTTTAAACTCCAATGGCAGTTGCAGTCATGAAGTGGTTTTTTGGCAGAGACTAGTAAAAACAACCATTCTCTCCACACCAAACTTAAATCTCTCCAGGCACTGTCAGTAGTCGTTCCTGAGGCTTTAAAATAATCCTTTCATGGATTCATTTAAATCACTGTACACACAGTGCAGGAGTTATGCTATTTTCTCTTTGTCATTTATAACCATTACAAGGAGATGTGCTAGTACCTGTTTTGCACAGCGTTTAAAAAATTAGTTCTTTTACATTTGTCATTCTGTAGATTTGCAATGTGAGGAGTGCAAAATCAGCACTACTAACAACTCGTGTCTCTCTAATATTTTCAGTAATGTGAATGTATAATATTCATGCAATGACTGCTAGGAGACTGACACAAGACTATAGGCCACTTAAGTTCTGATGTTAAATGTTACTTTACTGATGCATAAAATTTGCATTGACCATCTGCCCAGCGTTAAACTGAACCCATTAATGAATAAACCTCACAGTATCACTGTTAGATAGGGAGTTATGATCTCCATTTAACAAGTGATAAAACTGAACCCCAAAGGGCTCATGTAATCATTTCACGTCATAGAGGAAGTATATAACAGAGCCAGTAATGGAAGCTAGCTCACCTGACCTGCCATCTCTCCTGTTTGGACTTCCCTGAGTTTTATATCCTTTTCCCTATGTTCTGTCACATGTGCAACGTGTACATCAACAGCTATGCATCCTTTATGCACAGTTTTAACCATCAAATTCTCTTGCAAAGTAACTTGCAACACACAGTTTATGTGAACTGTGAATCATGCTCATCCGTAAAGAAAAACATGAGACACAATACAAAAAGGCCAGCATAGACAGCACCAGATGGCCTTCCTAAATTGAGCAAGTTAGCAAAAAATGCCAAAAGGGAGATCTGTTATTGTGACCTCTCTTTCTATTTTTTCTTTGATGTTGAGAGGAAGACTATGCAGATCTTTCAGTAATGCAGAGAGGAATTGAATTCTTGGTATAGAATTATTAATGCTTTTCCTTTTGTAATCTTGCTGAATATCTCTTCAATTTCCTTTAGTAAATGTCAGGTCACATGTTGGCTGCTTGAGTTCTAAAACTGAAGTATAAATCATCTTCTCAAGTGACAGAAACTGTCATTTTTCCTTGCAAAATATTTTTCTAACTATATCTTATATAACTCTTACAGTTGTTGACATTCTTCCTAGCAGCCCTGTTCATTTGACACTCGAGATTCAGTATAAAGCTATAGACTGGAATAGAGAGTTCTTTTGCATTTTCTTGTATCTCTTCCCTTTACCATGAGTTGAACAAAGGAATATTATGCATTTCTGACTCCTGTAGTAGAAAAGTATTTTATTTTTAATACAATTAAGATGTTTAGAGAAGGAGAAAGATAAACCATAGGTGAAACCAAGAGTTCATACACTTCATTTAGAAAAGGTAGCTATTAAATTTTGATGGGATGTTATCACTGATGCTTCAAATAAAATGTTGATGTGGTGATGTAGCAAGTGTGGATAATGAGTTGAATGCTAGAGAAAGGCTGTTCATTTTTATGGAAAATATGTATAAGAAATACATGATCCTCACCCAAAGATGTTCATGTGGATATATCCATAGGAACAAATCAGACAACTTACAGCTGTCTTGGGTTATGCAGCCCTATATAGCTGTGTTTTAGCATAGATAAAGACTGGAAATACTTCCCACACCTTATGGTTTATTGCACCTGATTCCTGCCTAGCTTAAGGATGATACTCTAGCGTTAATATTCTACTTTCCCTCCACTCTTAAATGTCTGCATACAATCATTGATATGTCTTCTTGATGAGTCTTTTAATCAAACTTTTCAAATGTAACAATTTCTTAGGAAAAGTGGCCAAAGAATGGGTAAAGTTCCTGTAGGCAAGGCCTTTAACTTGCTGCTTCTGCTGGACCAAGCTGAGGGATGAACGAGAGAACTTTTGCAGGCATTTCAGGTCATTACCTGTGTCAGTCTTACCCTAATGAGCAGTGAATTGATGTGGTTCCAAATTGTTCTAGAAAAATAAGTTCAAGAAACACTGTGTTGCTTCTGACAGAATGCAACAAGGGTGCTACAGAATGCCAGGAGTTTGGTCTTGAGAGTGTCTCTATTAATCCTAGTGCATCCCAGTCCAAATGTTTTAGTTAAATTTTAATCAAACTAGATGCAGGATATTTTGAGACAACTCTAGAAATTTGAAGATAGATTAAGATGTTTGTATTGACATAGTCTTAATTTCTCAGAATCAGGATCTAAATTGTTTAAGTATCCTGTTGTTGTTAAAGAACATTTCAGAGTTTAGGAAGGGAAGTCAGATCTTGATGTTGATATCCCAACTTTATAACAAGATACTGTATAATAACTTACACAGCTAACAAATGAACTCAACACAGACACGAGTTAGAGGGGACACTTGTCACAGTGAGAGAAAGGACTGAAAAGTGCCCTCCCCATTCTTGTGATTCGCCAGTCTCCCTACGGCAATTAAACCATCATACCCTGGCATCTGTGGTGTCTCATGACAATGAATTTGGGTTTTGTAGAATCACAATTCCCTTCTTGTCAAAGCTAGAAGTAGGACATGGGTCCCTAGGAGATAGGTTACCTGTATCAGTTTACATACTTAAATGATCTTACCACTGAAGACCCTTAGAGCTGTTTCATGGACATTGCAAATTTGTTCTCAGCTCATAGCAATAGGAACATAATATTTTACAGATGTGGAAGTGAAGCACAGATGTGATGCTTTAGTATGTATGTCTTCAACAGTTGTGGCCAGATATTTTAGAGTATTCAGCATGGGTCAGCTCATCTTGTAACATTTTCAGGGAGACCAACAGCTAGGTTGCAGTTTGCCTCTGTAAGTCTGGCTAGTTATTTTAGCATCTAAAGAAGCCAGGAGAACTGAACTTATTTTTCTGAAAACCTGACCTGAATATTTGTCCAAGATCACAAAGGAAGTATGTGGCACAGTTGTGAAAAGAATCCAACTCTCAGATTTCTGCATACCCAAAGGACCTTTCTGCCTCCCACCATACTATTTTCTCTGTCCCAAAGATTTCTTTTGCTGAGTTTTTAGAAGACAATGCAGCTTTTCTGTGGACTGCTCTCATTAAATCCTTTCTTGTGCTGCAAGCTGTAATAGAGTCAGACTCCCAACAGTACTCTCAGAAAGTCCCAAAGTGTGCATTAGACTATACTAGGCCCTGAACATTAAAGTCTCCAAAGGCTTACTGGATGATCTCTTTTTAAGACCCCTGTTGATACCAGTTATCTCAAATTACAAACCATTGCAGGGCTCAGAAACCTGCAAGAGTAGGTCTCCCCAGTTGTTATATAGCCCAGGATATCAGCAAAGCAAAGGAAGGTGGTTAAAGTTTATGGCTTGAGCAAGAAGTCAGAGGGAACATTTCCCAGTGTTCTTATTATGAGTTTTTTTAAAGGAAAAATATTTGTCACTGACAAGCCTTTCAAATGATTGAATACCACTCCGAGTTATGTGTTTGCAAGAAGGCCTAGAGGAACCAGCTTTTTTTTTTCTGCTGAAAGACTGCAATCTTTAGCACTCTCAATATTAAGATCATTGAAGCCAGTGTTCCCTGCTGATGTTACTAAAATGAACTTTAATCAATCTTGAAAAAAGACTTTAGTGACCTGAATTATGTCCCCCAGTGCTAGATCTTTGATAGGACAGTGAGCCTAGCAGTATTGATTTTCTCATGCTCAGCAGTTCTTCTGATATTTTGCCACTTGTTAGCAATGTATATTTTAATAAAACCTTTGTTTATAAAGCGCCTTTTCCTAGCAATCTTTCTGTGTTTAAGTAGAACATTTTCCCATCATTCCCATATATTTTTACTCATTTTAAAGCAAAAGCATTTTTTGAGGAATAGTCTGGATTCCAAAACTAGTCTAAAAATGCTGACTTCTTTCCCTCTCTCAATTAAAACATAGGTCTTGTCAGTCCCACTGGACGGGGAAGATAAGCTAGAAAATAGCATGGATAGTCAATGGATTTTATTCTTTCATTTTCGCTTTTTTCTGTGATGAGGCAAATATTTTTTTTATTCAATAATGGCATTTTAAGTGCTAACCTGTGTGTTTAGAAGAACTTAGAGCTGGTTTTAATAAAACAGCTTGGATAGGTTTAGAGAGTTTGCAGCCCTCCTGAAAGAACGGCAAACATATGAAAGAGGCTGCTTTCGGTTTTGGCCAGGAAATCAGATGGGGAGTCCACAGGAGCAGTTTACTGTTCATATGTGAAGAAATATGTTGTTTGGGGGGGGGGGGGGGGTGTGGCAGGGAAGCTGAAACAAATTATGTTGCTAATATTTCTCTAGGCTTCTGTTCTAACAATGTAAATTACAGCAAAGTCCAGTGGTGGCATCTTGTATGTGGCCTGCAGCCTTCTGACCTTCTCAAAGGTGACCTTGTGGTTTGATAGGTTGGCTCTCCATGAGTAAGTTGTTATTGAGCAGACCACTAATGCTTCTCCACAACACTATTGCTGTACCTTTATAGGGACTGCTAAATGATGTGGTATGTACCACAGAGACCACTGTCCAGAGCAAAGTGCTGTCAAAGAGTGAGAGGGGGTTAACCACAAAATATTTAACGTCTTAGTCTGCACTTAAAAAGAAACATAGCTGAAAACAGGATTTTCCTTTAGGGCTCTTTGTGCACTGTGGTTTTAGATCGGCTGCAGAAAAGGTTCCGTATAGTGTTGATTCTCCAAAGCAGATGGCAAAAAATGAATAACCGGTTCCTTCCAACTGCTCATTAATGAACAGAAACCAAGTTGAACCAGTTATTCCTATTGAATTAAACTTTAAAAAGTCATGTAGCATAAATAGTGAGCATAAATAGTCTCATCTAAATCTAAACTTTCCCAGAGTAATGTGGTTGGGACTTGATGTCTTTCTTCAAGCTTATTTCTGATGGCAGGGGGTATGAAAAAGAAATTATAGAATATTACTCTAGTTCTTCATGTAATTTCAAATTATTCCATTGTAAGTAAAATACTGATGTATAAGGGCAGGTCCTCTGAACCACATGTATTTACAAGCCTGTCCTACGCAAAAGTGTCTTGAATGCTGCTGTTGAGAATTACTGTCTTTTCTAAAGCTTCTTTAAGGTTTCAGTGGAAGCACTGCTTTAGCAGTAGTATGAAAGATTTTAGATTTATGGCATTAAGAGCTAATGGGAAGCATATTTGCTCTACATTCACATTCCTAAGCTGTTTTACTCATGGCACTTTAAGGCCAAGTGAGGCCTAGGATGGATGGACTTTCAAATTAAAAAAATTAAGGTTTTAATATTGGTAATTTGTGAAAAGGTGTAAAAACTGCCATCAGTTAGAAGATACTGAAACAGGCTGGGGGCCAACTGTGTAGGAAGTAACTCTGTAGAAAAGGATCTGTGGATCCTAGTGCACAAAATGACGGCAGCCAGTCGTGTGCCCTTCCAGCAAAGAGCCAGCTGCATCCAAGGCTGCGTTAGCAAAACAGTAGCCAGCAGCTCTAGAGAAGTGATCCTCCCCTCTTTATAGCATTTGTGAGATTGCGTTCAGAGTATTGTGTCCAGGTTTGGGCACCCCAGTACAAGAAAGATAGAACCATAGTGGCATGAGCCTGGTGCAGGACCACCAATCCAGCTGGGGCTAGAGCGCATGGTAAACAAGGATTAGCTGAAAGAACTGAAGTCTGTTCATGTAAAAGGACAAAGAGGAGACCTTATTTCTGTCTGCAATTACCTGATCACAGGTTAAGGAGAAAATGGAGCTCAACTCTTCTCAGATGTGCCCAGGAATAAAATGAGGACCAGTGGCCCCATGTTGGAACATGAGAAGTTCCAGTCAGATACAAGGAAAATAATTTTACCATAGAGTGGTTGAATATTGTAACAGGTGTCCAGAGAGATTGTGAGTTCTCTGTCCTTGGTGCAGGACAAGGTTCGATAGGATACATGCCTGAGGAACCTGATCTAATTAGAACCTTCTCCTTTCAGCAGAAGGTTGGACTAGATGCTTCCAGAGGTCCCTTCCAAACAGAATTATTCTGTGATTCTTTCATAATGAGGACTAAAACAAGAACAATATTGCAGACTTGGACCAACAACTTGTTGAAAATCAGAGTGGAATTAGTAATATTGTACACCTGGTCACTTCACCTTCTGACATCAATCAAGTCGGGGTTTTATTTAATGAATTGTTACCTCAGCATTTCTTCTGTGTGGTTCTGCCTGAAGTGAAATCACAGTTTTATTCAAGTGAGACAATGAAATTCTCATTGACTTCATGAGGATCTGAATTCTGTCAGGCTAAATGGAGACCATAGAAATTTTTTTTTAAAGTCAAATAATAACAGTTTTAATGTAGGGAGAACTTTAGACAATATTTTTCAGTGTTTCTGAAACTACATTTCACAACCACCATATTCCTTTATCCTTATGGCTAAAGTTACGCTAGTGTTAGAAGCAAAAATATGGTATTTCTCCCTAAGCTTTATACTTGTGTTCCTGTAAGCACAAGTATTTAATTGAGCTGCTCTGAAAAAGGAGGAAAAATTGGATGGAGGAAAAGCATCCTTCCTGTAGTCCCCAGGTTAGACAGTATTTCAAAGGTTTAAAAGCTGCTGGCCAACTCTGACATTTACAAAGTACATCTTATAAAGAAAGACTCTGTAAGAAGTCCAAACCCTATCACACAAGCTTAATTACACCCTGACAATGCTTGCTCTTTTGCAGTCAGCTGCGATAGGACACTATTTTGGAAATGAAAATACCTGTTTCAGCACCCCAGCCTTGATCCTTTAATGCAGTCAGTGTTCTGGATTTTGCAGGTATGCATGTAATTATTAATTTAGAATGGTCCAGGAATATTTAAGAACAAAAGTACCTCCAATTTAGGGGTTAATTTATTATGAATAACGCTACGGAACAATTTAGTCATTTTCTACCCTAGCCTTCATAATATATACACTTCCATAAGAGCAACCTGGATCTAAGCGTCTGTCATTCTGTTATTACTAATTCAAATCTTTGACATTTGTTGTGTTTTTATAGTAATATTAATAACATATTTTTCTTTCTTTTCCTCACAGATTTTATCCTTTAGAACTTGATTTCTTTGCAGTCTTTCCCTGTAGTCATGAGGGATTTTTACATACTTGTAGAGAATTAACATAACACATTAGTCCAGTAGCTGGAGCATTAAAAAGCAAGAACATTAAGACTTGAAGTTCTGAGAACTGGTAATCCTACTTTTATGATTTAGGAACATTTTTTTAAATGGAACATTTACATGCTTGCATATGAATCCATTACATGACATACACCGTGGTTAGCAATAGCTTTTGTGTATCATAGCTCAGGTTCCCATACACTCCTGAAAGTATGTATATTCATGAGATTCATGACATTTTCCTGCATCTGCTCTTATAACAGATTTCATTTCAAATCAGCACTTCATTGATGTAGTACACTGACGCATTTTATGTGTGATTGCTTTTCATCTGGTTGTATGATTATTTTGTGACACCTAGTGGATAAATTGATAGAAGTACCAATTTGAGTTCCCTTTGTTTTTTTTAAGATTCTCTTGATAGACTTTCTGGCCTGGTAACTCAAGGTACATTACAAACACATAGACTCTCTTGTTTTCTTACTTTCTCTCTTTTCTGTTTTTTTTTTTTTCTTTTGTTCTCTTAACTTTCCTCATGGAATATCTTGTTCATAGCCAGGGTAAACAAATACTCAACACCAGTCTTGTGTAAATTCCAAGAGTCCCAAAATAATACAAGGTAGTAAGCATTTGAAATTTTCATGATATTGTTTAGTCAAGATGCCTACATGTACAGTGTGTGATCTTCACATATTAAATTCTTCTACTGTACCAGCTTTTCTATAGTGTGCTTCAAATAGGCAGTTTTCTTAGGCATAAAGTTATAAAAGGTTACAAAGAAATACTTATACTTATTAAGCTGTGAGGACTCTTAAAATACTCGTTCCCTTCCTGTTCTTAGAGAATGTAATCTGATAAATAATTAAAATACTATTCTATACACACAAGAATGTTTTCAGAATATTTACATCAAGAAACAGTTGAGAAATGCCTTAAATACATGACCTACTTTCATAACTAAGATATATCTTGTGAAGTATATCTTAATTTACATGTCATGGATTCTGTGCCTGAAGCTTATTTCAAAGTCATTTCTCCTACAGGAAAATACTGAAAGTTGAAATACTGTCCAGTATGTTTGCTATAAATGCTGTGAGACGGAAAGTAGGTATTTTGATATGACGCTATTTTTTTATGTTGATAAGGCAGGGGGAATTAATTACTTTACTTGCCCCAGCAAGTCTACTTGCTGTATTGTTGGGTTGATACTATTAGTCTGCATGGTTCTGTCTTCAGAGAAAGTACAAAATGATCCTTGCTCACTGGATTTTAAATTCTGAAATCTTCTGGCATCCCAGGACAATAGGTTACATGATAGCTAAGATTAGATTTTAGTATTTTTTAAATAGAAGCCCAAAGGATCTGCTAGGCACATGAATTTAGACATATAAGGCTATGTATTTTTCATATGTGGGGAATTGGAATGGAGTTGTGCAGAGTACATGAAGAAATTGATTTTTAAGACCATCTTCAAGATTTTAGGTTTTATCTTGTCATTCTTCAGAGAAAACATGTTTCATATTTCTACTCCCAAGAGGCTTCAAAATCAGAAAACGTCATACTAAACTGTGTCTTTAATACCGACTTAAGAGGCGTTCTTTTCCTGTGCTCTTACTAGTTGCTTATACTAACAGTTCTCTTGTGACTTTCATTTATGTAAAATTAGGGCCTGTAGCAACAGCATCATGAATAATGGACACACAGAGTCTAACACCGTTGAGCTCTGGCAAAGATATGCTCACTCTTCACCACCTGAAGCCCTGCTGAAAGTCCATTAATGAATGTTTAACCAGTGAAAGCTTTAGTCTTGGGTAAAAAGACACAAGAGTAAATCCATGGAGAGCACCAATCACCTGAGAAAACACAAAGTGTTACAGAGGGAGCCAAAAAAGGTAGCACTATGCATCTGGCCACCCAAGCCCCTCACCTGTACTTCATGAGGAGCACCATATCGGTGCCAGCAAGTGCCATATTGGTGTCACTGGTGCAGTCACTCCTGGCACTCCAAAAGCCTTTCCCCTCTCAGTGCAGATAGTCACATTGGACTATCACAGTGGAAGCAGCAGTTTTCAGTAGTCGCTGCCCTCACTTTTTTAAGACTTGTGATTCTTGGATTGGGCTAATGAGGCTGGTAATCTTATTAACTCATGCAGTGATTATATGTATAAGACTTGTTTTTGGTGTCTTTGTTGTGCCGGCAGCGTGGAGTACTCTGAGTGGAAAATTACTGATCAGAGCAGAGGCAAAGGGGTCATGACAAAAGCGCATGTGTATATTTTTTTAATCATAACACAACTTGAGACAATATCAAAGGATGGTAACAAAGCTGTTACTGTGCACAGAGATCATCTACTGGTAGCCAAAGAAAAACAATAGCCAAAAGGAAAAAGGGATCTCAATAATTAGCAGTGGTTTTAGTGGCAAATTCGTGAAGATCCCTGGAAGGTGCAAGCATGCAAGAGACAGGGCTCAGCTCAGGCTCCAGAAGAACAGCACAGGAAAGGGATGCAAGGCAAGATACGGACCTAGGCAGGCATTTCACTTCAAGAGGCAGGGACACCACCCCAGCTGCGTTCAGCAGAGGCCTTTGCTGCAGTATGCCTCTTGGCTGGTGGAACCCTCTAACTGTGAGCTGGTGTCACATGGCCATGTAAAGCTGTGTCCTAACAGCGACATGAAAACGTCTAACAGGGTCTATGAAAATATTTGCTGTTGCAAAAGGGCTTTTTTGAACAGGTCTGTAGCCTTCCCTGCAAAACAAAAATGTAACCATAAAAAATCAGCCTGCTGCAGTTTTGGTTTGCAAGGTCTGTACAGGTATTTTCCTTGTGTTAATGTATGTTAACTTCCAGTCTTCTGCTTCTTTACTGCCAGGTTGAACCAAGCCCAGTGGCCTGACTCAAAATACAGTCCAGACCTTAGAAAATTGTTGTGAAATGGAAATTAGTTTTAAACTGTTAACAATATTTTAAAACAAACATCCTACATAGATGGTGATTTTATGCCAGCTTTTCAAATAATACCATGAATGATTGTGAATGCTGTGGGTCTAAAAGGATAACAACAAATGCAAATTTGTAAAGGATGGATTTTACTTGTCTGCTGTAATGTAAAGCTTATTCATTGTTTGCACTCCAGTAACTTGATCCTGTTCATTTCCAAGATTTAAATCCATCTCAGAATGAAAATTCAGTTTTCCAAAAGAGGGTTTTGTTGGTTGACACTGAAGATGGCATTTTTTTTAAGATGTCAGACGAATATTGTTTTCACAATCTTGTGACATTGGTTAGTGTTATTTTCCTACATAAGGACCTGAAATAAATGACATTAGGGTTCCTGATAGCAGTATTACATAGGTTAGCTGCAATACCCCATGAATCGCAGATACTCAAATGCCAAATCTGGTTGACTTGAAAGTCAAATGCCTCGTTTAGGATTCTCTGTGTAGTGGGGGAGGTTCTATCCAAAAATGCTTAAAAACATTGCTCAAGTAATTGCTTGGGGGATTACTGAGTATTTAACTAGAGAGATTGGATGGCTGTGATCCTGTCCTCTGTATCAGTGGGTGTGCCGAGTTGCATTTTTTATTTTCATAGGGCTTGAGGGGAAGTGGAAAAGCTGTGGTTTTGAAGAGCTGGACATCACATACCTAGTGAAAGATAAGGGTGCTCGATTTAAGCATGCAATTTTCTGTTCCAAAATGTTAAGCAAATCCAGGTAATGTCAGCTGAGTTATGTGTGTTCAGCTCTTCCAGAAATAAGGTCCAGTGTCCAGCATCCTAAAATAAGTGAATATTTGGAGGGAGTAACATTAATATTTCATTTTTGTGTCATCTGCATTCAAATAGTAGAGATAAATTATGAAGGTTTAGGAAATGCTTACTGTAAGAAAGGTGTTATGTGCCCCTTTTATTCTTAGCTATCTCTGATAGGAAAAGTAAAACTGACACATTTTCTTAGCTCTTTTCTTAACAAGGAACAATCCTCGGTCTGTCACAGCTTCATCTTCTCTTGCTGCAGACATTCATCTCCTAGATAATCCAGCCCTTGCTTTTGTGTTTATAGGCTTGGTAAGATACCAAGAGTACCTGTAACATTTCTTTTTTATAAGGCACACCTCATTTGCCCCTGGTGGATTTGTCATCTCCACACAGGTTTCATCTCCCCTGGGCGCTGGCCTCACCCTGATTTCTGGGCATTAGGGTCTGGTAAACGTCATTTCTGCCATGGAGAGCTCAGAAGTGCAGCCCAGCATGAGTTCCTTTGCTGCTGCTTTCGCAGCCGTCCATGTCGTGCCTGGCAACCATCTTAGACCTGGGCAGAAAGCCCATCGGGGCAAACACAACAACGCGGCTGGGAAGTTAGTAGACGGAAAGATTATGCTAGGAAAACACGGAAGATGAATATTTTAAGCCTTACAAAACAAATAGCTCATAGTACACTGAACAGTTCTTTGTTCCTTTTGGAATTTATTTTTAAAAAATCTATCTCCTTAAATATTTATTTGCTGAATAATACAAGTGTAACATACAGAACAGCCAGTGATTAGCCCTGGTTTATTTTCTCTTTCTTGTGGAAGCTTGGAGAGATTCTGTGTGTCTTCATCATTCTCTTGAACAGTAGACTTTGTGGTTTTCTTGCGTTCAGATATTACCTAAACAAAACTCAGAAATAAATGCGATAGAAAAATAAAAATTTTGTCAGTGTAGGTACTGCAGTGTGCATTAAAACATGATCCCACATCTAAGAAAAATGAGGTGATGTTCTGATGGAAAACTGCTTTTTTCCTAATACATTCTGTTTTGAAGCATCTGGTTAACATTCAAGGCATTTTAGAGCATTAATGCCATGACATGACTAACATAGATGTACAGGACATGTCTGTGAAGGTGCAGAATGCCTTTGATGCATACCCAGCCCTGGCTCCTTTTCCTTACTGCTAGTCAGTTCTCTATACACTCATTTGGTAGATTAAAACAGCTATCATTAAGCACATCATGGTTTTTGATGCCACTGTAAACTTTTTCTGAAACATGCTACATGAATGACCATTTCTATGAAGGAATTTCGTTCAGTGTTTCATGGATCTACAGGAGAGTAAGGAAGCTCCTGTGTAGGTCTGGGCTGGTAGTCAGGCTACAGTATGTAAGATGCAATTATATAAGCTAATGTACGTGCATGTTTTTGTGTTCTGTTGCCTTTTTGTTTCCTCGTACATAAAATGCTCAGGATTTTAGGAGCACCCATAAACTGCTACAGAGCTCAGAGACATTTAGCCAGAGTTCTGACTCATTTCACAGCTGCTCCCTTCCCCCAAATATTTGCAAACAGATAGATACAGACAGTGAATTCAGTGAATATGTAAAATTACGTCTTAAATAGAACCATGTTACAGTACTTATGATGAAATAAAACAGTAAACAAACGTGAACAAAAATTATACAACAGATTTTTAATAGAATTAACTTCTCAGTGCAAGTAGTCATTGGGTCCTAAATTCTTTTCTGATGTGCAAGATTTCTAAGGATCCAGAAGTGTTGACTTTAACTTCTGTGCCCAAGAGTTTGTGCTGTACTGGATCATCAGGGCTTTCTTCAAAGCCACTGAGGCCAAGTGAAGGTATACCATCAGTTTCAATAGTGTGTGAATTGCTCTCCTTAGATGTCTCCTGATGACTTTGAGGAAAAATTTCCCGTGCAGAGCTCTGAATAGGGTTTGTAGAAACCAGAACAGTGCACTTGAATGTTGTGCAGTAGAACCAGGTAGGCTCATTGATGAGCAAACATCACAGCCAAAGGTGATGATCCATTTGGATGTTATCACAAAGATAAAGAATGATGAATTTGATCTCCTAGTTGCAGTCTGGCTATACTAATGCCTAGTTAAACATAGTATAAAGTTAATGCAGGCAGGCTAAAGTTCTTCTGAAACCAGCTGAGAAAGACAAACACTTTATACAGAGAACTGTCTAAAGCAGGAGCCAAACTGAATCAACTTTTATAAAAAAAACTCTGCCTGTCCACTAAACGCAGAAAGAGGCTGTGGAGGGTTGGTCCTGTGAGTATTTCACATTGTGCCTGCCTGAAGTTCCAGCAGAACCTGTCATGTATTATTAAACTGCAGTAAAATTTCACAACTGGGAATAGAGCTGTCATTTACCATTTTAGAAGCAGATGTGTTTCAGCAGTGGGTAAGATCACAGTATGCATCATACTTCACAGGAGTCATAGAAACTGTGTTTGTAGAATACTTCTTGAAGGATACGAGCTGTATGAAGGCAGTGTGTCATTTTTGTTGTAGTTATTTAAAAATATATTTGAAAATATTGTCTGTCAAGTTTGCCATATGTAGGCCTCAAGAAACTGTATCCTTCTGTCCACTGAATAATTTCTGTCTGATACCTGCAGAAAAACTTACTTGCCATAGTACTGCTCTGTCACAACCCTGTCCTGGAAGGATGTTGTAGCAGTTCAAATTCCTGTCCAGGCTCTGATCCAGGGCCTCTTGAATTCAGTCAGAAAGCCTCCATTGGCCTCAGCATCCACCATAGCAGAACCTCAGCCGTTTACCCCACAACTGCTCTTGCCAGAAAATGTTTGTGACATTTTAATACTGAATAGTCTGTAACAGCAGAGCAGTGACTGTGCATCTCTTTGGAAGCTGTAAGATAATAATTATATGGAGACATGTTGGAAACCTTTCTCCTGGGAGCCCAGTGAGGTTCTGCCTCTGTAAATCATTCTGAGGTTTGGGTAGAAGGTGCTCAAGTGCTTGGTCTGTGTTGTCCTAGAGCCTGTTAATTAGTGAGGCTTTTAATTGTGTAACAACCTAACTTTAACACAGTGCTTTTTCCTATTACATCATAGAAATAGCAAGTTTGGCCCTGTGCCTTTTTAAAAGTGACTGCTGAGGTATTTATTACCATCAGTTCCAAGACATTTTTCAGTGAGCAGTGAGAGTTGGAATATGGAAATGTCATATTTTTCCTAGTATTAAACAGTTGTTAAACTAGAAACATCACTCTTGCCAGATAGTTATTTTCTATGCCTGTCTTCTTTGTAGAAGGAAAATGAACATGCATTTTTCTTTAATTAAGTATTTTAAAGTTCATGCTTGTTTGGTGATCTAGTCAATTAAAATAAGTTTGTGAAGCGCTTGTGAGAGCAGAAGACTAATTATTTTTAGGTGTTGGATAAGGCACATTCTTTTCCATTTTTGTCTGCTAACGAGTACTGCTAATACTGATAATAACAGATCATATATAAAATAGTATTACACAAAGTTTATGATACTGTACAAATAATTATCTCAATATCTTTGTGAATTAACAAACTACTCCTGGTTTTGTAGGAATATACACGTTAAGGCAATGTTATATCACAACTGCGCATAAAGAAGAGAGTCTTTAACGTTTTATGATAATTGAAAATAAGAGCACTTTTTGAAATAATTAATAAAAGGTCACCTATTTTTTTCAACATGGGCGAACAATTTCCATTTTCTTACCTAGCATTACATCTAAAAGTGAAAGTAAATGTTCTTACTCATTGGTATCAACCATAAGTGTATGATTTCAATCTGAAATTTCCAGTGAGGGGAGGTATTTGAGTCTGTGGGGTATTTTGGGCTTCTCAATACTGTGGACACATCCTGTCAATGCTAGATTGATCCTTTGAACTGTTTTCACTGGACCATCCAGCATAAAGAACTGTTACAAAGAAAGCCTACATTGTTTTATTCATCCACTCTAAAGCAAATGCTTGAACAGAAGTCTCACTTTGAAGTAAATCAGACAATACACAATTTTCCTCCAATTATGTTTTGTAACACTGTTATATTTATATGACCATAGAGTTTGGTTTATACTAAAAGCATTTTCTGTGACTGCACAATTCACAGGTACCCACCCAGCACTGCTAAAATTCATTGCCTTCTGCACTTAGCCAAAGCTCCAAAACTAATTTTTGGCTCTTAAGAAGAATACCGAGATCTCTGACCATGCATATGAAGATGATGTTTGTTTTTAAATACTTTATCTAAGAAACACAGGGTTTTTCCCAGGGAGTTATTCAGAGAATACTTGACTTCACGGAAAAGCTGACCCTCAGAAAACACAGACATTTAAAACCCTTAAGTACATAGAGAAAAATATCATTCATTCTGGTGCAGAACTTTCCAAATGTGCTTCTTTGACAGTGGCTGGAGAGCAATTTCTGCTACCAATTTTTACTATTTACATTAATGAGATATTGAAATCTTTCATGCTACTCTTTGTGTATAATATATAGAGTATGTTTTATATCCTTTTTGACCTTCAAGGGCATTGACGTTACAAGACATACAGTATTCCCTCCAGTACAGTGATCTCAGAGTAGATGGAATTTTACCATTCCTGTTTTATTCAATGTAGATCAACCATATACGGCTCACCACAACCAGTAACCTCTTTCTGCATGTGGTCCGAGTCTACTACAGTTAAATGATCTTTGAAGTTGACAGACTATAACATTGCCATTTATGCATTAACACATTGGTGTCTAATTTGGTTAGATATCTGCATTCTCCTTCTTTTTCTGCCTCATTTTATAGAGTATTTGTTCCTTGAAGATGAAGTATCTGATATCTCTCTTTGCCAGTCTCTGCAATGCTCTTCACAGTTAAGTCAATCAAAAAAAATACCTTTTCTATTTTTTTTATCACTATACTTTGTTTCTTCCTGTGGTTTAATCATGGTAGTTACAACTGAGTGAGAAAGCTGGTGCTGTTCATGGTTCTCCTTGAGAAATTATCAAGAGAAGCTGATCTTTGCTTTTGTACATTGTCTCACTGACCTTATAATTGTTTCAATGTTCAGTGAAATTAATTTGATATTTGTGTGTTTTCTCTTGCTCTTCTCTTTTTAGTTCCCTGTTATGCTGAAAGCAGTAGCAGATCGCTTCAGTTACCCTGAAATGTGACCTACCGCCTTTGGGGTGAGATCTGCTTTATAATGAAGCATCACTTTAGTTTGTCCGTGTGGCTGATGTATGTGTTATTTATTGTTTTCTTTAGCTAAGTGTTAACAAAAATTAAATTAGTTGGTTAAGCTAGGGTTTTTGCTTTAAAAGTTTGCTTGTTGATTAAAGCAGTATTTATATTACACTATGGACTGGTATCTCAGTTATTTCCACTTTTTAGATCTGCCCTGAATGAGAAGTGTAGTGGTCCTTTAAACCAGGTGGTGGGGCAAAACTACCCCTTCAAACTCTAGCCTAAATATGAGGTAAGAGTGGGTTATACTGTAGAGGCAATTTTGCTAGTCATGTCAATCAAAGTCTGTGTAGTACAGTAGGATATATTTGGTTTGGCCATTGATTCAGAGCAGGATTACTGTTTATTGAGGAATAGAATATTGTCTGAGTAGTCTGTAACTTTTCCTCATAATCTTGACGAATTCTTTGTTCAGTCTCATGTATTTACCAATGCAGAACTTGGGAAGCGCAGTTAGAGAAACCCAGTTCTTCCCCATTAGGATAATAGAGGAATGTCTAGAAACATGTTAAACAATCTCTCTTAAGTCAGTATCTGCTCTCTTAAGTCATAGTGATGCCTTTCTTGAAGTGACAAAACTAGTTTGATAAGATGCAGTTATGTCAGAGCTGGAAGTACAAAAGTGCATTTATTAAAAATGAATGCTGTATCCTCTTTCCCCTCATGTAACTTGTCACTGACATGACTTCACAAGCTGCAAATCTATTAAATGTTTCAAACATGAAACTAGAGCTCATTAAGCAAAATGTCGACTGCTACATAGCAAACTGTTTCAGACTCAAGACTGTTAATATTTGTCCCCGGAGTTTTTTGTCTTCTAGGTTGTCACCAAGCAATCCAGTTGTCTGGGAGTACAGCTTGTGTTTCATCTGATCAGAGTCTGACTGTCCTTTGGGGTGAGGTAGTAGGTTGTATAGTTTTAGGGTTATGCCCTGCCTGTCAGATAACTATACAATCTACTGTCTTTCCTGAAGTGGCTGTGATATCATCGCTGGATAAGTCTTCAAAAGACAAAGCAAATATTTTTCAATTGTAACATTCTCTGGCTCTGTCTACATGTTGGACTTGGTTCCTATAGTAGGGTTGAGAAAAAAACACAGATCTCCTTGTAGTATTTAGATTCCTGTATTTCTCCCTCAGGTTCAAAAACAATATCCATTGGTCATTTTGTCAGAGAAGGTGGGATGCAAGTTACAGGGCACAGAGGTACAACCCAGTCTGCAATGGGCTTGCTCACTCTCAGTTTTCTCTGACTATTTAGAAATAGCTAACCCATTTCCCCATTACTTGTGGCACTTGTGTTTATATTCAGTGGAAAATGCCACTTTTGATTCAGCAACTGTTGAAATCCATTTTGCATAGACTGTTTGAGAAACTAAGTGATGAGTTGGACAAAAAGCAGAGATGATGTCTTCCAGTTGCTCATTGTTCTGCCCTGGAACTGTTAAATGCTTGAGCCCTAGGTGAGGAGGTTTCTTAAGTTATTGCACAAAAACTGATTAAACTTGTCTTTTTATTACATAATGATTGCCTGGGAGGGACAGTGCTTGCCACTGTGGTCTCTGGAGTCACCCCATCAAGTCAGACTGACTTCCAGGAAGAACTGTGAAGGAGGGCCAGCAGGAAATAAGTATAGTCATTATGGGCCTTTTAAAGCTAAAACATGTATAGCTAGGAAATGTTCAGAGAATCCTACTAGTAGATGGTGAAATGTTAGTTTTCTTCATAAGATGCACTTGATGCTCTAACAGGATGAGGTAGTAGGTTGTGTGGTTTCAGGGTAGTGATTTTGCCCCAATCAGGAGATAACTATACAACCTACTGCCTTCCCTGATAAGCAGTATAACAACATCAGTGTCTTAATTCACAGAAAAACAGGGGCTAGAATATACTTCTGTGACCAGCAAAGTAAGTCTACATATTGTTGTTGTAACCCCATCCCTAATAGCTCTAAGTTAGGTGTCTTCTATTATTTTTAATAACATCCTACAAATAATTGTCTTTTAAAATTTTTTATCTTGAAAAATTTAATTAAAGAAGTTTTGCTTATTTCTGAGTTTGTCTGCTCTTAATCTATTTCATTCTGGTTCATTTCAGTGGAATTACGTTACCATGGGAAATTATTCCAAAATGCTGTGAACTTGCATTTGACATTGAAGTTTGAGTGCCACAAATTTTACTAGCAATGTGCTGGTTTTTGTTCTACCTTACCTCTCCCTCAGGAATCTTCTAGTGTTTTACAGATAATACTGGATCATGTCACACAATGTTCTTCAGCGAGTCAACTTTATATAACAAATAAAATGCTGTAGCAGTGAAAATACAGGCCTAGATTTAAAAACCAAAACAAAACAAAAAACCCCCACAAAACTATGTATTTATTTTGTACCCCCAGTTTCTTATAGATAGGCTCATTTCATGACTTCTAAATGTCCTCAAAAGAGAATTCTCTGCAATCTAAGAAAGCCATAGACAGAAAATGCTAAGTCCATTGAAGACATTTTGAGAATAGAGTCTTATGCTAAAAGACCGTGGAGGAAAAAGGGAAAATAACAACAAGGTGCTTGGTGTTGGTTGTATACATAGAAATCATTCTCCCACAAACAAAATACACCAGGAAATTGGAGTCATATAAGACTTAAGGTTATCTTCAAGACCAGCAGTTTTGAACTCGTTATGTATAACCATTTAATTTTACAGCATCTCCTTACTGTAGATGGGAGTGAAAATTTTTGTCAGACTCCTCTATCCCTGTCTCACATGCTTCACAAAACAGAGCCTTGCTCACACAAAAAGCGTTGCCCTGATATCAGTAGTTTGGCATGCTGAGACATCCACGGTGAGAGCAAATGAAAAAACCGATGTTATGTTTGACAGCACAACTGGGTATTTTATGGCTTCTGTGGTCTAAAAATATCTCACATACCTGGGTTTGGGTGGTATTTCAGGTCATTCAACACCTAAAAACAGGGCCTTTTGTTAATACCTTTAATGAAAGTTTAGGAACATTATTTGATTCATGTTCATAAAGAAGGGATCATGGTTGTTGGTACAAGAGGAAAAATTGCTGCGTGTCTGCAAGACATAGGAGCACAGGCAATACTGTGGCTGGTTTTAATCTTCTCTTTTCTTCTTGCTGTTTACAGAGGATCTCTTAATTTGAAACTGCTGTAAGGATGCTTACCATTCTGGCCATGTTCAAGGGCTGCGATACATGCATCAAAGATTGTACACTCTTCTGCTGAAAATGCAGACTCACAGCTGCAGTGTAAATATATTAGATGAGTGTGAGTAGTGATTGCATTGTGTGTAGCTTAAAATGTCCTTCTCCTTTCCAGTATACAGAATTGGCTGGAAATACCTAGCTTAGTCTTGCATTCAGTAAATACATAGCAAATGTTCTGTATGGAATAAAGGGGTGACAAGAGGAAAAATGCTCTCCACGTTCTATAACAGCCTGTTAGACCTTGTCTCTGAAGTTGTTTTAAAATCTTTTGGCTCTGCCTGGGTCAGCATTTTGTTCCTGGTAATGAGCTGTGAGTTTTCAGATTCTAGTCATTCTGGCAATCCCATTAAAACAAAGGGCCAAAAAAATCCATAGTGTTCTCATAACTAGGATCTACAGTAAATGCAAAAACATGTGCCTATATTTAGCAGCGTGCAAGCCTGCAGTTAATCAAGTCTGTCCTTAGCAGTAAGTGTCATTACAGCTAATAGGAACTCCAATAGAAACTTCAAAACACAACTCTGTGGTACCAAATACTTTCCAGAACTGTATACTGAAAATGTTTGTGTTGAATTGTAAGTAAGTAGCTTGGGCTGCTGAAATCATGATGAAAAACAAGCTGTTTTTTAAAACTCAAGTCAGCGTTACTTCTTGAGGTCATGTGCTGTTGTGTGGCATACATTAGGTGTAAGGAAAAAGCATAAACATGAGTATGCATAATACAGCCTATGATAACTGGATATCATAACATACACTTTATTATAATCTGTGTCTCCTTAAACACCTTTTTTGGGTTTTTTTTAGTGTAACAACAATATTAACCAGTGAGCAGAAGCTTAATACATCTTGCTGGAACAAACCCTGTGCATTTGTTTATAACAGACCAGAAGAAAAGTGGGGGAAAGGAGAGGGGGAGGTTTCTGTGAGCTCTAGATTTCAGTTGTTAATTTCCCTTTTGTGTCCTGGAGAAAGTACATGGTGTTTTGAGACAAGGTATGAAAAAGATGTCAAGCAGATCCCTAACATTAAAGCCGTTATTGTTCAGTTTTAGATCTCTGCTGCATGGATTTGTGGAGCTTTCTACCTCTTCTTCCATGAGCCTATTCAAGGCTGGTGATGTTTTTGATGGTTTATTTTAGAGTGAGCATACCTCCATATCCTCACAAGCCAGATGCCCAGCATGAAAAGTTTGATTTAATTCAAAACACTGAAGCAAAGGTAAATGCTTTTAGCCAATCCTAACTAAAGGTTGTGCTGCCAGTCCCACTTGTGAAAAATCTGGTTTTTCAACTGTGCTTAGGTACCATGAAGTGCCAGCTGCTGGGGCTGTTCCTCCATGGTTGCTCTTGAGAGGGCAAAGGCGTTGAACACAGAAGTAGTTCTTGGGCACTCTGCTGAAAGGGCAAATTACAAAGGGGGATTTATACTGGGAGAGAATCCAAAAATGCAGACTGTAGCTGGCATGCCAGTCCCTGCTGGTACAGATTCAGCATGACACACTGCATATTGCTAAATAAGAGTCACACTTGTGGTTGCAGAGAAGTTGCTGGTGTGCATCAGGAAAGAAAAAACGCCTGCCTTTCCTAGTGCTCAGAGAGGTTCCCAGGATTGTGCTCATAATGGGAGACAAATATTAAATGAGAACAAAATAAAACATTAACAGAAGTCTTCTGTGGTAAAACAGCATGCACCATTCAGAGAATGAGAGGTCTGAGCATATTGCTAATTGCCATGAATGTGATTGTGCACAGTAGTTACCTAGAGATGATGTAGCTAAAACCTGGTCGGGCTTGGAGGGGGATTTTGTAACTAATGCTATGCAGTTCCCACAATATGAATGCATATCAGTTATGGCAGAAATGGTTACTGATGAAATAAAGTAATTTCTATCATGAAATACAGCAGCAAATTGAAGATGGAAAGGGAGGGAGGAGACAGAATTGTATTAGAACGCAAAGGGGACTGGTAGATGGTCGTTATACAAACTGGAAATTGTCCAAGACTCCGTGGTTAAGCTACATATGCTTAGGGGGAAAAAGCAACCAGGAATGCAAACAAATGACCATCCAAGCAGGAAGATGCCACCTCTTATACTCTTTCCACCAGGCAAACAGATGGAAGAAGCCCGGTTGTATGGCTTGGCAGGAGTGTGGGAAGCAGCTTCCCACACATGCTACATCACTGCACCACGGAGCAGAGCAATGTCAAAGCACTGAAGGAGTTACCAACACCAAGAAGTGTTTCTGTCTTCAAGTCTCTCTGTGTGAGACGTGTTTGTTCTACTGGGCTTTTCCCCTGTTGCTCTCTACATTGATCTGAATTACTGTGTGAATTAATATGCTTAATGGAAGTGCAAGAGCTGAAGCCCATCTAGGTGCATACAAGGGTCAGTCAATAACAGGATGCACCAAGTTGCCCCATCCTTGTGAGCAAGGTTTAAAAGATTTTTCATAGAATAACTAGGTTGGAGGAGACCCACCAGATCATTGAGTCCAACCATTCCTATCAATTACTAAACCATGGCCCTTAGCACCTCGTCCACCCATCCCTTAAATACCTGCAGGGAAGGTGACTGAACCACTTTCCTGGTCAGCCTGTTCCAGTGCCCAGTGACCCTTTCTGTGAAAAATTTTTTCCTAATGTCTAGCCTGAACCTCTCCTGGCAGAGCTTGAGGCCATTCCCTCTTGTCCTGTGCCCTGTCACTTGTGAGAAGAGGCCAGCACCCTCCTCTCTACAACCTCCTTTCAGGTAGTTAGAGAGAGCAATAAGATCTCTCCTCAGTTTCCTCCAGGTAAAATGAATGGCACCAACTTCACAAAATTTTACTTGGAAGAAATCCCAAATAATTGGCTCTTGAGTTTCAGAGACTTGACAAGGCTGTCAACGAAAATGGCAGTGACCTGCCTGTTTGCCCCAAGAAAGTCGTGCTGATGCCATTGATTTTACATAGGTGCAACTAAGGCAGGGGTGGGGGAGATGCAGCCTACACTGACAAAGGCTGTTTAGCTGTATGTAATATCAGCTTAGGGAGTGTGTCTGCTCATATGCCCTCTCTTAGAACCTTCAGCCCAACAGCCTTTTGGAACAGTTGCACTGACCTCAAGATAGCAGTGCCTGTTCTTGACAGAGGCATTTTCCCTAGGACTACCCAGGAAATACTTCAAGGCCTTCTAGCCACAATTAAATACATCCTTAACTGTCTTCCACAGAGCCTGAATCTAATATTGTACTCAGTTTTGGGGAGCAGCACAGCTCAGCTCCTTTTTTCTGTGCTTATAGGTACATCTTGCAGCAGTGCTGAAGCGTGAAGTCTGAAGTCATGTCTGCCTGGCTTATTCTCCTAGTGTCTTGCTGGAGTTTTATTAAGCCAACGTCAAGGAAGCAAATCTGCCCTTCTACTAAATGGTCTGCAGCATCATAGGCTTTGCAGAACTGGTAGAGCTGTGAGCCACTGAGCTGCTGATATCCTTGTTGCTGCAATGCAAATGCGAGAAGTGGAATTGGTGTAAAGAACTAAAACTTACCCCAGTCCCAAGAGCAGCACACCTAGAATGACTTGAGTAAAACAAAACCTTTTAATGCTGTGTTGGTGTAGCTCTGATCCATGTGATTCAAAACCGTTGATGAAGGTTTCTAGGTATTAACTTCCATTACAAAAACTATGTGAGATGGGTACCTTCGAAGATGTCTGTGAGGATTTGGGATTCAGTGCCTTGGATGCCGAGATCTTGCCAAAAAATCACAGCGCCAGCACTGCTTAACAGAGCAGGACAAAGACATCAAAAATCCTAGGCCAAAATACCCACTGATTTTCAAATAAATCTGTGTTCCTAAGTCACTTTGGCACTAATTGTTTCACAATTAACAGTAATGATTACCAGTCATGCTAAGCATTTGATGATACAAAGGCCTTTGTCTGGTTGTGGAATACAGTTCTTGCCCAGTCTCCAACACAAATCAAAACCATATGAGTAACCAGGTTAAGACACAACGAAGTTCCCTGATGTGGCTTATGTTTGTATTCCAGCCAGGGCCTGAGGCTCTTACTCAAGATTTTCCCTGTCCAGCTTGCATATGCAAATATAAACAATAATATTTCCATTCTCGAGGAGCCCAAGTGAGCTTCTATAATGCAGACAAAGGCATTAGTGTGTTAAAAAGGTCTCTCAATCAGCTGAAAAAGTGCAGCAGTTTACGTATTTGTATTTGGTTTTAATTAACACTTCGAAGAGGGCAAGAAACACTTGATGGACTTAAAACTAAATGGAAGTACCTTTCTTACATGTTTCTCAATATAAACATGTAAACTGAAAATAAAATAATTCCTGATAAAGTAAATAGGCATTTACCACTTGTGAAAGATGGCAGCTTAATCCTTGTCCCTTTACACAGCAAGATGGGTTTTTTGAACATCTCACTTTTGGTGATGAAAACATCACCCTTGCTGTGGAACTGAAGAGTAAAATACAGCTTGCAGCTTTCAAGGGTCTAGGAGGTTTCAACCTAATCTTAGTCTTTGCAGTCCTTCCTGAGTAGATTATTCCCATGCGGAAGCATGCACGCTCTTTCTAGATTTAACCTGAAGTTGGTACTGTCTCTCTTACATCTGCTAAAAAGCTACTTTGCAAGCTTGACAAATGGTGCTGCAGCAGTGCCTGTTTGAAAATCAGATGGGGAATCCTATTTTTATTTAGATTTGGCTTGCTGGCTCATTTCAGTGACCTCCACTGAGGTTACAACATAAAAACTTTTTCTCCCCCCCTTCTAAAATTTAAACATGTCCAAAACTTTCATTGTATTTTATTGTTCTCTCCCTTGTTTGCTGTTTACCATGGGTAAAATAAAATGTTTGATGGCCTAGGATTTAATGATTTACCGTTTATCTCCCCATCCCAGTTGCTTTGGAAGTTCAAGTGGACAAATTAGTTTCTATTTAATTATCCTTTGCAATTCAGAAGATTTTCCAGAGCTTAAGAAGTAGCAACAGCAGCAAAATAACCCTTACAAAGTACATTGCATTTGAGACACTCATCGTATTGTGCTGTCTGACAGAAAAAAGAAAGAGTGAACATTCCCAAATTTTACTAAAATTTAAACAAAATGAGAATTAGGAGAATCTCCCTCAGAAAGTTCTCACACTTGAAAGATTTTTCACACTGGAGTAAAAAGAAAAGAGGTTGTATTACCTAGTGTATGGGAGTGTATCCATAGCTCGAGCTCCTTCCAGATTTCTAATGGAGGAGCTACATCTATATTGGTTTGGGTAACTGAACACGCAATAAGAAACAGTTGTCGCTCACATAAAGCTAAAACAGCTACAAAAGGAAACCTCCCTCAGCCGATGATGGCATATTTCTGCTACTTGAATCACACTCAGCACCTGCAGCTGGAAGCCAAGATGTGGTTTGACCATATGTGAGGCAAAACATGTGGTGACTTAGTTTTTATGGATGATAGAGAGTGGAGGTAAACACACACGACGTGACTAGCATCTGAGTTTGCTTCAACCCATTGATACGTGGCTGCGTGTGACATTCAGCAGCTTATTTTCCCCACAGGTAGTAAGGCGTGCTTTTTCCCGAGAAATGTTTAAAGCATTTCTATCACTATCCAAGCCTGGAGAATGCAAGGAACTTTTTATTATGCTCTGGGTTGATTGCAGACCATGCTTATAATTGTCAGAAATACAGAGGATGTGTTACTTGTTAGATACTTACAGTTTCTGCCTTAATTTAGATAGCCTGGTGTCTGAGGGAGGGAGAAAACTGGGAGTGCAGAAGGGGCTGGGGCAGCCTATGGGGGAACCTGCTGGCAGTGGATGTGGACTTTTGGACACAGGTCTCTACTAACAGGGAAGAGGACAGGGGGAAGCCTCTCCACAGCAGTATGGGAGGAGAAAGGCTGTTTCCCCCACCATGGAAAGGAAATGCCACAACAGGTGGGCTTACCTCAGCCTGAGGGAGGCTAGGGTCTGCAGCTGGCAGGGGCCAGGCTGCTGACACCTTCTCAGCCTCAGCCCCTGCTTCTCCTAGCTAAAACTTTGCCACGCTGATTTATGACCCCATCCAAGTGTCTGGGATGGAGTTATAGCCCCTTGTATTACACGGTGCCTTCTCTGTTATTCTTACTGCACGCCACAGATTTATGACGGCTTTTAAGCCAGGCAGCACGTGAAGAAATATGATCTTAACAAAATATAGAAGGGACCGAAGGAGGTCAAAGTGTGGGAACTGAACACTACACAGTGATCCAGGATTTCCTTTTATTTACTGCTCACACCTTTTCAATCTCGAGTGGATATCGGCTGTCTCTTAACCAACAGCTGGGGTGGAGTCTGTAATCCAGTGAGCTGAGACACTCCTCCATCAGCGGATGTCTTTTATTATGATTCAGCACACACAGGAAATCCCAAAATACCATTGGTGAAGTAAATGAATTTTAAATGCAGTGTGGCAGAAAGATGCATAGTATCAGGGTAGGTAGAACTCTCACATTCATCCAAAAAGGCTTTCTATCTTGTGCCATCTCTTACTGTTGTACTGACCTATGCTTGTCTAGGTTAATGATGTCCTGCAGAGCTCCTCTGCTTTTGATGCTGAAGCAGAATAATTTATTATTGTCTCTCATAACGAAGTGGAGCAAAAGCTGTACCTGATTTCATCAATACGATGGTGTGACAAGAAAAATAATGCTGTAAGTGGTTCTATTTTATAACATTTTTTACACATGTTCATCAATTATTGAAAATGGTCACGTGTAGGAAAAAAAGTGAACCTTGCAGCACTCACAGGATGACACAGGCACAAGGGCAGAGCAGAGCTGCAGAGAGTCACCTGAGGGGCTATGGCCTGCATTAAACACTCCCTGTCAAGATGCAAAGTGAAACAGCTGGCAAGAGGGAGGAAAGCTGTAATTGCAGCCAATAAATGACTCCTGAGCCAACACCTACTGTTGATGCCCAGGTCTTGAAACAGAAGCAAAAAATAGGAGCTTTTCTCCTCCTAGGTAAGTGCCACAATCCCCTCCAGCCACAGTGTCATTCCCTTCAGTAATAAGACAAGCACTGGTCTGCTCTTTTTCACTCAGATTTATTATTTCTTTAGCTGAGGAAAGAAATTTGTCTGCCTTCTGGTTACAGCCTAGGGCCATAACACAGATCCCATGGCATGTGGGGCTTTGTGGTTTTTTTTTTGGTTTGGTTTTTTTTTTTTTTTGACAGGTATCCAACTGTCCATGTAATAGTCCACTTGCTCCTCTACACTTCCAGATGAACGTACTCTCCGATTCGCCAGCTGCTTAATGCTGGTAAAGCTGTAAGCCCTTTCTAAAGCAAGGGAAGTTAAAACAGGTTGTGCCTTGGATTACTCTTTGGTAATTACACTAGCCCCTAGTCCACATCTGGGGCATGTTTTCTTTGGAAGTTTGGATTCTTACGAGATGTAAGATTGACATCAGAGTTTACAGTCAACACAAAACTGCCACCCTGGGGTCTTCAGCTGACACTAGTTTACCTGAGTCCAGAAGTGATTCAAGTTTATGAACGTAGCAGCATGTCTTTAGTTTTCCGCACAGAATATAATTAAAGACAAGCAAACCATTTATTGGAAATAATAGGTTTGTTACACTGTGAGAGGTTTGTTGCACTACTCAGTTATCCACCACTGCTGCCATTCCTTCCCCGAGTGTAGTGCTTCAAAGCCCAGGTCTTTGCCCTAGAAGTTAGCAGCTGTGGGTCGTTTTCTTAGATGCATGGTCTCCTCCAAAATGGCATCCAAAGAAGGGGGAGTAATGCAAATTTGCCAGAAGGGGAGAACTTTGTCTTCCTACTAAGCCTGGAATCCTCATGTTCCACAGCTCTCTATTTTCCAAGTGATTACTGAATTTCTCATGCTTGTTTCCTCACAGTGTGTGTTGTTTGTGATGACATCAAAACAAATCTCTTTTTGAAACATTAACACTACAGTGCTCGTGCAAGTGTAATATCTAGATCAGTCTTTATGTATTTTAGATATGATGTATCACTGACACATGGTAAGACTTGTGCAATGTAAACATGGTACTTCCTTTATTTTTCCAATGTTGTTTTGATGATCTACCTCATCAGAAGGTCCTGTGTATTTGCTAAGTGTTTTTCCACAGCTTAGTCTTTGATTATTAAAGACATGGAGAAGGTGAGCAGGAAACAACTGCATCCTGCCTCGTGCAGTAAGATACCTAGGGAATGACAAATTCAAATGGATAAAAAAGAGGTGGTTTTCCCCAAGCTGTTACAGTTAACCAGTGGAGTTCTTTTCTGTTGAGTATATCATAGTGCCCTTGGCAGCTCACAGAGCAGTGGGAGTGAGAGGTGTATGTGGATGATCACAGCAGATGTAGCACTCCTGTCTCAGCTAAAGATGGATCCTTGGAAGAACCTAGTTTTATGATCAGACTTTTTCACTTTAGTTTCAAAGTTGTGAAAGGCTTTTCTTATGGTGGGAGCACCAGCTTAAAGGAGTTTCAGCAAGAAGCTGCCACAGTATTAAACTTGCTTTCATGTTGAGGGCTTTCTCTTTGATACATTTGCCTTGCAGTAGTGACTTGGCTTCAAAAGAACATTGCAGAGGTAAACGTGGTGAAGATAAATCACAAAGCCGTTGTATTTGTTTGGGCTTCCACACTTTGGCCAGGGGTAGACTTCCAGCTGAATGCAGTCTTGAGTTGACAGCAGATTTTGCTACGAGTGAAAGTTAGTAATTTGTTGAGTTATGCTTTATTGCCTTTATAATATAAAGTACTCGGCCTATGTAAGTGTCACGAAGGTGTTCCTCAGATTCTGTTCTTACTGTCAGGAGCCTCTTGCCCTTGCACTTGATTCGCGTGCTCAATTATAACCTTTTCAGTGGGACACATAACTCAGATTCTGTGACAGAAGGAAAGTATAAAGTCATAGCTTAAACTGTGGTGTGTGTCTCAGCAAAGGAAAATGAAAATACTGTACCACCACAGAACGGGGCACATGATGTCTTTATCTGTAGAACAGGGATAATACTGTATGCTTATGCACCAAGATTTACTGTAAGTTTAAAGGCACAAAACCTGAAGGTTTTATTTATCTTGGCTAGGATATGTTGCAAAAACTGTCAGATGCTGGTTAGCTGTCAAACGGGAGCTGGGGGGACTGAACCTTTCACACTTGCTCTTGCTTTACCCTTAACAGTTTCAGGTGAACACAGCCTCTCATTTCTTATGCAACCAAAGACTCAAATATAGAACCTACTGCTGATAAACTAATTACAGTAATTACCAATCAATTCTAAACTTTGAAAATGTTCTTTTTGCTTTTGGTGGCAAACCTAGATCCAGAAACAAAAAGTCCTAAATACAGCTTTAGTTTTCTAC
This sequence comes from Coccyzus lansbergi, assembly GCA_033558105.1. Lineage (NCBI taxonomy): Eukaryota > Metazoa > Chordata > Aves > Cuculiformes > Coccyzidae > Coccyzus > Coccyzus lansbergi. The sequence continues at coordinate 1,087,410 of JAUMJK010000727.1, forward strand.
TTCATAGCTACAAGCAGAAAATGCCCATGAATCAATAATGAAGGCCTGTAAACACTCTCCTGGCTCTATAGCATATTTAATCTCAACCAGGGGCTGTAGCATACCACAATTCCCTAGCTGCAATAAATGCTGCAGACTCTATAGCCAAGCAAAAGGTTTAATTAAAAGCAAAATTATATGTATAAATCTGCTGACACAATCTCTCACTCTTGCATCTGAAATATATATAGGCCTCTTCCTGGAGACACGGGATGATTTAGACCTCAATTTTCCTTAAGAAGCTTCTCAACTAATACGATCTAGCAAGTATCTGTGCATGCACTACAAGAAGATTACCTGTTAACTAAATGTATTGATCCCCCGTTGCTTTACATGCCTGGCATATCAGTTGATGAGTTATTTGCCTAATTTAAGAGTCTGGGAAACATTTTCTTGTGCTCTCAACAGCCAGGCATCTCTGAACTTCTAGGAGAAACTATATTTGACAGTTAGTGGATATGACAACACAATAAATTACATTTTGGCTTTAAGTAAGCTTTGAAACTTTGAGGAGATGTCTCACTGATGCTTTAGCACCAGACAAGCTCTGTTCATGTTAGCAACATTTGACAAGCTGTTCTATAAACACTTAATGAAATCCATTTTCTTGTTGATTTGTGTCCTAAGTCTATCCTAGCACTACATACTTGAGTTTGAACTCACCTCTTGTCCCTCCATACTCCCATGTGCTGTAGCTGTTTGCTGGGCACAGTGCTGTAAGCCCTGTAGATGAATCACAGCAAAGTCTAGGGTTAGATGGTATGTCTGGAGATCATGTGGTCTAAACTGCTGTTGAAAGCAGCACTTTTAATTAGAACATCCAGGATATCACCAAGCACAGCATTTACTATTTCCATCAAGAAAAGTGTCACTGCTTCTCTGGGAAGCCTATTGCAATGCTCAGTTGTTCTTTGGCTGAAGAATGACTTTTTTTCTTTTACTCAGAAGGAAATTCTCTTAATGCAACTTGTGCCCATGGCCTCTTGTCCTGCCACCAGGAATCCTTTTGAAGAAAGAGTATCTCCATCTTCTCTTGAGTTGCCTTCTTAGGGTGTTAGAGACACTGAGTAGATCCACCCTGAGCCTTTTCTTCTCTAGGCTGAACAAAAATTCTCTTCCTTTACCCTTTCTTTATATGCCAGGTTCTCCAAGCCTCTAATCATCTTGGTGGCCCTCCAATGGACCCTCTCCAGTCTTTCAGTGTCTTGAGCTGGGAAGCCAAAAGTGGACAGTGAATTGCAGATGTAGCCTAACAAGTCCTGAGTAGAGTTACATGTACATTGGCTGCTCCAATTAGTCTGTCCAGGCAGATGCTGGTAGTTTGTGTGGCTTTGGACTGACAATATTTTGATGATGATTTTTCTAAACCTGGAAAAGGAGGAGCACAAGTGTAATGGGACTTGGGAATAATACAGGCTTTGTTGGTTTTGCTTTCTCAGAAAATAAAAATACTTTTTCCTGAAAAAATAAAAATATGTAAAAAGTATACGTGATGCTAATGAGTTCTGACACAAAATACATTGAAGCAATATTTGAGAGGCAAAACCAGCTTCTGGCACAATATGCAGTAATCGGTTCTAACTAGCTCTCAAAAGTTAGAGGTCATGTACACTGGAGGCCAAATCACAATGCCTTATATCTTTGAGCAAAATTTAATCTATTCATCTCATTTAGTGGTCTTTGTTGATCTACATCCATATGGTGCTTTGGTTGTTATGTGCTATATTGATGTATCACTAAATGATAGTGAACTATGGAGTCTTCATAGCCAAGTCTTTTCTTGCATTCTTGAGGAAACAAGAATATACAAGTAATGTATCTAAAACAATAAATAGATTAATGTATCTGTAATCCGTATATATGCAGCTAGAATAATAAAAATCTTGCATTCAAAGATGTATTAGAAGACTTTCAGAAGATTATTGAATAAGGGTTATAGTAATCAGCTATTCTTAAATGAGACAACTGTGTTTTGTATTACATGGAGGGTTTTAAAACAAACAAACAAAAACCCCACCACAAAACAAAACCACTAGGATATCTGTTCATTAACCGAAGCTCTGTTTACTGCAGTAGTGATCACACAAATCAAAGCAACCAAGGATACAGCCTACAGTTAAAAGATTTAACTTTACATGTGCTTCAAGTTTGTTTTCATATGGAACACTGAAATTCCAAATGTGTGGCCTAAGAGAACAGAGGATTAAATCTAAAACTTCTAAAACTCAGCTTAGAAATACAGAATTAATTTCTTTCTGTACCAAACCAAGTTCAGAACCACAGATTAACTCACACCTGCTGCAAGATATTAATACAAAGATGAGACCTCAGAAAAAAAAACAGACCAAAAACAAACCAGAAAAAACTACAAATAGCAGTTATTTGATCAAAACATAGGCCTTAAAGCAAATCTTGCTTTTTTCATCTTACTTATTTTGTCTGTTTCATGTATTCATGGCAGTTGTCCTTCCACAAACACAGTGTCATGGAAAGTGAATCAAGAGGAAATGAGTTCAAAGCACATAATAAGAAATCCTTGTATTCAAAGCTGTAATATGCTGTAAAATACAAAATTTAATGGGAATTTTTGGGAGAAAATTCTGCTTGTCTCTTCTTACATGCCTTCTGATGCAACAATGGAGTCAATATACTAAAGTCTTTTATTCAATCTTTTATTTTATAAATTTGCATAATCTAATGTAGACTACCTACGGCACAGTTGTTCCTGAAAAGCAGAATAAAGTTTGGATATGCACTATTGGATTGACATTTGTTATTAATGTCTTGATGCCAAATCAAATATTTAATGGGCTAAAAGTGCTAAAAGCCAAGAAAAGGTTGAAAGCCAATATGATGATACTTGTCCATTTTCTCCTAAAGGAGGAAGGAATCCTGAAAATGGAAAATTAGAAGCAGGAACAGGGGAGGACATAGGGAATGACTTAAAAAGTGACAAAAACGCAAGTGAGATTGCATATGTGTGACATGATCAGATTGGAAAAATAACTGAACTGGGAAAATGGCAAAACGAACCTGTAGTGGAAGAAGTTGGCTTAGTCAGGAGATAGATAGAAATCTGATGCTGGCGAGAGTCTGAAGATGAGCCTGACCAATCTGATTTGAGGTTTTGAAAATGAAAATTCCTCCTGCTCAACAGGACATCATCTCATGAACAAAGTGTACATTAGATTAAAATAAATCCATTTGAATTGGTCTTCAGACTGAGAGTTTGTCTCAAACAATATTTGAACTCTTGTGTGTGTGAAATTCTGCAAGCCGAGAGAGAGGGAAGATCTCCTGCAATTCAATATTCAGCAGCTGTTGAAGCTTTTAAGTTCCTAGTGTGCAAGAGGGAGTCATGGAAAAAATAGTCAGGGGAAAAAGCGATTTTAGAATCCGTGGTTTTGACTTGCAGGTATAAATGCCCTGAAGTCTGGAGTAGAGGGGGACTGGCAGAGCGGAATTGGAGAGAAACGTGAAAGCTGCTGAGAACAATAATGTCAAAATTGTCAATACCTGTATTAAAGATGGCAAGAATGAAAAATTAAATACTGGATTAACATAACACATCAAGCTGAAATAAAAAGGATCTGAAGAGAGGCTGGAGAAAGATCAGACTGGGGCATCAGTATTCACAAGTGGAGCTGTAGAAGTATTATATCTAGAGATCCATCAGTTGTATAAAATGAGGACTTCAGCTTCCAAACATTGGGAATTTGGGTACAGCTTCAGCTACTAGGCTCCTCTGAGATTCTGGAAAATCCCTGTGTAGTTCTCTGGCAAAACACCTAAAATATTAGCAAATTTTATTTAGGAAAATCCATAAAGAAGCAGTAGAAATTATGAAGAAAAGCATTTAAATTTTAGTTATGACTTACAAACCCCCAATATGAAACTGTCTTAACATCTTCCTTCCTCACTTTTTATTTATTTAATGTGTTTTTTACTTACAATAGTGCCTTTATACAAAGTTTCAACCCTTTTGCAGCAAGTGTTACTGACTTAATATAAAGCTGCTCTTTGAAAGAAGAGTTACTTTCCCTTTTGGCACTTCTAAATATTTCTGTTTCAACTTTGTGCTCCTATCCCCGCAAGATCTGAGTTGCAGAGCTGCTTCCTTCAGTCCCCGGTGGAGGCCCATTTGTATTGGCTTTGATGTGAGCAGTGAGCTGCTTGGTTTAATTTTAACTTTTCTGTGGAAGAACTTATTCACAAACGAATTACACAGCATGAAATCTTAAAAGCTGCCGTTAGATGCTCATGATAAAAATGTATAACAGGTTTGGCTGGGAAAAAATGTTACAGAACTGACATTTTCCTCATCTAAAAAGACAATGTGCTTTCTTGAAGAGAGAAAGGGCAAGATGGAGCAGACAGGCTTCAATACTGACAAGGAAGGGGCTGCAGGGTGACATTTGATGTGCCTGGTGGGTGAACTACATGTGCAGGCTGGAATGAGAAATGCTGCACAGGGAGAAAAAACCTCCCAATTTCTAAATAATACATACCAAACCTGGTAAGCTGGACTGGCCACCTTGCTTTTGGGACAATTAGCAATACCCTGCATGGCAGCATGATACTGAGTACCTTGTAAGCTTTACAGTTTATTTTTGTCATATCTTTTAACTGTCTGTGGGCATTTGTTTAGTACAAAAAGTGTGCATTGTATTTTCAAGTGGTAAGAAACTGTTATGCTTGAGGCTGGGTAACTCCTACAAGTACTGTCTTGGATCCTTAGGCAGCCACAAACCTTACTGAAACTTGTAGACATCACAGCTGCTTTCATCCATTTCTTTTTATTGAAAGCTGAAGTAGTAAATGCTACCATGGCAGTTGCAAATCATCGTGGCAATACTGAGCTGAAGACTCAAAAATAGACCTCCTGACTCCTAAAGCAAATGTGGGAGCCAATGGAAATACCATGCAGGATTTTGGAAACTGATTAATAGCCTAGCCTAAAGACAGTCTTACAAAAACGAAAAAAAAGAATAAAATAATCTTAAATAAGAGCTAGATGCCTTCTAGAAATATTTTAAGTATCATCAGGTGGCTTCCCAAGATGAGCTTATGAGTGACATAGAATTGAGGAGATAAAACCTTTGGGGCAGCTACAGAGTGTCTAGACAAATTAAGAAGCTCAGCTGCAGAGCTGCCAGTTCAGAAAGCCTAGATAGATAGATAGATAGATAGATAGATAGATAGATAGATAGATAGATAGATAGAAAGAGCGAGCAAACTACCAACCAACTGTCTGCCACTGATCAGAAAATGTCCTACAACATATGACAGAACAGAAAAGCTTGGCTGCTTTGGCTCTGCAGCTGCAAGAAATTTGCAAAAGGAAATAAAAAGATTTTCAAGAAATTAAAATCCATCAAGATTCCTTCAGATGGAGCCACAAGTCCTTCCAGTATTTCAAATTTTCTTTTACTTTGGATTAAGATGCTAATGTCTGTAGACCCAAAAGTGAGTGCCATAAGAGAGAGTGGAAGGTTATTACTATCAAAGTCTAAATTTTCTAGGAACACAGCATCACTTATGACTGTGTAGAACAATTCTGCTACTCTTGGTTTGGGAACAATAAACTTGAATAAACTTAAAATATTAAGAGTTAGGGTGGGGATAGGAAGGATGGAAGTGACCACTTTACCTTAAAATAACTGGAAAAGGGAAATATTTGCTGTGGAGGAAAATGTTTTATTTCAGCACATAGGTAGAAACCTTCCCTGAAGTTACCATCCCTGTCTCGCTGTCAGCCTAATCTTCTCCATAAAGGAAAACTCACCAGCAGTTCAAGTGCTGCAGGTGTATGAAAAAATGTCACCAATTACATATTGGGTGATTATTTCAAAATTGTCCTATAAAGTCACTGTAATTAAGCTCATCAATGCCCTGCATACCTGGGATGATTAGGAGTACCAATGTCAGATAAAATCCAACATGAAGGATGGAGACATTGCATTTCTGCGCTTGCAAAATCCAGCCCCAACCCAGCAGGTGGTGGCAGGAGACGCTTCTGTGGCTGGTCACTAAGCACAATTTTTTTTACTCTTTTATAGGATGTAGAGCAACAGGTAATGATGTATTGGGTTCCTCGGAGGCATATATGAAGAGAAATTACATTAGACCTTTAACTAACAATGAAAATTTGCATACTGTCTATGCGGGTCACAAGAAAACAAGGAAGAAAGAAAAGAATTTTGGGAACAGCAATAATGAGTCAGCTTCTTCTGGGAAGGCTGCAGAGACATATAAAACACAGCAATGCAAACAAAGACATTATAATTAATTTGCTTAACAGCACTTTGCCCCATCCCTGGAGGTGCTTAAGGCCAGGTTGGACAGGGCCTTGGGCAGCCTGATCTAGTGGGGTGTCCCTGCCCATGGCAGGGAGGTTGGAACTGGATGATATTTAAGGTCCCTTGAAACCCTAACGATTCTATGATTCTATGATTAGACACCAGAAAGCAATACAAGATAAGCAAACCAGATAGCTTGATGTGGTGCAAGGAGGGAGATTTGACAGCCTGAGAAGTAAGAAGTAATCTGTCAAATTGTGGTGGTTTACTCTTGTGAAAATCAGACCCATTGGGTTGGAAAAGACCTTTTTGATCATCAAGTCCAACCATGCTTGTCCACTCACATCCCTAAGCACTTCATCTACCCATCTTTTAAATACCTCCTGGGATGGTGACACAACCACCTCCCTGGGCAGCATCTGCCTTTGCCTGAGAACCCTTTCGGTGAACATTTTTTTTCCTGATGTCCAGACTAAGTCTCCTCTGGTGAAACTTGAGATCATTCCTTCTTGTCCTATCACCTCTCTACAACCTCCTTTCAGTCAGTTTCAGACAGCAATGAGGCCTCTCCTCAGCCTCCTCTTCTCCAGGCTAAACAACTCTGGTTCCCTCAGCTGCTCCTCGTTTGTTCTTCAGCCCCTTCACCAGCTTCACTGCTCTTCTCTGGACTCACTCCAGGACCTCAATGTATTTCTTTGTAGTGAGGGACCTGAAACTGAGCACAGTATTCAAGATGCAGCCTCACCAATGCTGAATACAGGGGCAGAATCACTTCCTTGGTCAAGTTGTGCTTGAAGGAGGTTCTCAGAAGTGACCAAATCAAAACATTAGGAAATAAGTCCATTAAAAACCATTGATTTATGATTATAGAACAGGGTTAGTAATCTGTTGCAATGAGGAAGAGGAGACAAAGTAATGTGTGTGCCCAGAAAACAGCCTTCAGAAGAGTGCGTGGGCTGTGAGGAGTGCATTTCTGCTAGAGGAGCCATAGCTACACTCTGACTGAGGTGTGACGGGGCAGCTCTTCTGCCAGACTGCACAAGGGGAAACTTGTGGTGTGGGCAGCTGACAGAAGGGCTGCCTACCTATTGGTACCATTTAAGATTTTGAGGTCTTCAGCGAGACATACATATGATGCCAACCACAGGCTGGTCAAGCACACAGGAATCTGCTTCACCCACCATGCAGACATTTGGTCTGCCAGTGACACAAGAGCTCAAAAAAAAAAAAAAAAAACCACCTGCAGCTGCAAGGGTTTCTCAATATTACCCTACCAGTAACACAAGAGGCATCCTCATCCACCATAAATCATGCTCAATCTAATATAAATATTTGTTAATCTAGGGCCCTTTTAAAGCTGTGTTACAGTTTTACTTGTAATTCTCATTAGGCAACACTGCAGCTTGTACCTGCAGTAACATCTAAACCAGTTGTTTTTCTGCAACATCTGTGTTCAGCTGGAGGAGGAGGGAGGTGTTCAGTCTTGCTGGTATAACCATTCAACTAAAACATGTTTCTGACTCGAAAAGTTAGAGAAATGATGGTCCTCTGCCAGCCTTGACCTCTGAATTGGTGTGTATGGACTTTATCATGTGGAAAAGTTAGCTACAAATTATTAGATTAAAATATATATATTTTTTGTCTTGTGAACCATATTAGCAACAGAATTGCACCATTATTTCTTTCTTCAACTACTTTTCTGGTTCAGTTCCAGCTCAGCTCTGCATTGGCATAACCCCAGCCAGGCTGCACATGAATTTCAGCTGATCCAAAATCTCTATTGGTTCAATGCTCCTTTCTTTTTGTGGTACACACTTTGTCTAGGAATCAGAGCACAGTGAAGACTGATGAGTAGGGAGATTGTTTTCTGACTTTTTTTGTGACTCTTGTAGTTGTATCTGTTCCAACCTCTAAGTCTTCATGGCTGTTAGAACAAGAATGAGGGAAGATCAGAGTGAGTTCTACATAAGCAAGACAGAACATCAGAAAGACACTAAACAACCCCTGCAAGCACTGCTTGCAAATATGGGAGCAATATCAGAGGCTTATATAGACACAAAACAAGAGTAGACTATCAATTTTGGATGTTTTGAAGTCAAAATTCTCCAATCTGGACTGAAACTCTGTGGCTTGAACCTCCCTCTACGGAGGTCAGGATGCATTTTGAAATTCCAAGATGAGATGAACCCAAATTTCAGCTTACAAAAAAAATATTTTTTTTTCAATCACCATCCTGTCATGTCAACAAAACTGGGAACTAATTAACCATTATTAAAACACATAAAGGCAGTATCGTTTTAACTGAAAGAGACCAACTCATGCTTGCTGAAGGAACATTATACAAATTTGCAGTACTAGACTGTCTATGATTTGAACACTATATTTCTAAATAGTTTCAAAGTGCTTGCTTTTCATATCCATGTTTTGCTTTAAACTAAAATTAACTGTAATGTTGATTTCATAGAATCACAGAATCACCAGGTTGGAAGAGACCCATCAGATCATCGTGTCCAACTATTCCTATCAAACACTAAACCATGTCCCTCAGGACCTCATCCACCCGTGCCTTAAACACCTCCAGGGAAGGTGAATCAACCACCTCCCTGGGCAGCCTATTCCAATACCCAATAACCCTTTCCGTGAAAAACTTCCTCCTAATGTCTAGCCTAAATCTCCCCTGGCAGAGCTTGAGGCCATTCCCTCTTGTCCTGTCCCCTGTCACTTGGGAGAAGAGGCCAGCTCCCTCCTCTCCACAACCTCCTTTCAGGTAGTTGTAGAGAGCAGTGAGGTCTCCTCTCAGCCTCCTCTCCTCCAGGCTAAACAACCCCAGCTCTCTCAGCCGCTCCTCATAGGGTCTGTTCTTCAGCCCCTTCACCAGCCTCGTCGCTCTTCTCTGGACTTGCTGCAGAGCCTCAACATCCTTCTTGTGGTGAGGGGCCCACAACTGGACACAGGATTCAAGGAGCGGCCTCACCAGTGCTGAGTACAGAGGGAGAATAACCTCCCTGGACCTGCTGGTCACACCATTTCTGATACAAGCCAGGATGCCATTGGCCTTCTTGGCCACCTGGGCACACTGCTGGCTCATGTTCAGTCGGCTGTCAACCAACACCCCCAGGTCCTTCTCCTCTTAGCCATCTCAGTTTCTGATGTATGTATACATGTATATGCATATATACATAGCAGAGCATAAATTCTTTATGCATTAATGAAATGCTTAACTTGTAACAACCTATATGTGTAAGTTTGACCACCCAGACAACAGCAGAGAATCTCTTCCTCGTAACAGTAATTAGCATTTAACACTGCTTGCAAATCTAGTGAATACAGTGTTCCAAAATACTGTGCTGAAATTGTAGGTTTTATTACTACTGTTATTAATATGCTTTTGCTTATGCCGTGAAGCAAGACAGAAAAAAACCCCAGTCCAATTGAACCTATATTACAGGTGTTATAGCATAGAGCGCTGACCTGAATTTCTCCCCTTCTCCCCCATCCTTTGGACCTTGAGGCCTTTCTGCATATGGCAATATTTAGCAAAGACTACGATTTTGTGCTATCACCTGACTTCTGTGTCGCCTACACTATTGACACAGTGAGCATTTTGGTGGCCTGAGAAATTAATAGCCAATGGTGTCACCATATTTTTAGTGTGAATCATTATGTGGAGCATCCCTGTTACTTTGGGAGGACTGCAGAGTATTTTGGACTTAGGCAAATTACAACCATGAACTTTTTGTGTGCCAACTAAAACAGCATAAACATATATTCCCTCCGTGCCTGAGCGTTGCAAGGCTTTCACGAGAGAAAATGCAGTGATCTAACTATAAATAGCAACTTAACTAAAATTAGATAGAACTGGCAGGCTCTCGTCTATGAATGGGAGCACTGTTAATATGCTCATCAGGTACTGGAAGAGCTCCAAATCTGACAAGGCAGGCTACGGCACAAACTTTCTGTGCCTGGAAAAATGAGCAGAAATGGCTGAATAAATAAGGCTGGGGGTGTTTTCATAACTGGATAATAATGTCAGAGACTGCCTGACGATGCTGATTAAATTTAAAGAGAGTACTGCAAGTAGGGTTATTTCTCCATTTTCCTTATTGCATTGCTTTGTTTATGCTAACAGAAAATGTCATTAAATCTAGTGAATAAGGAAATGTGAATAAGGAAATCATTTAGGGGAAAATTAACACCAGGATAGTTAAAGGGCTTAAACCAAGCCAGGTAACAGTGTAAATTTAAAGTACATAGCCGATTTTGGATGGTTTCATTCAGAAATGGTTAAGGCTTCTTTACATTCTTACATGGTGAAGTAATTGGACAGTGAATAATTCATGGTAGACCAGGTACTTGGTACTACTCTGCTGCCTGTTCCTCTGCCATGGAAACATTAAAAATGCCATTTGACTTTCGCCAGTTCCAAATACACCCTATAGCACAGAAAGTGCCATTACAGTTAAAAAATGGTAGAGAAACTTTTACTGCACTGTTGATACACTCTGACCTTCTTTCTGCACGTAGCACCATTGAAATGCAATCACTTCTGCACCTGCTGTCAATCATTCTATGCTTCCATATATAGCCCGTTTTTGCCCTAAAAAAATTAAGTTACCTCATACAAAGGCACCTTGAGGGCATGTTGCATTTCCACAAGGGGAGTCAGAGCAAAGTAGCTGATGAATTGTGAATTTACACTGAGCTTATTGTACAGTGTGTCTCCCATGTTGATAAACCATTAGTTTACCTCAGTTTAATTCACTTTGAGTGTGAATTAAGTCAAGGTAATTATGGCCAGCCGCCTCCTAAATGAATGCCCATAGAGAAATTATATGTGCTTGAGTTACATTCACTTTAAATTCACATCTTTTTTTTGTTAATTCACTTTGATATCATGTGTAGGACAAACCATTAGGTATCTTGGGCTGATGCCAAAGTACCCTGAAGATAAGGAAGGAGAGTTTGAACTCGTCTCAACAGACAGAAGAAAAATCTGGTTAACAGTTGAAAAACATTGCAGAAACATTTCCATTAATAGAAAATATATAAATGGCTCAAACACAAAAGGATTTTTGGAAATTGCTACGATAATTTAATGTTCTTTTTACTAAGGAACATTAAAGTAAAACAAAATAGCACTTGTTCTATGACCTTCTCTAATTAGTGCTCCTCAACCATAAGGAAAACACAAATTTACCTCTATTATGTCCCAATTAATGTGATCATTTAAATAGACTAAAATATTTGCTATCACAACTGTTTTTACAGAAATGTCTGTGTACCAAACTGTTTTTAATGTACAAAATTATTTGAGTCATATATAATTTAGTTTTCATTCTGGCCTTATGAAATAAACATAAATTATTGTAACTCTTAACCCTTTGAAAGTGACATTGGTCCAAGCCTTCTGCAGATTTGTCACTATCATATTAAAAAGACTGCCTCAGTGGTCGGAAGGCTTCACAAAGTGGTAATGAAAAGTAGGTTTAACCTTAGCTTGCAGATAATGTTTTTGGTTTAAGAGAAAGTTTGTGTAAACCAGCACTTTGAAATTTAATCCTACAGTGTTTAAAAATAAGATTGTTGTTTCTCATGAAGCGGATTTAACACTTAGATTATCCACTTGATTACAAAGTTTATGACCTTTGTTTATGGAATACCTTCTATATTTTTAGCCCAATAGGACTGAAAGTCTATTGTATCAGAGTGCTGATAGTGAAGTATGTATTTTCACTGGGGAAATGTTACATGTCAGTTGAAGAGAAGGAATGAAGTCTAATGCAGATCCCTGTGTGCTTGTTGAACAACCATGTTTACATCTACAAACTTACCAAAAACTTCCTATATAGAGATATAAAACCTGTTAGAATATTGCTGAATTTCTTTTGGAAAAACCTCTTTATGGAAGACCACACGCAAGTTTCTTAAACAAGAATAAAAGTTTCAGAAGCAAAAATATCCTAGGGTCTTGATAGAACAGATAAAAGAACCTTTAACAACATAACTAATGAAATTTCTGACTTCCCTTCACAATTCCAGCATACTCTATAACAACTTCTTTCTTCCTTTCCAACTCCCCTCACTTCCTCCACATCAAGAATGCTTTCCAGTTATTTGTGAGATAGCTGCCACTAGAGGTCAGATGTTTATCATTCTCTTTAGTGTCATTAATAACCATAAGTGCTGTACGGTTTGAAAACAGCATCACTGCAACCTGCCTAAAATTATTCTTTCTTATTTATTTATATGTACATATAAATACAAATTGAAGATCAGAGCTAAGATGAATTGTGAATTTACACTGAACTTATGTGTTCTTTAGAAACCAGAACACTTAAAATTTAGTTTGAATTTCATGTAGGATGCGTAGATTTTTTAGTGTGCTACGTACAGAGATTAGATTTCCCAATATACAAAAAACCACTAATTAATTTGATTGATTGTTGTACCAAAAATAATAGAAAAGCTATATTTTGCACATTATTAATGACAATGAAAATAATAGTTAGATGCAGTACTTGTAATTATTCAGTACTTGTAATTTTCAGCACTTTAACAGTACTTTGTATCATCCCAATGCAGATGAATATGCTTTGCATTTGGTAACCAATACTCCTGTTCTTTGCATTTAATCTGGGTTCTGGTAGGTGAACAGTGAGATGACGCAGACCTAGCAATGAAGGCCCCACAGTCCGGCTTAAACTAAAATTGTCAGAGGAATGTTAGATTTAATAAAATCTAACCAGCGACAAAGCTGGTGAAGGAGCTGGAGAACAGGCCCTATGAGGAATGGCTGAGAGAGCTGGGGTTGTTTAGCCTGGAGGAGAGGAGGCTGAGAGGAGACCTCACTGCTCTCTACAACTACCTGAAAGGCGGTTGTACAGAGGAGGGAGCTGGCCTCTTCTCCCAAGTGACAGGGGACAGGACAAGAGGAAATGGCCTCAAGCTCTGCCAGGGGAGATTTAGGCTAGACATCAGGAGGAAGTTTTTCACAGAAAGGGTTATTGGGCATTGGAACAGGCTGCCCAGGGAGGTGGTTGATTCACCTTCCCTGGAGGTGTTTCAGGGATGGGTGGACAAGGTGCTGAAGGTCATGGTTTAGTGATTGATACGAATGGTTGGACTCGATGATCCAGTGGGTCTCTTCTAACCTGCTGGTTCTATGATTCTGTGAAATCAGATCCTCACAAATGACATACAAATTAGCAATTGAATAGTCAAAAGCAACACAGGTTAGTGTTTGCCACTACAAAAGTGAGCAGCCAGCTGGGCAGGCAGCACAAGCATAGGAAGAAGACAGCTACTTTTCTGCAAAATGAGGGATACTGGAACAGTACCGTTCAGTATAGGACTGAATTCATAAGACACACAGCTAATAGAACTAGAAAAGAGGTGTCTAGCTGATGTTTTCATCACAAAAAATGCATGAGAAATCAGACTTTGTTTGTTTTCCAGCAGACATGCAATATTTGTATGTATAGAAATAATTCTACTTAATAATTCTACTTAATTCTACTTAAGTCAGCCCTCAATCTTTCCAGCTTTGTCTTGAGCACTTTATTAGACAATTCGTAATACTACCTTGTGTAAAAATCCAAAGAATGTAGGAAGTTTATTGTGTCTGGCGTTTCCCAATGAATGCAGTGAATATTCATACAAACTAACACAAACAGAACAATCACTTCAGGTGTAAATCCATAATCTTTTTGCAGATCATATTTTCATGCAGGATCATAACATAATGATTTGCTGAGCATGGCTCAGAAGTGCCTAAGAAAAATAAATTAATTTGTTAAATTAAGATCTTACTTAAATCAATTAATTAAAACAGCACAAGTAGGTGACATCACTGCAATTGTACCTAACTGCAGCACTCCACCTATGTTATTGCACTCCCAACACCAGGTCTCCATAGGAATACTCATTAAATGATCATATAGCGATGCCATCTATAGGCCAATGGCATGCAACAGCCTGTGCAACAGGTATTTAGTAAGTGGCTTGACAGTCAGTCACTTGAAAATACGTGCAAACTATATCCAACTGATTACTGGTGTTTCTTAAAGGACCTTAACAACTCAGCAAAAAGAAAGAAACTCCTAACCTAGCCTGTTTCATGGAACTATTCTGTGTGGCACGCCGCTGTTCCACAGCTCTAAGCAAGAGCAGGTCTTTTTGCTTTTTATAGAAGAGATAAAACCCGAATCTTTGCTAACCTTCCCTTGTTAAATAAAACAGTCGGGTTCAACATTTAGTCAGAAACCATTCAGTAACAAAAACAGAGCTCTAGGCTTTCTGAATGCAGCCTTTTAGATGCTTGTAATCTGCCCCAAGCAATGCTACCATTCCAGCATTTTAAACTTCTGGTTTTGCTAGCTTTTCACTGGAGGAACTCTTCCCCAGGAATATCTGGAGAGAATCCAGCTTCTCTTTGAAATGTTTTCCACTGGATATGCAGAACATCTCATGTAAACTGCTCAGAAATTATCTTCAACACTTACTCTTCCCTTCACTGCCTCTTTCAGAATGCAGTAAATTCTCCTACAAAGATTCCTGTGACAGAAACAGCAACCATTAGACATGTCCCAGAGCACAGCCTTTTATTTACTGTCATCAGTGTGTTTTTTAAATGTTTTCCAGGTGGTTTTGAAATACATGATTTGAATTTGTGATTCAACCTTGTACCTCCATGCAAAATTGCCGGGGACCTTCAGTGCAGTGTTTTAGAATCCTGTCAATTTGAGGGTTGTCATCACTGAAATACTCAAGGCACAATGATTTGGGATTGCTGAGAGATTCAACTTTATTATCAATTAGATGGAAACAATAATGGCTTAAACAGTCAACTTCTAAAGGGCTTTACACTCTTTTTGAGGCAGTTACCCTCCTCTCTTTCTCCTGAGTGATGTTCATTTTTACCAGTAAAGAATCAAGCTCCAGAACAATGAAACACGTATTGAAGTTGTAACCCAAGTTACAAGTGGGGTTCCCCACGGCTCAGTGCTGGGTCCAGCCCTGGTCGATGTCTTCATCAATGACCTGGATGAAGGCATTGAGTGCACCCTTAGGAAGTTTACAGATGACACTAAGCTGGGTGGAAGTGTGGATCTGCTGGAGGGTAGGGAGGCTCTGCAAAGGGACCTAACAGGCTGGACTGCTGGGCTGAGTCCAACAGCATGAGGTTTAACACGGCCTAATGCTTGGTCTTGCACTTAGGGCACAACAACCCTATGCAGAGCTACAGAGTAGGAGAAGTCTGTCTAGAAAGCTACCTGGAGGAGAAGGACCTGGGGGTGTTGGTTGACAACCGACTGAACATGAGCCAGCAGTGTGCCCAGGTGGCCAAGAAGGCCAATGGCATCTTGGCTTGTATCAGGAAATGGTGTGACCAGCAGGTCCAGGGAGGTTATTCTCCCTCTGTACTCAGCACTGGTGAGACCAGTCCTTGAATCCTGTGTCCAGTTCTGGGCCCCTCAGCACAAGAAGGATGTTGAGGCTCTGCAGCAAGTCCAGAGAAGAGCAACGAAGCTGGTGAAGGGGCTGGAGAACAGGCCCTATGAGGAACGGCTGAGAGAGCTGGGGTTGTTTAGCCTGGAGAAGAAGAGGCTGAGGGGAGACCTTATTGCCCTCTACAACTACCTGAAAGAAGGTTGTAGAGAGGAGGGAGCTGGCCTCTGCTCCCAAGTGACAGGGGACAGGACAAGAGGGAATGGCCTCAAGCTCTGCCAGGGGAGATTTAGGCTAGACATCAGGAGGAAGTTTTTCATGGAAAGGGTCATTGGGCATTGGAATAGGCTGCCCAGGGAGGTGGTTGATTCACCTTCCCTGGAGGTGTTTAAGGCACGGGTGGATGAGGTGCTGAGGGACATGGTTTAGTGTTTGATAGGAATAGTTGGACTCAATGATCCGATGGATGTCTTCCAACCTGGTGATTCTATGATACTATGATTCTATTAAATTATTGTAGAAAGCCACAGGCCAGAAATTAAACCCAACTTTTCTCATTTTCAAGGCCATTGTTCCAAAAATTGCACTTTTATTCTCAGAAATGCAGGCCATTTCATAATGTATCTGTAAAACCATTATGTATATTTTTTTTTATCACAGTACCTGAGTAACTTCAGTGCTGCTTGAGAGCTCATGGGAGGTCTGCAATACATTGTTCAGGTAAAACAGTAGTTAAAAGCTACACTTGTAATTGTGTTGGTAGACATCATGACAGAAGGGAACAGAAGTCTGTTTCCTTTGATATCTTAAGTCTCTTCTAAGTTACCTGTTCATATTTTAAAACTTGCTTTTCATTTTGTAAAAGGACTCCTGTAACTTCACTAATGTTTCACAGCAAGGAAAAAGGTGTTCTAAGAACATATGTCTGCAAAAAGATAAGGTCCTCTGCAATTATTTGATTCAGTACTGCATCTATGAG
This sequence comes from Coccyzus lansbergi, assembly GCA_033558105.1. Classification (NCBI taxonomy): domain Eukaryota; kingdom Metazoa; phylum Chordata; class Aves; order Cuculiformes; family Coccyzidae; genus Coccyzus; species Coccyzus lansbergi. The sequence goes on from JAUMJK010000727.1 coordinate 1,104,174, forward strand.
AAAATCTGACTTTTCTTTTTGACCTTTCCATGAAACTTCACTCTCTTTAAAGAAAAAACATCGTAAATATTTCAAGAAACTTTATATTTGCCAAATGAAACAGCTGTAAGATCAACCCTGTTCACAGGTGAATCATGATTTTTGTTAGACAATAAAACAGAAAAGACACACGAAGATGGTCATTTCCCATAAATGCCAGTAGGAGTAATTTTTAAATTGAGAAAATGAAAAAAGACATCAAATTCATCTGACTCCATCTTCGAGGTCTAGACATGGGAGGACTGTATCCTGTGCTGGAGCGTTTTATTCTCCTCTGTCTTCAAGAAAAAGATATGCTTAATTTTGTTTCCAAGAATTATGATTCAGGAAAATTTATCATAGGTTCAGATATCTTTCAGAATCTAGCCCTATAGAAAAAAATGCAAACAGCATCAGACATGGACTGATGCTTTTTTCTGCAATTAAAGTATCTTAGGTGATTTCAGAAGAACGAATAAAAATTGCAAAGCTTGAAGGACAGGTCAGATGGATTAGGAATAAAGAACAAGCGTGTTTATTGGGGGGTTGAGGAGTTGGATAGTGGGGAGGGGAGGCTGGTAGTAGAAGCAAGTCTTTTTGCCTTTATTCAGAGCACAATTGGATATTCTTATAAGGAGCAGAACAGAAAAAGACTGCAAGTCATTTTACATCCTTTTTTTTCTGAGTGTTTCCATCTTGTTTTTAACATGGCTTGATGCAATTTAACCACTGGTATCAAAGTCCACATTACTCAATGTCCATTTACTTCATGCAAATATTTTTGAGATGATAAAACCATTATTTTAGAAGATGGCACAATCATCCTCTTACTATTTTAAATCAGCTGCTGGTAATACAAAACTATTCACAGTGTACTGTAGAATGCTATTTTATGGTTAGCTAAAACTGGATTTAGGGTTCGCTTTAGTGGTTTTGATGACTAAGTTGCTCAGATTCTACTGTCTGTGCTATAAATCTTTATCTGCTTCTAAGAATGCCTTCGGAAGAGAGACTGCAAAGTTTGTTCCAACCAGAGAGTAATTTAAACAAAAAAATTTCAATTTTAGGTCTAAATAATTTCCAGGGAGGTGTTCTTTGTTATTTGCAGAGAAAAAGTTTTATTGGGATTTTAAAAAAGAAAAAATAGTTTATGGAAAAAACACATATTTGTGCTGTAAGAAAAATGCAAGGAGAAATACTTTTTTGCTTTCCAGCAAATCTGAATCTAATTTTGGTAGACAGGCATGCACCTTCATTTTGTGCAGGTGGTGCTTGTGGAAAAGCCATGTAAACATGTTGAATGTTAAAAGGTCATCCTAAAATATCACCTCTTCTATCAAGCTCCCACTAATTTCTCATCAGGCCTGACATCTCTATAATACATACTGTGCATGGGCTTTACTGATTTCAGTAAATAAAAAATTTTCCTAGCACCTTGGTGTATCCTGAATTGTTATAACAAGAAATGTTTATCAGCATGGACAATTTTTCCACTTGTTTCTTTATAGTACCAACACCATCTCTGTATCCAAGCAGAAGGGCAGTGAGGACAAGAAAGTCACTTTTCTTTCTGTACTATGAGCTTAACAAATAGCCGCCTTATTTATGCTACCAGGGCAAGGAAAATAGTTGCAATACAGAGATGAATATGAAAGAATTGCTGTTGTTACAACACAGTTAAATCCAGCCCATGAAACATCATTATAGATGTCTAGATAGATAGACAGCACAACAAATTCAACTGGAAAGAGGCAAAGTTGTGTTTCTGAAAACAACAGAAACTATAAATCCTTGTGAATATTGGTTAAATAGAAGTTACATATCCTGATTAATTCAGCATTCGTAGCTCCTGTTTTGCACAGCTGCTAGATGCTGTGGAGAGTACAGCTGTGGAGAGTACAGAGTACTGCTTACAGCAGTACATTATGATACCGTTTCTTTTGGTGCGGTATAGGTGTAATTTCCATCCACACTGTAGGGCCAAAAAAGATGTTCTTACAGAGCCATTTGTGCTTCAGTGTGTGCCATCTCATGTGGGTACTAAACATGTGTTTTTCTTGAGGTAGACATAATTTTTAATTAGGCTTTTTAACTACATGCAGTTCTTGTAAAACCTGCAGTAGGTAAATTCATTTTGACTAATATTTAGAAGGATGGCTTAAAGAACTCATAAGTATGACCCATCAGCCTCAGCAAGCTCTGCTGTTTCGTGTAGCACTGAGTTCTTTAAAGTGATTTTATGATGATAACTACACAGACAATACACTTCTGAGTGTAAGCAGTGCAACATTTCTGTATGTACTGGCAAACAGGAAGAATGACTTCGTTAACACCGGATGATTGCACTTTGTATCAGTAAGCCACGACCAGTAGTTATTACTCTTTTGCGTGTCTGAAAACAATGCTTTTTAAATCTATTTAATGCTAGCAAGGTTAGTATAAAACAACATGTTCTCTGCTTCTGTCTATATCTCTCTATAAATTCTGGCAAAGTTTTCTGGAGGTGAATATATACAAGAGATATATGCATCCATACACACTACCCCTGAGAGAGGAATTATGATTTTGTCTTTGTTATGCACTCTGCATGACAATGACCTCCCATCAGCTATCTTATAGGCTGTAATTTTGCTGTGTTGGCCACTGATACTTTTTTTTGGTAATGATATGATAAGAAGACAAGAATGTAATTTTGCCATTTGTTGGGTATTTCTAAATAGCTTTCTTTTTTTTTCTCTTTTCCGCACTGGTGAATCTGGCAGGGCAAAAATAATCACCACACTTTTCTTTCACAGAATCCCTGAAGAAAGAGACAAAACTTAGTCCTTTTGTTTAATTGCTCATAGAGTATAGGATGGATGAGTTGCATGGTGCTTACAGAGACTAAAGGGCAGATGTGTTGATAGCTGTCCTGCCCATAGGCTTCACTGACAGTTCTTCACTGCTAACAAAGTACAATTTGAAGGTCTTAATTTCTTTCCTCCATGATGTCTCTGCGTTTGGTACATCTCAACAGTGGCATTAACTAAATATAAATCATAGAATCATAGAATCACCAGGTTGGAAGAGACCCACTGGATCATCGAGTCCAACCATTCCCTATCAATCACTAAACCATGACCCTCAGCACCTCATCCACCTGCACCTTAAACACCTCCAGGGAAGGTGAATCAACCACCTCCCTGGGCAGCCTGTTCCACTCCCCAGTGACCCTTTCTGTGAAAAATTTTTTCCTAACATTCAGCCTAAACCTCCCCTGGTGGAGCTTGAGGCCATTCCCTCTTGTTCTGTCCCCTGTCATTTGGTAGAAGAGACCAGCACCCTCCTCTCTACAACCTCCTTTCAGGCAGTTGTAGAGAGCAATGAGGTCTCTCCACATCAAGCTTTCATTAGGGCTTTTATTGTGACCCCTGTGATGACCCGGCTCTTCCTGGGTGCTATCTCCTGCTGCAGCATAAGCTCCTCCGAAAAGGAGCTATCCCTTTATTTACTGTAAAGCACTCTGCTCTCCCATGATGAATAAAAAATAACAACAGTGGGTTACAGTATGCACGGCATGAAGGTTGTGGCTGCCAAGAATGAAGGCTTGATCCTTGTGTTCCACAAAAAGAACAGCTCAGTGTATTTAGCACATTGCTCTAAGTGATTAACCCAGCAAATAAAGATGGTGTTTTTTTCCTAAGGCACAGGAATATTTCTTAAAAGTAAGTTTTAATTCTGCTGGAGCAACAAAGTCTTAGAATTTAATTACCTTTGAGTTTAATTACTAGCCCTTACTATGATCATTTGTGATCATAAATGGAAAAATTAATATAAAATAGTGGACTACTGTACCAAATATATTTGCTCAATAATCTTTTTTGGTATCCAGGAGCTTATCAGAAACCTCGTATCAGGTACAGGCTGCTCTGGGTACAGCCTGTCGTTTTTTCTCTGGAGCAATATCTAGTTCAGCTCTCCAAATTCAGAAAGCTGCAGACAGGTGTCTATTGCAAGAACTATTCAGTATAGATTTTCATATGTTTTTATTCTCAAACTTCTCTTTTAATGTAGGGGTTTTCTGTTCTCCATAGAGAAGGAGGCTATCTACTGAACAGCCTCACTGGGTTCAGGCCCACTGAACACTATTTAACATTGTTTACAGAAGAGAAAAGCAGGGTGTCAGATTAGCAAGCAAATATGAAACTGATTTCAATGTACATTCTCCAGTAGCACAATACATAACTTTTAAGTTCATGGACATGAATGGATATTAGAAAAAAGCATGAGATCAGCCATAATACTTCCAAAGACAGCTGGACTTTCATGAACCACTGGGACAAATAAAATGTGAATGTGTTCCTGAAGATAACTCTGTACCTATGACCCAAAGGTAACTAAAATCTGACTAGATTAATTTAACATCTGTAGGTTTATTTCTAAACCAGAGCATCATTACTGTAATACATACACCAGCTGTAAAATTTCTGTATCTGGAGTGGGAAAAAAGTCAATGTAAGAGCTGGAAACAGAAAGAAAAAAAAACCAATGAAAAAGCATTAATTATTAGTTGTTGAGACTTTCCAGGAATTACAGAGTTTTTAAATAAAATCATCATCATCATAGTAATAATTTATTTTTAATCAGAGATTAATTTGGGCTTGGGTTAAATACATTTTGATTCCAATATTATACTCTCATTTCCTTGAATGTATAGCTCACCCTTGTTTACTTAATAATACATATTTTCCTATATTTCATGGTATTGATTGTGGAATAATGACTGATTTGAGCCTTTGCCTTTATGAGCAAATGAAAGTTGTTAAACTGTCTTAGGCTTTTTAGGTATGAGTAGGAAAAGAGCACTCTACAAAATAAAATGTAGTGATAAGACTTTGTCCCAAAGAACAGAATACTCAGGCAGCAGGAGCAAGAATTCTAGCATAATTATGTTTATTGCAGTCAGTGGAAGAGTTGATTAATTAAAAAAAAAATTTTGAAATTTAAATAGGGCTTTATTGACAGGCATACATATGACAGGGAAGTACAGTGGGTGCTTGTTAAGGGGAACGTTGCCCTGGTCAACATGTTTGAAGGTGAGGGAAGAGAAGAGGAATAATATTAATATTGGTGCTATGGGAAACCAAATGACCCAATAGTGATTTCAACCACTCCTTGATCTACTTCCAAACAGCCACAGCAAGTGGCCTTTACCACCTTCTTCCAAGGTGTGGTTTAACAAAAAACTAAACTGATGTAATACCTTTCTTCTGCAAGGGAGAATATCTCACTTCCTCCAGCCCTCTTCCGAGGTCCTCTCCTTGCCTTTGTGCCTGCTCTGGTGTTCAGTGGCTCCTGGCTGAGTCAACTTGGCTCACCTCACTAACCTATCGAACACTATCCAGTCTTTTGGGCAGGTTATTGAGTCAAATTTTGACTCACCAAGAGGTTTGAAAAGTACCAAAGCCCACAGTTGGTTAATAATGGAGCCTATGCCTACAGGAAGGGGTAGGAAGAAGGAGTGGGATCTTCCATTTTCAGAGATGCCAAACAGCTACACTGACATTATCACAGAAGATTACTCTCCTGCCAGAACACTATGAAACGCAGTTCTGTAGCCTGAGACACTTCGACTTGAGGATTACTTCCTGATTCAGTTTCCAGTCCTAAAAATTAGCCACTGGCACTACCCTTAGTAAGAGAAAAGACACATTTTTACTTTATGTTGTAATTAGAGCTTTAATAGGTTGGAAAAAAAAGAGGCTTGGGTTTGTTTTTGCTTACACTGAAGCACCTGTCTTAGGGCACAGTAATATGTAATAGTTAATCTAACTGTAGAATCTGAAGTGGAGAGACAGCACTTGTAATTCTACCACCAAGTAATTAGGTGATGTCAGCACACTCACACCCTTGGTTAATCTAGCTGCATTTACCCTATAATGACATAACAGTGCCTTGCCTTCACCCCATTTTTTCAGTGGAACAGCCATATGCTTTATGTTTAAGTGTGTGTGTGTCTCTGTGTGTGTGATGATAAACCTGTTGACATGCAGGAGCGCTTAATCTTTTACAAAACTTCAACAGGTAAACTCCCAGAATGTAAACATTTCAAGATGCAACACATAGGATAGGTATACAGATAGATTTTTTTTCTCTCCAGATCATCTAGAAATACAGTGGAAGAGCACTAAGCTACCAGATACATTTGAAAAATTGCAGTCTGGACATTAAACAAACATTTGCAATGCTGAACCCCACGATAAACAGCAAATATTTTGTGTTCTTTAACAAATATTTGCAGTTACACACAGATGAATTAGGTAATCAAAGAAACTGGAATGAGGCAGCATGACTCAAAATGGATACAAAACTTTAAGACATAGCTCCAATTAAAAACTTTTGTATGATACCTCTTGCACTTAGCTTCTTCTGGAACAGCACTGGTGATCCCCTTGGTGCAGTCTACAGTCCTGTCAATAGCATTATCTAGTGGCTTGGAAACCTTTGGGGTCTCCAGCTATGGCTATTGAAAAAGGGAGCCCAGACAACAAGTGTATGCGAACCCTGAGAAGTAGGCAGCTGGTAGGAGACCAGCTTTTGAGTATTTGCTGCTTTATTTTTCCAACATAATGAATTTTGTCTGCCAGTTTCTAGAGCCAAACATACCTCAAACAATGAACAGGAGGTAAAAAGGGAGAATGGAAGAGATTTACATTAATATATGCAAAAGTTAATAACAGTTAAAAAATGGGGGAAGCCCTTTAAATATCACAGTTAAAAACTAAACATTTGCCGATGCTAGAATGCAGAAAAGCAGACCTCAAAGGCCTGCTGTTTATGGAAGTCCTTGTTGCCTTTTTTAAACTGCATATACAAATTTTATTCTGGGTCTCGCTGCATTTGGAATGAATGAAATAGTCTGAGAAAAGTTTTCTTTGTGTGTGAACTTTTTTTAACTGGCAAGGCATTAGCACAGAGATTACTATGAAAAAAAAACAACCCCAAACTCTGTTTGAAAAGTACACTGAATACTGCAAATATTATAGGAAAGCTTTGGAAAGCATGCTGGGTTTACACCTAGCTCTGAATGCAACAATATTTATTTCTTGCAGGTTCAGTATCAAATTATTTCCATGAGGCTTCCAGAAGTGAATGGAACATTTGAGGCACAGTTTCACTAGAGAGAGCTAGGTCCAGCGGCACAAGGATCTGTCATGTGTGACTTTTGTTTACTTCTGCCTGTTTGCTAACCTCCAACTTCAGTGAGTCACGCTATTTTTACTACTGTGCTATCCATTCCATAGGCTTTAACACACTCCTCCACTTAATTATTAACAAAGTCCAAAGGTATACGCACCTCTCCCACACAGATCTTCCAGCTAAACACAGCTCTGAAAACTCTTCTTATTTGAAATTTTTCTTTATGGTTAGAATAAATACAGTGTTAGTAGCTGATGCTTTTGTAACACTGAAATTACGTGCTTCCCCAGTTCTCCAAGCTCAGAAGGCTTTCAGTGTTAAGGCTCATGCCACTGCTTACATTCCTCGTGTCCAAACAACCAGAACTTGCCTGCGCTCTGGTCCTACAGACATATGCTGGCTTAGGTCCACGTGATCCAACTGAAAATCACCTGCTTATCCAGGATTCCTCAAAGCCTCCTTCTAACTAAAGCAAGCCCTTTCCTCTCTTTCCTTATACCTCAGATCATTTGCTACAGTCATCTCTGTTTCTTTGGCCAGGCTCGACTGTGGTTTGATGCCAGGCTGATTTCAGAGGCAATGCAGGTAGAAGGAATTCAACCAGCACTCCTTCATGGTGACACACCACCTCTCTAGGACGCAAGAGGTGTGCTGGGAATTAGATCAGGAAAACATTTTTATTTCCTGCTGCTCTTTTTCATTATCTTTCAGCAGAATAGGTCCCCTGATATGGTTCACAGTAGGGCCTTGCAAAGAGCTGGAGGTGGGAAAACTGAAGGGTAGTTCAGTATAGCACCAGGACATAAAAAGTGGAACTGAATGTTGGGGAGTTTCTGAGGCCAAGGGATCAGAAAACTGTGGCTTTTGTGCTAACAGCCTGAGATGAGCCTTTCCTGAATTTCTAGCAAGCTTGTTCATATGTCTTATAGCCCAGTAAATCTGTATGTGTTTTCAAATCCCAAGTGCCCTCCTCTCCTGTTTACTTTCTGTCTTATATAATGTCCTGTTTGCAAATTATTTTATTAAATAATTCTAGAAGGGTTTGCTTTAAAAAAATCTAGCTAGGACTTGGTTGTGAACAGTTCATATTCACATAACAAAGCTGAGCAGTGTAAGGACTGGGGAGAAATATTTGAATGTGAACATAAATGGGCAAAGTGTGAAGGAAAAACTGGTACCTGAAAAGCACCAGCCCAACTGTCTGTGTGCTGCTTCTTTTGTAAATATGACTTTTAGAAAGTCAGCAATTGAGTAAAGAGCCCAGAAATTAAATATATGATTTCTTTTAATAAAAGGCAGGTCACGCGTACACTCAAGTGTATCAGTTACGAATACTGGAAAAGACTGGGTGTAGCACAGTGAATGTTAGTCATGGCCTGGAAACAGAGAAGGAAAACAGTTTAAGCTGAATACATACTCAGCTAGTTGCTTCGAGTAAGTCTCAGATTCACACACTGCAGAACCCAAACTCAAAATTTTTACCTGATACCTTGCCCTTTCTCCAGAGGTGGGGGTGAGAGGTGGAGGGGTGGGAGGGGTTGGAAATACTAGGACCTTTCTAAAACTGCCTTTGCAGTTGGACAACAGAACAGGGAAAGAAAATACTTATGTTAAGGATCCCGGAGGGCTGCAAAATTGTCATTTGGAAAATTGTGCTCTAGAAAATGCACCAGAGTGGACACAAACAGCAGTGCTGCCCAGTGCATATCCTACCTGCTCACCACGTGCTACCACTCTGAAAGCAGCATGTAACCTGTACTTTCCCTTTAATTGCCTCACTAAAACACAACAAAACAACCTAGCTCTAAACTCACCTGCAAAAGCCACCGGACTTTGCACCAAAACAAATGCACACACACATGACACACTGACTCTAGTTGGATGCTTACGGAATAATACAACTTTTAAAATTACTGCATTGTCTTGCTAAAGAAACCATTGCTTACATCTTTGGTGCATGTAGAACTTGGCCTGAACAGGACGTACCTAGCAGGCAGGCAAACAGAAGTTCCAGTTTTAATTTCTGCACTTAGACTGAATTCTTTACAAAGGATGAGATCACAGCAAGCTGACATTTACATGGCAATTCCTTCTTGAAAGCTGTTTAAAACATGAATAAAGACACAGAGACTACTGAAGCTTAGATTAAGGCTACAACTAAAGCCAGATAAGAATAAATAAGTGTTGATTGAAATGTGCTGGGAGAATTTGCCAGTTACAGCATAAACTAATCTAGGCATGCAAGGGAATACATAGATGTTGCAGAAGTATATAGGAGGACACATTTTAAAGAAAACTAAGCAGAAATTGCTAATAATTGCATTGAGAAACATGTTCCACCATACGTTCTTTCTTGGTTTTTTGTTCTAGTATGTCTTGGTAATACACAAGCTCTTCAGGGAAAGGGCAGATTTTTTTCATGATTATTAAAGGACAGTGGGAGAGCACAGAGTATTACAGGAAAGAAGAGTTGGAAACTGGAAGAAGATGTCAGAGTGGGGTACAGAGCTGACGTAATGAGACTTGAGAGGGATGGTAAAAGATAGCTTTAGCTAGAGAGGGGGAAGCATGTAGGCCAGAAAAGATGTTGCAATAATCAACAAATGATTAAGATATGAATCACAGTATGATGGTGATGACAAGGAGAGACTGATTTAAAGATGTCGCCCAAGAGGAGATTCTCAGTGAGACGGAAAAAACACCAAATGTGAAACGGAGATTAGGGACATGAGGGCAACAAAGACTTCATTGAGCCAACATAGAAAAAGTAGGAAGAAGTGAGAAGCCTGGATAAGAAAAAAAAAAAACCCTTTCTTTGAAATGGGAAATATTCAAAGAATATACATTGGAAACAGTATTTCAGTAGAAATTGTATTTCAACAAAAATATAGTGATCAATAAATTAAAATGTATGAAACAATTAATTAAACTAAGAATATATCTGTTTCCAAGGACAACTGGAAAAAACTTACAAATGGCAGGAAACTGTTACCCTCTTAGCAATACATCATGGCAAGTGTCATGTGCATCAAAACAAGGAGCTAAAAACCTGCAGCAACAGAATAACAAAACTTCCCCCTAGCTCAATATAATTGAGCAGTGATTTGTTTTCTAAAACTGTGTAATTATATTGTAGTAAGTCTAAGTGATTTTTTTAGCAGTTCTAAAGAGACCGTCCTCTGAGGCCGTTTGCCTCTTGTCTTTCAGTTTGCCCTTAATGTGTCCTGCTTTACTGTAAGAAAGGTGCTTGCTCACTGCTAATAGTTTTCTCTTTAAAGAAGAACTTTTTTTATTACAATGCAGAAATGAAACAGACTGACAATAATAATGAGGGGAGGGAGAACTTTTAAATTAAAAAAAAGTTAATTTGACACTTTTCAACATTGCTGTGAATAGTACAGCTATCCATACCAATGATAACAGCACCAGCATATAAAGAATATCAGTTATTAGAAAAATCTAAACATTTTGAGGTTAAGAAGGATTAATTGATTAGTTTAAAGCATTATCATCATTTTATGCAACTGTTCATAGCCTGTTTGACACAGGAAAAAATGTACGGATATCTGGAATGTTTGATCTTGACACTCAGACAAATAAGGAATTTGTAAGTAAGGAGTAATAAGCAAAATCACATTCAAATATGGATAGAAATTATCTGAATGACTAAGTACATTGTTTACCTTGATGGGATGGCATGGTATATCTCCCTAACAAAAAATAACTATAAATAACCACTTTAATTACTTATTTTGTTGGGAATAAATCCTCAGCTTTTATTTAAAAAAAATTATCCAATGTCTGAATAGTGTTGTAGATCGTAAGACTTGTGTAAAACTGTAACCTGCATTCTGGTTCCATTCAAAACCCATTATATTAAAATGAGGCAGATGAGCCTCAATGGATTTATCTTAAAACATTTTCATTTATCATCCTTAGTCTTAGAGCTTTGTTCTAATCCAGAGACAGACATGCATCTAAAACCAACCAACACTCAAAACCAATCTGCCCTAAAACCAACCACAAAGCAAAGTAGCACAGGCATTTCCGTAAGAAGACTGCTGTGCTGGCACAGAGCTTCATAATGAGAGGTCAGAATGGATAAATCCCACAGGTCTCTTCTGTTTCACCAGTTTGATTGGTGGTTGTTGTTTTGTATTTTTAATGCTGTTGGTTTGGCAGGAGAGAACTGCTCTCTTAACAATAATTTGCATATTGGGTAGGCATGTATCCCACATATTACCTTAAATAAATCAGATGTAACCCTCTCCTGTTCATTATCGCATGAGACTTTTGGCTTCATCTTATTTTGACCAGGCACAAATGGGCAGGATCCAGCATGCACAAAATAATACAGAAAAAGCCTTAAATTACACTCAAATAGTTTTCTATACTTCTGTTAGTCACCTCTGTTCATAAAAACATGTTGTCTTGTGATGGTCTGGCCACTTCTTTCCTTTAGGAAGAGTAATTCAATAATATTGAAATGGTTTTCATTTAGTACATGTTAGTTCAGTAAAGCTTCAATAATTACATAAAGAGAAACAGGACCATAACTACAATATTTAAGCTTATAAAATGCTAGCTATGATTCTTGGTCTCTGAAATTCCAGTTCAAATAAATACCCAAATAGGAGGCTCTATTTTACTCATTAAATAGACTTTGTCAGGAAAGTCTTTCATGATGACCCAGCAAAACCGAGGCACATTGTCTGTTAAAACCTCTGTCATCAGATCAGCAAGAGAAACCACAGCAAATATTTGAGCATGGGGTTAGCCCACTTCCTGCATTTTACCCGTAGTTGGAGGAGGTGGCGAAGGCACTGCCAATTTTTGCTGCTATGGTCTGTTTCCCAAACTTCTGAATGAGTCTGTGCTGGCTTGGATCTGCTTCCACAGAATTGTTAGAGACTCTGAATCTGGCCTTTAAATAAACGGGAAGGTCTTTTTTGTTCTGCAAATGAAAGCATTTTGCGACAGAAAGGCTGCGCATGACCGTGGCAAACTCTGACAAAGCCAGCTGGCTACTGGAAAGATGGAAAATCAATGGCTGCATAAGTCTGGCTGCTTGTTTCACAAATGTTGAGCTATTAGGCAATAGTAACATGGCTATTAGAAATTAATATAACACTATTTAAAGCTTATTGCAGCTAAAAGCTAGCAAATAATCTAACTTCTGATTTCTAAAAGCTTGCATAGTTAAACAGCTAATAGATGCTTCTAATATTTATTATGTTATTAAGATTTGAACTGTGATACAATTTTATGCAATCCAATCAGTAATCTACACTTTAAAAGTGTGTTTGATACAAAAGGAGTCAGTATGATCTCTAGGGTAAATATCTGAAACACAGGCTACATTCTCCTCTTTACTATAGATGTCCCTGCAGCACCAGGCATTTTTATGGACAAAATGCATGCAACTTCTTTAGAAGAAAATACTTCCAAAGTGAGGATTAAGAGAGTTCTTCTCCATCTGTGGGATAGGATAGTCCTTTTTGCTGAGCACGCTGTAGATCAAGGCTGCTAGGAGTTTGGTTATCATCGAGCGTGGGATGGGAACCCACAGCTCATAAACAGGAAACCGCCCACAATTCCTTTTAAAGTCCAATAAATATTTCGTGGCTTTACTGCCTTTGGGACAGCGTTAGTGTGTGAGCCAGGAAAAAATGTATGGAACATGTATTTGCCCCTCAGGAAAGCTGGTCAAACTCAATAGCTAGGACAAAGCCTAGACAGCCTGGTATGCCTCTCACTGGCAAAATCAAAGCCCCCTCCAAATGCGTGAATTCCAGCAACCGTACCAAGGCAAAAATCCAGCAACCACAGCAAGATCTTTTGAGAATTGTACTGCAATGCTTTTACAATGTCACCTCAGGGACCTGCAATACAAATATACATGTAAACAGCCATTCTAAATCCTGCCTGAAAGTTCAACATGGAAACTCAAACACGAGCATCTTCCCTCTCCAACTTCCTGGTCAAGCAAGACAGTTTAAAAAGCTGATCACACATCCGAAGAAAGCTGATGCATATTTGCAGCTGCAGAGGTTATTCAGTTCGGATTTTTTTTTTTTTTTTTTTGGGGGGGGGGGGGGGTTGGGGAAGGGAAATAAAAAAACCAAACTGAATTAAAAGCTCATCTGCTTAGTTAACATTTTTATAGAAATAGTCCCCAATCCTTGGGCTGTGTTACACAGAGGCTGTGGGGAAATAGGTAGGTGTTAAAATTGGGAATTAACTTTCTAAATAGCTGATTCTTGCAGCACTGGGTGTTGGCCTGGCCTGGGACAGCCCTAAGATCAGCACTAGGGCTTGGGAAGTCAGGCTGTGACTAGAACAGCCTGACTAAAGACCCCTTAAATGATTGTAAATGTGAGGGCCTTTGCTAGCTTCTGTTTTCTGCTGTTATTGCTGCATTTATTGGTGCTTTCTGGTGGATTTTCAGCCTCTGCTCTTACTGTTGTCTGTGTATGGAGAGCTCTGGACCCCAGGCCAGTGTGCTCAACCCAAAGGTTGAGAAGCTTACGGTGTCAGATAGGGAGCTGGCTGCACCAGCGGCTGAGCCTCCTGATCCGCACTCTCCCTTTCCTTCCTTCCCTCTTGGCCCCACGCTTCTATTTTCTGAACTGCCACAAACGATGTTTCCATTGAGTAAAAATAAGCAGAAGCCGCACGTGTCTTTGTGCTCGGTACATGTGAAATAGCATCTGAAATAGGTCGTAGTGGTTGCTTTTCCTGGCACCCATGTTATTGACCGCTGGGGTTAGTAATAACGTGTCTTTTTGTCGTTGTTCTTTTTATCCCTGTCCCCCAAACGGAGTAGGAACATGAAAATGAAAACGCGAATAGTGGATTAAAAGTGGTACTTTTTGAGCAGCCGTGAGGATCCTAAAACAAACACGGAGCGGCCAACGAGCAGAAATCGGGGTGTGGGGTTGGTGGAGCGGCGGGACCCACTTTTATAACCACTTTATCGATGCTCCTGTTCCCCCTTCCAAGACTCCAGAGGCTCGGGAAGCCGCAGCCTTGTCCGTTCGGCCGTTTTGCGGATGTCAACCTGGATTTCAGGCTTCGCTTGGCCGAGGTGACCCCCCCAGAGCCGGGCATCCCTTTATTTCGCCCCTGACGGAAAGCCTGGGCGGTTCAAGCTTCGAATCTCCCTTCAACCCTTCCCTCCCTCCCTCCCCCCGGTGGCTCCGGGGCGGGATGAATGAATGGGCGGCGCAGGGGGAGCTGCGGCGGGGCCTGGGCTGGGTTGGGTGGCCGGGGCGCCTCCCCCGGCAGCCAATGGCGCAGCCCCCGCGGGAGGTGTGTGTGTCACCACCTCACATCCGGTACCTGTCACCCCGCCGCTCCACGGGCGCTCACACCGGGTACTGCCGCCCTCCTACTCCCCCTCCTTCTCCTCCTCCTCGCTGTCCCCCTCCCGCCCCGAAGCCTCCGTCCCATCCTTCACCGCTCCCGGGAGCCTCGGCTGCCTGCCCGGCCCCGTCCCGCTGCTCCCATGCGGGCCGGGAGCGACACCCGGCATCCCCCCCGCATCCCTCCCTCCGCCTGCATCCCTACCTCCCCCTGGTACCCGGGAGCGCGGCCGGGTGATGCCCCCGCCTCGATAACGCTGTGGCCCTTTCGCGAATGACCCTTTGCTCCTCCTTCCCCCACCCACCCCTATTTTTTTTTTTATGCATATATATATATTGTTTTTTTCTATCTATTGCGTGTCTGGCGGTGGCGAAGGAGGCGTTCGGCAGCCTGGGAGATGCTGTAGCCCGTCCCGCTGCTCCGTGGGGGAGGCGGAGGCCCCGAGG
Source organism: Coccyzus lansbergi (assembly GCA_033558105.1). Lineage (NCBI taxonomy): Eukaryota > Metazoa > Chordata > Aves > Cuculiformes > Coccyzidae > Coccyzus > Coccyzus lansbergi. The sequence continues at coordinate 1,119,182 of JAUMJK010000727.1, forward strand.
GGCGAAAGGACGAGCCTGGGGAGCTGGTGCTGGTAGGTAGAGAGCAGTCGTGGAGGCTTCGCTGGGAGGCTTTGGGGCGCTGGGGGCTGGGGAAGAGGGAAGGTGATGTCCTGTCACATATAAAGCGCTGTTCTGTCAGTTCTATCTTAAATCCAGCGCATTTGAGTTGTCGTAGGAAGTTGTCCCGAGTTGGAAGGGTGCAAGAAGTGTTTACTGTTACAAAAAGTGGAATATCTTTAATTCAAGCTAAAGCAGAGTTAAGTTTCATCTTAAGCAATTGTAGTTTTTGAAGGTTAGACAGAACATCTCTCTGATTGCGTGATTTCTTCCTCGGGTAGCATGTTTTCTTCCTCTGGTAGCTGGTTTCTTTCAAGCGGTGTTTTTCCAGACACGATTCATTCTTTGGAGATGATAACACCTTGTGTTCTGGTATGATCTGTGCTGAACAGACGTGTCTTCTGCAATCCCCTCTGTCTGCAGCCTTTCCCTCTCTCAAAGGCAAGGTCAACCAGAGAGCTGGCTCCGAAGCTCCAAATTAGCAAGAGTTTTGACTGTTGTGAAGTTAATAATAACATTAAATTTTGACCTTGGAAGGTAATAGAATATGCGTAAGTGGGAATGCATTCTGTCCCAGCTCTTGTCTCACTGCATGCAATTGATGGAGATCACTCGCTTGTGTTGTCTGGGCCTGATAAAGAATGCTTGGTTTCTAAAACTCCAAAAAGAGTCTTAGAGAGGTTATTTGCCAGCGTTTGGGGTATCACAAAGATTGAGTCCAGCTCCTGTCTCTGCATGGGACAACGCCAACATTGACACCATGTGTCTGCAGGCATTGTGCAAATGCTTCCATGCACTCTGCATGGTGCCTCACAATATTCAGTTAATTAATTATCTTTAATCTGGTTTGAGAAATAAACTCAGATGCTAGGCCAAAAATATAGGCTTGGAAGTTGCCTTGATTGGCTAGGTTTGGCTTAGCTTGGTCAGAAAGGTTGTGCTTTTACTGGTCAGCTGAGTAGAGTCCTGTATCCTTGGAGTGAGGAGCTTCCCAGGTACTTGCTCTTGTGGTTTGGTGAGAAAAAAAACCCTGTTCTTGACTGTCCCTATGGTGCTGTCAACTTGCTTTCTGAAAAGCAAGTGAAAAAAAGATAGCATTCAAAAAGTAATGGAAAGGAGTGCTGAAAGGTATTGCCTTGTATTCATATTAAGCCTAGGACAGCCTCACTGACAGAAGTAGCTGTTCTAAGCTCTCTGATTGAAGAAGTGTGAGTACAGGATTCGTCAGACAGGATTATCTGGAATAATGACGTGTGGCATTTTGGTGGCATGGGATGCCTTAGTAGTACTGCAAGAATAAAGAAGTTGCATAAGTTTTGTTGGGAAAGAATGTTTCAATCAAACTGTGCCTGTATGGTAGAACATACAGACTTATTGGCATCTAACACTGATTACTGAGTTTAAAGTCACATGGTCTCTGCAGGTAGGAAATCTGATAAGCTATAAAAAGTGCCTCCTTTATAAATTCTGAATCACTGACTTAATGCTGAGACTACCTGGTCTCATGCTGAAGCTGATGGCAGTTGTGGTTCATGTGATGTGGTCACAAGTCTAACTCCAGGCTAAACCAGTATCGTAACCTTTGTTATCTGGCAGGAGCTACCAAACAACCATCGAGTCTTAGTTACTTTTAGCGGTAACTTTTTGGATTTTCAGTAGCAGGATGTCATGTTTCAAAGGATGAGAGTATGCACAGACCTTATCAGGGGGTTGCAGAATTGTGTAGCCAGCATGCTCTGTTTCTTTTCCCATGTTTGGAAGGAACACTTGGCGTGGTCCAAAAAAAAGTTCTTATCAAACTTCTGGTGCCTTATATTGACTCTCATCCTCTGCAATCAGGTGGCATGGAGTGTTTTGGCTACCTATTATAAACCGGTATGTCCTGAAAACTGTGCTATTTTCTCACTTGCTTGTCAGTAGTTCTTCAGTGTCTTCATTTCCTATTCATACCCCTCAGTACTGTAGTCCTCTTAAAGGGCTTTGGGAATTTTAAACTATGGAAAAAGGGTTGTATTTCAGTTTTGATTTTGTGTCATTATGCTTTTAATATTTTATTTGTTGAATGTTATAAAAATATTAGCAAAGGGAATGTCCGGTGGCCTAGGATATTCATCTTGGTCTGCGAAATAGGTTATAGTGCTCACTGTTGATCCAAAGTAGCCAAGGAGGGCAATGTAAATTTTCTTAGTATTTTTTCTAGAAACAACTTTTGCTTCAAAATTGAGAATAACACTTTTTTGTCTCTTTACTTTGTTTTAGCTTACCTGTTGAGATTTGAGTTCCGAGTTCTGGTTTTCTTGCAAATCATGTATTTGTTGCAAGGAGGGGGGAAAAGAAAACACCATCCTTGTCTTGGAAAATAAATGAAGTTGATTTCATATTTATTAGAAGTGAAAACATATTTTCTCACAGTCTTTTGGAATTTTTTTCTTTTGCAAAATCTTCCTGGATCTTTAATTTGTTTTTCAGTTGAGTGGACAGGGGAGTCAATTTAGTCGAACCATTTCCTATTTTTATAGCTATGTGGTGGGGGTGGTGGTGTGTGTATATCTAAGTAAAATCTCTACCTTTGGAGTTTAAATGGTAATTAAGAGGCCAATTGCAAAGACATCTGGTGGGACAATTGTGTGTGTGCATCTTGGAAACCATAACTACTCTAACAGTTTGTCCATGTAAAGACTTCGATGCCTGTGAAAATGCTTTTTTATGAGTAAAAGTATTTTGCTTTATGACAGATAATTAAAATAGCACAAAGTTTTCACTGTGGTGTTCTTGGTTGAGTGCTTTTGATTTTTTCTAGCATGTAGAAAAAATATCAGAATGATACTGGGATATACTAGTCATATGTTAGCTAGATGTCAATGTAGATCTGCTGTAAAACTAGATGTTGTGTTAAAAGCCTCAGTCATTTAAAAATAATTTTAGCCCAAGTGAAATGACAGAGAGGGTAGGTTTTTTTCCTGTAGAATCATAAAGAAATGTTTAAAAAGTCATTGTATTACATTATATCAATATAAAATGAAACAATTAAGCTCTGGGAATGTGTCGATCTGTTTAAACAACAATGTGTTGATGCTTTATTTTTATTTCTTTTAAGAAAGGATATCAGCAGCTTTTTATTAATGAAGAGCAACTTGTTATAACCAATGTGCACGTGAAATGGAAAGGGAAAAGATTCCGGAAAACAACTTCTGTTTCAGCCTTGCAAGATGCTGCATGAAGTGGTGAGTACATACATGGACTGGGAGGCATCTTGGTATCTTGGTTTTTTTGTACAAATAGAGAAGAAAAAACATTGGAAGTAGAATTTCTGTGAAGAGTGATTAATGTACTGTCAGATTACAAGGAAAGAAATCTGAGCCGGTAGTGCAAGCAAATAATTGATAAACTTTACACAGTAAAGTAGTAGCACAGTCAGAAGAACAAAGTAAGTAACATTTCCTTATGTTCTGATACCTGTTGCTGTGTTAGTCTTCTATGTAAAAGTTGTATAAAGGGAGAATTCTAAATTCTTAATATTCTAGGAGTTGATTGCTTAGCATTTCACAGGACCGGGTCTGTAAAATTAAATATTGAATGACTTTTTATGAAGTAGAATGCTGAATATTTGCTGAATGAAAATGTAGTTATCCAATAGGGTTAGGCTCTAAATCATCACTGTTCTCAAGATGAAACTCGAATCTCTCAATCTCAAAAGAGTGTAGTTTTCAGCATGTTTTAAAAGCATTAAATTGATACGAGCAGATTGTTGTGTGACCAGATTGCATGTGGCATCAAGATGTTGCCAAATCTCATTCCACTTCCTCATACCAGCTCTAATAGTTTCTGCTTATGAAACAATATTTATTTATAAGTACATTGCATGTGTCTTCTAAGTATCTAGAAAGTACAATTTCTGTGCCCAGTGAAGGGCTTTTCATGCACAGATTAATACAAATTGTAAAATATAATTCATTGGTATTCTAAGCTTAGTTTGATAGATGACTGGTTTGTGTGCTTTTTTGCTCTTTTTCAAAAAGCTGCAAGCATTAGCTGTAGCAGACTGAAAAGTAAGAACTACCAGTCAGGGATATTTTGTTCTGTGGTACTATGTTCATCCGTATTTATTGTTTTAAGTTCAAGTTGCCTTATGCCTGTGGAAACATAAACAGTATGAGATAATTTGGCAAGCATTTGACAAATTAAATATCATTTTCTAGAAATGCTGATACACTTATCATGGGTTTTTTTTTAAAAAATAAACTAAAAGATTATTCATTTAATCATTTTGAATAGTAAAAGAAACTTGTTCATAAGAGTGTCTGCCTTAAGAAACTCAAGAGTAGTTAGCAGCTGCTGAAGTGGTAAGACTCTTTGGCATTTGATTCCAGGTGGCTGAAATAAAAGTGAGCTAGTCCAATATTTTTGTATTTCATACTCTCGTATCTCATTAGTCTGTTTTCAGTTTGTTGATAATTATGTAAAAGGAAACCAGAGCTGCTATTTGGTGTGCAAATTAATTGCTGGTTGAGTAACTTCTTACTCATCTGAGTGTATAAAACACTCAGTGGAGCTGAGACCAGTTATTGTTGTGAATAGTTTATAGACTTGGATGTATTTTGCATGGAAAAATGATACCGCAATCTGCCCTAATGCTATTTAGATTTAACGAAAAAAAGGGATTATTTGAAACTATTCTACAGCCTGTGATTAAGATTTGGAGGCAGGGCTTACTGTCTTCTTCTTGGTGTATCCATTCATCCAGCACAGTTATGCTGTCTATTATCTGCACATAGGCTTGTACTGCCATTCATTCTATTTTGTTACACAAATAAGATGCCTATATGCCTGTTTTGTTTTAAATAGTTATTTACTGCAGATGATTGATATCACGATTCACATAAGAAAACACTAAATATAAATCAGAATGTGAGTGTTCAGCTGGAAAGAAGAACATTTGTCTGTTATCAAAAATCTGAATTACTGTTGACATATCCTAGCCTCCTATTCATTAGTGTTACTGCTTCAGCAAGAATGTTAAGTACATGGGGCATCGGAGTCTTGGGGCACGTGTGTATTAAACAAAACCAAACCTTCTTGCATCTTTATTCAATGCATGTGGAAAATGTTCTCTAGAGTAGACTAGTAAAGCTGAAAAATCTAATACGGAACCATTTGTATTTGATGGGGAAGGAAAGGGAGAAGGTGGATGTTCTGTCAAGAGACTGCTTTGGAGAATCCTGGGCTTATTAGCAGGCAGTGCTAATGGCAGTCTGTGCCATGGGGCTGATAAATGCTCCATTGCAATGGTCCATGAATTCACCTACTTTGATGTTAAAATAAAATTCATGGCAACCTGCAGGTCATTGTGAATATTGTTGGCAATGCTTAGGAGAAGGTTATAAGAACTATGTATTATGAGCATAAGAATTATATTTATAATGAAGTTAGAACTAGGTTCTTGATGAAGATTAGGAGTCTTAAGAATTAATTGAAAAACTACACAACGTAGCTATACACCAAATACTGGATATGGAAGTTTACTCAGCAATGCTGAAAGTGCTTAAGTGTGGTTTTTCGCATCTTTTTTCTTAGCCTGTAGATAAGCATTCTATTTGGAGAAGTGTGCTACATTGTGAGGAGGTTTTGGGTGGGTTTTTTGTCACTTAAGCTGCTGTAAGGATGCAGTTTCACTATAAGAGAGCTATGTCAACCGCAGAATGTTCTGTCTGCGATTGTTTCCAACCATTTGGTTGTTAGAAATTTCACTCTGTGAGCATAAAGTAGACTTACGTTGTTATGTGGTGTATATATATGTGAAATTAAAAATGGTGTAATGTGCATATTCATATTTCACATAGCTACCCACAGAGAAGGACACATAAGAAATATGAACTGGTTTTTACCTCTGAAATGAATTATTTTATTTTTCTAGTTTTTCTTTTGCACCTGAGGACAAAAGACTACTGTGTGCAGTTAAGCAAAGCAGTCTGATTAGAAGCAAATCAAGTAGCAGCTTTAGAATATATGTAACTAGGAGACAAGCTGCACAGCATGCCCAGGATGCTGTCTGTGAAAAAAACAGCAGCTGTACATTTTGTGTACCATGCTTCCGCAGAGATGGAACTGTACATAAGTAGGCTGACATTTTCAACAGGTATTAAATCTTCAACTTGAATGTATGTTTTGGACACCTGATTTTCAGCATACTGAGCTGCTCCAGTTCTAACCAAATATACAAGGAGTTGAATCTTCTGAAGTTTATAAGTACCATAATAAATCCTTTTGAAACATAATTGTGATTATCCCTTAAGGATATAAAATTGATCAGTTTGCAACTATCATTAATTTTATATTTTTTCTCTGTTGTACATGTGTGTGTCCATGTGTGTGTATATATATGAGCATACAAATATGAATAAAAAAATATGAGAAAAGGATGTCCCCTTTCTGTGTTGTTCCTGATCCCTGCAAATAGGAGGCTTGCATCAAGAGATGTGATTAGACGGCATGGCCTGATCTGATTTAGGAAGGCTTCTTCTTTATGCTTCTTTCCTTTTGTTGGCATTCATCCATTTCTATCCTTTCTACTGTCCCTTACTGAGTCTGTTCAGCTGTCTTCAGCAATGTTTTGCCTGTGCTGCATCTCTACCAGCTTTATGAGTGGTATTGTTTCACTGAGGCTGTGCTAGCATTGAAGAATCAAAGTTGTCAGGGACTTTTCCCTGGACCTGGAACAAAGTGGCAAGATGGCACACACACCTAACCATCACCCTCCCAAAGCAGCGTTGTTGCATCCAGACTGCTGGTGGAGAGCAATTTGCTGTTCCCTTTAACTGAGCCAGTGCATTTTGGGAGAGTGCCAAGCTGGTATGGGCTTAAATGGTGCCAAAGAGGGCACTAAATGCATGGCTCAAGGCTCTGCTCTGGTCCTGGTTTATTTACTATTTTAGATGTGGCCAGAGAGGTCAGACAAGTGCGTGAGCCAGCACAAGCAGCATGGAACTCTGTGTCTGGAAATGAAGAAGTGAGAGGGAATGTGCAGGGCTGACAATGTCAGGATGCCACTGAAAGGATGTCCTTTTGCTGTCAGGGAGCTACTGTTTTACTTAAACTGGCTTGTGTAACTGTACCCTTAATGTGACTTCATTTTGCAACCAGTAACCAAGTTTGACTCTGCAGAGGGCTATGAGTGCTGTGTCTCTATAAGTGCTTTTTCAAAGCCTGATTCAGTCAGCTAAATTGCCTTACAAAGTGAATTAAACCTGCTATGTGAAAATAGATATCTGGCTTTTTAAACAGGTTTTCTTTCCTGGCTGTTTCGTTGGACTGTTGTATTGCTTCCACCTTTCTGTAATTCAGGTGCTTTCTTAGTTGAAAGAAATGGGGAGGAGAAGTGAGGTGGCAGGCAGGCAGGCAGGTGATACTATTGTCAATATGGGGTTGTTAAACCAGTGAGTAGATACCCTTCATGTCACATGAAGGGTGAGCAGAGAGATAAGGTGTCAGAAAAACAATTCATTATATTCTGACATTTTTTGATGGTACAGGATTATGAGGCTTATGATCTCTATACTGTAGCAAGTGACCTGATTTAGAACTATGAAGTCATGTGTCCTAAGTATATCCTCTATCCGATGTGTCAGTAGCTTGTGAGTACAAGTACTTGATGTCCATTTACTAAAAAACGTATGTTAGCAGTGCTAATTCCGTGTAAACTTCGGGTTTGTGTGAACTTTTTAGGGTAGGAATTTTTAAATCACCAGAACAAAACTGAAAGCTTTTTTCTTAAAACAAAAGAAACCAAAAGTGAAAGAATTTTATTTCTCTTTCCACTCTGCTTACTCTGAGTTGTAGCATGACATTAAATCAAAGCAGGATTATTTTTAGCAGTATTTATTTGTTTGTTTGTCGGTTTATTTATTTAAATGTAATAGCTGAGTAACGAGAGCCTGTGAAAATACTTTGAACGACTGACTAAAATTGTAGTACACTGAAGACTAAGTAAACTGCACAACTCCAGGTGCCGCTTATAGAAGATGTGAGATTTGGTCTACTGGTAGAAGGCTATGCAAGCTAGCCCATTGGTGTTACTCAACTAGTTTTCAAGAAGACACTTGCAAGCAAAAGGGCCTTGGATTTGTAATATCTTCTCTAAGAGTCATTCTTCTTTATAGGATATAGATCCTTCTGTTAATTTAGGTTATCAAGTATGTCTTGTTATGATGTGTGGGCAAGGGAATAAAGTTTATCAGTGAAATAAATCTGCCAAAAATACACAGTGGTGGTGTTCTCTGCTAAGAAAGCGAATTCAGGCTTCTTGAAACTCTTCCAGAAACTATTCAAATAGTGAATAATCATGGTCTGTTATGTTTGGTGATGAATCATGCAAAGGGTTGCAGATGGTAAAGGGAATGCAGCTGTGCAGATACTGGAGGGGTGGAGACAGAGGGCTAGGGGACCTGAGGGGATGCAGGAGATGATTTGAGGATGGGTTGACACAGCTTATGAAAGAAAAGGATAAGACAGCTGAAAGAATATTGAAGCTGTGTATGCCAGGATAAAGCCAAAACTGAAACCTGAGACTGGGGGATGGGGAAAGTGACAGAGGCTGAAAAGGAGATATAGTTGAGGCAGAACAATAATTTTTACTGTTTTTGATCTTTGAAGCAAAAATTGCAGCATCAGATGCCAAAGTAACTGGACTTTGCCCCGAACCAAAAGAAGGTCTGAGCTTAGATGTGGAAGTTTAAGCTGTAAACGAGATGAGAAAACTAAGAGATTTCCTTTTAAAGGAATACTGGTTGTATGTAGGAGAGCTGTTGTAGTAACAGATACATATGCAAAGTTGTGGCGTTTATTTCAATTGTTCTGAGCAGGACCTGTGTAGTGAGATGAAGGTAGCAACATTTGGGAGTTTGCCAGGTAAAGAAGTTGTGTACTAAAGAAGGGGGGTTGCAAAGCCTAGGTTGTGATTAAAGGGAAGATTCAAGTGAAGCTTTTCACAATCTCAATCGAGTATGCTAAAAGGTCCAAACCGTCTTTCAACTTTTTTGGTTTAGTTTAAGATATCTTTCTCCCCTCCCTCCCCTTTTTAAATAAAAACCCTTGTTGGAAAACAATAGGTCTTTATTCAGGAAGAATGTTGCCATTAAGATGTCTGTAAGAAGGAGTATTTTTGCCCACAGGTCAGAAATCCTCAGCCAAAGTGAATATTTAACCACTATTTCGATGACAGCCAATTATCTTTTTCTTAATAAAGGATACAATTACGAGTCAAAGTGAGGGACCCTGGAAAACTGTAGAATACTTTAAGTGCTGACATAACTTCAGGCATCCATTGTACTGTTTGTGTGTTCTACAAATCTTAGTAAATATAAAGCAAACACTGAAAGCAAACTGGGAAAAAAAACAAAACAAAACAAAAACACAGAAAGAAGAGGGCAGAAGTCCAGATCTGTCTTTGAAGAGTGTTATGCTCCAAAACGTCTATACTGAAAGCTGTTTTCAGGATTGTTTTCTCTTCTCTGTTAGTCTAGTTACCCAAGAAAGTCAGGTATATACCTGCTATCCTCTCCTACCACCCAACAACTTTGAACCGACAGGCCTTGTCAAATTTGACAGAGCAGTGGTAGTTGCAAAGGCATTAAAGCTCTGTAATGTTTATGAAAGATGATAACTGGAAAGAAGAAAGGAAAACATATTGTTGACCCTACTGAGGCTATGATGCAATGAGCATTCAACAATTATCTATTCTGTTTGGCCTGTGGGTTGCCAATCACCATAGGAGCACCAGGAGCCGGTTGCAACACATCGCTCTCAACCAGCTACAGCATGTTTGCTGTTTGCATAGCCAGTAGTTCAGGGTCGGACGGTGGGGAGGGGGAACTGATTGTAGTGAGAAGGGGAAAGAGCAGGGAGATGTGATAGGACAGTATGGGGTGACAATGGTATAAAAATGTCATGTCTTTGGGGGCAAATTGATACAAATTAAAGCTTTTTTTAAATTTCTTCTCCCCGCAGTTTCCCTTTTCGCAGTGTCTTAATTCTGGTAGTAGTAAAAACTGAGAGGAATTCTACCTTTTGAATCTGTGTAATGTCACAACTTAATGCTTTCATGTTGTTATCATGTAGTTTATCATGTTTAAACTAACAAGATTAGATACAACTTAAAAAAAATTCATTACCAGTCAAACAACTCAGAACTAATTTGTATTGGTAAAATACTGGTATTGGTAAATCATTATATGGCATAACACCTCTCATATGAGGATAGGCGGAGAGAGTTGGAGTTGTTCAACCTGGAGAAGAGAAGGCTCCAAGGAGACCTTATAGTGACCTGCCAGTACCTGAAGGGGCTACAAGAAAGCTGAGGAAGGGCTTGTAGTGATAGTGCTAGGGACAATGGCTATGAACTGGAGATGGGCAGATTTAGACTAGACGTAAGGGAAGAATTTCTTCACAATGAGAGTGGTGAGGCACTGGCACAGGTTGCCCAGGAAGGCTGTGGCTGCCCCATCCCTGAAGGTGTTCGAGAGCACGTTAGATGAGACTTGGAGCAGCCTCATCCAGTGGGAGGTTTCCCTGCCCATGGCAGGGGTGTTGGAACTACATAATCTTTCAGACCCCTTCATCTGAACTGTTCTATGATTTTATGATTCTGTCAAGTAAGCAAGGTTGTTACAGGAATGATTAGTATGCTTACAGAACAAAAGATTACTTAATTATTTCTAATGATTTGTTTTATAAATTTAAATTTATAACAGCTGTTTTTATTTACAACACAGCAAGGATCCAAAGCTCAAAAAAGTATGTTGCTATTATCAACAATATATACCAATTGCTGTCACGCATAAAGGTCTGTGGATATAAAACCAAAGGGGATTCTTACATCCCCTTAGTTTATAGGAGCACATTTTAAGCTATCCATGAAGATATGAATGCTAAAAATCATTAGAGTTTTAGTAAGTGCATCAGTCTTTGCTTGACTCTGTAAGTTAGCGGCAATTAGGTTTTTATTCCTTTTCATAAATATTGTATGTCTAAAATTTCAGATTTGTTACTAAGAGTTGCTAGACAGATTTGCTTGTAAAAGTTATGGTGTCTTTCTGGGTAGAACAGTCATATAAGTTGTAAGTGGGTTTTTTTATCAAGCACATGAGCAAGTAAAATTCGAATTATAGAGGTTTATGTAATAGCACAGTCAGTTCCAGTTTAATGGAAAATGGCCAAAAATGTTGCCTGGCACTGCCTCTGTGTGTATTAGATTATAATTTTAATTGTCAATTTTAGTTGCACAGATGACTTTAATTTGTTACCCTCTGAAGTTTATTTTTACCATATGTAGTGAAACTGTACTCCACAGGAGGCTTAGCAGGGGGCTTACATTTTATTTACTTCAAAAATTGATTATATTAGAGACAATCATTTAGTCACCACACTAAAATGCAATTTGTACTTGCCTTATACCCTCAGATATCTTTATCCTTCAACAAATGAAATCTCTGTAGATTATCAGGTTATAGTTAAAAAGTTGTTGAGAAGCCATTTTGCATAATCTCAGATGCTGTAATTGCATGTGTAAGGAAACAATGGCAACATTCCAATTTAGACTTAAGGATCTAGTTTCCAGTAAGCAGCATGTTAGGACAGATGTGTAGGCTGTTTGTAAACGCAGTCCATGTTGGAATCAACTTTGACTTCACCACTCAAACATATTTTTATGTGTTATTTTAAGAAAAAATATGATAGTGGTTTGGGACATCTAATATGTGCATGCAGTTCATAAGGCATAGTTTTTGTGGGTTTTTGGTTTGTTCTTTTAGCTTCAGATTTAGTTTCAATCTGAGCACTAAACATCTGAAGTTTAATTAATTAAAAATCTCAGCATATCATGCAGTATTGCAAAACTTATAAAAATCAAATGACTTCCAAATAAGTGGATAGGGAATTTTGGGACATGTAGGGAAAGTAAGAAAGCTTTGAGTTTATCAATGCAGTAATAAAAATATGGCAGATACTGGGATGACACATCTGTGTTAATGTGACTTTGGATCAAATAGCAAACACAGAAATGTCACGTTTGAATGTGACCTTGTATTGGTTCAAGTATCAATCATAAATCAAATTCTAGTTTTTAATATACATATAAAGAAAATCTTAAACAATACCTGTGATCTTTGTTTCTCAATAGTTGTGGTATTCACCTGTAACTGTTCAGCAAACACACAGATCATCCATGTGATAAACACTATATTATTTCAGCTTCATTGCCTGCAAGATGTTGTCATGAATGATTTAGAATCTATAAAAGTCTGAAGCACAAATATCAAGTAATTTGAGGAGAATATAACAGTGACTTGAAGAGATATTAGCATGGAAATACATTGGATAAAGAGCAAAACCTGGAGATTCTTTGGAGAGGGGAAGAGAAAAAGGGGGAGTGTGTTGCAAGCATAAAGGTATATGTAACAATCAAGTTAGGTTTTTATTAGAAACTGTGGTAAACTGTAAGTAGTATTTGAACTTGAAAGAGAACGTGTATCATAAAATACAGAGTACTGTATAATGTAGTGGTTATCAAGATGTTGCCATAGCTTCTTGCAGAAAAAAAATCCTATTACTCTTTTGAACCTCTTGTTAAAAAATGTACTTGCTTCAATGGTCGTGCCTAAAAAATACTGAATATTATTAACTCCAATCTGAATACTTGCTTTACATCCATTAATAACTAATGTCACAAACTGAATAAACTTCCCTCATACAGTTGTCCAGGTTAATGTTTTTGTTAAAATCTCATGTTGTAATGGTATATTTATTCTATTGATTAAGCTTGTGGTAGATTCTCAATCATGTGTCAGAGCTCATTATTGACTATAAAAGTGGAAACAGACAGCATAAATAGAGAAAGAAAAAAATTACAATTTCCCATTTTATCAGGATTTATAGACAACTTGACAATAAAAGCTGAATAAGAACATTAACACAGTTTTCCATGTAAGTCTTTGACAGGGCTTTCTTAGTTTGGAGTCAGGAATCATGTAGACATCAGGCTGGATTATAGCATAATTTAAAAAAACAAAAGCAAAAAAAAACCCAAAAAAGCCCAACCCAACCAACCAATGAAAAAAAACTGAGCAAAGGGAAGACACCACCAAAACCACTGCTTGAAGAAAATAGTAAAGTGAAGGGAACATTATAGGTTACCAATAACCCTGATATAATATGACATAGTTTGTTAACTAGTATTACTGATAGTGAAGTCCTGACTAGACAACTCTTAAGGGAATTTAAAGGATTCAGGAGAGGTTTGAAAGCTTAACTTTGACATAGAGCTACTTCTGACTTCAGTTTCAGTTCAGCTTTCACTAGAATGAAGATCATGTCTTCCTATTCCAAATTACAGGAAACACCAAAGTATTCACTTTTTGATATGAAAACTCACATTTAGAGAATTAAAAAAAGTAGATGTAAACTTGAGGTGATAGACCTCTAAGTCTTATCTCTGGAGCCTGAAGGCAAAGGTTGCAAAATCTTGATGGCTCATTACTGATGAAGTCAGTTGAACTCCTGTTGTTCCAGGAGTTAGCAGTGGCTAATGTAAAGATGAGCTTCAGATCTCATTGTACTGATAACCTAGAACTGTGGTATTTTCATGTTAAGGTAATCTCTCTCTGCTAGAGGTGTACTAAGTCTAATATTGTGGATCAAATACAAATATATTTTCTGGTCTAATATAAAGTCAGTGTAAAACTGATGTATGTAAATGTAAATTGTTCTCAAATGAGTTCCTAGTTACCACATTCTTGAGGGTCTTGTTTAATTTAACATTTCCCATTAGAAAGTAACTTGATTCTAGGCAGGATTTTGTTTGATTTCTTATAAGCTGCTTAAATCTCTCTTTGAGCTAAACTCTCCTCTCAGCTTGAGTTTTCAGCATTGGAATTATAATTTTATTTTGTTTATTTATTGCAACACATTGCTTAAACTTGGCGTAAATGCAGAGAATCTTCCATTTTCCGGGTTACCATGGGACTTTTACTACTGGAAGGATAATGAATAACTGTGGCATGTGCATGATCTCCCCAGCTTATATGACAGTTCCATAGCCATATCAAAAGATGGTACTTCTTAAACTAACAAAGGTACTGTCTCATCTGTAGAGCAGTTTTGAGAAGCCTCATCAGAGGCTTAAGAGGCATGGCTGCTTTACTTCAGGCAATGCAAGTGCCTGGTTTACAAGTCTGGCCTGTTGATAGAATCATTGAATTCCTCAGGGAGGATATAGGTGGCACATACACGTTTGTTGGCCGTGCAGCACATGTATCCCTCCCCCTGTTTATTTCTTCTCCTTCCATTGAGCCCAAATTGAGCACAAATGAGCACAAATGTTTGCAAGGCAGTGAACTGGATCAGATAAGTGATATAATCAAAAAGTATTACTTTTAATTTGCGGTCATGGCCTCAAAGAACAGTCATGGCTCTAGAAAGTGAATTGAGTTCTGCTGAACCCAAACATGTAAGTGAGTTGCTTAACATTGGGTGAGATGAATACCCCTCTGATGTCTGTTTGCTGATAATCAATTTCTTCTTTGCAGGTTTTTGTCTCCTTTAGTAATTGCATCTGTTCTGTGAAAATGAGAGGGCATAGTATATAGAGAAATAGTTTAATTGCCTCCAGAATGGTTTTAGAGAAGAAACGTATTTAAGAGGGGGATGAGTGTCCCTGTTCAGAGACATTTATCTTTCTTTAGTATATTCTAGTCAAAGAGTCTCCACTTCAGAGAGTCAGGACCTGTAAAATAGCTTCTACCCTGTGCCACTAAATCTTGGAAAGAAGCTACAGGGAGATGCCAACAAGGATTGAAGCTGGCTCAGTAACTGCAAAGTAGTTAAATATTGACTGTTAATGGTTATTTCATTGTTCTCTGTACTTTTTCAGTCTGTACTTTCCATTCTTTCCTTGACTGATTAGTTGCGTTTTTCCCTATTTTTTTCTGTTTGTTCCTGTGTAGAGTCTACCCAGATTTTCATAGCTGAACAGCGTTAAGCAATCATTTTAATAAGTACTATGGGCTTTTTGGTATTTATAGGTGGTGATATTGGTGGAAATGCTACATTTTTAACTGTATCTTTGTGTATACTGCAATTATAAGAAACTCAAAGGTCTCTTTCATAAGGAGATACAGTAACATTTTGTCTAGCAATCCAAGATGACTTTGCCTGTCTTGCCTTTAGCCAGGTGTTTTTATAATCACCCGCCTTGAGGTTTTAGATTTTTGCTTGGGAGGGATATAAATGTTAAACAGATGCTTCTAGAGCCTTACATTTCTATTAATACAGATTTTGTGTTATGCCTGCTTTGCACTTGAATATTATGTAAGGAATCATGGAATCATAGAACCATAGAATGGTTTGTATTGGAAGAGACCTTAAAGATCATCCAGTTCCAACCACTGTGCCATGGCAGGGACACCTCCCACCAGACCAGGCTGCTCCAAGCCCCATCCAGCCTGGCCTTGAACACCTCCAGGGATGGGACAGCCACAACTTCCCTGGGCAACATGTGCCAGTGCCTCAGCACTCTCACTGTGAAGAATTTGTTTCTAATGTCTAATCTAAATCCTCCCCCTTCCAATTTAGAGCCATTCTCCCTTGTCCTGTCAATACTTGCCCTTGTAAAAAGTCCCTCCCCAGCTTTCTTCTACACACTTTTCAGGTTCCTGTCATTCATATTTAGTATGGCTACCTCTTTTTTGACAACCCTTGTTTGTTTTCTCTGCAGAACCATATTCTGATGTTACATTTTACTGTTGGTGATACTCTTGTTACCACAGACAGGTGTTGCTTATGCTAGTAAGCCATTACACATGTTCCTACTTTTAAAAGTGGTTTGCACCAGGGAGAGTGTGAATTTGTAGCACTGACTTGGAAATTATATTTCATAATTTTATTAAGTCATTTTGTTATTCTTACTTTGGAAAATGTTGGTCAACTAACAGTGCCATCCTAAGAACTGAGATTTCTGTTCAACTAGCAGGAACCTGTGTGCCTAATATGTATATTGTATGATCCAAGAGTTTGTGGCAACGTCACTGTACCTTTCTTTACAGCTGGATAGAATCAGTTCTGTGTGTATGTGCCACAAAATAAAATTAATTTTAAAATTTCAGCACTTTGCCTAAAGAAGCCATGTTATTATTAGCATTTCTTTGACTTGCAACATAGAAGAATCATATATGCTCCTGACAGTCTGACAGAGTACATCTAGCTGAGGAATGCTTCTGCTTAGTGTCATGTACAAAGTCAGTCGCTGATGTGGTACTATTTGCGCCTGACCTGTCATTAATCAGCACTGCTCTTGTGTGCATCTTCTTACTGCTGACTTACTTGTATAGCGTGTTAATTTGTCTGTTTTAGTCCTGAGTCGGCTAATTACTTGCATGGTAAAATTGATAAGAATCGCTGATTTTCAATACAAAAATGTTGCTTTTAACTTGCTCTTTTTGGATCATGTCTTTTAAAATCCAACGGGGCAGAAAATCCTGGGACCAAAGAAATGCTGCTGCCTGGCTCAGTAAGTTCTGCTTGAGTTTGGCTGAGTAATAGCAAACCAAAGTATATTCCAGTGTTCATTCTGCTGCTTTTAGTATCAACCGGGAAAGTATTTGCAGTGTTTCAAACCTTTATCAACTCTTCCCATGGGAGATTAGAAGTGTGTTGTATCTGTGTCTTCTCATGCAATTAGAGAAATATGTTCAGGGGAGAAGAGTAAAACTTATCATGGTCCTCACTTTCTGAAGCCAGTAGATTTTCTTCTGTGACCTGTATTCTTCCTTCAATAAACTCTCTAATGTTCCTCCAGTTCTACAAGTACTTATGGATCAGAGAAAGAGGTTTGCCTTTTCTCCCTTTTTTCATAAGGAAAGATTATTCTTACTTTTTGATCAGTCAATAAATTAACAGTTTTTTTCATGCTGCAGACTGATGCAGACTAGGTTGCCTTACAAGCTGTGTCATTCCACTTCTGTTTAATGCAGTGGCCAATTTTAAGGGGAGTAATTTGGGGAAAGAAGAACATTGTGCAGTATATATGCACATTCTACCACAGTGCATAAAAATCAAGGTCACAAAGAATTTTGTTACATAACTGTTTTTAAGAGCTTAACCTTGCAATTTCAGTGTAGTTTTCCAAAACTAAATTATGTGAATTTTGATTTGTTTTAATGAAGGGGATGCTTATAAGTTGCATATGATATCTTGGGGTACAACTTCAGAGAGGAAAAATACAAAGTATTTCTATTTCAGTTTTATCTTGGCAGGATGCAACTGGCAGTTGTGATGAAGAGGTGGCTCATGAAAAATTTACATTTCATTCATAGTAAATTCTCTTCGTATTACATTCCTAATATGTTGTAAAATATAAAATATTACTAGTGCGTAAGGTTACAAAGTATGAAAACTGAATCAAATGTCACAGGATAGGGGAGAAAATATGCATTTTTTTCCACATAGGAGATTGGACTTAATATTTCAGGTGCTGAATTTTATTTTCAGTTGTTTTTTTATGTTGAATCGGGATATTGCAATTAACCTATAGCTTACATATTTCAGGTTTTTCTGATTCACCTAAGTTTTCTAAAAGTATCTACTGCAGATACTAGTTTTAAATGTGCTGTGCTCAGCCACAACAATTCAAAGTGACCTAGAGGTGATGGTTGTTTCAACTTTAACCTTGGTGTTTGCAAGCAAGCCCTTTACACGATCAATTTGTTTATGCAGTAAATCCAGACTTTGTTACTGCTTCTCAGAGACCTTTGCATCTCAGAGACCTGTTTCTTTACAGGGATTATCCCTAGAGTGGCAGATACCAAATGTGGAAGGGCCAGGGGTTGAGTTTTCCACCACCCCTTCCCAAAAATGAAGCAAATAATTGATCATTGCATGATTAGGTGTTTTTGTTTGATAAACCAGCTGCAATTTCTTTAAGACCTGTTTCAAGTTCATAGGTGAGTGAGTTACTGGGTGCTTGCAGTGTGGTGGTGGGAAAGGAGACCTTCGGAAAACAATCGTGTTTCAGAGAAAACAGGCTGTGAGAGAGCACCAGCAAAACCTGTTTGTCCTTAAAAACATAGTTTCTTAAAATTGTGTTCTTATTTTTATATATCATACTGTCTTGTTTTCAGTTTATTTTGCATGTGCTTGTATGTGGGTGTAGGGAAGGGAGAATGGAGACTAAAATATTGTATGAGAAACTGAGAAAATGCTCTGCCAATGTCTTTGTGGTACAGGATTCTTCTGAAGCCTTAAGAGTAAGTAGAAATCTTGCTTATACAGATGCTTCAATGGAATCATCATGCTGCCGCTACCACATCTACTGTTGTAACATGTACAGATTTTTTATAAAGTAAAATACTCTCTGCAAATAATACTTAAATGAGCTGCATACTCATTACCCTTTTATTTTAAAAGCTTTATTTTCATACAAGCAAGGTTCAATGTATCTTAAGTGAAGCCAGCCAATGAAAGCATACGCATGTGTAAACATGCACAAAAAACATGAGACAGAAGGCAAATGAATTGCATGAATACTAGACATTTTATTTAAAGGTTTTCTGTGCATAGCAAAGAAAATCAATTACAACTTTTAAAGTAATGAAAATATTAGTATATTTTGTCAGATTTTTGAAATGATTCTGTAATGGCTCTGCTTGCTTAGGCAGCTGGTTAATCATTGACAAGAGTCATAATTATTAAGCAGCTGTAATTTCCTAATGGTGTTCGAAGTATTAAAGGGTATGTAACTTAACAGTTAAAACAATAAGCTTCCTTTATGTTACATTAGCTTTTAGATTGTTCTTGTATAAATTTAGCAAGAAAAGACTGATGAATTTTAAGTATTTACTTTAGATGTGTAAGAGTCTGGTGCAATTTGGACAATATCAGGCTGAAAGAGTTGTCACCGTGTTCCCAGTTCAGTTATCAAGCTTTTCATTTGTTTTCCTGTCAAATTCTGCCTGTTTGGTTTCAAGATAGACTTTAGTGTTCATTCAGTCTTTTAAAAATACTTGTGCTGGATGAAGCAATCATACTTGGAGACATGAACATGATTCAATAGGGAACTTGGAGTAGCGTTGGGTACAAGGAACCCAGTGCATCCTGAGACCTTCCCAGCTGTCCTGGGGCAGAGTACCCTTGCTACGTATCTGCAGAGAAATATAATCTTTCTGTGCCATGAACAACTGTTTTAGCCTGTAAGAATCTCATGAAGAGCACGCTGGAGGAGCAGTGCTGATCATATGCCATTCCTTTCTTCTTTTTTTGTAGATGGCTCCTTAGGGAGACAAATTTGATAGTCTCTTTAGGATTGCTGCAGACTGGATCTAGTTATTCTCAGCTATCATTACTAGAACAAGTTACGTCAAGGTTTCTTTACACTTTTCCCTCCCCACAAAATAACCATGCCACAGGCATAGCAATTTAACCTTGTTTTCACAAATAAAAAACATAAAACTGATTTCTCCATTTCGGACTGGAGTATATTATATTCCAGTTGTAGAAGTAATGGTTTTAAACTAACGGAGGGTAGGTTTAAATTAGGAAGAAATTTTTTTCGCTGAGGGTGGTGAAACACTGAGATGGGTTGCCCAGGGAGGTAGCAGAGGTCCCGTCCCAGGAAGCATTCAAGATCAGTTTGATTTGGTCTCTGAGCAACCTGGTCTAGTACAAGATGTCCCTGTTCCGGCAAGGGAGGCTGTATTAGATAACCCACAAAGATCCCTTCTAACCCAAAGCATTCCATGATTCTATCAGGGGTATCGGGTACATAATGTAATATTTTGGACTCTGTTAGATAACTAACAGCAAACCACAGTTAGTTCTAGGTGATACTGAGATGGTTCATGCAACCTCAACAGAGAAATTGTACAAAGTTATTCAAGGTCAGAAATATTAGCAGAGAATAAGATCATTGGATCATAGAATCACCAGGTTGGAAAAGACCTCTTGGATCATTGACTCCAACCATTCCTATCTGGCACTAAACCATGTCCCTGAGCACCTTGTCTACCCATCTTTGAAATACCTCCAGGGACAGTGACTCAACCACCTCCCTGGGGAGCCTGTTCCAGTGCCCCATGACCCTTTCTATGAAATTTTTTTCCTGATATCCAGTCTGAACCTTCTATGGTGGAGCTTGAGGCCATTCCCCCTTGTCCTGTCTCCTGTCACTTGTGAGAAGAGGCCAACTCCCTCCTCTCCACAACTTCCTTTCAAGTAGTTTTAGAGAGCAATGAGGTCTCTCCTCAGCCTCCTCTTCTCAAGGCTAGCTCCCTCAGCCACTAGCTCCCTCAGCCACTCCTCATAAGATTTGTTCTCCAGGCCCTTCACCAGATTCATTGCTCTTCTCTGACACACTCCAGGAGCTCAATGTCTTTCTTATAGTGAGGGGCTCAGAACTGAACACAGTATTCGAGAAGCAGTCTCACCAGTGTCAAATATAGAGGTAGAATAACCTCCCTGGACCTGCTGGTCACACCATTTCTGATACAAGCCAAGATGCCATTGGCCTTCTTGGCCACCTGGGTACATTGCTGGCTCATGTTCAGTCACTGTCAACCAACAGCCTCAGGTCTTTCTTCTCCAGGCAGCTTTCCACCCAGACTTCTCCTAGTATCTAGCACTACCCAGGCGTGTTGTGCCCCAAGTGCAGGACCCAGCATTTGGCCTTGTTAAACCTCATGCCATTGGTCTCAGCCCAACAGTCCAGCCTGGTCAGATCCCTTTGTAGAGCCTCCCTACCCTCCAGCAGATTGACACTTCCACCCAGCTTAGTGTCATATGCAAACTTGCTAAGGTGCACTCGATGCCTTCATCTAGGTCATTGATAAAGACATTGACTAGGGCTGGACCCAGCACTTAGCCCTGGGGAACCCCACTTGTCACTGGCCTCCAGTTGGATTTAACACCATTTACTACCACTCTCTGGGCCCAGCCAGCCAACCAGTTTTCCACTTAGGAGAACGTTCGCCTGTCCATCCAGGCATTAACAGTTTCTGAAGCAGAATGCTGTGAGAAACTGTGTCACAGGCTTTACTGAAGTCCGGGAAGACCACATCCACAGCCTTTCCCTCATCCAGTAGTCATGTCACCTTGTCATAGGAGGTGATCAGATTAGTTTGGCAAGATCTGCCTTTCGTGAACCCGTGTTGACTGGGCCTGATCATCTGGTTCTCTTGCATGTGCTTCATGAATGCACTAAAGATCACCAGTTCTGTGACTTTCCCTGGCACTGATGTCAGACTGACAGGCCTATAGTTCCCTGGATCCTTCCTGTAGATGGGCATAATATCAGCCAGCCTCCAGTACAGTGGAACTTCCCCAGTCAACCAAGGCTACTGGAAGATGATAGAAAGGGGTTTGGCAAGCACATCCGTCATAGAATCATAGAATCATAGAACAACCAGGTTGGAAGGGACCCACCAGATCTTCTAGTCCAACCATTCCTATCAAACACTATCAAACAATCTGTCAGCTCCCTCAATACACTCAGGAGGATCCCATCCAGTCCCGTAGACTTGTGTCTGTCTAATTGGCCAAGCAAGGCTCTGACCACCTCCTTTTGGACCATGGGAACTTAGTTCTGCTCCTCTAACTCGTGGGTATGTACACACAGGGAACAACTTTCCTTCCTATTAAGAACTGAAGCAAAGATGGCATTAAGTACCTCATACTTGTCGCCATCCTTTGTCACAATTGTTCCACTTGCATCCAATAAAGTCTGAATATTCTCCCTGGTCCTCTTTTTGCTATTGATGTATTTATAGAAAGATTTTTTATTACCTTTCACAGAATTGGCCAGTCTGAATTCTAGTTGGGCTTTAGCCTTCCTGATTTTTCCTCTACATGTTCTCACTTCTTGCCTGTAGTCCACCCAAGATGCCTGCCCCTTCTTCCAAAGCTCATAGACATTCTTCTTTCTCATGACCCCCCAGATCTTGCTGCTCAACCAAACTGGGTTTTTTTTTTTTCCTTCTGGCTCATTTTCCAGCACGTGGGGACAGCTTGCTTCTGAGCTGCTAGGATTTCCTTCTTGAAGAGCACCAGGCCTCTTGGGCTCCCTTGCCCTGAAGGACTATCTCCCATGGAAAATTATCAACCAGCCTTCTGAACAGGCCAAAGTCTGCCCTCTCAAAATTTAATGTGGCTGTTCTGCTAACGCCCCTCCTCACCCCACCTAGAACTAAGAATTCTACCTTCTCATGATCACTTTGCCCCAGGCATCTTCCAAACATCGCATCTCCCACAAGGCCTTTTCTGTCCACAAACAGCAGGTCCAGGACCTTCCCTTGTCGGTTTACTCACCAGTTGTGCAAGGAAGTTGTCTTCCACACACTCCAGGAACTTCCTCAACTGCTTCTTCTATGTATTGTACTTCCAGCAGACATCTGGTAGATTAAAGTCTCCCACAAGGACAAGAACTTCCAATCTTGAGACTTCTCCCAGGTGTTTTGAGAAGAGCTCGTCAGCCGGAGTTGATGTTAACCAGAAATGTTTGCAGATGATTCTTTTTCTTACTTCGTAGAAAGTAGTGTTTTGTAGATGCACTCTGTACTCTGCATCTTGAGTGTTCATGAGATTGGAAGTGTTACTTTGAATAAATGCAGATGGTTTAGAGATAAAACCTATGTCAGATAATCTACAATAATCTGTGCTGTTTTCCTTTGGTGTGCAACAATACCTTCTTAAGGTAATAGGCTAATTATTTTATTTTTAAGTAGTCTTTTATTTCTTCATTACTTCATATAATTTCTGGGTTTGTTTTTTCCTTCATAACTGTGGTTGTGTATGTATTTTAATTTCTGTTTATGTCTTCTGACAGGCTTATGAGTATCAAATGTAGATATTTCTTAATATTTTGTCAGATTACAAGATGACAGGAATTAGAAGAAAAACAAAGTGGGTTTTGGAGATAGGTCTATTGTTGAGCTATAAAAGAAAGTGACAATTGGAATTTATTTTACTAAATAGTTTCAGATTATGGAAATTCTGTAGGGACTATAACTAATAGCAATTGCACTTCAGTCCTTTATGTAAATGAAGTTATTTTGTTTTGGTTTTCAAATATAATGTTCTGTTAGGTTCTGAAATAGTCAGGCATCATAATCAGTATTGCTTGGACGCTCTTAAAATAAAAGCTGCAGCCTTTCAACTTATCCTTTCAGAAGGAAGTTGAGATGTGCATGAAAACTTTTGTATTGCTTATAAATATTCCATTACAGTGTTGGCAATCCGGCACAGTGTCCTAATGAGTATTTGATGTATCAAATTGGAAAATTTAATTTGATTGTTATTTTTAGATACAGCCAAGCTGTGCGTAGTGATAGAGTAGCAATGTGACACATCCAAGTAAAATCAACAGTAACTTATCTATTGTCTGTAGCCAGTGTTAGAAATCATGGATAAATTCCCATTCTTAGTCTTGTACATATTCTTATCACCATGTGATATAGACCATAGTTTTCTTTTCTAGTTAATATCCTGTTTCAAAGAAATGGAGCAAACAGATCTTTACTAAAGGTCCTTGTAGTATGAGTTGGGAAATTAGTCATAATGACAATATCTGGGATTTTTCTTAAGGACGAATGGAATTCTATCTCATTAGGTTTATAAAATCAGATATTTAGAAATCTGATTCTTATAATATTGTGATCCTTTCCAGTCTTCACCTTTCAGAACTGTCTGTTGTATTTGGCTTCATTTTAATAGTTAAAATAGAGTAAATCTTCTGAAAACTTTGTCCTCTCAGTTGTGCCAAATAGATCCTGAAATCGCCAGTGTTAACTCTCATAAAGAATTCCATTTCAGTGTGTAAACTGAAGAAAATGAGTACAAGCTCTGCATTTTGCTATGTGTTTGTATCTGCTGCTCCTTTATTTCTCTTCTTCCTGGTACACAGTAAGCCATTACACTGGGAAAAAGAAAATATGTGTCTTTTGTCTACATTGGTATTTAGGCTGGAAAAAAAGCATGCAACAAGCTAAATATCATAACAGTATTATTTTTGTGAATTGCAGGAAAGATAACCTAACTAGACACTACTTAAGTAAATTTTTTTAGTCTCAACGTAGTTTCTTTCGAAGATGGATACAATGGTGCAGAGAGCTGTAATAATTTACCCAAGGATATATAAAACATTGTTTTTTTCTAATCATCAGATTTTATGATTACACGACAATTTCAATCTTCCCTTGTGCCTGAGAGGTTAACATTTTTATGTCTATTCACTTGGCTGAGAATGAATAATGGGTCCATAGGATGCACCACTACAGTCATTTGGTATCATGATTAAAAAAATTGGGTACTCTGAAAATCAAAGGAAAGTTTTGCCAAGTCTAATGTATATACATTAAGTAATGATTAGTTGATAGGATGCAAATTGTGGAATAAAAAGCCTTAAATAGTACAGATTTTTTTTTAAAAAAAGCTGTTTTGCCTTACAGTTATCTAATGAACACATAAAAAAACCACTGTAGGAGTGATACATATGCACCACTGGTTTTGCATAAGTAGCAGGAAAAAGTAGCAGTGTGCATTGGTAAGTGCGCCTGAAAAAAAAATCATTTAAAAGCTGTGTGTGCCTTACTGGTTGTTACCTAACTTTTAGTCTTGTTTAGAGCAGATTATTCTGCCCTCAGTTATATCTGTGTAATACCTTGTGAAGTTATGCAGATACAATTGAAGGCAGTTTTTTGCCATCAGCCTGGACAAAAAAGGCTTGATTGTATATATCTTGCTTCAAAATAGTTTGAAGGGGTTTTTGTATAACTGAATAAAAGTGATGGGTGTTTTTTTTCATTAGTATGTAAAGCAGTAGTCAACAGTTCATATTACTTTTAACTGTACCCTTTTGGTTAATTACATAGCCAAAACCCATGTTTTTTTTCAGGATAAATGTCTGATTTTCATAAGGTGAATCTTAGAATCATAGAATCACCAGGTTGGAAAAGACCCACCGGATCATCGAGTCCAACCATTCCTATCAAATACTAAACCATG
The DNA here is from genome assembly GCA_033558105.1 of Coccyzus lansbergi. Taxonomy (NCBI): domain Eukaryota; kingdom Metazoa; phylum Chordata; class Aves; order Cuculiformes; family Coccyzidae; genus Coccyzus; species Coccyzus lansbergi. The sequence continues at coordinate 1,144,274 of JAUMJK010000727.1, forward strand.
TCCCTCAGCACCTCATCTACCCATCCCTTAAACACCTCCAGGGAAGGTAAATCAACCACGTCCCTGGGTAGTCTGTCCTGCCACAGATTATCAAAGAAAAGTATTATTTCTTAATGTAAAATGTTTACTGCCATATGAATCAAACTAGTTGCTATTTGCAACTTTAAATAACATAAAGGAATATTTCTTTTAATAGTAACATAGCACTTTTATTGTAAAATCAGCATTTGTATATCCCCAATAACCAGTTATTGGCAGTTCCGAGCATTACAATAAACTGCATGAATATGTGTTCTTCACAAAGGCCAGCGTTGAGCGGTAACAACAGTAACAGTCAGAGCTTCCCACAATGCCCATGCATATTCATGGTATGGACAAGGCTGCAGCAGTATGTGTTTGTGTGCATGCCGAGTATAACACAAGTGGTAGCTACTCAGCATAAAAGATGAGATTCTTTTAGTACCAGTAGTAAAATTCTTGAGTACATGTACCAATTCCTTACCTGACAAGTCAATAGAAAAAGAATTAAAATTTGGTGCTGTTAATCAAAGTTGATGCCACTAGCGACTACTTTGGGGGCGACTTTGAAACTTACGTCACTGTAGAAAACAAAACTAACTCTAGGAATTACAGATGTTTTGGACTGTATATGTGGGAGCACTCTTGCTGAAGGTATTCTTTGACCAAAATAGGTTAAAAAGTATTGGTTTGGCCCACTTCTATGAAGATTTTAGTATAAGAACTATTTTGTTCTCTGTTGTGTCATAAGACCTATTGAAAAACTTAAGAGAGTTGAGAACAGAGGACTAAATCAACATATCTAAACCTCTTAGATAAGGCAAGAAAAGACTTGCCTTAAACATAACATGTATGCATATTGATATTTGGTTTTTTCTATAAATTTTGGTGGAAAGTGCCTGATGCATGCAATAGGAACACAATATGTAACTTTTATCAGCAAGAAAGAGAAAACAGCAATCTGCAGATTGGTCTTGTCATAACTTTAATTCATATTGAAGTATCTTGGGGATGGGGTTTTGTTTTGCCCTGTGCTGTTGCTGATTAATGTTGCATAAAGCTTCTGGAGCTACAGAATGTTGTGCAATAGTTGCTATTGGATTATAATTCATGTATTCAGTGTGCTACAACTGATTCAAATGTTTTAAAAAATATTCTCATACGGTAATACAGGATTTTTTTAACTATTATTTTTCCACCAGCATAAAGAAGTTTAAGTGACTGCCCTGCTTCATCAAAATGGTGGACACTGAAAACCAGCTCTATCCTCTTACTCCCTTGGAGGAGGATGATATAGGCAGCCCTTTATCTGGAGAGTTCCTACAAGATATGGAGAATATTCAAGACCTTTCTCAGTCTCTAGGTGATGACAGCTCTGGAGCTTTAAGTTTAACAGAGTTCCAGTCACTTGGAAATGGTCCAGGCTCTGATGGATCAGTTATAACAGGTAAGAAAATTTTGATTTACCGCAAAGATTTATTTTATAAATACATAGTGATAGAAATTAAAAACTTTTAAAATGTAATAATTGTTGTTTAAATGTAATAATTAAGTGCCACTAGAAATACATAAACTGGTTATAGCATGGTCTTAAAATATTTAAGGCTGAAGCTAAATTATTAGACAAATGTCACTGAAAGATTGCTTTAATGTAAAGGCGCTGGTTTAAATTATCATTAATTCACAGTTTCAATACAAGATATGGGATAATGTGATTGATAGCAGCCCTGCAGAGAAGGACTTGGGGGTGCTGGTTGATGAGAAGCTCAGCATGAACCAGCAATGTGCACAGAAGGCCAAATTGTCTAGGGCTGCATCAAAAGAAGCATGGCCAGCAGGTCAAGAGAGGTGATTCTCCCTCTCTGTTCCTCTCTTGTGAGACCTCATCTGGAGTATTGTGTCCAGTTCTGGAATCCTCAACATTAGAAGGATATGTAACTGTTGGAGCAGGTCCAGAGGAGGGCTACAAAGATGATCAGAGGACTACGGCACCTCCCATACGAGGACAGGCTGAGACAGTTTGGGTCATTCATCCTGGAGAAGAGAAGGCTCCAAGGAGAGCTTATAGTGACTTTCCAGTAACTGAAGGGGATACAAGAAAGCTGTGGAAGGACTTTTTACAAAGGCCTGTAGTGATAGGACTAGGGGCAATGGGTATAAACTGGAGAGGGACATATTTAGGCTAGACATAAGGAGGAATTTCTTCACTATGAGAGTGACGAGGCCCTGGCACAGGTTGCCCAGGGAAGCTGTGGCTGCCCCATCCCTGGAGGTGTTCAAGGCCAGGTTGGATGGGGCCTTGGGCAACCTGATTCTGTGGGAGGTGTCCCTATGCACAGCAGGGGGGTTGGAACTGATTGATCTTTAATGTCCCTTCCAATCCAAACTACACAAGGATTCTAATATCAACATCTTTTTCAAAATAACTTTTAGAAATCACTGTTACTATCAAAGAAGTTACATTTTCAGCAGTTGAATTAACTTTCTGCTTGGTTTACATTATGTTTTGTTTTGATCAATTCTTACTTTAAATCAATTCACAGGCTGTGATTGGTATTTTACATTACAAAAACTGCATTGATACGACTGAGGTGTGCTGAAGTGGTTGAAATGAGTAGTGTGAGTTTTGAAGGGAGCTGTGAGAGCCGCCTCTTGGCACTGTTGCCCAAAGAAACATCTGTAGAAGTATGATTTGAGTTTCTTTTGGTTGCAGACCTTCATTAAAGAGGTGATTTCTACAGGAAAAATTATGTGCTGTGTTTATAATGTAGTCCTGCTGAGACATGAGGGATATTTTGTTATTGGTGTGTATGTGTGTGCAAGTCCTACAGTTAATTTAGATCAACTTCTACTGTTACCTTCTAATTGGAATATTCAGTGTTCATTGCAAAATGTTCTAGTTTTGCTGTTAGAGAAGATGGAAAATATAAACTTTGAAGACTTAAATTCTGTAAGGCAAATAAAAAGAAATGAAAAATCTCACTTATAAAAGAATACTGGTGTTTAGGCTGTTCTTGATGACTCTGATGCCTGTGGGCTTGGCAATGTTGGCAATGCAGACTGGGTGCTATGCCAAGGGTTTTTTTTCTAACATAATACTTACTGACCTACATTCATGAGTGTTTCTTAATCTTGCTGTTAAAATAACACACCCTTTAATTTGCTAAAGTCTTGTGATGCAAGTTGCAAGATGGAAGATAAAAAGAAGTTCTGGCCTCAGAAAATATTTTCCTCAGACAAAGTGGAAATATTATTTCAAATACTTAAGGTTGGAATGTGTTAGTTTTGTAACATATTCAGCTAATACAAAAATGTATTTCAGAATGATTTTTTCCATTATACTCAAAAGGTAAAATATCTGATCAAGGCTTCTACTGCTGGATTATCTTAGAAGCAGACATTCATGTCACCTTGGCTGCCCAGGGAAGTGCAGGACCTTCATCCCTGGAGGTGTGTAGATATAGCATCTCGTGACTTGACTTAGTAGAATCATAGAATGGTTTGGGTTGGAAGGGACATTGAAGATTATCCAGTTCCAACCCTCATGCAATGGGCAGGGACACCTCCCACAGGATCAGGCTACCCAAGGCCCCATCCAACCTGGCCTTGAACACCTCCAGGGATGGGGCAGCCACAACTTCCCTGGGCAGTCTGTCCCAGTGCCTCACCACTCTCATGATGAAGAAATTCCTCCTTATGTCTAGTCTAGTAGGCATGGTAGTGTTGGACTGACAGTTGGACTAGTTAATCTTAGAGGTCTCTTTAAACCTTAATGATTCAATGATTCTTTGTAATACCTCTTGGTCCTTCTTGCTGATTGTGAAGGAGTATGCTTTTAATTGGAGAAAATCTCTTCATTAGAAAGAGAAGTTGTTTAACTGCTTTTTAGGCCTCAGTTTAGATCACTGTTTAAACAGTCTTCAGCGAGACTTTAAGCACATAATCTGGCACTGGACTAAGTCAGCATGAGATAGGAGTGTGTCTCTTGTCTTTCCATAGCAATACATCTGATGCTCAGCACTACAGCACAAGAGATGGAAGAAGTAATGGCAAGATGAGCTATTAATAATTTTTCTGGAATGAGCAATTGATAAGTTGAACGAATATTGTGATAGAAACTTGAAGTCACAAGGGATTCTGATTCATTGTGGGTCTTTCTTTTTATACTTCATACTGCTTGTCTTGAGCAGTAGATACATGTTGAATACTGCTTTTCAATTTCAAATTTACATTATTTATGAGGGTGGTATATTTGTGGTTTCATGGTTAGGAAAATTTTCTTGATTTAGATGAAGTATTAATTCACAGGGGTTTTGGTTACTTATTCTAAGTTATAGAATGAAAATATTTCATGCTTACATCAAACTGAGAAACCTTTGAAAATTCAAAGTGAAAAATGGAACCCAAGGAAATTATTTTGTCATTCATATTTATTAAATCCTCAAGAAATATTATATAACTTCTAGTTCTTGTTATCAGAAAAACTTCAGTGAGACATTTTGTTTGTTGACATTGTACGTCTCATCAAAATTAGCAAGGTACACCCTATATTTTTTTTGTGTTGGCACTGTTAATATAAATATTAATTATTTTCCAAATACTTATGGCCAAATTATTAGTTTGCTTAATGACTATTAATTCATGATTATTTTTTAGAATAAGGTCATTTTTGTGTGTGTTTTAGTATAAAAATTATATCAATCTTGATAGTATAGTATTTATGAAGTGTTCCTTTTTCTTTTAGACACCCTTTCACCAGCATCCAGTCCTTCATCCATTAATTTTGCCACAGCTCCAGGTAGCATAGATGAATCACGCAGTGGAGCATTAAACATTGAATGTAGAATTTGTGGGGATAAAGCCTCGGGCTACCATTATGGAGTACATGCTTGTGAAGGTTGTAAGGTACAGTCATAATTTTCTTTTTAAGAACCTAAATAATGTTGCTTTATTTACAGGGTTATATGAAGATAAACATTTGTTACATAAATGTTTAATTAATATAATTCTTGCCATTACAATTATTTATTGAATAAACATGTCTGTGAACTTTTTTCTGAAATAAATTGTTCAGATGACTTAACTAGATGCCATAACTCAATACCAGACCTTCATCAAGCAGGGGTAATTCACAATGATAATTTTAATGCAGCTTTTCTGGATATAGTTTGTTACATACTAAAACAACTTGAAACACTAAACTGTAACCAAAAATCAAAGCCTACTTGCTCCACTAGTGTTTTATTTGTGTTGGGAGTATAGCTGTGAGAAGCATGCCAGTTTGCTACGTTTCCATTACAACAGTAACAAATCCTGAATTTCTCATCTCCACCACATTCTGCCTGAATCACCTAGTATTGCATGTCTTGTAGTCTCGGGGCCAGTGCACATCTCTGGGGGAAATTAATGCTACCATTAATATATAATCTGGGAGACGATATGGTCCATGAATTACCAGAGTCTTTTATTTTTCCTTCTAATGTTTTGCTTTTCCACTTTTTTTTTTAATTATAATGTGAGGGAAATAATTGTATACGTGTACATTTTTCTTTCATGCACAATGTCAGATTATGATAATTGGAATATAAATATTGTGGAACAATGCTAGAGTATCTATTAGAGATAGGGAGACAGTTCACAGTCAGGTGTATCCCACAATCTAAATGCCATGTTTTTGTGTCATGTTAAGCAAAACATTGAAATGTCTTTAAATTTGCTTACCCAATGATTTCATAGTATGAGACTAACCTTGCTTTACAGTATCAAAACATCATGGTAAGATCTGTTGAGTTATAGGCTTTTCTGTAATGCTCATTGTTGTGTCTTTGGCTTTTTCTGTCCTCTGTTATCATACCCCTCATGTTTGCTGGATGAAGAAAAGATGTGTTAAATCTGTGTGTTTGTGGGACTTATCTATATGAATGATGAAGGTTATTTCTGATGGAAGACACTGAGACAATGCACACAAAAGCCATATGTTACTATTTTGCTTAATCCTTAAGAACAAATCTGTTCAAATACTCTGGGCTTTTCATCCTCTCCTGAGAAAGAGGGCTGAGAGCTGCTTCCTCCTTTCACCTTTTACATACTATACATGCCTTTGCACAAAGCACTTCACTGCATAGATTCTTGCCTTTGGACAAGTTATACTTTGTGTATTGTATTACTAGTGATATTGATAAATAATAAAAGAAGAAAGTACATGTAAATTGAATAGTCAACATTCATTAACGTTACATGCTGTTTTCTCAAATTTTTATAGGGTTTTTTTAGAAGAACAATTCGTTTAAAACTCATCTATGATAAATGTGATCGCAACTGCAAAATTCAGAAAAAAAATCGTAACAAGTGCCAATACTGTCGTTTTCAAAAGTGCCTTTCAGTTGGAATGTCACATAATGGTAGGTAAGAATACCCTTAATAATTTGTTTGTTCCTACCCAGAGTCTTCTTTGGGAAGCAGGCACTTGGATAGCATTTTTTACTTTTACATGAGTTGAACCTCAGATTATTATGCTATAGATTGTGTCAGGGAGCACCAGTTTTCCTAATGAGTAGCTGATGTAATTGATGCACAGCTGCTGAACGTACTCCTATGAGCTATACGCAGTTGTGCTGGATGTCTGTTTGTCCATATGAATGTTCATTTACTTGCTTTCTTCACCCAGAACTTTGGCACCATTACTCACATTGAAACAAATTTCAGTACTAGAAAAATTCTGATCCTAGGACATTGTAGAGGATTAGGAGAAGAACTACCTCATTGTGGGAGGCAGTGACACAGGATAGGAATCTGTAGGAAAGCAGACTTCATTTTTTTTCAGGTTACAGTGCAACAGCTCTTGGGCAGATGGTTCAGAGAGTTGTAGGGGGAAGCTGAAGAGCTGTGCTGACTGTGGAACAGGAATCCAATAGACTGTTGGTTAAATGGAATGGTAAAACATTCAGAGTGTTTAGATAACCAGTTTAAAAACCATGTTGCTGTTTGTCTTAACGATGTGAGATAAAACTGCCAAATGTGTGGCTTGCAGGCTGATTTCAACCCACCACAAGGCAGTTTTATGCACAGCATGTAGCTTGCTAGGCAACTTCGGTAAAGAGGGAGAGGCCATGCCATGAGAAAGCACATTTTGGTTTGCCAGATGACAGTGGTTTGCTCTCCCTACACTTGATAGTGTCAAGGCTGAACTTGGAAGCAGGTGCATTTAGGGAGTAGATGAAAAGTAGGTGAAAATGCAGTGCTAACTGAAAATGCTGGTCTAGGTGAAAAGCTGTGGATTAGGAAATGAGCTTCCAAAGGAAACTATGCAGTCAAGACAGGTAGGGTGGGGACATAGCTGGGGAAGCCGACTATGGCATTGTACTTTAGACTCCTAGCCAGAGATGTTGGAAGAGTTGACTTTCTGGTTCTGGGGAAATCTGGCTCCCTTGTGGTGAGACTTGACTGAGATTAAGGTTCATCAGGACAGGATTGATAGTGTCTGCAAGACTGGTAATAACCTTCCTGAAGCAGCAGACTTGAGAGGAGTGTGACAGCCAACAATGTAACAACTCGCAGGCAGGATTTGAGCAGATAGCTGTGTGGGTTGACAGTAATTAACAAACAGTTGGAGCTGTTTCATCCTACTGAAAACACTAGGCACCTGTGCTTCAGCTGAAGGGAGTAGCAGCAGTTTTGCTTCAGCAAACACATGGGAGGCAGTGGAAGAAGATGACTGCTAACTTGCACGTGATACTTCTCAGAAAAAGAGCTAGAATTAGATCTACAGCCATGACCTTAAAACTTTCAGTTTGGAGCAGGTATTCTTCCACTTTTCCAATAGACCCAAGGCCAGATTCCAAACAGGCCTTCCATACTGGACTTCCACTGAAGTCCAAAACTGTATTTCCAATTACATGTAGAGCCACCTCCTTCTGTCATGTGACACCTCATGTAAAAGTCCCTGGGCATGTTGAAGGGCTAATTCTGCACATGCTTTGAATTGCGCAGTCTCAGCAGTGAGGTTCTGTCCTCTTACTCTTTAGATGCTAAAATGCAGTAAGATTAACCAGCTGTATTAGCCTTGATCACCATCAGAGGGTAAGGCCCCCTTTTAAATTGAGCTTGTTTAGTTTTAAATAGAAAAAGGAGGAGGATGTGGACGTGTCCATTTTATTGCTAAATGGCAAGACCACTTGCCCAACAACTGGGAAATCTCCATACCCAATGATGTTTCAGATTCACATCTCCTATCTCTCAAAGGAATATTCTAGTGATGAGATTGGATGCTCAAACTCTATTCTCATCTTCTCTTGAAAGTCTGATTTATTGGAAAAAAAAAAGAAGCATAAAATGCTGGGTCTAGGAGGAGATTTTGTTGTCAGTAGCCTTTGAGCATAGATCTGAGTCTTTGGTCTAGTTTGTTCTTACAAGATGGTGGAGATATGTTGAAATGAACACACAATGCCTAAAGAACTCAGTGCCCCAGCAGGTTTACAATCAGCAATGAGGTTAGGGCCCAACTCCATTGAAGTATTCCCTGTGGAGTAACACCTCAGGCCGCTTTCCAGCTGATGTGTGCTCTCTGCTAAGCTCCTGACAGGACTTTACTCAGTTTTTTAGAATTCCCAAGGTGGACTTTGAGTCTTACACTGGGAGTTGTAGAACAAGTAAGGAGAAAACAAGATACGAGAGCTTAAGTAATGCAGAAGGAAAAGTCATGCATTCTGTCTCATTGCAGGTTCCGGTTTGTGTTTTGAAATATCTGATTACCTTTAGTTTAGCATATTGTCTTGATAATTACTCACTGACTATGCAGGGGAGGATGAGATTTTTTTCACTCATGAATTTATCATAATAAACATACTACCTTTTGCCTCGTTTTTTCTACACCAAAAGTTTTACTGCTCTAATCAGTAATGGTAAAAGGCATAGGTTTTTGTATAACTTATATTTGTTTTATAATTATGTCTTTTCATCAGCAATACGTTTTGGACGAATGCCAAGGTCTGAGAAGGCCAAGTTGAAAGCAGAAATTCTAACAGGTGAAAATTACGTAGAAGATTCAGAAATGGCAGATCTTAAATCACTCGCCAAAAGAATTCATGATGCTTACCTGAAAAACTTCAATATGAACAAGGTTAAAGCCCGAATCATCCTTGCAGGGAAAACCAATAACAATCCAGTAAGTACTTTTGCTATAACTTTAGAGTAAAGCTGGCAAGCACATAAGGTGATTATAATAATTTGTTATACTCGTAAGTGTATCTTTTTAGAAAGTAACACAGATATGAAATATGAAAAAAGAATGCCTGTAGTAAATAGAGTTACTTTTTTAGGTTTTACTTTTTCTACTATTATCAGAATAATAGGAAGCTTTAGGAAAACCAGATAATTAACTTGTAAATGGAAGCTTGTAACCTTATATTATAGGAGATACAGAAGTGAAAGAAAATAAATTCTTAATAAAAAAAAGTGATGTCTGAATGTGAATACCTCTTGGTATGGGTGGGGAAATTGGTTCAAAACCAATTTCTTATGACAGTGAAAAGAAAAAAAATATGTTTTTATACCACAAATGCCAGGGTAAATACTGTTATTTTTTAGGGTATACAGGAGCACTGTATGACTTTTATTTTAATCACAACAATATTAATGACAGGAGGGGAAAGAAAACTTGAGTTTGTAATTCTTTGCCTATGTTTCTGGCCATTTTCTCGTCTGACTTTCCTGGTCTTTATTGTATGGTTCCTTTGAAAGCGAGAAGCAAGCAAGGCTGTGAAGATACATATGCTGTAGAGGTTATTTTTCTTTCAGGGTAGTTTAACCAAGGTCTGACTAACACAATCAACTGCTTTTTGTTTTGTAGCGCATGAGATTGTATAACCATTTTAAGGACAGACTTGTTTCACCTTATACATATTTCTTTTAAATTCTGTTCATTTCTGTGTTAATTATACATAGAAGTATCATTTTGCCAACATTTTTAATTTCCATAAAAATTTGCAAGGAAGAGGTTTTACATATGCCATATTAACAACCACATAACCGTGAGGATGAGAATTATAAAACTACTAAATTATGGAATTTGGCAGATTATAGTCTAGTCTAGCCAAGCATGAAGGCTTCTGCATTAGAAGAGAAACATATGAATAATCTCAGTCTTCTTCATTGGATTAGAGAGATGCTTAAAATTAAGCGCAGGCTTCAACTTTTTGGGGGGTATGAGCTGAAAGAAGTCTCCAGTAAATACCATGCTTTAACACTTTACCAAGTAGGAATTTGCATAAAGCCCTTTCTAAACTTGTTACTACATGTCAGAATCACAAGTCGTAATATATAATGTACATGAGGGATTCTGGATCACCGCATCCTGATTTCTGCATTTGTGCAAGCTAGGCTCTTGGATTATAGTCATCTGATTGATGAGCTAATAACAGCTTGCAAGTGTCTTGGTGAATTTACAAGTAAAAAATAATGAGGAATCAGACCTAGTATGTTATAAACAGGCTCCTTCTTCATTTTACAATATGCAGGGAAGCAGAGATGGGTTTTGGGGTGTTTCGTCATCTCTTGGGGAAAACAAACATTTTCATTTTCTTTTGACTTTTTAACAGAAGAATAAAAAAAATAATCATGGGTTTGCTGTTGGTAATTCATTATCCACCTGTTTCTGAACAATACATTAACAGTTGATTTCAGTGAATGTGAATTTTTGGCACCACTATAATTCAATTCAGAATTAATTAGTGTTTTTCATGATGACAAGTTATCATTTTTAAATTTACTTCCGAAGGCCTTGGTCATAGCTATTTTATGCATAGTAAAATGATGATGAATTCCAAAAAGATTTACAAGAGGGTCTATATCTTTCAAAGGACTTAGTAACATGGTGCGTTTATTGCTCTACTCCTTTCCACTCATATCCACATGCACATAGAAAGTTCTGTTATATAACTGGAAGTACTGAAGTGAGATGGAATGTGTAGTTGTCATAAGCATTTAAAAAGTGAACAACTGCAAGGAATTAGCATGTTTGAGGGGTTTCTAAGTGAACTAACTGAATTCTATGAGTTTATAACAGAAATTGTTCCTCTTTTATATTTAATCTGAGATGAGCAAAATGTGCACATAAGAAGTACTTTGCTTAGCACTTATGGAACTAGATTTATGTTCAAGGTCAATTGCCATAAGGTTGATAGGCTGGGAAGCATTGGATTTTGTTGCATTTCTTTCATGAATTATCCTCTGTTTTGCTGGCTGCTACTCAAATATGTATCAAAATATTGTTCTTAAGAAAGTCTAAATGCTGGGGGGTTTATATGATGTTTTGACTGGCCCATCAGTTTGTAATGCATGTACCTTTTTAAAATACAGAAGTTATGGAAAAGGCCATAATCAAGGCTGAAATTTGGTATTCTTATTCTAGTGGGATTCTGGGTTTAGAGATGACCTGATCTGTAGCTAGCAAGATGAGCTGAATTTCTGTGGAAAATCAGCTTGGACATAATGTAGGAAAATCTGTTAATAAAATAGAAGAGTAGTGCACGGTTGGCATTCTTGTGTGTCATGGTTTAGCCCCACCTGGCCAAACTCTGCAGCTAAAACGGTGCAGTTTAGCCTCCAAATTCCCTTTCTCCTCTCACTCATATATACAAATATATGAGATCATGCCCCTAGCCCACCCCATGATGACTATACATCACCACAAATACCACAGAGCAGACACAACAGATTGAGTCCATGGATAGGAGGGTGCTGGACTCTGGAACTGGATTCAGGAACACACAAATTGAGTTTCAGGAGCAACTAGACAGAAGAAGTCCTCACTGAATGTCAGCTATCGCAGAAGAGAGCAAGACCGTCGTGATCCCTCAATTTATACCAAGTACGATGTATATACACTGGAATCCTCTTTTGGTCAGTTTAGGATCACCTGCCCTATCTGCTCCTCCTCACAGGTGTGGCTCCTTTTCCACCAGCTTGAGGATGGCCTTGGTTAAGTATAAGTGTTGGCTTTTTTGCATACCAGTGCCCTGTGCTATCACTTTAGAGAACACTGTCTCAAAAACATGCAATTAGCTTCCAGAGAAATGAAGTTAGTTACAGCAACTTAGTCACAAAACTTACTCTAATTTACCTCAAAGTACAACATTGTGCAAATATGCTGATTTATATTTAAATGACTGTCTGTATTCCCCTAGGATACTTCAGGAAAGCATCATGATGTGCCTCAAGTGTAGCTAGTTTAGGAATCAATAGGAATGTAGGCAGAATAACTTGAACTTCTGGAGAAGGTAATACAAGTCTTTTGTGAAACTTCTGGGACTTTCTCAAATATAGATATATGCATACTAAGCACAGCACTTATGCATCTTCACTGTAACTACTACATAAAACTAGATTAAAGATACATCATGCATATTTACATTTTACTATTTGCACTGTTGTTTGCAGAGCAGATTTGTTCTTAGTTATTGTGGTTTTTAGTTCTGTAATACATGGTTTGTCTTCATGCAGAAATATGAAAGAACTCATGTTTACTGATAGCTGAAGACTGATGAGCTTGAAAGTTGAAGTTTATAAAAATTCACATTCTTCAGGAAACCAATGATTAATAACCATTATTTTATAACTGAATTGGTATTTTGTTCTCTGTAGCCATTTGTTATACACGATATGAATACCTTGTGTATGGCAGAGAAGACCCTAGTCGCAAAATTGGTAGCCAATGGAATTCAGAACAAGGAAGCAGAAGTTCGGATTTTCCACTGCTGCCAGTGTACGTCTGTAGAGACTGTCACAGAACTTACTGAATTTGCCAAATCTATCCCTGGCTTCTCCAATCTTGACTTGAATGATCAAGTGACGCTGTTAAAATATGGAGTTTATGAAGCCATATTTGCCATGTTAGCATCTGTGATGAACAAGGATGGGATGCTGGTAGCCTATGGAAATGGTTTTATAACCCGTGAGTTTCTGAAAAGCCTGAGAAAGCCATTCTGTGATATAATGGAGCCAAAATTTGATTTTGCAATGAAATTCAATGCACTGGAATTGGATGACAGCGATATATCCCTTTTTGTTGCTGCCATCATTTGCTGCGGAGGTAAGCATTCCATATTTGTCCTTTAAGGTAGTAAATTTTAAGTTTTTCTTCATCTGAATTAATAATTTTAATGGAAAACCTTATGTATTTCTTGAAGATTCAGTTCTACCACTAACAATGTCATTTTCCCCATTAGTGTGTTTCATGGAAGATATTGTGTAACTATTAACAGTCCTGATCCTGTATTTTCCTCTGCAGACTTGTAGACAGGCTTGGAATTACTGTTTAGCCTCGCTTATAAGAGGGATCTAGTTACTCTGTTTTTAAAGGTGGGATATGAAGAGTGGTGGTGGTTTTTTTGTTTGGAGGATGGGTTTTTTTTACATTTAAGGCTAGTTTGAAAACAGTATTTATATCTGCCAGATGGGCAGTAAAATGCTGTATAATGAGACTGGAGGCAGGTACAGATTATAGCTTTGCTTATCTTTGGCACTTAGTGATTGCGTTATGTAATGAGTTCTGCACAGACGCACAGTTCCATTGATGCACTTCCGGTATTCTGATTTTAATATCACAGGCTCATATAAAAAACTCCAACACCTTACTTATCTAATTAAAAAAAATAGCTGATGGTATTTTTGAAAAGTATTTCATACTACCTGAGGATATGGGGTTCGTTGGTTGGCTGGTTGGTTTTAAATGCCCATCATTTGAACTCTGCGTGAAGGAACACATAAATAATCCTTTCTTTCCTCCAGAAAGTAAGGACATTGATATTCAAGGTTAAATTCAAAACTATCGATAAGCATTTTGCAAATGGGAAATTAAAGATCAAGAAAGTCCCAACAACTATTCCCATCTGCCTTTTCTGCATTCTGTCAAGCTCATAGGATGTTTCATTGCCCTGGTTCCATCCTTAGTTGCAAGAAAAGAGATACAATCTATAGACTTTCAAAAGCTTCATGTGTTAGTTTAGACAGAAAATTCCCATCAAGGCTTGAATTGCTTTTGACCAATATGATGGTATTTTGATGTTTTCAAAAGTCAAGAGTTCTTTGCAGGTGAAGAACTGTCTATCCTTCTCTTTGGAACTAGCTTACATTTTCAAGAAACATACTTAGTCTGTTGCCCCAAACTCCTTATAGACTAGAGAATGAAAGTATTTCAGGACTGTCAGTAGCTGAAAATGAGGTTATAAACTAGAAAGTGTGAAACATCCTTAATAGGTGCTTCTCTGCTTCCTGCCAATACCTTGTGCTATGGCAATATGCATTTGGGAACCTAGACTGAAAGCCTAGTGCTGTATTGCTAACAAACTTCAAGAACTCTGTAGAAATAGCCACATGCTTTTTTCTCAATCCTTTCTGTTTGAATTCTGTTATTAGGGCATACTGATATAGAACAGGATTCCTAGGCTGGATACTTCTGCTCTTTTGGGGATGAGAGGGTAGTGTACATCTCTTTCTTTTGCAGCATGGGTTGTATTTAGTTATATGAAATCTCTCTTCAAATGACTGGGCATTGAAAACTCTTTGGCCTAAGGGATAAGGAAGACTACTTCTTTTTTTTTTTTCTTCTTTTCTTTTTTCTTTATTTTCTTTTTTCCTTCTTTTTTTCTTTTTCTTTTCTGCCTTTCCCTCACCTTTCTCCTGCCTTTCTCTCCCCTTTCCTTTTTTCTCTTATCCTTCTTTTTTATTTCTTCTTTTTTTTTTCCCTTCTTTTTTTTTCTTGTTTGTTTTAATGTACATATACACACTAGCCTGCAATATGGAATCTATAAAGTAACTTACTTTCAGGAATAATTATAAAATTATGACATGTTTCTTTTGGTTTGTTTTGACAACAGATCGTCCTGGTCTTGTAAATGTCGGACACATAGAAAAAATGCAGGAGAGCATTGTACATGTACTGAAACTTCACTTGCAAACCAACCATCCTGATGACATCTTCCTCTTCCCAAAACTTCTCCAAAAAATGGCTGACCTCCGGCAACTGGTCACAGAGCATGCACAGCTTGTTCAGATAATTAAGAAGACTGAATCTGATGCACATTTACACCCTTTACTACAGGAAATCTACAGGGATATGTATTAAGGTTTTTTAGTATTTTTTCCATGATATTTAAAGACAAGCAATACTGATAACAGATGGGAGCAAAACTAGTTGCACGCTTCACTCAGTCCAGAGCATGAAAATTCAAAAAGCTGGGCAACTGGAGTGTTACATTTCCTTTGGTTTGGGATCTTTTGTCTTCTTTTGAAAGAGTTCTGCAGAAAAACACTGATCATACTGCTCATGAAGTGTCTTACAATGGTTCTTTTATTTGGAGATCTGAAGATGAGTGAGGAATAAATAAATCAGAATGTTAAGTAATAGAAATGAACAAAATTGTAGTTCCTCTTGGCTAAGTCACTTTAGAATTAATATAACAAGTTCAATAAATTCTGTCCAGGTATATGCACAATCATAAAGATTATGCACTTTCAGCTAATGGTAATTACTGAGAACCAACTAACACTTTTTCTTGCAGCAGTCCATCTAGGTTTATCAAATAGCTGGATGTTAGGGTACATATAATACAAACTTGAAAGACCTTTGACCGCTGCTGCTTTACTTCAATGAAATGCAGTACAGCTTTCTATAGTGTTACATTGGTATACCTTAGGATTAGCATGTTTGAAAGATGGTTCCTTAATGAAATGAAATGAAATGAAATGCAATCTGAAGAGTTAGCTAAAATACAGCAGAGATGCTCAGGTGCTTCTTGAAGAAAAAAATGTGATAAAGTGATGGAACCCTTTCCAAAAAGTGTTCTAAGGAAATATGAAAATGTCCCTGAGGAAATGATATCGTGCAATTTGTATTTTGGAGAACTTGTCATAGTTCCGGATGTGGCTTTGACTTTAAAAAGTGGTATTTGGAATTAGCAAGAGTTTTGGAGAAACTGAAAAATTTGATCTTGGCCCAGAAAAAAGAATTTCAGCTGTGCAGCATTCTAGTGCAGTGATTACTCTAGTGCAGAGTTACTCTGAAGAAATGATTGTATAGGAAAGGCACCTTCTTTTTTTAACAGTATCTTAGCAATTCAGAGCTAAGTTTGGACCCATTTACTTCTCTGATGAGTACATTGGTTTTTTCCAGTTATACATTTGGATATATTTCTTTCTATTTTTTCATAGGCCTTGTTGATAGAACAATAGAACAAATCAATAGCTAGATTATTTCACCAAATTTTGTCCTTGTTGATACAGCCATAGTGGCTAAGGTTACAATATTAACAAGAACAGCATTAATAGGTGTCAAATCTGTAACAAATATGAAGGAGAGCATAGGTGACAGTAAGTTTGTAATTTTCTTCAAAGCAGACTCTTGATTTTACACTAGTACTTAGTCCTACTGCAAAATAAGCCATAAGGAAACTGCTTGATACTGCCATTTTACAGCATCTTTTATCAGAGAGTACTACACGAAAGTGTTATAGTTCAATGGAAGACACTGTCCTATTTCTTATTATTTTCCTTTTTTTTTAACTACAGTAACTTCACATTATTGTTTCCTTACTGTACTATTTGTTTCATAACACAAAGATCTCAGGAGCCAGTCCTAGCATTTTCACAGTACTTCAGCTTTCAGTGGGCCAGGAGGACACTTTGTTTTATATTGTAGCATGTTTGAAGACTTGAGAATCTTAAACCTTCACTGCAGGAATTAAGTATGATTTATACAGTGAGAACATCACACTATGATTCATATTTTAGTCACAATGTTTGTTTTTTTCTGCTGGCATGGTTAGATACTGGATAAATTACAGGTTTAAAAGCAATTTGGTATTTATCCAGGCATGGTCATTAGCAGAGTTTTTCATGTCAGATGTATTTAGTGTAACCTATTAAAGCACAGGCCTCAAGTCTGGTTACCATGTAGGGCAGGATACAAACAATAATGCACGTGCACAAAACTTTCACCCTTTCCTTGTTGCCAGTCAGCAGCAGGAAGAACAGGCCTTTTGTCAGAGCTACTTCTAGTGCTGCCTTAAGAGAAGATCGTTTGGTCTTACCAGGAAACAGCAGATGAGAAATAGGTTGTCTTTTGTGTCTTGCAGCAGTACATAGTCTGCCCTCAGAAATAACAAGAGGGTTTAATCAGTGATGCTGCTTTACTCTTCCTGTCAGCTGTGTTCCACCAAGGAAATATGGGGTTTAGGTTTAAGACATTGAGCATTGAAATAATTGATACGCAATATTTTTTTACTCAAGAAAGTGTCAAAATACCAGTCATTCTGTGATAGCATACTGAAACTCTTAATAGCCAACTGCTAATATTCAAAGGTCAGATTTATGCAAAGGGCAAATTTCAGAGTTGTGTTCCATAGTTTGAGTGTACTGAAGTTTCTTGGAAAAATCAGACGCAATTTGTGTAGACAAAAACTGTTTTTCCTGCTCTTGTCCTCAAAGTGGCTAAAACACTTTACTGAAACTTTAAAAAAACAATGATTTATTATTAAGTTTTCAATAAGTTCTCAGCAAAATAAGTTCTCAGCAAAACTATAAAGAATTGAAAATTCAGTGGAAGGTATAACATTTAGCAATATTTGCAGCTGCTTGTAATGAGTTCCTCTTATCAGCATTAGAAAAGTGTGTAATTTGCTTTTTTCCTGTTCTAGATCCATTTTATTTTGTCATTGGAAAACCAGCAATCATTTTTTGACTATTTCTTTGGACACTAAAGTTTTTACAGGGATACAAACAAGATGTTAACATAGCCTAAAATTCTGGATGGATTCCTCATCCATTCCAATTCATTCTGGATGCCCACAATGCTGCACCATGCACATAACCACAGCCCCTTCAAAGGGTGATGCAAGGCAGATAATTCACTTCCTGAGTGTTAATGAGCAAAAGAAACTCTTGATTTCTACATTACTCTTTTAACAAAGTGCATTCACTCCTTCAGTAGGTGACTGCAGCAGGCTTTTTTGCCAATTAGATTTCAAAACGACTCAATTTGTGTTCAGTTTTTTGAAGTTTGGAATCTGAAGTAGTTTGAGATACATTATGGAGGAAACTTCAGCATCTCCACCTTGTAGAGATGATGTAGTACTATAGAATACCCATTCTATGGAGGGAAATAAAGTGATCAGATTTTAGGATTAAAAATTTATTAAATATTTAATGGCTTTTTAGGTGTAGTTTTGCTCTGATTCTTATCAACATAAGTTATTTTACTGCCATAGCACTGATGAACCACAGACAGCTTAAGACAAGAGAAGGACAGAGAAAAATCCTAGGAAACAATGGTACAACTTAAGTTTTCAATAAACCTACAGCTTATTCATTTGGGGGACTTGTTTTGAGGGATGGTTTTCATTTAGTTTTTGGGATGCCCTAGGTACTTTGACAAAGGAAGGGTAAAATCCCCAAAGGTTTTGTGTCAAGTGGTAGGGAAATGTATGTTCATTTTAATTTCCTTCTTAAATATTTGTCTTTAAAGGTGCACTGTCTTCAGTGTAACAGCACACAACTGCCATTTTAAAGAAACTGGTTACTTTGTACCTTTTTCAGTTTCAGAATCCCACTTTTATTTTAAAAATGCAAATTGATGGACAATAGATAGGAACATCTTCCATGTACAGAAATGGAATTTTTCTTTATATTTAAAGAAATATTTTTATTTAATTGCCGTTTCCATGTGCCTTTGTGCTTTGGTTCTAGCCAGCTGCTAGAAAGCCTCACTGGTGCCAAAGAGCATATTTTATAGAAGTGTATTTTTGCATTATGTCTGGCCCACACAGCTTTAGGAAATACCAGCAGTTGCACTAAGTCCATTCTCATGAGAGAGCAAGCACAAGTTTGCAAATTAAAGAGCTTATCATAATCATCTAAACATTTGTTTGTTTGTTCAAACTGCTAAAACTTGAGGAGATTAAACAATCACACGAGCTGGGTCACAAACTATTCAATTTGAATTTCTTTCTTGTTTCTAATGGAAAGCCTGGATGACTTTCATACCACCTCAGACAAAGCAGTTGAAGATGACACTGTAGCTGTGCTGTGTCTGAAGAGGAATGATTTCAGCTTGGTCTCTCTGTAGAAGCATCGTTCTTACTTAGTAAAAAATCTGCAACTATATTTAAGAAATACATTTGCAGGTGTTTGATATTGCTGAAGCATAAGGTCTTCAAAAACACAATCCTTCCCTGAGAATCCTAATCCTTTAATAAAATGTTGAAATGTAAGGTGTAGTGTGATGTCTGGCACTTGCTTGTATCTCAAGTGCTTTCTTGATAATGTGTTGCATATCATTTTTTATCTAGGTTTAATCAGTTTTATTATTCTTTTACTAGAGATTTAAATTATATGTGGGTTTGATCTAAGTTTATTGATATTGTTATGTATTGTGGGATTTTTTTTTTAATTTAATGTAATGCCATTTCTTCGTGTTTCAATTTGTAAAATACAAGAATATAATTGCAAGGTACAAACTTTCACTAAATTATATTACAGAGGTGCTTTAAGAAAAATATGTAAATTATTTAATTTAAATATTTGTTTCATACTTTATCTTGTGAACCCTTTTGTACAGTGAGGAAAGATTTGCTTTTATGGGGCAAAGATGATGAGCCTGAAGTCAAGGAGAAACCGCTATTTATTTTCTGTCTGGTCTTTATTACTGTATCACTTGTGAAGAAGTATCAAAAATTTTGCAGCTTATCAGTGTTTGGTATTGACAACTGTAACCACATTTTAAAATATATTTTCATATAGAACATAGACTTCCTTTTATTTAATTTTCATTAAAGAAGCCTAGGTGAGGAAGAGCTGTAATCCCAAGATTGAGCACGTATTTTTAATGTTTTAAAGTTCACTAATATGATAGTTTATAGAACTATGTTCCTCTTTGCTTTACAGCACAGTAGTTCATTTTCCTTGGAAGTCTGAAAAAGAGAGTAAAGAAGAGCTATGTTCTTAGTTCTCCATTACTGATACTTTCTGAGGAACTGACTTGTGGCTCACTAGAAATAACAAAGTGTATCCAGGATTATTTCCTGCTACCTGCACTGAGGTTGTGCTGCAGTTTTACAGAAGTAAAATATGAAATTTGGCAGTGCAAAACAAAATGTTGGAATGCCATTATTTGCTTTACTCTAGGAGTGTTCCCTTTATGATTTTAAGTAGAGGTGAATTCAGAATCTGTTCGTAGGGATCCTGTGTCCTGTGATTCAGGTGTGACATTCTTTGCCTACAGCATTCCTGCTAATGAATCGTGGTATAGGAACAAAGTTACCTTTTTAGAAGTGCACCTTTTATTTTACTGTAGTCAAAACATAGCATCTGGTAGGAACACAGTATGTTACAAATATTCCAGCAATTATTTATACTTACTGCATTTTATTTGTAACAGGCAAGATTTTATTTCCCCAAATCACTGCAATTTGAAATTTTCACTTGATTGATGTCACCGTACAGGTTCATTGCCTACTAAAATGTTTGTGTTTTATTTATAAAAGCTCTACTGGACTTTCTCATGGTAAACTACAGCTATTTCTCTTCCCAGTTTCATAGGCAGCAGTGAAAAAAAAAACCAACCTGTAAAAGGTACTACCAGAAATCTCACTTTACGCTGTAAATACATGATACAAATTAATTGTTAGCTAAACCCATCCTAGGGCAAGGGCGTTTCCTTTTTCTTTTATTTTCTCTAATGTGCTTACAGAGTTTTTTTAAATATTTTTCAGCTACTGTAGCTGGTTTGGGTTTTTATTTTCTTGAACTCTTTATTGTATTAGAGGATCTTGTTAGATTCCTTTGCAAGAATTTTTCCAAACAGAATTCCTATTACAAGGACCTCAATTTCAGATGAGTTGCGTCTGCCCAGGGGATAGGCTGCACGCACAAAAAGAGATTAATCTTATTACAGGCTGGGCCTTAAATAAGGACTGCAAGCTCAAGCAGAAGGTACTTAAAGATGTTTTTAAGTATTTTGGTATATTTTCTCAGATTGGATATGCAGGTACAGTAATCCCTGTTGTGGAAAAGACACCAGCCTTATGATCAATGCAAGAAGCTTCAGGGCATTCTTTACACTTGAAAGCAAAAAAATAAGTGGTGGTATGGGAAGACTCGAACCAGCCGAAATATTGGCAACATTTAAGTGCTGTGTTCTACTCCTACTGTGTAGGAGTACTGTATAATCATTCAAAATCTGTTTGTGATGTGCGATGGGAATTGCAAGAAGGTTAACAAATCTTCTGGTGGATGATTCATATGCGAATAACCACACAGAGTGCTGTTCCAAGTCCACACTTGGTTACATCTGGCTCATTCGGATACTCTAGGTCTACTTTGCCACACAGCAGCCTAGGATTGCCTTCATGGACACGTGGTGCCTTTGCCTTCCTGGTCCTAGGAGTTGTTCACAGTGCCAGGTATTCACGGGCACTCACCAGCAGTGCCTTTCAGCAGAGGGTTCCTGATCAGGTCGCTGCTATTCTTCTGCCAGTGGCATCTTGCACAGATAGCGCAAGGGCACTGCTTCTGATCAAATCATCCCTCTCCCCTGGGAAATGAGTCCCATGGGAAGGGTGGATGTGTGATGCCACAGCTCCATCTCAGTAGCCGCAAACACTTTTCCTCTCATTTCAGAAGTGGAAGAACATTTATGGCCTTAGTTTTTTCTTTATTAATAACAAATTAATTAAAGTTTTAATGTTACGGATTTTAACAAGAACACCCCTCAATTGTTTGACAACATCAGTTTTATCAGCTTCTCATTTCATATTGCTCCTGCTATTTCACAGCTTTTATAAACAATTGCTCTGAATTTTCTTAAGGAATGTGACACGAGGTTTAATTACATCACGATGTTGAAACTGTTTATCATGTCTCAAATTGTCTGTTATCTGATAGGACACAAAAAGAGCACATTTTTGTTAACATTGCCAAACCCTAATCACTAGAGCTAACAAGTGTTTAATTAAATTGAGATATCAATATTAAAGAGGAAAAAAAACCAGATCATTGTTTCCAGTCACCTATATTTTTAGGAGGGTTTGGGTAGGTTTTATTACAGTGAATATAGAACTTAAAAAGAGCAGACATTTCTTGCAGGGAGTAGCCAATCCTAATTCTCATGGAATGCTTGTTTCCTAGTAAAATGCAACTAATTCAAGCCAAATTCCCAAGTTTCTCTCTGTCAGAGCAATGCAAATGACATTTTCAAGAAAGAATGAAAGCCCTGGTCTCACAGGGATTTATAGGAAAGACAAAATCTCTTGCACTTGTGAATGTAAAGATTATCTACAGCTAAATAAGATGATGGGTTAAAATGTTACCAGCCTACTGATCTGGCATGAAAAAACTTGAACTAAACATTTTTCTTCATTTTTACA
The DNA here is from genome assembly GCA_033558105.1 of Coccyzus lansbergi. Taxonomy (NCBI): domain Eukaryota; kingdom Metazoa; phylum Chordata; class Aves; order Cuculiformes; family Coccyzidae; genus Coccyzus; species Coccyzus lansbergi. The sequence goes on from JAUMJK010000727.1 coordinate 1,166,707, forward strand.
CTGATTTTTTTCTTTTCTGTCTCCTTTAAAAATAAGAGGTCGAGTTCATAGTGTTTATATAGAGACCAGTAAGAACCTATGTGCTTTAAAAAAAAAAAGGTCATCCTTTAAGATTGAATGTAAACACAGCTAATTTGAAATATGGTTCTGCCTTAATGGTTTTTAAAAAATAAAGTATTTTTAGAAGTTAATTTAATGACTTGTGCTGATCCTTTATTTCCAGAAAAGTAACTCACTATAATGTTACAGTTCTGAGACAAACAGACTTCTTACCCCGTTTAGGCTCCTACTTGTGTGTTATCCAAAGCAGCTGCCAAGTCTTAACCGAGTCCCTCATTCAATGACCATGCACGCATGAATAAGTTTTGTGCACATGAAAGTAGTTCTGTTCAGTGTTCTTGTACAACCACTTAAGATCTCAGCTGTCGCTTGTGTAAATGTTTGCAGAATCAGGACTTGGGGACAGCAGAGAGGTGGTGCACCTGGAAATGGTGAGGACCATTGCTCCTTCTGTGATAGTACAAGTGGCATGAATGTGGGTTTTGCGGCTGCATTAAGAACTTCAATGATTTTGCCTTAACCTCATTTGCTTTAATTTGATATTCGAGGCCCTGCTTCAGAGAACACTTAGCTGCTTAATTTTAGACCAGGGAGTAATCACACTCATTTTCAGTAGTGAACAACAGTGGATAACCAACCTGGGTGGGACTGGTGCCCAGATTTTTTTGGGTTGGCGTCGAATATCTGTTTACAAATTGCATGAACTATGTTTACTATGTAACAAGATGCATGCATTGCAAGGGTCTTTTAAGGGTGGAATGATATTTGAAGCACCTTTAAAGTGATTATGCTTACAGATTAACTGTTAGGCACACCTTTTAAATTAGGAATGCATGTATAACATACATACAGACATTGCATATATAATACATATATTTTTATTTCACTAGTTTGTCTGCTGACTCATTCCTGTTGTGCCCTTCCATTCTCATTGACTGTGAACAGCCTGAGACATTTGTTGAATCCAACAAGCATTGAATGCACATCTATGTGAAGTGTAGCATACTAACTAATCTGATGAACACAGCTTTGATTAAATCATTTAGGAGGATATGTCACAGATTATTGTTTCCCTTTGAGAACTTGGGGATTTATTAAGCTGGTAAAAGAGCAGCGAAGTGAAAATTAGAGAAGAGGGTAAAGAAACACATTTCTTCATCAGCTGTGTTCATGAACATCGAAGATTTGATTTGAACAACAGAAAGTACTTGGAGAACCTGATGAAACCTAAATGTAAAGGTTCTGCGTATCTCGACAAGTAGGCTTCATGGCTACTAAGTTTGTGAAATCACATATATATATATATATATCCCAAAACCATTATGAAACACAAAGCATGCCCATGTTCAATGGGAACACAAGAGTGTGGAATATGTGGTGATGAAAGAGCTGCAGACCTCGCAGTACTCTTTAAGCAAATTCTTTTTAATCAGCATGGCATACAGAAGTCACATTAAGAAAGTACTACTACTGTTTCTTCTCCACACTTCTCTCATTCAGGCAGATCTTTATACATTTCCTACGTTTTCCAACCTTCAGACAAACAGGATGTTCTTAGTTTTGTCTATTCCACACTCTTGCGACTGTTCTCGGCTATATCCCCAATTCACTTGTTCCCAGGCAGATTTTTCCAGCCTGGCCTCACACATTCCAGATGTGTCATCCTGTGTGTCTAGTTCAGAACACGTGCTCTTTTTAATAATGTTTATTCTAATATGCTTGGTATCAGCTTCATGCTTTATTTTAGTTCCAATTAATCTTCCATATACTTGGAGTAACTCCCACAGGAACACATACATTTTAACAGCTGGGCACAGGTAATATTCCTTTGTCATTCCAAGAGATACCAAACTGCATGTAGGTCAGAGTTCCTTCCCTGAAGCATGTATCAAGATGACAGAACACCTCTGATGACCCTGGGCTACCAAACCACTTTGTGGCCGTTGCGGGCAGTATGCTTTTCTTCACCTACAAAGTACGAGTAACCAGGTGACCGGGAAACATACATATCCTTAACTTGGCATTTTGCATTGCACTCAAGATAAATGAGCTGTTCTGGGCCAAATTAAAAATCCTGTACTTATAAATTCCACTTGCTCTTAATACTGAACCTACTCCTCCTCCAGTTCAACTTAACAAGTACTTAAAGTAGGGTCATTTCTGAGAGCTTTTAATGATTCTTCTATCATTATAAATAAATGAATTAACTGCATTTTTTTTGAAGGACACATAGGAGGCTGACCAGGATGGAAAACAGCTCAGAGACACTAGATCTTTCCCAGCACTTGAGTGGGTGCATCTCTCAATCCCAGGATAGGCCTACATGTCATATAGCCCTAAGATATATTCTCATTTTTATTATGTTGGTATTTTACTCTAAGAGTATCTACCTTCATAAGTCTGAATGCTGCAATAGCACTGAGATTATAATATTGAAGAATCTAGATATTTATGCAGGTATCTGACATTTTCTCATAACAGTTTTATTTTATACTTAAAAATGAAGCCTTAATTCCTTGCCTACTGTAATCTTATCAGGACAGCACTGTCAGGTTAACAATTTGCATACACTGACTTTCTTAAATGCACATTGAATAAAGCCAGATAAGTCTATCTCAGACTTTCATAATACTGCAGGAGTGTCAAGAAAAATATAAATTATTAAAATGTAAAAATTTGGACATGGTTCCTATGCTATTCAGTGCTTAATTTTTTTACTACCAGAGTTTTACGTGGTCACATCAGGTTTGCCTGCCTTTCTTTCTGGCTCTTCAACACATTCAGGCCATACTGCTGGCACTGCAATCACTGCATGATGACATTTGAAGCCAAGCCAATTGTACGGCAATGTGTTATTGCATTCTGTAGTAGTGACCTGATCAAGGTCACTTTAAAAGGAGCAACGTGATAGTCTCTAAAAGTAGAGAGAAGAAATCTCAGCAGAACAACAGTCTCTCTTGGTCCTTTATGTTCTTGTATCCCTTTTTTCACAGGGAGCCTTCCTTTTATCAATATCTTCCTGTATTTCCAAAGGGAAGGCCTTTAGGTTTTCTTTCACACAGGGGAGGCAGAACCTTTTGGAGTAGAACAGACTGCATTCCTATTAAGAAAATAACATTATTATATTAGTAGGATACACAAAATGCAACTGCTTAATTCCAGTCTTGCTAAACCTCATTTATATTTAGAATTCTTCTAAATTTAATTCTATAGGTTTAAGTATTCCAGTAATTTTGCTTATTTCTACTCAATAATTCTAACATCAGGTTAGAGCTAACTGAGTCAAAACCAAAAACCGGGTCTGTAACAATTGCTAACCAAATCATCTACCACATTGTTCTTTTTAAAGCAGTCACTGCTACAGAGAACAGAAACATATTTCCTTACAATTACCTTGTCCTTCAAGCATCACTCATGATTCTCTTGGTGCAATCACTAAATTCCAAACAGGATTTAATGGGTAAGCTGGTGGTGGTGTTGCTGATGGATTATTCTTGGGGATTTAAGTACAAATAAAGACATCAGTTCAGATGGATCAGGTCATCTTCTTCAGGGTAATAGATCAATGCATTTTTACTTAAATAACAAAGTTTTCTTCTGAAGATAAATCTTCATTGAGTTTATGCAGATTTCTCTCTCTTGGGAGGATCTTTCCAGTTCCTGCACTGACATGTGACACTTGAAGTGCTCTTCCTCACCAGTCTCCATAAAACTGGCCTAAAGGCCAACACAAGCACAAAGACAGTAGGCAGGGGCTGTAGGCTGTCACAGACTTCAGCTGCATCTTTTCCCACAACGCCCCAAAAGCTTACTCTTCTTTTTATAATCTGTGTGCTTGTATTGCCCTAGGAGGATACTAAATATTATATCAATAGCACAGAAGTGTCCAATAACCAAAATCGCTAAAAGAATTTAACTGAGCAGAGACAATTCAACTGAGATTTCATCCATTTAACCACCTTTACCTTGAGTAAATGTACTTGCTGATTGAAAACTAAATCCAAACCTGATGTCTCTTCTCTGAATTCTTGATGGGAAAGTATAAAAGCTATTTTGCACAAAGAAAGTATTTCCCCTGCCCTTGAAATGGAACAACACTATGATTTGAAATGTTTCATTCACAACTGATTTTGTCAGCAAGTGACAGATGCAATGTTTATTTTTTACCCAGTTAGCCTTAGTTATTGACTAGGAAGAAGCAAAAGCAATGGAATATTTTAAACTATTTGCAGTACAGAGTTTGGATAACTGGAAGAGAAGCTTATTAATGCATTATTTCTTCGCCCTGCTGTGAGACCGAAGCCCATGTTTCTCCTGAAGTGCTGATCACTGAATTCCAAATAGGATTTAATGGGTAAGCTGGAGCTGGTGTTGCTGATGGATTATTCTTGGGGATTTAAGTACAAATAAAGACATCGGTTCAGATGGATCAGGTCATCTTCTTCAGGGTAATAGATTCAATGCATTTTTACTTAAATAGCAAATTTTCGCTCTTGCCAGGGTCATTTGTGGCTGGCTTTTCTCTGGGGGCTTGGCTTGGATATTTCTGTGCTTCTGTTCCTGCTTTTGTTTCCCATGTCACTATTTGGAGTTCAACAGTAGATTCAGCAGATGATTATATCAAAATCACTGTCAGACTGTCTCTGTGCAACTTTAAGGGCCAGGGAAGGACTTCATCTATTGTCCTTTGCTGCACTGACTGCCAGACACCTTCATATTCAGAGCTATGTGAGGTCTTGGTCTTTGAAAGGCCCTGAAACTGGATTGCAGTTGCATAACCTCCAGATCCGATTGTTTTTTGTCACTTGGTACCCTTAATACTTTAAGCTGCCAATTAAAAATGGAAGATTAGTGTTTAAGTTTGCCCTGCTCCTCTTGTTTGTATTGCGAAATGACACAGAGCTCCCCCCTGCCTCCAGGTTAAGTTTATGGCTCCACAGTGACGGAGGCTACACCACTAGTTGCTACTGGGCAATGGCAAAGGAAGGGAGAAGCTCTTCCCATTCTTCAGATGGACTACTCTGATGTTAAGATGCAGCTCCTTACAGATATATGGGTGCTCAACCTACATTCCTTTAGCTGAAATGGGTTGCCAACTTTTGCTGCTTTTAGCCAATGTGACTTAAGCAAATCATGAATCTGAACCACTGCACATCTGGATGCTGGATCCAAGTACCCTTAGTCTGACTCTCCGTCATAGGATTATTCATCCTAGCTGTTGCTTTAAAGCCTTATGAATTATGCTTATTGTGTGTAGTCAAGCACTCTGACCATTATCCTGATAGGGTTCTGGGTTTAATCACATAATTCTTCAATATGTTTACCCCTTCCATGACCTAGGCAGGAGGGGGGGGCATTTCAATTTCAAACTCAACAGTCCAAGTCAGGCAAAACTGAGTTGCCAAAGCATATTGCCAGAGTTTCTTTCTGTTTCATACAGATCATATCTGAAATAAATACACACAGGGATATTACCTTTATCACTGAAAATTGAATGGAAAGTAGCTGTAGTATTAGATTTATCAATTCATGCCTACAGTCGTGTTCAAGGTTAGTGTTTAGTCATCTTCTGCTGAGGCGAGCAATAAAGGGTGAAACTTGCTCCCTATCCTCTCCAAAAGCCATGCCTTTTTTTTTCTATGCTTAGTAAGTGTTGCAATTAAAAATAAATGATTTTTAAATTACTAACGTGGTCAGATTATATCATTTCCTCTCCCCTTTTCTGAAAGGGAAACAGGAAGAAAACAACTTGACTTTCCTAAAGACTTTTAAAACCATTTTTATTATCTTACTTATTGTGGGGTTTTGACATGTTGGATGTTGCAGATCATGACTAGAATTTTTTTCCTGTTGAACTGGAAATAATGGCACTTACCAATACACTGTGGTAAAGAATGGTTCATTAGGGTGACAGAAGCAAATGAAATGAGTGAGACTTTTAAAGGAGTATTTGAAGAAGTGAGTTTATGAACATTATACAGAACAGTGGCGAAGTCTAAGTTTCATTGGCACAGCAACACTAAGGAAAGACACTTCAGCTAGCATAAGTAGTCTCATGAATAACCTAACATTTGCTCAGTAGCTAAGCCTCCTTACATACAAAAGCTAGTAAATTATATTAAATCTCTTTGCCAAAATTAAGGTCTGAAAAGTCTTAACTTTGCCACAGGTTAAACTAGTATTTTAAATTAACATTAAAATGACTGCAAACTGTCACTGAAAACTTTCCATCAAACTGGTCTGGCTTCTTTTCCAAAGAGGCCCAAAAAAGCACATGTTTCTTTAGCTTCAATACTTATAACATTATGGAACCACTCACTGCAGGGCTGAGTTGATCTACTTGGGCCAAGCACAAGCAGGAATCAAACCCAGTCCACAGAGATGTTGTCCTACCTTTGGCTCTCTCTACCACCTTGGATAAGGTTTTACTTCTCTGGACTTTTCTCTACATGAAAAAGGAATAGTATGTGTTTACCTAGTTTGTAGTGTGGGTGTTTATAGCACTAATTATAATTTCTGCAGATGTCTTTCAATATTACACAAGCAGTATTGCTTAAATACATTTTGAAACTATAGTCATTTGTATGATTCACTATCTGGCCTGGCCAGTTTGGTAAGAAATCTATTCTCAATTATTTACAATCAAGGTTTTGCTTTGAGTGATACCATTGGGGAAATCTTGAAGACTCAGATAACAAGTAGTAAATGATTGATGTATTTCCACAATAGCCAAAGTAGGGAGGAATGTCAAAAAGATTAGCAGCTTCTTCTATTAGCTCACTGTTAACATCCTCTTACATTGTTATGCCCTAGATTAACTGAAATAATTATTAAATCTTTTGAAAGAAAAGCTCCAACTTCATTCAGAAACACACATTGTGTGGAAAGATACCAAGGCTGAAATGCTGTATTTCTGACAGATTTAACTGTCAAGACTTGGAAGTACCTGTTGAATCCTTCGTACATTCAAGACACTTTGTTAGGGAATGAAAATAGCTAAATGCGTTCAAGTTTGTCCACAATGTGCCTGAGTTGCTAATCTTCTGCTCTTAAAAAGTGGGGATAAATCTGACATGTCACGGCAGGAAGCAAGCTCATAAGCCCAAACTATCTGACTAGCTGCACTCGCCTCTTCCTCTGGCTGTGCGTGGGAGGGAATCAACTACCAGCCAAGACAGGGCCATCGCCACTAGGAAGATCTTGCTGACATGTGAGCTTTACCTCCACATAACTGCCTTGAGCTACTTGGCCCTGGAAATTTGAGCCCAGCTATCAAAGACATAACCAGAGAGCACTGGTGCTTCATCTGACTCCTCACATAATCCTAACGTAGCTCCAGAAAGGGAAAAAAGGATCTTACTTGCAATCTCTATTCTGACCTTTCGGCGATTTTCATGCATTTAAACAAAAGAACAGACTTCAGAAATAGGAAACAAACCTTACCAGGAGAAAGGTATTCTTGCATACTTCTCTTAAGACAGTGGACCAAATGCATCCTTGATGCTAACTCCCTGCAAGTCAGAATAGCAGCTAAACTTGTCCAAGCATGCCAGTTTCCTTGAGGCTCTATCTGTGCAACCCTCTAAATTTTGTCAGTGTAATTTCACCTTTTGTCTTGCTCAAGAAAACTTCAAGTCCTCACACAGTAACTGTCAGGCACTGGCACATGAGCTATCTCAAATTATCTCAACTTTAAGTATGGCAGAAGTGTTACCTTGTCCCACTAGAACTATAACTGGCTATGAAACATCACGGAAAAAGAATTCTAAATTTTCACAAAGTCTTTAACACGTCTGTCCGTTTGTTTTAAGCCTCTTGCTATTAGCCTCTTTTAGTAAAGATCATGCCAACAGAGCTGGCCCCTAACCACTGCAATTAAAGAGTAGACTGAAAAGGCTGAATTTGAGAACTGCTAAAGACAACACTTAAGAGTGAGGTTTGCTGTCACACATGCTATTAGCTGCACACTAGATTTAATTCTAACATTATTCTACAATAGCAAATGATTACTTTGAAACAGAAGGCTGCTATTAGGACAATGCTGTCTGTTATAATATGCCACTTTCCATGTAAACAATTTGGTGACATTTCCTCACGGGCTAAGCCATACATAAGTCTTCACTACTGCACGAGTACCAATTCTCTTTCAGCCACAGAACTGGTTTGCTGAGGGAAAGGAGTGAAACCTGTCTTCTCAACTCATGGTACTGCCTCAAAGAAGCACGGCACAGCCTCCAGACACTGATAATTCTGTAATAACTTGTCTTCATTTTTGCTTTGAACTTGCAGCTAACAAAGGGACCAGTTATGCACAGAGGAGAAGGAATTGAAGCAACTGTAATTTTACACCCTCTTTCTGGACCTTACTCAGATTTCATAGCCTTAAGGTTGCCTACCAGCTGCTACACAAATTCTGTCTTCTTCAGAGAGCTACCATAGTATTGGACAACTCACCTCCCTGCCAACATTCTACATTACCTTTTGCAAACACGATGGCAGCCTTGTGCTGTGGATGCAAACCTAACAATCCATCAACATTTATATTCCCTTTATGGAAAAAAAAATCTGCTGTTTATATAGTACAGAACCTTAAATGTCTCGAAGTGATAGGTGATCTCCCTTGAATTTTCTTCTGCTGAGAAAACGGGAAAGAGCATTCATTGTGTTTGTGAGACTGGACTGTGCTCATCTGTAAACAGAGCACTTAAAGTTGCTGATCATTTTCATTTAATACAAAGAGCTTTTTTCTGGGGGAATGCACAAGAGCATACAATTTGCTTCCACAAAAACATACTATTTGCTTGCCTTAAAAATAGGTTGTTCAGTCTCTAACAGGTCACTAGGCCTGGAACAAAAAGGAATTATTGAAGCAGCCTTTTTTTGCTTGTTACTTACTGTAGCAACACAAACTGATCTGCTACACAAACTGCAATGAGACCCAAGGATGAGGAATTTGTCCTTGTCAGGGGTGAAAGGATCCTTCATGACATAGCCTTCTTCCAGAAGCCTATAAGAGAATAATTTCAGGCTTTTAAGGTCAGATTTCACAGCAGGGGAGAGACAAAATGAGGAGATTGTGAAAGTTGAAAACTTTCTACTTGATTTGCTCAACCTGGTGTTGTACATGAGGCGATGTTACCAGCTATACAGTTCCCTTCGTCTTCAAAACCAACATTGTGGCTGCCTTCAGTCTTCAAAATGAGGACAACTGGTGATACTCTCAACATTGTCTTACTACGTTTCTCTCAGTGCTCTACCTTGAAGTATTTTTTAATCTTCCATTTTTTAAGATAAACACTTCTTAACACAGCCAACTTCAGGACCTTGTCAGGTTATCATTTTAATTGCACAAGTTTTGATTAGAAGTTCTCTCCTTAAGCTGTCTGTATGTGAGTGTAAAATAAAAAGATTTAACTGCTCTTAGTTATGTCACTCCTGTAAAGCTAAGGTCCTCACCTCTTGCAAGCAGGAGCTACTAGCACAGAGCATTACAATGACCTGAAATACGCTTACTTTATGTCAGAGACTGTGCTGTTTGCTTCAGGTTATTAAGGGAGTGGATTTATTAATAATTTGGCAACCTGCTTGGGAAAGACTAAAGCCTTATTCCTGCAAGCTCCAGGCAAAATATTACAGAAGTCAGCTGGGTGTCTGCCTGCACAGGGCACCCTGCAAGGCGGGCTTATTCTTGGACCTAAATCAAGCTTGGATTCTGTAGTAACACTGAATACAATGAAACTTAAAAAGTATTCTGTTAACTCATACTGCCTCCTCCTTATCTACATACATATGTGCATATGTATGCTTGTGAATGTATTCCTTTTCCCCTTTCATCTTTACTGAAACAAAATGGTATGGCCCAAGTCCTCAACTGTTGGGGAAGATGAGGCATCTAAACACAGCAGATCACCTTGCCAACAAGTCTGCTAGTGTACAAAGACTGGATTATTTTGCAAAGCTCCCTTTCCAATACTCAGTCTTAATGCAGTCTGTGCAGTCAGTGCGGCAACCTGGTCATTGTACAAGCCTTCACATCTGGCATGTTTCCTGCAGCACTGGATTTAGAATATGTAAGTAGACTAGAAAGTAAGTCCATAAAGACAGCATGTAAAGCTATGTCTTATATGCTGGTAAAGAAGTGTTATGCTTCAGAATTATTATTTTGCTTTTTGAATCTCAGTAATTCAAACAAAGCTGAGATATTTATACTGAGCTTGGATAGCCTAAAGTTAAGATTCATGTCCAGCGTTGATTCAGACTCTTTATGAATGGACCCGATGAACAGGTGGGCCATTGCTTCTCTGAGCAGAAGAGGGAAAACCAGTACCACTGTGGGACTTGGAATGATAAAAATACAGCTGTACAAAGAAAACAGGTCCGATCTTGGTCTAAGCAGGTGGTGATCAACACCTGCTCCCACTTCATAAGAAACTGAGCGGTCTTAGCGGGGTGAAATGCTGAGTACTTGCCTGACTTCCACTTCCAGTGAGCTCCTGACCATGTTTGACCGGGATGGCCTTAAGGGAGCTACTTGTATGTTTAAAGCTAAGTGCTTTGCTTTATGTGACTTAGTTTAATGTCTGCAAACAAAGTCATCACGGCATAGTTTCTGGTCAACTATGCCTACTTGGCAGAAATGGAAAAGGCTCCAGTCTCCTAAAATGTAAATATGTACTAAATTTCCACTGACTTTCCTGTCATACAGTCTGCCAAAGAATTGTCTAATTCATGCAAAAATCATTGTTGTTCAAAACTCCACATCATGTCAAACAGCTCTTTAAAAGTGTTTTTACCATATGTATGTAATTCATACTGGGTTTATGTGTTGCCCAGTTCACACAGCTGTGAGGGAAGGGCCATTCCCAGAAACGCTAGGCTGACAGTCAGCAATATTCTAGTAAGAAATTAACAGTGTAGATAAAAATAGGCCGGCCGGTGGGGCTAAGTAATAAGTCAAACAGCAAACCTTTGTATAGTATTGAACCAGGATGGGAAAATTGTATTTTTTTTCTTTGCTATCAATGCTGACAATTTTTCAACATTTCTTCCCTTGGGAAGAAGAAGGTCTTCTAAGTACCAAGCCTCATATTCAGGGGACATATGGCATGTTATTTGGTTCATACAGCGCATCACGTTCCACAGTATAGGGCTTCTAAAGGTCACAGCAGAAATTAAGTATGTAATATGAAAGATTTTACTTACACAATAGAGCGTGTGTTTGGTGGCTTCTGCCCAAAGTATGTGTATGGAGCTGTTAAGCCACACAGCTGACAGGTGAACTCTCCAGTAGGCTGAACTTCTTTGGGAACATCCATCTTCAGGCTACCTACAAGAAACACAACAATCTTTCAGCTCCAAAATGCAGTACTGGGAACAGGCCTACAAGAAGATTAAACTGATGTGGGGCATCTGCCTATGGAAATTCAAATCCAATGGAAAACTGATTATTGCAAACGTTGATGAGTATATCTTTTCTCCCAAATCAATTTGGTTTCCCATGCCCAGTTAAATGTCAAAATTCCTTTGATATGTTTAGAAATTGCAGCTCAGGAGCCCAAGTATAAAACATCAGTTATTAATGTAGAACCTGATACATAAAAGCATGCAGATAACAAAGTGTACGGCTGTGCCTGGAAAAGCCTTTGCTCAACCAAGGCCTATGCTTACAAAGTACTTCCCAGGAAAAAAACTCCCTGCCTGCAGAATCCCAGTTTCTGAATTGTGAAATGCTTGCCTCTTCCCACAAACTGCAAATGGATATGTGAAAGGTCTTGGAACCACTGCTCAGGAGGCAGGTACCAGAAAGGTGGGTGCTGCAATGATTTACTACGTCTTTTGCTTTGCTTCTGATTTACCTTCAAACAGAGCTTTGGGAGCTTAATCGTAGCTCCATGTTCCTGTTTGACTTTCCATGGAAATACAGCTGATGTAATCAACCTGTGCTTAGATAGAGTGTTGCCCCATTCAAGCCATGCAGGACAGAGGAGGTACCATCAAAAACATTTAGGCCCTATAACTTCCATAAAAATAAGCAGAAATGTGAGACTTGGTTTTATTCTCATGGAGGATACCCATATATTTCTATACATCACACAATCTGCACATAGGAAAGCTACTGTCCATCTGTCTGAAGACTTTAGCCATCCATTACAAAGGTGCAGCTATCAGTCATGAGATATAAAACATCGTAAGCCATGTTTCATCAGCTTTGGTGCTTACAAGATGGCTTGTTTAAACTCTGGGCCACTGATTTACATTTGGGAGCTTATCTCTCACTGTTACATGAGTGGAGAGACACACTCTGAGTTTTTAAAAAAGCATGTGGCAAGTGTGCTCTCAGGACTGCTTTTGGTATGTATGCATGATCAAATCAAATACAGGTAACCACAGGCATGCCCAAAAATTGCACCAATACGTGAATGAAATGTGATGGCTTGATTGCAACTTGGATACCTTTGCTCACCTGCACCACTTTCTTGAACAGACACATTCACCTTGGATTCAGCAAGAAAAGCTTTTTAGCTACAAGCCCTCACCCTTTTGAAGACATGCAGTTTTCTGCAGCAAACCAGGCATTTTTTTCTAAGCAAAGCAGAGTTGGCATCAAGCTGTTAGGAAAGTGAGCGCTAGGAACTCTGACTTTGGCAGTGTCTCAGCAGTTGGGTTGTGTATGTTCACAGCTGAGCAGACACAGAGCCTGCCAAAGGACAACACGTCATTCCTGCTCCTCTGGCTTTGCAGCCATACCCTTCCCCTGCAAAGCTAATTCAGTTCACTAAGACCATGTCTCCATGTTTTAGCTCTGCTCAGGGGTAGCCTTTGGGAAGAAATTGCCTGAATGTCCCTGCTTACCACACTTAGTTTGCATTGTGGAGCAGTCCTACAGCACACAAACTGGACAGTTTCAGATGAAACTAAACTGAGAGGTGTGCTCCAGAAGCATGCTGAATAGCCTCCAACCTGAGGCAACCTGAATGGTCCAACAAATGGCCATTCAGTTTCCAGGCTAGGGCCTGAAATATAGAGTGGACAGCTGGTATCCAGTATCAAACACCTTGGTTTATGGTTTCAACGCTTACTGCATCACACTAGTTACTGATGTGGTAACAAAGAAAAGAAAGAGCTACTTCTTTTTTTGACTTCCAACATCTATTTTTCTCTTGTTTCAAGGAACTGAATTGACTTGCAGAGGAATCCAACAACTGCTAACAGCAGTACGAGGTAAGAGGCAAAACTGCACAGCCAGTATTTCCCTCTTTCAATGACAGTGAGCTGCTATTTCTGCTCACTCTATGTGGTGAAACTGAATCCCTAGAGACATATGCTTCAAAGGTGAACTAGGGGCAAGGTGAAGCAGAGCTCCAACAACTTGTCATCTAATGTTCCAGAAGAACAAGGAGCCCAAGATCCTCAGAGGTTACAGAGGCATCATGACAGACACTCAGCTTAGAAAACCCTATCCTATTAATACCTGAAACTTAATTTTGGGAATTCATCTCCCTTACCCCACTATTCCTTCAACACTAGCTATTCCATTGCCATTCCTGGCATTTCAGTAGTGCAGTAAGCTCTTCAAATGTAACACAAATGGGGCTGGGTACTGATTTAACAAATATATCCAACTCATGAACACCTTAGGCAACTACATTTTTTCCAAAATGACATAATCTTTGGATATCATGTGTTTTCCCTATCTCACAATGACGCTTGAGGGAATGTAATTAACTAAAGTGCTTTCAGATTTTTCAGTTAGATATAAGGCACATACATGCTAACTTTTTCTCCCTGTAAATTAAAACTGGGATTCTTCAAGCCATACAAAAACTCAACTAAAAAGTCTCCTCTTTCAACCCTGCATTTTAGGTTTATCAGGTAAGTCTCCCAAATATACTTAAATTTACCTTTTCTGTAGGTAGTCAGTAGTGATACCAAGACACCCACCTGCCTGAATGAGATTCACTCCCTAACATTATATACCATTTTTTTCTCATCAACCTTTTTTAAATAAGGGAAATAATTAACCCCATAAAGGTAAGTATAGAAAGTCACTTGAATCAAATACAGATGACGATCACAGTGATCTTTTTTGCAAAATAAAGCAAAAAAACCCCTAACAACAACAAAAAAGAGTATTTATGGCAGAGATGATCACAGATTATGGAATGAATGTGTCCTGATTCCATGTCAAAATAACAGCCCTGGATTCAAAGCTGAAATATGTTAGATACAGAAACACCTGCTCTCTTATAGACCATTGGCATGTAGGACAGAATCTGTTCAGTGACTACCACTGGGAAGGAATGGTATCTATGTACAAACAGATATTTGGCTATGCCTGTTGAAAAGCATATGATCCTGCCTGTAAGGAACAGATGAATTTATGATGCTTTCCATTTTACTCTCAGCATACAAGTCACTGGTATCAGCTGCACCAAGTTTTATTTCACTGGGAACATCATTTGTCCTGAGAACTTGTCTACACAGCAGCACTTGGGAAAGTTAAGGTCACTAACTCAAGGTGCAACGTTAATACACATGCAGATTTCAGGGTGAATGCTCCCATTCAGAAGTAAAGCTTGCTATATAACAAAATAAAGCCATTTTCCTTCTGAAGAAATGTAGCAGCTGATATAATAAACTTTTAGCTTATGCATGTGCTTTCATGCCTTTAGTCTAAATCACCAAGCAGACAAGTCCCAAGATGCATTCTCTCACAAAGCTAGTACTTCCAAAAAGGTCATCTGCAATTAAAAAATTATATCCTTATGTCAGATAGCAAATGCACAGTAGTTTTGATATAAAACCAGAATCAAGACATACACTGGTTTATCAAAAAGCTAGCTCATTGGTTTGGCTGTATACACAACCTTGGCAAGATGCCTGATATGCCAACTATGACAAGGTGTCTGCCTCCCCTCCAAGCAAACACATGAAGCATGAGTGAGAACTCATTTCTCTCTTGAATACCAACAACAGCATGAAGGAGCCTTTAAAGAGATAAAAGCTAGGCACTAATCCCCTCATAATCATAAACCATTTGTGATGGTTTGAGTCACTTAGGGTCACCATTGCTAACACTGGCTTTTTCTCTTTTCCTTCAAAATTTTTGAAGTGGCACCATGTCCCAGTAACATGTCAAATATGTAGCTGGTTAGAACATCCTGAATAAGTATTTTAAAACACCTTCTTTAGAACCAAATTCTGCGCAAGCATTTGCCATTTTGGCTGGAAGCTGCAAGGAACTTAAATACATACATACTTCAAGCACGTGCAGAGCTCTCCTGAAAAGAACACAGCTACCCACACATGCTCAATTATGAAGCAAACACTGAACTAGCACGCTCAGCACAAACTTGCCAAGTCAAGCCCAGAATGCTGCAGGACGTGCACGAGGCTGGCTCGTGTGTCATGGTGAAGAATAAAACACACAGATTTGAATGCTATACTACAGAAATAATTGCAGAACAAGGAAGGTGCAGGTTAAACAGCAGTGCTGTAGGAGTGTTTCTCCGTGCTATGACTGATAGATTGTATGAAGGTGGGGAAATGGCTCCCAGTGCAGCTCTCTAGGGACTCCTAAAAACTTCAGGGCAGTTCTGCTCAGAGCATTCTGCTAATAGGCCTGGAAGGCATGCCAGAAATAATAAATCGCCATTAAATTGTCAGGGTCAGTGGAAAAGTAGTGGCACAGATAAGAAATCTGATTTTCTTTGCTTCAAAACCTCATTAGCACAAGTCTTTACAATGCATAGGTTAAGCCCCTCTTAATACTCCACAGGAGACTCATGTATTTCTGAGTCACTGATAAACTAGAGAAACTATACTAGAAACAAAGTGCCTACAAACAGATATGGGCTTTGATTTGAAATCGTGACAGATAAAACCAACATTGACACAGCTTGGTTCCCTATGTGAAGGAATGCTCTTAAATAGAAGGGTAGGAGCCACCAAGTTCATAACATGGTAAATGTCGAGCTCTTTTGTAGTGTTTGGTGTGACATAAGCTTAAATACACTTCAGCACTAGGAATGCACACACTTCTTTCAAAAAATGATCTGTTGCCTAATTGCTTACATAATAGACAAAACAGTAGAAGTCACTTACTTGCTAGTTAAACCCCAGGTGAACAACTCTCTCCCTCCCATTACTCCATGTTATTGTCCTGAAGGCATGTTTAGACCACCTGTCAGCTGCCTCCCTGCTCTTCCTTTGAGGTGACTTACCTTGAGTTCTGCATAGCAAATTAGCCCAGGAATGCAATTTCACAAAGCATGGCCATTTGGAACTTGTACCCTTATTACCTCTCCTAAAGATCACTTGATTGAACTCAAACCTTGACTTGTTGCAGCAGTTCCTCCCTTCAGGCCAGGAGGGTTGTGATGGTTTTGCTATGGTTTCTCTGCTCCAAAGGAACAGGGACCACTGCAGCACACAGGCTTCCCAGTAGGTGTGGGTCATATAGCAGCCCCCAAGGCCTACTTTTTAACAACAGCTTGTACGGACTCCCTGTGGCTGTATCATAAACAGCCCAGGTGGTCATAGATGTGAAATCGAGTTGTAAAGAATGTTTGAACGGGGTGTGTCAACAGAAAGAGAGAAGACAAGCAAATCAAAGCCATTCCTTGGTAAAAAGGCTTTATGAACACAAGACGAGTCTCAAAAAGCCATCTATCGACACATGATCTAACAAAGCTAAGAAACCAACACTTAAAAAAACCTAGCCCAACTACTCCATACTTAAATATGGCAGGCAGCCAGCTGTGGATTAGACTGCATTTAATACAGAAGAATCTCCAATTAGATGAGAATTTAACAGCATCACAGAGGAAGGCTGTGATTAACTGGTATATACCACTGTCCTCTAGCGGACATACTGCCACCCTACAGCCCGTGTATCCCCGTCACCAGCTGCAGGGAATTCTCAGTTCAGCTCATCAGCTGTTTAGAGTGTCTCAGTTGTAAAAGCCCAACTAAGTGCATCACAGCAGAAGAGTGAATAGCAGAATAAAATAAAAGCAAGCTGCCCAAGCATTTATGGTAGAGGCCATCTCCATGTCTGGCTGCAGAGCCACTGCCAATGGTGGATCTCTTTGCTGTACAACAGGACAAACAATCCTGACGGAGAACCAGAGCATTATTAGTTCTTACTTTCCTTACCTACCCATCCCAAATTAATCTATGATCATAGCTAGTTTTCTGCTTAATTCTGCTTATACCTATTTCTTCTCCTTCTCTTCCAGCAGGTTTTCCTAAGCAGAGTACAACACTGATCACATCATCATACATGACGCCATTTTAATATTCTATACATAAAATGGCCTAGAAATTAAGGGAAGACAAAGCAAGTTTGTCACTCTTCCCACAGCACAGTTATAGGCACTTACTGGAGGGGAGGTAACACAAGAGATCCAAACACTGAAGTATTCACTGAACATCAGTTCTGGATACAGCCATTCCTTGCCAAAATGGGGAAAACAGGCCTGAAGTCCAATTTCATTAAATATCCCTTCTGCTATAGCCACAATAATTAAGCATGCTAAGGCCACAGGTTACCCCCTGCCCTGAACTGATTTTGTCTTCCTTCCAAACTGCAGCTCCCTATTATGGCTTTGTTGGATTAATATCCATAGTGGGGAGGAATAAGATGGTAAGGCTCTATTAATATATCAGTGATGATGATTCCTTTCTAGTTGTCCTTTAGGAGAAGTTATGGAGGGCCACACATGTACCACTGACAGTATCAGCTTGGTTAAGCACAGTCTAAACTTAGTGCAACACTTTCCAACAGAGCCTAAAAATAGGAACACCAAGATTTTGTGGAAATACAGGAGAGGCTAACACACCGTTTCAGGAAATAAGACATTGCAACCTGACAAAATGCAGAAATAAATAAATACAGTTTTAGTGATTTATCTACTATAGAATGCAAAGTTGGTACTGGAAGGAAATAAAAGCCTTCACTGCATGGGGTTGCATGTTACACTGTAATGTGCTTGCTGTGACAGCCAGTGCCCACTTTTTTCCCCTCTGACCTGTAAGATGTTCAATGCTAACATACTTGAGGAAGAGAATTCTTTTCCATAAAATGTGATTGAGGCTCTTGGTTTGTTAGGACTGAGTTCAAGTTGAGGACTGCACAATGAAGTAAAGCCCTTCAAAAAGAAAATACAAAACTACTAGGGGAGGGGATAGGGTGGTATGGGCTAAGAATTGACAGCTTCAGGAAAGCCTGAGAATAGACTTGTACGTGCTGTATGTATATGTTCTCATCCACAAAACCCCCACCCACCTCCTTCTGGATTATGCCCATTTCCTCTGAAAGCTGCATTCCTCAAGTTTTGTTACGCCACTTATTGTCAGCAGCAAGCATGAAAAACATCAAAAAGAGGCATTGCCAGAATGTTTGATAAAGCGAAGAAGTCCCCTGTCATTCAACTCTTAGAAAGCTTTTTCTTCCTCTTTGTAGCCATGTAGCAATATAAATATGCCATGTGACTTCAGCCAGGCACAAACACAGTGAATTTTTAGCATGTTTCCAGATTAGTCTGTTCCATGGGCAGGGACACCTACCACCAGACCAGGCTGCCTAAGTCCCATCCAGCCTGGCCTTGAACACCTCCAGGGATGGGGCAGCCACAGCTTCCCTGGGCAACCTGTGCCAGTGCCTCACTTATGCATATTCCATTACTTTCCAAGGCCTAATTTTAATGTTATGAAACTACGCAACAGTCAAAATTCTTGCTCAGTTGAAGCTGGCTCCATCTCTCTGCCTGACCTTGACTTTCAGGTTAGTAAGGATTCCAAACAGGCGATTAGGTAAGAAGAGACATCTGTTCATCACAGATCGCAGTGAACACACGACGTTATCGTTTTCAAAGAACAGACAGCGCCTGAAAAACACCCTTTTAAGGAAAACATGCTAAAGAAAATACACTATCAGAGGGACACTCTAACTTTCAAAACCCACCACTTAGTTGAAACTTAACTGTACTTTAGCTTACATCAAAATAGCCCACTTTGAAATATTCCACGTATTGTATCATAAGGAGAAAGGAAAAAGACCTTTTTCAGATCCCAGGCGCGCCGCCCGCAGAAGGGAGACTAAAGACTCATCCCATTCATTTTTAAGAACAGTCGCTAACGGCGGCCCCCGCTCCCGAAGGGCTCGGGTGCCCTGCACACCGGGTGCCCTGAGGCCTGGCTACCGAGAGGGCCCAGCGGCCCTCGGCCTCCTGCTCCGGGGAGAGGAGCAACTCAGCTCAGCCCCAGCACAGATTCTCCGAGCAGCGCAGACCCCCCCCACAACACATCCACACGTGACTCCCGCGCCACTTCCGGGTCCACCGCGCGTCACCGCCCCGCCCCTCCTTAAAGGGACCGCGGGCACCACGGGCAGCACGAGAAAAGGGAAAAGGGAAAAGGGAGGAGGGGAGGGGAGGGGAGGGGAGGGGAGGGGAGGGGAGGGGAGGGGAGGGGAGGAGAGGAGAGGAGAGGAGAGGAGAGGAGAGGGAGAAGGGGAAGAGGAGAGGAGAGGAGAGGAGAGGAGAGGAGAGGAGAGGAGAGGAGAGGAGAGGGAGAAGGAGAAGGGAAGAGGAGAGGAGAGGAGAGGAGAGGAGAGGGAGAAGGGGAAGGGAAGAGGAGGGGAAAGGGGAAGGGGAAGGGGAAGGAAAAGGGAAGAGGAGGGGAAAGGGGAAGGGGAAGGGGAAGGAAAAGGGAAGAGGAGGGGAAAGGGGAAGGGGAAGGGGAAGGAAAAGGGAAGAGGAGGGGAAAGGGGAAGGGGAAGGGGAAGGAAAAGGGAAGAGGAGGGGAAAGGGGAAGGGGAAGGGGAAGGAAAAGGGAAGAGGAGGGGAAAGGGGAAGGGGAAGGAAAAGGGAAGAGGAGGGGAAAGGGAAGAGGAGGGGAAAGGGAAAGGGAAAGGAAAAGGAAAAGGAAAAGGGAAGAGGAGGGGAAAGGGAAAGGAAAAGGAAAAGGGAAGAGGAGGGGAAGAAGAAGGGGAAGAGAAAGGGAAGGGGAAAGGGAATGACAAGGGAAGTGGAGACGAAGTGGAAAGGAAGAAGGAGGGAAAGGCAGATGGGGAAGGGGAAAGGACAATTCCCAGCACCTCCGGTGTTCATGGCATTGGGGTTGGTGGTTTGGCATTAGTGCCGAGGATGGCTGGGTGGCATCATCCTGTCACCCCCAGCGCTGCCCAAATATTTGATAGACTGCAGGGAGAAAGCTGGTTTTGATGGACAGCTGTGGGACAGTAGCAGGAAGAACAAGTTTTAACCTCATATTTTTTTGCCTGAAAACACAGCACAGCCGTTGATGGTGATTGGTTATGTGTGCTCATTGCACGGCATGGGTTGCCTGGTGCAGGGAGGTCTGGGGCACCAGAACTGCAAATGGGGACTGGGGCTCTTGAGCTTGGAGAACAGGAGGCTTAGGGGAGACCTCACCCCTCTCTACAACTGTCTGAGAGGAGGTTGTAGCAAGGCAGGTGCTGGTCTCTTCTCCCATCATCCATAGGTGATAGGATGAGCGGTGATGGCCTCTACTTGCACCAGGGCAGGTTCAGACTGGACATCAGGACACATTTCTTCACTCAAAGGTTTCTCATGCACTGGTACAGCTGCCCAGTGAGGTGGTTGGGTCACCATCCCTGGAAGTGTTTAAAAGACAGGTAGAGGAGGCGCTCAGGGATTTGGTTTAGTAGTGGACAGGAACAGTTGGCCTCAATAACCTCCAAGGTCTTTTACAACTGCTGATTCTTAGAAACAACCAGGAGTGCCTAGCCATGCCTGGTGCAGGCGGGAGTGAGTGACTGAGGGCCAGTGGGCAGCATTGTCCCATCAGCCCTAATGCTGCCCATGTGCTCATTGCATGGTGCAGGGTGTGCCCGATTCTAAAGGGTCTGGAGCACAAGTCCTGTGAGGAGTGGTTCAGGGGACTGAGGTTGTTTAGCCTAGAGAAAAGGAGGCTTGGGGGAGACCATATCACTGCCTACAACTGCCTGAAAGGAGGTTGTAGCGAGGTGGCTGTTGGTCTCTTTTCCTGAGTGATAGGATGAGAGGGAGTGGCCTCAAGATGCACCAGAGCAGGTTAAGATTGAACATCAGGAAAAATTTCTTCACCAAAAGGGTTATCAGGCACTGGCAGAGGCCGCCGAGGGAGGTGGTTGTGACACCATCACTGGAGGTATTTAAAAGACATAGAGGAGGTGCTCAAGGGTACAGTTTAGTATCAATGTGCAGGCAGGAGCAAGTGACCGAGGGCCAATGGGCAGTGCTGTCCCATCAATTCTAACACTGCCCACACACTCATTGCATGGCGTACCTGATTCTAAAAGAGTCTGGTGTGGAAGTGACTCCAAGTATATGGAAGATTAATTTGGATTAAGCTAAAGCATGAAGCTGGTACCAAGCATATCAGAAAAAAACATGATTAAAAGACCAGGTGGTCTGAACAAGAATCTTGAGTGTGTGAGGAAGCCAGGCTGGAAAAAAACACCTGGGAATGAGAGTGTGGGTGTGAAACAGACAAAACAAAGTATCCTTGTTTTTTATTAGTTCCAGAATCAAAGAACTGTATAAATCTGCTTGAAACAGAGAAGCCAGTGTACTTAATTTGACTTCTGTATGCTGTGCTGATTAAGAGTATAGTTAGAGAAAACTGCAAGGTCTGTATCTCCCTCTTCACCACTGTTTGGAGCACAAATCTTGTGAGGACTGGCTGAGGGGACTTAGGTTGTTTTCCCAAGTGATAGGACAAGAGAAAATTACCTCAAATTGCACCAGGGAAGATTTAGATTGGGTATGAAGCGTTGCAACAAGCTGCTCAGGGCAGTGGTGGAATCACCATCCCTGGAGGTGTTCAAAAAGCATGTAGGTGTTACACTTCAGGACACAGTTTAGCAGGCATGGTGATGTTGGGCTGATAGTTGGACTCAATGATCCTAGACGTCTTTTCCAACATTTGTGATTCTAAATCAATCAATAAAGAAAAATCTGATGGTCTGTTTGTATTCCAAGTGAACTGCCTGAAGAATGTCCCCAACTTTACAAATAAGAAATAAGGGGCTTGTCCAAGTTTACCGATCTTCCCAGTTGGCTCAGGCAGTTTTCCCTTACAGGAGGTCACAGAGTGACCAGTGTATAGGCACGGTTTTACGATATAGAAGTCTACTAACCTCTGCACAGACTATATAATGGGATCTTATAGCTGGTTAATGGCTTCCAAAGTGACACTGTAACCAAGTCTTAGGCATACAAGTGCAATGCAATGTTATAAAGCTTTACTTTAATTGCTGGGTCACACCCTGCTAACTCATACTGTCTTTTTCTGTTCCTTATGCTCTGAAAAGTAAGGGTTTATCAGTGTTTTCAGGTATTAGGCCATTTTCAAAGAATCACAGAAGAGTTTGGGTTGGAAGGGACCCTAAAGATCATCTAGTTGCAACCCCTCTGCCATGGGCAGGGACACATCCCACTAGATAGGCTGTCAGATTTTTTTTCTCTTACATTAGCCTATGCTTAGCCAGAGGCAAGAGTCCCACTCAGTCTCCTGAGCTGCATCCTTATGCAGCACTGCACCTGAATTAAATATAGTTAGTTCTACGAAAACAGCCAACTCTCAATACCTTTAGCCCGCACTTGCCTCATCCTAGGCAAACCAATGATTTGGGACCAGCTTTTCAGGAAAGCTGGTTGGCTGAATGTCATTGTGGATCAAAGGCTAGAATGAGTCTTTTACCCACATGCAGATATGTTCTAGCTTGTCTACACTGGAGAGCGCTGGAAAGAATTACTTCTGGATGAATTGGTTGTAGTGGAAACTGTTGTCATTCTTAGTTAAAAAAGACAAAGTGACTGATGAAATCTTTTGTGAAAACAAAAGCCTGGACTTCAATTTTTGCCCTTTTCAACAAGTTTGCAATTTCATCAGCTTCTAAAGGCTTATTCTGCCTAGTGCCTCTGACTTCAGCAAGTTTCAAGTGCATCTCTCTCATCTCTTCAGCACTCATTGTTTCTTCAGCCAGCTTAATCTCTGAATAGTTTTCCTGAGTTAACCGTGTAATACTTTTGTGGCGTTTTGGACAAATTGTTCTCATAGCTGAGGAAAAAAGAGATTTTTAGAATTGGAAGGAAAAACACATTCTCAGTAAAGGAGGTTACAGATGCTAAAAGCTGCTATACCTAAGTTTGATAGCCATAAGACAAACCACATAATACAATGAAAGGTGATAATATCACACCAACAGCTATAAGTTGTATCCACAAGAGACAGATGCACCACTAAAGAAAACCTACGTGTTGTCTCTTATGAAAGAGGAGGGAGGTAAAGCTTAGTGATTTCCTTTCTTTCTGAAAGATGCTACCTTCCCTGTGTAATTATTACTAAAAATGTAATTTTATGGTGGCCATTTTCATCAGGCCTTAGCCATTGGAGGGGAATTCACAATTATCGCCTGCTCTTCAGTGACATTTGCATCACTTTCAGAAACTGTGCAAGCATTCTAGTTTTGGGGACCTCCCTTGTTTCTTGTCTTTCTGGAACATGGCAGGCTCTGTGAGTTGCTGGGACCAGGAAAGTTCTCCAAGAGACTAATATTCCTCAGTTATGCTGAAGTTTCTGAAAGGCAGAATTTTTGCAAACATTCCTTCCAGTCCTTAAGTGAACCCACAGGAAGGGTTAATGTACCTTTGGGTTCATCTGAGCCACACCATGAGGAGAAAGTTCCTTCCGGGAACAATTAAATAAGATAATTGTAATCATTTCTACTGATACAATAACCAAAGCACATCGAATTCCTGCTGTTAATGATCTCAAATACCTCAAGTGTATTAGAGATTCTTTATTCTTGTCAGCATTAAAGAACATAGTGTTGGCAAGCAAGTTTAATAATAAAGCTGCTAAACAAGAAAACAACCTTTGGAACCTGCCGAAAGTCAGAATGTGAGCAAAAATCAAAAGCCATAGATGGCCCTTGGTTGGGCTGCTGGTGAGATTAATAAA
Organism: Coccyzus lansbergi; assembly: GCA_033558105.1. Taxonomy (NCBI): domain Eukaryota; kingdom Metazoa; phylum Chordata; class Aves; order Cuculiformes; family Coccyzidae; genus Coccyzus; species Coccyzus lansbergi. The sequence continues at coordinate 1,190,761 of JAUMJK010000727.1, forward strand.
AAAGCAGTCGATTCTGGGTAGAAGTGTCTTGGGGTTTGTAACAGAAAACATCCTTTCTAGTAAGTATTAGTCCTTGTCAAGAGAAAACTGTTTCCTGCACATAAAGAACTAGATCTTCCCTGTGGTTGTACTCTCAACTTTGGCTTTGCTTAAGGACCACCTTGGACATGGGACCTTGTTATTGTGCCTGGACCCAAACAAATGTCTTCTGAATCTTTCTTAGTAGTTAAGGGAAAGCAATCAATGCTTCCTACTTAGAAAGACAGAAAGTGTGGGTGCTGTAAACAATGGATATAGCTTGCACCACTCTGTCCAATGAGCTGAAGAAAGACATCTGCTTTAGTACCAGCTTTCCAGCAACTATCTGTGTACAAAGTGACCAAAAAGCTCACTTTATCAAAGGGGTTGTTGTCTGGCAGAACTATAATCTTGTCTTTGCTGTCCCTGTCAGTCCTGTCTTTTCTCATGGCCCAGAGAGACAAAAGAAAAAGATGACAAAAATTACTAGTATTGTTAAAAGGGTCACTGGGTTTTTAGGTACATCTGCTATCAAGGTTTTTCCCAGATGTCTTGAGTTGGGGATAACTATTACTTTGGCTGCCAGGAACCTGATGTTGAATGTGGATGCATTTGACCCAATGTGGACCGACAGACTTCTGCAACTCCATTTCATACTGCAGATACAGTGTATCCTTTGCCAGTTAAGGAGCCAAGACTGCTCATGTTGTCTTTCCATAGACTTTGAGCCACATCCAAAAATAAGATCACTAAAAACGTGTACGGTCAGTAATCGGTGGGTTTGATACATTATGACATAGAGTTTCAGCAAGACAGTGGAGGTGTTATGAGTGTCTGTACTGCCTCATTGAGTTGTGGCTGTCAGCAATGACTCTGGGAGACAGATAATATCAGGAGACTTAATGTTACAGTCAGCAGTATCTGTCTTATTTTTACTTGCAGCTGTTGGCACGTTGTGAAAAGCAATACACAAGGCTATGGAATGAGCATGAATGATTCACCATACCTTTGGGATGGGGAGCTTAGTACGTGCTTTCAGGGGTGGTTCTGTTCTTAACTGAAGCAATATCAAAAAAGGTGTTTGTTGAACTGCTCTCTTTTGCAAGCCACTCCCTTTTCCAAACTCACAGTGAGTTTGGTATTTTTCATCCACAAGGCCTACCAAGTCCATTTTACAACACTAAGTAAATGTGATTCCCTTTGGTCCTTCCTGTGAACCAGGATCATAGGATGCAGAGCCATCAAGAGCCCAGTTATCAGGAAAACACACTCCTGCAACTCAAGACACTACATTGCTGCTCCCACTCCTCAAGCTACTCCAGCCACTACATTGCTACTCCCACTCCTCCTCAAGCTATATTGCTACTCCCACTACATTGCTACTCCCACTCCTCAAGCTACTCCAGCCACTACATTGCTACTCCCACTCCTCCTCAAACTATATTACTACTCCCACTACATTGCTACTCCCACTACATTGCTACTCCCACTCCTCCTCAAGCTACTCAAGCCACTACATTGCTACTCCCACTCCTCAAGCCACTACATTGCTGCTGTCAATCTGAACATAAACTTTATCTGAGCCTGAGGACTGTTCTGGTCCCAATCGGCGTTATCACAATTGGGAAATAAAACAGATAAAACCCATCATCTAAAGTAAAACTGGGAATGGTTAAGTGTATAATTTCTACACCATGCATCAAATAAGTTTTTATTGCTTTTGTCCAGGCTAGAAAAGTTATGTTCTGTCTAGGACAGATTCTCCACAAGGGCTTGGTAGATAAACTGATATTGATTTCTGCTAGCAATCTGACAAAGAGGTAGAAAGATGTCCCCCTTTTCTGGCATGGGACAGAGTTGTGATGAGTAGGCTTCCAAATCAGCATGGTGTCTACTTAACAGGCTTCTTTCTGGCAAGAGTCAGATGTTTCTGTGTTTTTTGCATTAGTTATCAACTCTGACTCTTAGAAGAGCTAGTGTATGTGCACTTCTGGTACATTTTGCCACAAAGCCCATGTATTTCTCTGGATCAAAAGGTAAAGCAGAGTAACAGACAAATCATTGAATCATAGAATGTCCTGAGTTGGAAGGGACCCACAGGGATCATTGAGTCCATCTCCAGTCCCTGCACATGACAACTCCAAAATTCACACTTTGTGTCTGAGTGCGTTGTCCAAATGTTTCTTGAATATTGTCAGGCCTGGCACTACAACTGCTTCCCTGGGGAGCTGTTCCAGTGCTCCACCACCTTCTGAGTGAAGAACCTTTTCCTAACACCCAAGCTAACCCTCCCTGTGATACTGAAAATGATGGAAAATAAGACTCTCCAAGAATTGGAGTTTTAGAAAACAAGCATCCTTGATCAGGCTTGGGGAACCCAAGGAAGTGATCTCCATCAATCCTATGCAGTGAGACAAGAGCTAGTTGCAGAACATATTTCCCACTTACATGCATATGTATAAATTTTCCCAGAAGTCTTATGCATATTTTATTAATTTCCAAGGTCTAATTTTAATATTGTGATGAAACCACAACAGTAAAAACTCTTGCTAATTTGGAGCTTTGGAGCCAGCTCTGCCTGACCTTGCCTTTAAGATAGGATACTTGAAAGAGAAGTGACTACAGAAGAAGAGACATCTATTCAGCACAGATTAAGTGTCTGGAAAAGCACTGTTTGAATGAGAACATGCTATCAGAGGGACACACTATCTTTCAAAAGATGCAGTTACTTGGATAAACTTCACTCTACTTTAGCTTAAATCAAAATGATCCCCTTTCTGTAGCAGTACTCGTGTATCACTGGCTCCAGCTCTGCCTGACCTTGCATTTGAGATGGGGAGAGACTACAAACAGAGGTAATTACAGAAGAAGAGACATCTGTTCAACACGGATAGTACTGAATATGAGATGTTATCATCTCCAAAGAATGAACAGTGCCTGGAAAAACACTGTCTGGAAGAAAATGTGCTCCCAAAGTGACATTCTGTCTAACTTTGAAACCCCACAATTACTTAGATGAAACTTTACTTTAGCCTAAATAAAAAATATTCCACTTTTTGTAATAGTAACTACTTCTTCTATCACCCTGGTGCATCTCCTTTAATACTGTATTCAGTTCTGGGCCCCTCACCACAAGAAGGATGTTGAGGCTCTGGAGCGAGTCCAGAGAAGAGAGACTAAGCTGGTGAAGGGGCTGGAGAACAGGCCCTATGAGGAATATCTGAGAGAGCTGGGGTTGTTTGGCCTGGAGGAGGCTGAGTGGAGACCTCATTGCTCTCTACAACTACCTGAAAGAAGGTCGTGGAGAGGAGGGAGCTGGCCTCTTCTCCCAAGGGACAGGATAAGAGGGAATGGCCTCAAGCTCCACTAGGGAAGGTTTAGGTTGGGCATTAGGAAAAAAATTTCCACAGAAAGGGTCATTAGGCACTGGGACAGGCTGTCCAGGGAGGTTGTTGATTCACCTTCCCTGAAGGTGTTTAAGGCACGGAAGACGAGGCGCTGAGGGGCATGGTTTACTGGTTGATAAGAATGGTTGGACTCGATGATCCGGCGGGTCTCTTCCAACCGAGTGATTCTATGATTCTATGAGCTTCTTGCCCTTCCCTCGGGTCCTAAAAAGTGCAGGGCTCCTGAGGTTGTAAATGTGCGTGCTCTTCGGGGAGAAGGGGGCCTCTCCGTGTTCCAAAGAAGGGGAGAGACGGCCCGCGTAGCCTCGGGAGCAGCAGCCGCAGCCGAAACCCTCGCAGCAACCCGGGCGAGCTCCCGCCACCAGCCACCTGGCGATGTTTGTCAAGACCACGCCCACTGTAGACACCCCCGCCCCCTCTCTCGCGACCACGCCCACCGCGACGTAACCACGCCCCTTGCTCGCGGCTATTCTTCCCCCCACACCCGTCCCTCCTCCTCCTGCTCCTCCCGGGGTCGCGGGTTGCGGAGCCGGCCGGGAGGTACAGCGGAGTCGCGGCGTGGGGTGATGGCACCGCTGAGAGACTGCAAGGTGCGAGGTAGAGCGGGCAGGGAGCGTCCCATGGAATAACTGGGGCAGGGAGAATTCCCCCCGGGACGGAGAGGGGCTGGGATAGATCCCCAGGATGGAGCAGGGGAGGGATCGTCTCCCTGGGCTCGGTGCTGGGGATGGAGCAGGCTGCTCCGGGAAGTGGTTGAGTCGACTTCCCTGGAGGTGTTTATAAGACAGGTGGATGAGGTGCTGAGGGGCACGGTTTAGTGGTTGATGGGAATGGTTGGAATCGATGATCCAGCGGGTCCTTTCCAACCTGGTGATTCTATGATTCTATACTGTGATTCTGTGCTACATCTCAAATCCTGGGTTCATTTTGGGCCCACCACTCCAAGCGAGGCATTGAAAGGCTGGAGCACATCCAGGGAAGGAGAATGGAGCTGGAGCACGGGGATTTTGGGAGCAGCTGAGGAACCCGGGGTTATTTAGCCTGGAGGAGTCTGAGGGGAGGCCTTGTCGTGCCCTGCAGCTTCCTTTTTCCGAGTAACAAGCAGCAAGACGAGAGGAAATGACCTTAAGTTGTGCCACGGGAGATTTAGATTGGATCTTGGGAAAAATTCCTTCAGGGAAAGGGTTGTTGGGCCCTAGAGCAAAGCTGCCCAGGGCAGTGGAGGAGTCCCCATCCCTGGAGGGATTTAAATCTGTGTGTTTGTGGTACTCAGGGACACGGTGCAGCAGTGAGGTTGGTAGTGGTAGGGGCAGGAGTGGACTCAATAGTCTTAAAGGTCTTTTCCAACCTCAACAATTCTGAGTCAGTGAGGGAGCTGGCCTTGCCACAGCCACTGAGCATGAGGTCTGCAGCTGCTCTGCCTGTGACCCCTACTTCAGCCTAGCACATCGGGGTGGTGGGCGTGTGGCTGGGGGACAGTGTCCTCCCATGTGGGTCTTGGGTAAGCACCAAGAGCAAGGCTGGCTGGGGGACTCCTGGCCAGCACTGAGTCTGTGGCAGGAGGGGAGCTGAGCCAAGCTGAGCTGTCAGGAGGCTGTGGAGAATCATAGAATCACCAGGTTGGAAAAGACCCACCAGGTCATTGAGTCCAACCATTCCTATCAAACATTAAACCATGCCCCTCAGCACCTCGTCCACTTGTCCTTTAAACACCTCCAGGGAAGGTGACTCAACCACCTCCCTGGGCAGCCTGTTCCAGTGCCCAAACCTCCCTGGGCAGCCTGTTCCAGCCCTGGTGTGATGAGGTCATGTCCCTTAACCCCCCAATAACCCTACATGCAGGTGGGTTTCACATGGGATCTGGGGACAGGGATGAATCGCTTCCCTCCCACTGGGGAAGCAAGCTTGTATCTGAATGCATCTGGATCTTGTTCACAGTGCAGACTCTGAACCAGCTTCAAGTCCAAGGGTCCAAAATCAGTGTGCTGGAGCTGGTGACCGATTAGTCATTTGGGTTCTTTTTTCCCAAAGATTTTTTTTTTCCTCTGTTACTCTTCTTCTTGGTTTTTAGGCAGAGGGAGGTAAAAAAAAAAGGTCTTGGAAGATTTTCTGAGGGTGTCATAGGTTAGTGAGTGCCACAGCACTGGAGAGCTGCCACTCAAGTCACAGATGATGTGCTAACAGCAACCCACAAAGAGCAGATTTCTCAAAGCCAGCTTGGATTCTAGAAGGGACAAAAATACAGATAAACAGTCACCAGATCCTGTGATTGAACTCTCATCTTAAAGCAGGAGAAAGGCAAGGATTTGGTCCCGAAAAAAAAGCAATGAAGAAGATCCAAGTCCGTGGCGCTGTCCTCCAAGAAGCATTTCAGAGAAGAGTCTCTTTTGAAGCTAGAGAGGTTGATGGTGGGAAATTAGTGTACTAGAACTCAAAGCCAGCTTCTGTGGAAAGGAGAGGTGATACTTATTTTACAAACTCTCTGGCTGACTTTTACGTAATGGCACTCCCTCTATCGTGAATTTCTTTTGTCACAGTCTGATACCTGAGTACAGACAAACCCCAAGACATGAGTGTCCCAAATGGTCTGGGCAGGACCATTTGGATATGACCTGGAGGACCTATGCTCTCAGAGGCTCTTTGGTTCTTGGTTGACAACAACAGATTAGGTTTGGGGCAGATCTCTTACGTTTCTTAGGAGTCAGCAGCTGTTATGGAGTGATTCTTCCTTGCGGTCTTTTATCATGGTGCACTAAGAGAATGAATAGTGGTGTATGTGGTGTGACACAGCCTTACTGCCATCCTCCTGTTGCTACAGTAGGAATCTTCCAGTGAAGGATGAGTTACCTGGGCTGTAGCCTTGGCAGATCATAGGCTTTCAAGTGTGGACGGAAACAGCATGTACCTCAGCTAGATAAACAGTGTTCTTAGAGATGGATGCAGGCCTTTTCCACTGATCCTAGTTCTGCTTTTCTGTCATGCTTTCACACAGACATTTTTGTTCCAGTGAATATTAGTATTAACAAGATCTCCTCAAAGTGGGATGACACATTCTGCTTGGCAAGTACCTTGAGCTGTTGTGCAAGAGAGGCAATGACACTAACAGCTGTTTCAGATGGAGCTTGTTTTTGACAGCTAGTGATGGAAGTGGTTTGTGACCTATTTTGCAGGGCATCTTGAAAGATGACTTGTAAGTAGCAGGCCTAACTTTGCTGCCTCTTGACCTTTTTTTCCTTCTGTTTATGGATATTGCATGGATTGTAAAGAAAACTTGTAGTTTTATATTCTGGTCTAGTCTTTCAAGCTTGGAATTGAACATGCAGTTACTTGAGCGGCTGGAATGTGAGCCTTTAATTCAATCACAGTGGCAAAGCTTTAGGATACTATTAGCAAAGATCTCTTCGCCTGGTTACTTAAAGGTTTTGACAGTTCGGTCATTAGAACCAGGAAATACTCTAAAGTGTAAAATGAGATAAACTGAATTCTTGCAGCATTGGCAAGGACTAATCCTCCATTAGAAGTAGTCTGAATTGGCTTGTCCCAGTTCTTTTTTTATATCTATCCAGTATGTTTTGTGTACAGGAATAAAAGTATTGCTGAAGTGATTTGTGCAGCTCCAGAAACGTGTGTATACTGAAGCAAGAACATATACAGTGTGTAGAATGTATGTCTGTGCTTGAGAAGCCTATGGGTTTTGAGGCAGTGATGGGTACAGTATAGGAATACTGAATGAAGAATAAATAGTAGAAGAAAATCCGGATGTTATTAAAAATATATGAATAGGTAGCCAAAGGGAGGCACCACAGCTTGTGAGATGGCAGGGTTTGCGGTCATCTTGTGTGGAGGAAAAGGCTGGCAAGCAATTAGAGATCACATGCCTGTTTGTTGTAGGCACCCAAATGAATGAGTTAGGCGTTTTGAGATAGGCACTGGATTTTTTGTTTTATCGCCTGAGTTAGTTAAGAGGGCAATCACAGAGACAACCATTAACAAGGGTACTGTAGCTGCTGCAGCTTAACTCTACCACTGAGTAAACGGCACATCTGCCAAATGAACTCTTCATTCTCCGACAGCTAGCTGGGAGATGTAACACCTCAGTCAGTGTTACATAGCTTGATAAGAAACTATGACAGCCTAATTCTGACATAAAATCTAAAATTTTAGATTTATCACATGCCTGTGTTCTTCCCTTTTTGTATGGCTTTTGTACAGATCTGTTATCCAAGTTCCTTGTGGGCTTAACTCCAGAAACTTGGTGGATTTTCTCTGCCAGTCTGTTTGGCCTGCAAGTTACTTTAAGTTATTGTTTTCATTTCTAAAAAACACAAGGCTTTATTTTAAAATATTTCTGCTTCGCATGAGGTGTGTCTGTAGCAGAGGGACTAACCAAAAGTTGAGTTGTAATAAATTGGAGTGGGTTTCTTATTACAAGATGCATAACCCATCAAGACCTTCTATCACACTTTATAATTTTTTTCTTTTTTGTTCACATTGTGAACCTCAATTAACTGCGCCTTCAGATGTAACTGCAACTGTACAGAAGGTTTATGTGTCTGATCACATTGTCCTTCCAGCTTTTCTTTCTCTTTAAAAAAAAACAGTTGAAGAAAATATCACAACACTGTCAATTTGAAAAGCTGTAGGTGTAGTCTGGGAAACAAGCGTGTAAAATAAGCGGGTTTGTGTTTGTTTTGCAGGCCTGGCAGGATGCTGGACTTGTCCTCTCCACAACCAGCAATGAAGCCTGTAAGCTATTTGATGCTGTACTGACCCAGGTATGACTAAAAAAGTGTAAGAAAATGTGACTTAAAGGGACCTGTGCATGAAATGTTCTTTGTTGTAGTTGATGTTTTAATTTCTTACCAGCGGGTGGAGCCTCAAAATCAGTCTGCCACAGTTCAGCCACTACTAGCAGGCAGCAGAAAACCCTTGTAGCAGAGAGTTATGCTGGATGCTGCAGCTGTGGGGAAAACTTCAGCCAGTGTGCTCGTCCTGTACGCCATGGGAGAATCAACCAGTTGTTGCAAACCACATAGAAACCCAGGTTTATTTGTTCAGCTGGTGACCAAGCTACCTTAAAGAAAACACTTTACCTGTTTTCCTACTGTGACAACCCTATCTGAATGCAGAGTTTGGCTTGCTTTCTTTGGGATTTTAAACACATGGGAGAGTGAAAAGAAGCCAAATATTGGAGATTCATGCAGAATCACAGAATCAGTAGGTCAGAAAAGACCCACGGGATCATCAAATCCAACCGTTTCTATCATATGCTAAACCATGCCCCTTACCACCTCATCCACCCATCTTTTAAACACCTCCAGGGAAGGTGAATCAATAGCCTCCCTGCACAGCCTGTTCCAGTGCCTAATGACCCTTTCTGTGAAAAAGATTTTTCCTTATGTCAAGCCTGAACCTCCCCTGGTGGAGCTTGAGGCCATTCCCCCTTGTCCTGTCCCCTGTCGCTTGGGAGAAGAGACCAGCACCCTCCTCTCCACAACCTCCTTTCAGGTAGTTGTAGAGAGCAATGAGGTCTCCTCTCAGCTTCCTCTTCTCCAGGATAAACAACCCCAGCTCTCTCAGATATTCCTCATAGGGCCTGTTCTCCAACCCCTTCACCAACTTCATCGCTTTTCTCTGGACGTGCTCCAGAGCCTCAACATTCTTCTTGTGGCGAGGGGCCCAGAAATTTCCTTGATCGTCTTTCTCTGTGTTGTTCTTACAGTATGCAACCTGGACTAGTAATGAGAGTCTTGGAGGTATTGAGGGGTGTCTCTCAAAGTTAAAAGCAGCAGATCCAAATTTTAGTAAGTATAATCTTTAATTCTTTGTGTGGAAAGTGCTGGATAATACCTCATACCTTGCTGTTTAAATGACTTTGGGCAAGTGGTAAGTGGTTGGTAGTAGAATTTTGTAAAACCTCTTTAGAACCTAGAGCAGGCTGAGGTGTTTTTGTTAGGGTTTCATGTTTGCATTTCAAAACTTTTCTAAATGGCTATCATGAATAGCCTATCAAAACTTTAGGCTTACAAATCTTCCTGGACCTATGTGAGTACAAGTCTTGTTTCAGACAATCAATCAACCCCACCTCATGTTTACATAGAGTTTAATTACCTGTAGTGCTCCACAGCTCAAGTTGTAATGTGCTGGTTTTTGTAGTAATGGGACATGTCATTGCTAATGGTTTGGAGCTGATTGGCACTGGAAGTTCAGTGCGGCTCAACAAAGATCTGGACAGTGCAATGAGAACAATGATGACACTTTCAAAATCACAGCCACTGACTGAGCGGGAGAAGCTTCATGTATCAGCACTGGACATGTTTGCCAGTGGGTAAGTCCACTATCATGCTGCTTAAAGAACTGTGTGGAGTTTTAACCACACCAAGTGGAAGAGAGGGTTGGTAGTAGTGTTGCTTGACATCAACTGACATCTAGGAAAGGATCAGGATGAGAAGTCAGTTGTTGTTCTTAAATTCATCTCTCCAACAGTAAGCACCACAACCAGTCAGCGAGCAGCACCATAGGAGAGGAAATGCTCTGTTACCCCTGCTTCATGTCATAAACACTCTCTGTTTTAAATCTGTCATAGATCTGTCAGTATAATGTACAGCTTAGAACTAGGAAACTAAATATTTAATTACAGTGAGTTCCACTAAAATATAACACAAACTTGGGTCCACAGAAGCAAAGTTACAAACAGACTTTGCCTCTCTTTTGTCTCCGTATGTCAGAAACCAATTTCCCCTGTGAAACAGGGAAATAGCAATGTCAGAAGGGCTTTAAAGGCTTGCTGTTCCGTTCAATATGATGAATTTATGTGCAAGTATGAGCTAATGATTCACTTTCACAATTTGTTTGTCAAGTGAAGAGGTGAACATGGATTTACCTCACGTGATTCTTAGCAGAGGTAAAGAGGAAGCAACTGAAGCCCTGTTACTGTAGGTTTGATTCCCACTGGAGGAGAGGGAAGATGTCTTTGCGCATGTGAAATTAGATTAATTGTGGCAGGTCTTTGTAAAATTGATTCTGATCTGTAGGAAATCTTTAGACTCGTGGTTTAAGCTTGTTTGATTTTCCTTGTGTGTTTCAGTGGCTTGTTTGCAACCCAAGAACGTTTCTTTCAAAAGATCTCCCAGAAGGTGCTTAGTGAAGATAGTGCCATTATTACTTTAAAAAAAGACTAGGACCTTAAAGGGGGAAAAAAAAAGTAATTTGATGTTAGATTTTATACTTTTCCAAATGGCATGAGTTTAGAACTAACAGTAAAGGTGGGCATGTGTGCCTTCTCTCAGCGATCAATGATTTTTTATATCTAGCCAGCTTCCAAAAGCCTGTGATCTATGGGAACAGATTCTGCAGAGCCACCCAACTGATCTCCTAGCCCTCAAATTTTCCCAGGATGCTTACTTCTACCTGGGATATCAAATACAGATGCGAGATTCTGTTGCCCGGGTTTATCCTTTCTGGACGCCTGATGTTCCACTAAGCAGGTAGGTTTCATTTTGAAAATTGCTCTTTTTCTGATGTGTGCATACTTAGTGTTTTTTAAAGTTCAGACACAACTCATTTGCAGTATCTGTTGGAAAAAAAGCATGTAGACAAAGCCAAGGGCTTAGAAGTAAATCAAGTGACCACACCTGGAACGTCTCTCCTGTATCTCTGTTGACATGCTCTTGAGATTTTTTTCTTAAGTGAGCTGTGGCTCACTTAGTAATTTTTCCTGTTAAATACGGCACATGGCATGTACCAAACAGGATAAAATCATGTCCTCCCTGAAAGCAGTGACAAAGCTTCTTTGGGCTTTTATGGGTCCAGTTTTTTACTTCAGGCTCAGATTGCAAGCACATTAGTGGAAGGAAAAATGGAGTTTTAATTTGGAATACCAAAGTTTGGTTCTGAAACAAACCTTGTTCAATACTACAACAGCAGCAAAGTCTGACAAGTAGGCGGAAGTTTTTGAGAATTTTTTTAGTTCAGTCTTGAAAGTTTCAGTTTCCCAAAGTTAATTCAGGATAATCTGAATCTATTGACAAGTGAATAATTAATAAAAACTTAACTTGGGATAATTTTTAAATAAAAAACCTATTTTTGAAAGCTTTAAACTTTATATAAAAATAGCATTAGATCATAAGTCAAGATGTATATTTAGAGATAGATGAATAGGCAGTCCATAGGCAACCATTATTTTCTGAATGCTTTAGAATGTTGCTGTAGACCCATGCGCTTTATTCCATATACGGCATAATCCTCTCCCTTTTTTTCCCCTCCACAAACAGTGCAGAGAATACCATCTGAATGCTAACATAGTAACAAAGCTAATTGGGTTAGTCCACAATCTCATGGCACAGAAGGTAGCATCAGGAGTCTCAGTTTTCCAGCTATGTTACATCAACTCAGAAACATCTAAGCCCACTGGTTCTTTTTAACTACAAAATGCTGGTTTCATTTGTTGGGGAAGTAAGACAATTTAGCAGTTTTAATTGCATTTATATAAACTTTTCAAGACACAATTATACAAAAGTGCAGATTGTCCCTTTGACTGTAAAGCAATAGGGAACACCCACATGCTGAGCGTTTCTTGAGGTACAAAACCTGGCAAGTACCTCTTCTCAAAGTTACAAGCATGTATAGTTACACATTAATGATACGATGGCAAGAAAAAAAAAGAAAAATTCAACTGATATTCATCTTGATGCATGAAATATATCAGTTGCAGTTAAATATTTCTTAAAATGACTGTGTCAAGTATGCATATAGGAGCATGTAACATTCTGAATTACACTTTATGTAGGGCCTTTATTGCTTAATGGGGATATTTTGAGACTTTACAGCAATGTTAACCAGTTTTAAAGAGTTACTGCTCAAAAAGTGCTCTCTCATAATTTTGTGGGCACGGGAGAAATTGCAGAAGACTCCACTCTTGTGTTGCCTTTGAGACTCTCAGGTAACTTTGGTCACAGCACTGTCTTGCTTCCAGCCTTCTAATTCTGTGACAACAGAATTCTGTAATCAGCTGTTACAAAGATCAGCAGGTTTTTCCTTGCTGCTCTTAATTCCAGCTTATCAAAAGCTGTAAATGTCAGTTCTCAAAACACTGGTCATGTGCATCTTGTTACTTTTTCCCCTGCTGGTGTCTCCCTGCCTTTCCCTTTCCTAGGGGAACCAGCTAGTTATTCTGTGTTCTGAAAGCTTGAACCATCATTGTAACTAGCATTGTAAGGACTGTTTGGAGTAAAATGCTGGTTTTGATGGTTTTTTCCCTTTTGCTTAGCTATGTGAAAGGCTACTACTCCTTTGGACTCATGGAAACAAACCTTTTCGATCGTGCTGAAGAGCTTGCCCGTGAGGTAAACAGCCTGTTATCAGTGCTGAAAGGTTTTAGAGCTCTTGAAACATGATCCTGTCTCTTGTTGGCTTGAACAAACTTCATCATCTGAGTTGTTAGCAGAAGTAGCAAAGAGATAAAGGTGAACATGAAAGTGCCCACAGAGTTTCAGAAGAAGCTACTGATAGATATTCCTTAGAAAGATTCCCACATCTATGCTGTACCATGGCAATTTCATCTCAACTGTTTCCTTTGCTTGCTTATGAGGTGTGAAAACACCTGCATAAAATCCATATGTTTTCCCATCTGCTGTTTCCCCATGTATAATTGGCTGTTTAGTCCCATTAAAGAATGCTGGATCTGTTTGGTGTAATCTTCCCTTGACAATCCCTCTCCCCTTTTTTCCCAGGTGCTTGTTCCTTGATTATTGAACAGTTAACTGTACAATGTTCCTGGGGATCAATATTAGCCTGTTTCTTTTTTATGAAGGTAGTAATTATACATGACCTTCTCCAGTCCTCGGGATTATCCCTGTCCTCCAGGAGTCTCAGATACAATTAATTTCTAGTGAGTGTATTTGCTAAACTGCTGTTACATTAAATTGCTGAAAGTGACAACAGAGACTAAACAGTAACATTTAACATCTGCAAGGTTAATGGCTAACCTCACAAAATGCCTAAAACCTAGTGGGAGTTGTTGGAGCAAGAAAGAGAAATCTGTTCTATACTCAGAACTGTCCTTGTTCTTGAAGGAGAAATGATTGCCTGCAAGGCAGTTTGTCATTGTGGAATAGGTCATGGCCGTGCATGCAGTTGTTTCATGGCTGATACTGATGCATGTCATTGTAATAAAATATCATTGGATAATAATCCTTAAAGCCTACATTTTAAAGTGTTTTGTAGATGCTCATCTCTGTGCAGTAGAAGCTGGGAAGTGAAGTCAACCAATAAGCATTTTCTTCCTTTTCTGTCCAAATCAAAATTCCTGTCTGTGGTTAGTTGGAATGGTACAGGGATGTACTTAACATGCTGTAAAAAAAAGTAATCTCTTGTTTCTATATCAGCAATGAAAAATACTGTTATTTGGAAGTTAGTAAGCTTAACTATGTTTTTCCTTTTTTTACTCCTAGGCTTTGGCCATAAATCAGACAGATGCATGGTCTGTTCATACTATAGCTCACATAAATGAAATGAAAGCTGAGGTGAAGAAAGGGTTAGAGTTTATGAAGGAAACGGAAAACAACTGGAAGGTAAACATTCTTGTATCATCTCTGAAAAATCTCCTTCTAGGTCTTCTTTATTACCTCCAGCTGATTTCTTGATTCCCCTGCATGCAGTTCCTTTCTATCTGCAGACATGGTACAAACCTTGCAAAGTTTATGTTAGAAGAAACCATCACATGAGGTAGTTACTATCCCTTCTCCTTTTGAAGCAATAGACAGGAAAAGATGGCGCGTTATGAGGGACACATACTGTGGACCATTTTAAGTCATTGCTGTTACAAGAGCTGAGATTACAAAAATGGCAAATATATCTGTAGGTTTGAATTGACGCGAAGTCGGTTGTCTCACACTGTCTTAGGAACACAGTATTCCCCTAGGAATATTGTAATAAATACTGCTTTACAATAAATGTACGATTCGTACAAGGACATGTATATATCTCCCCCACTTTCCTATGTCCTGGTGGAGCTGATTAGGTGTTCTACATCTCATAAGGACATGGCTGTTGTGGACAGGTGAAATATCAGATTTGGAAACTCTGATTTATTGTGTGGTTTATAAAAGCAAAGTGATATTTTCACAAATTTTTTCTTAGACTTAAGTGAGCACTGAAAGTCAGTTGACTAATATGGCTAAACCTCTTCACAGGAACATAAGATGGTGTGTGAAATGACAGAGTCAGATCAGACATTTTAGCAGACTCGTAAAATACTCGTTTGCTTTTGGATGGGGAAGGATATTTAAAGGTCAACAGTAAAGTGAAATGATGGATCTGTTTGTTTTCTAGTGTACTGAAGTTACTTTAGTTATTCAACAAATCTGAGTATCTCTAGAGTATTGAACAGCATGACTAGTCTGTCATAAGGACCTTCGCTTAATTCTTATTTCTGTTGGACAGCATGTATTTTCTCAGTGATTAAATGTGTCGTACTCAGAGCAGAGGGCTGTGCGGTTTGAATTTGTTAGAACCCACAAGTCTATTCTAGTCATTAGAGCTGACTATTCCACCTCACCCAGTGTGCAGGGATGGCTAATGAGGCTAGAAGGACTGTTTATTTTGCACGTGGGTTTTTTTTTAATTGTTTTTTTTAATTAAGTTAGGCATTCAGATATTGACCTTGGAAGTGCAGGCAGAAACCTTTTGCTTGAGGTTCATACTTCTCATTTCTTAGAAAGCATTTTGTCCTTTAATGTGTCAGTTTTAATTAAACAGTGATCAAGGCAATTGACAGTTCAGGTATTGCCTTAAAACTGCCTCTCAGTTGCTGACTTTTGGATTGATTTTTGAGCTCATTCTAAAATAGTTCTGTGCCTTTGTCATTTATACCCTTTATCCAACTAAAATAAAGTAATAAAGTGCCATATCAGTAAGTAGAGTTGTCTGATGTACTGTTGTGCTTTACTCGGTCCAGTTAAGATTTATGGCAGCTGACATTGTTGTAATGATGATGTGTATAATCACTTCTGTGCAGAGTTTTTCATCTTAGCCATCGTGAATGCAGAGCATGAAAATGTAAGCGCATGAAAAAAAAGCAGGTCTCTCTAGGGGCTTTAATAAAGTCATTTGTATTTTGAAATTTTTAATTTTTATTTAATCATCAAGATCATCTATACTGCCACAGTGTTTGTACTCCTCTTGCTTTTAATTCCGTTTTCCCCTTCCTGATAAAAGTAGCAAAGATTGGTACAGGTTTTCTTTACAGAGTACTTTATTTTTTTGTTTTTCCACACGCCTAAGGATAGCAGATACCATTTGTTTTACCTGTAGGTTTCAGCACAGAATCAAAAGGGGGAAATTATCTTAGCAGATAGGACCTCTCCACCAGTGCTGTTTAATGAATAGGAATGTTTTTTCTTGTGAGGTCTTAGAATGAGTTCACACAGCCTACTTTTATTTATTTATTTTAGTAACCTGAAGGGCTACTTCTTCAGCAATTTAATTTCATTCAGAACTCAGAATCATCAGCAGAAAAAATGGTCTCACAGTCTTATTCAGTGAGGTAATTCCATGTTCATATTTGTATGACATTTGGAATGGTAGTATGGTATTAAACTTGATATTGTCAGTTTTATGCCAAGCACTTAACTACTTCACTTCTCCAGTTTAGTTTATGATTTAATATTAGGCAAGAAAAGATTACTAGAGTGTTTATCTTAGTGTCATAAAATTCTAACGCTCACTGGGAACCTTTGTGCTCCCTGAACGTGGGTGTTACAGTTGTCACCAGGAAAATTAAGAAGATTTTTCCACTAACGAGAACATTAAGTTTAACTGCATCACTGAGAGAGAATGGGAGGAGACGGATGAACCTTTACGATGTTTGATTTTTCACCAAAGGATTATGGTATTCCTGTTTGTCTACTCTCTGTACACTCACAAAAATGAATTGGGCTGATCTCTTGAAGTGCAGACTAGGGAAAAATATTTGATACCAGCTGAAAAGGGCAGTGCAAAGTTGGTACAGTCCAGTAAATGTTCATCGTCTCATCTGATTAACTGCCAATGCATTTAGTATCTTGTGAAGCTTCTGTAGTCCAGAAGTGATTCCTCTCCATATCATCTGGATATCTAGATGGGTGGGATGAGTTATTTTGTAAGTAATATTTTCTCTTCTTCTTTTTTTTTTTTTTTTTTTTTTTTCCAGAATAGTGATATGCTTGCTTGCCACAATTACTGGCACTGGGCTTTATACTTCATTGAAAAGGTATGAGGTATTTTCATATAGGCAATTTATGGTCCAGATAGGCAATTCATTAAATTTAATTTAAAAGGCAGACCTAACATTTACTGACTTTTTTTCAGCTCTTTATAGATATATTTTTTTGTATAGTAGCACAATACCATTTTTACAAGCTAGACTTCTATTACAATTATTTTTAAAAGTTTTAATTACATTGGTCAGAGATGCAAGTTCTTTGTTAGAATGTTGAAAAATTCCTGTGTGGTTATTGCATGTTTGAATAGTCTCACTAATTACACTTGGCACTATTATTTGATAGAAAGATTACCTTGGATCTCTAATATTTAGACAAAATTCTCTCCAAATTCAAAACTTAGTTGCTGACCCCAAAAGTTGCTGACCCCAAAAGTTGCTGACCCCAAAAGTTGCTGACCCCAAAAGTTGCTGACCCCAAAAGTTGCTTACTAGAAGGAACAGTAAGCTTTAAATTTGGTTCCTGAGGATATCAATGTTACTCATTCTTCTTATTGGAACACTTTAAAAATTTTTGCAATTTTACTTGAACTGTCAGGTTGCAATGAAGAATTTCCTTATATTTAATAATCCTTAGCACTTCTGGAGTTCAATTCAGTAGGGAGACAATTGTGACATTGAGAAGGCAGTGTCCTTTGGTCAGAAAACAGAGCAACTTGCTTGGGTTCAGAATTATTAACACAGAAGGAGAATAATTCCTGATAGTAGTGTAATAGATAGTTTATTTTTCACATTCTATCTATACAGCTTTTTGTAGCCTGCTTAAAATTATTTTGCTTCCTACCCCTTTGTGTACATTGTGGGATGCACGAAGTTTTGCAAAAATCCTTGAAAGGAATATTAGAATGAGAAGTAATGCCTTGCCTTTCTCCTTCGTGTGTAGATTACATCAGTACTGGTACCTATTATTAAATGAAACCTCAACATACTGATTATTTTGTCTGGTAAATCCTGGTTTGATCTTAGACTTCACTCTTTCTTTTAATACCTCAAAGATTTCTTGACTTTCTTTGTTTTGATCAAGTCGTAAGGCAGTTCTGGAGTAATATTATGATATCTTAATTGTATGTATGTCTTTGGTTATTACCAGTCACTTTAGGTTCCTGTAGCTGAATGTTAATCGTGTAGTCCTCGTTTGCTTTTACAGGGTGAATATGAGGCTGCATTGACAATTTATGACAATCATGTGAGTAGTAGCCTTTTTTTCTTTACTGAGAGCGTGCTTAAGTCCATGATATGTCCTTTCTTCCTCCTGTATGAGACTGTAACCTATCATGGTGTGCCATACATGAATATATGTATTTTTACATCTGTTGTTACAGCTTTTCAGGGGAACTGTTTCTCAACTGGTGAAATACCCTAAAGACTCACATGCTGTATAGTCTATGTGTTCCTTACACTTGTGTTTGAAAGACCTACAATGGCACCGTTGGTACTGTTTTTCAGTATCGTATGTTTCTTATTCATCCTGTGTAGGTCTAAATGCCTCTGAAAAAAAAAGCTTTTTAAAAGAATGTAAAATACTTTTCCTATTAAAGTCAAGTTACTTTTAAAAAGAAATTATTTTGCATGTTAGCTAGTAAGTTAACAGTAGCATGCAGTTTCATTCCTAGTTAATTTATTATTAGAATGCTGGGTTGGAAGTGACCTTAGGGATCATCTGGTCAGGCCTGTTTAGGTGATATATAGTTTAAATGAGAAGACCCAGAAACCTGTCAAGTTGAGCCTTAAAAGTGTCCAATGCAGAGGAATCTGTCACTTTCCTGGGGAGATTATTCCAATGCTTAACTGTTCTCATGGTGAAAAACTATTCTAGTTCTTTACTATCTAGATTTCAAAATAAGCTTTTGTAAAGAAGCCTTATGAAATTAGATAGGATAATATATCTTCGCAAGGATTATAAAAAAAATGCAAGTATTACAAAAGCTGTTGTGCAGACTCCCATCTCCTAACCTTGGCAAAGTAAAGTAATGTTTATGACAGTGTTTTGGAAAAAATAAAATACCTTGGTGATCCTCCATATGTCCCAAGTTTGACTTCATAACAAGAAAAAACCAAAAAATGTATAACTGTTTGTCATTGCAAATTACTGTATTCAGGACAGGTGCAGTTAGGGCCACTGTGAAGCAGGTGGTTTTGAATGAACAGGAAGTTAAAATTAATTTTGTGCTGTGAAAATAAATTTGACTCTATGGATAAGTTCCCACTAGCAAATCACTTAGGCAGCTCATGTGTGTCTGTGATTACAGATCGCTCCCCGATGTCTGTCAAGTGGAAGCATGCTGGATGTAGTTGATAACTGTTCGATGCTGTACAGGCTTCATCTGGAAGGTAGGATATCCACCTGCCATTCTTTTTTAAAATGTAAAAGGAACAGTTTTCTTTTTGCCTCCCCTCTTCCTCTGCTTTGCAGGTTAGAGAAGTATTTAAAGATACTTACAGAGCAAGCCTGGTCAGTGTTACAGAAGAAATCCGGTACAGAAGAAAAATCTACTCTTGAGAAAAGCCTCAATATGAAATTTATAATAGTGTACATAACCTTTATTCTTTCCAAGAGCTTGTTTGATTTTTTTCTGTCCCCCATGCCACTGTGGTATTTTGTTCAGCTCAAGCCAGTATAGGTCACTTGTTGAGGAATTAATTTCTACTGTCCGTGGAGACTTGAGGCTGAACAATCAAGTACCTAAGCATCTAAAAAGCTGCAGAGCTTCTTTGAAGTGAATTTCAAGTTAGATACTTAACTTTCTTGTTTGAAACCAATTGAAATAGCTAGTGCACCTATATTAGCTGCTGGCTTTTGGTACTTTCCTAACTGGCATTCCTTCTTAACTTTTTTAAGCTTGTGTTTATACACTAGAGTTCATGAAAGTGGGTGCCTACACACATACAGCTGTTTTCACAGTGTTCTGCTGAAACACTAATGATGCATTAAGTTTGCTTATGAATCATAGAATCACCAGGTTGGAAGAGACCCTCTAGATCATCAAGTCCAACCGTTCCTACCAATCTCTAAACTGTGCCCCTCAGTACCTCATCCACCCACACCTTAAACACCTCCAGGGAAGGTGAATCATCCACCTCTCTGGGCAGCTTGTTCCAGTGCCTAATGACCCTTTCTGTGAAGAATTTTTTCCTTATGTCAAGCCTGAACCTCCCCTAGCGGTGCTTGCGGCCATTCCCTCCTGTCCTGTCCCCTGTCATTTGGGAGAAGAGGACAGCTCCCTCCTCTCCACAACCTCCCTTCAGGTAGTTGTAGAGAGCAATAAGGTCTCCCATCAGCCTCCTCTTTTCCAGGCCAAACAACCCCAGCTCTCTCAGCTGTTCCTCATAAGCAACTTCGTTGCTCTTCTCTGGACTCGCTTCAGAGTCTCAACATCATTCTTGTGGTGAGGGGCCCAGAACCGAACATAGGATTTGAGGTGCAGTCTCACCAGTGCTGAGTACAGAGGGAGAATAACCTCCCTGGACCTGCTGGTCACGCCATGAAATCCATCTTATCACTCTGTATAATTTGATTATATTTGATAATAATCAATAATTTGATCAGACAGTTCATCATGAACATGTCCAAGAAGACATGAGAGGTCTCATATCAAGTCAGAACCTCACATCACCAGTTTTCTAGATTTTATTAAAGATTACCAACAGTCTATGAACAGTTTGCCTAAGAAGGATGTTGAGGCTCTGGAGCAAGTCCAGAGAAGATCAATGAGGCTGGTGAAGGGGCTGGAGAACAGACCCTATGAGGAGCGGCTGAGAGAGCTGGGGTTGTTTAGCCTGGAGAAGAGGAGGCTGAGAGGAGACCTCATTACTCTCTACAAGTACCTGAAAGGAGGTTGTAGAGAGGAGGGAGCTGGCCTCTTCTCCCAAGTGACAGGGGACAGGACAAGAGGGAATGGCCTCAAGCTCCACCAGGGGAGATTTAGGCTGGAGATTAGGAGGAGGTTTTTCACAGACAGGGTCATTGGGCATTGGAATAGGCTGCCCAGGGAGGTGGTTGATTCACCTTCCCTGGAGGCGTTTAAGGCACGGGTGGCTGAGGTCTTGAGGGACTTGGTTTAGTGTTAGATAGGAATGGTTGGACTAGAAGATCCGATGGGTCCCTTCCAACCTGGTTGTTCTGTGATTCTGTGAAATATGGCAAGCTGCAGGTAAGCAGTAATCTTCACATTTTTCTGCATCAGGGAATGTTTTCTTGAGTTCAGTAGAAATGATGCTTATGCCAGGTGGTTGAAAGTATGTTGCAAACCATTTTTATTGTGAAGAATATTCTTTATTCTTAGGTGTAAAGCTTGGAGACAGGTGGAATAATGTTCTCCAGCTCACAAAGAAGCATACCAAAGATCACGTTCTTCTGTTCAATGATGTACACATCTTGATGTCCTCACTGGGAGCCAAAGACCACAAAACTACTGATGAGCTTTTAACAACTCTTCAGGAACTTGTCAAGTAAGGAAATGAATTAAAGTACTCTACTCAATAAATATTTTGTCCTCTGAACTTCAGGGTGATAATGTTTCTGGCTTGCCAAAGCACTACAACACGCTCTTCTCTGCTTTAGCGTGTCATAGAATCATAGAATACCAAGTTGGAAGGGACTTCAGGGATCTTCTACTCCAGCCTTTGGTTTAAATGTTTGGGTTTAAACAAACCTGTCAAGCTGAGCCTTAAAAGGATCCAATGTAGAGGAATCCATTGCTTTCCTGAGGAGATTATTCCAATGTTTAACTGTTCTCATGGTGAAATTTTTTTTTCTGGAATCCAATGGGGATCTTCCCAGGAGCAATTTAAACCCATTACTCCTCGTCTTTCCATGTGACTCCTTATAAAAAGGAAGTCCCCATCCTCTTGGTAGACACCCTTTAGTTACTGGCACGTGGTAATAAGGTCTCCCCTAAGCCTTCTTTTCTCAAGGCTGAATAAACCCAGCTCTCTCATCCTAGCTTCGTATGACAGACTTCCTAGTCTTTTGATCATCTTTATGGCCCTTCTCTGGACCCTCTCCAGCCTGTCCACATCTTTTTTGTATAGTGGGGAAAAAATGGGTGCCATACTCCAAGGTGCAGCCTGACCAGTGCTGAATAGAATGGGATAATGACTTCTTTATCTCTGCTGGTGATGCCCTTCTTCATGCACCGCGGCATCCTGTTGGCCTTCTTTGCTGCTGCAGCATGCTGAACCATGTCTGGTTTCAGTAGGCCAGTCTCTGGTTAGGAGATCCCTACAATTGTTTATTTTTTAAGTTCATGTCTAGAGAGGCTTCTAATCTTGCTAAGCACAAAACTCTTACGTTTGAGGTCATGAACGCTAACTGAATAGTTGCTGTGGACTTCCTTTCAGTGGGTTATCACTAAACTACACTATATACAATGAATAAAGTAGTTCACCTGTGTATTAGAAAAGGCATTCTACAATTATGTCAGCTGCCTGTGTTTGTTCTTTTTTGTTCTGGTTTAAATGAGACTTTAATGATAGAGCATAGTTGGTAGTGATATTCTAATGGCTACTGCCTGATGTGTGGTGAAGTACCTCTGCTGGAAATTGAATTTCAAGTATTGCTGAAGTAATAATAGAGGATATTTTGCTTTTAAATTAAATTCTTTGCAAAGTTTCAATATTGAAGTATTTAATCAAAAAAATGTTTTCTTTGTGTTCCCTAATGTGTTAGATAAATGTAAATTGCCTCAGTTTGTTGAAGGCATTGATATATAGATGCTTTAAATGCAATTCCATCCCCCTTTCCTGTTTTTAACTCTGTTTCAGCATCTATTGCTTCCCTTGCCTTAAAAAAGAAGGAAGGAGAGCTTGGAATTGTCACTATTTGTTCCTGACTATAATACCTATCAATGAAAAATAATAAAAAAGAAATGTTATTTTCAAGAATACTTAAGAAAACAAAAAACTGTTAAATCAAACCTAAACATGTCTCATTTGACTCAAGTAGGAAATCTTCCATACAAGTACATAGATATATGTAAGTTTATATAAAGTATATAAAACTGCACATGGGAAGCTGCAACGAACATATGCTATTTATCCTTTCACACATGCTTCCTCTTGCCTATGTGTTCAGTGCTTTGGAATAATACAGCTGTACATTTTTAGCTCTAGTTTGAAGTATTATAAAGCTTAATTTATTATGCAAGAAAACAGACTGTGATATGAAGGGGTTATATTAATGATTACATCAATTGATCAATATGTGTGTATCACGAAGATGTAGTAGAAAAATGATACCTAATGAAGCCATTTTGTATGTATTTAAAAACACAGTCATAAAACTTCGGCACAAACAGCACTTATTCTTGGCTCTTCATGAATATTTTTCCCCAGGCTTTACAATTTAACGTTGACAAGAAATTATTTTGTGAAGTATTCCCTGGTGCTCTCTGGTGGTTAGTATCCCGTGCTTATTTTCACATGTGGAAATGTTAGTTAATGCAAGGTGTTGTTCTTCATGAATTGATGCTGGAGAACAGTTGCAAGAGAAAAGAAAAAAAAGAATCAGTCTTCCATCTCTGTGCATTGTCTCAGAGAGCTGGAACAATGTTTAAATAAAAAAAAATTACATCATTAACTATCTCAAACATCCATTGTGCAATTCTGATTTTCCAAGATACTGAATTTTGTTTAATGAATGATAGACACATAAGGCAACACTGGATACTGAAAAATCAACATTGACCTAGTGGAAGAAATGGGAAATTTGTAATACTGACTCAAGAAAGTGAGCACAGAGTATGCTCTGTGTTTGGTAAATTTAAGGTACTAGTGTGGTAGTGTGACACTGAGCTGTCATTGCAAGCACTCAAAACAGAAGTCAGTGACCAAGGTTCCACAATGTTAAAGATATAACTGGCAAATTTACAGAAAAATATATTCTAAACAATGGATGGAATTAGTAGCATTGAATTGTGTGGGTCCAGAGGAGGGCTACAAAGATGTTCAGAGGGCTAGAGCACCTCCCATATGAGGACAGGCTGAGTTGGGGCTATTCAGCCTTGAGAAGAGAAGGCTCAGAGGAGACTTGATAGTGACTTTCCAGTATCTGAAGGGGGTCTAGAAGAGAGCTGGGGAGAGACTTTTTACAAGGGCTTGTAGTGATAGGACTAGGGGCAATGGGTATAAACTGGAGAGAGGCAGATTTATACTAGAGATAAGGAGGAATTTCTTCACTGTCGGAGTGATGAGGCACTGGCACAAGTTGCCCAGGGAAGCTGTGGCTGCCCCATCCCTGGAGGTGTTCAAGGCCAGGGCCAATGTGGCCTTGGGCAACTTGATCTAGTGGGAGGTGTCCCTGCCTCATGGCAGAGGGTTTGAAACTGGGTGATCTTTAAGGTCCCTTCCAACCCAAACTAGTCTATGATTCTCAGGGATGATTTGTAGTTCCTGGGATAGAAAGCCCTCCTCGACTTGTATTGACAACCAGCCTTTTGGCACCGAAATGGTACTACCTCCAAGTCTTCATCACTGTCAGCTTCTTCTGTAGCAGTGCAAAGCCACAATTCCACATTGTCCCATGCAGGTATTGCCCCCTGACCAAAGAGCTACAGTTTCATTACTTGTATTTTTACTCTTTTGAAAATATTGGCAAGGATACCTGCTAGAGAATATATATTCTTCTGCTGGCACATTGTCATACCCTATGCCTCTTCGACTTTTAGATGAGTTAAGATAAAAGAACTACAAAATAAAAGAAAATAAAGCAACTCAAGAGCCAGCTAAAATCCATTGCTGTTTGTGGGCCTAAAAACAGGTTAGAATCACAGAGCAGGCTTTGAGAGCTGTCATGGGGAATACAGTTTGTAGTCCAAAGATGGTGCAGCACTGTGCTGTGAGATGAGCTGTTTTGCAAGATTATTTGGAGCTGTTTGCAAGGGACTGATTGCCACTTTTGGCAGAGATGAGGGCAGTAAATGTTCCATTGAGATCAGAAGAGAAACTCTACCGGTTTCTCACTTTTCTAGGCAAAGCTGTTTATTGCAAAGGCAGAAGGATTTGGGCTTGTGCCTTTTGCAGTTATATTCAGAAGAATGAAAACTGATTGACTGGTGAGTAGCAAGCATGAAAGTAACAGAACCACACTTCAAGACAGTATCTAGTTAAAATACTAGAAACATCAGACACTGAACAGTAAAAAAAAAACCTTTCTATCTGTGGCTGGTGACAGTCTGGCACCAAAGTACTCGTATGTGTAATTTGACTTAAGGGAGTTAACCACTTTCTCTTTCTACAGAGCACCTCGTGAAGGCCATGAGCTTTCCCTGGCCCCTCGTTTGGGATTGCCACTGTGCCAGGCTTTTGTAGAGTTTGAAAATGGAAATTGTGACAAAGCTGTAGACCTGCTGTATCCAATCCGTTATGAGCTAGTCCAGATAGGAGGCAGCAATGCTCAGGTAAAGGAGATGAATAAAAGACTTTTTGATATGATGTCATCCTCTTTCAGTAGCCTCCATTAGGTACTTACATTATTAATAACAGTTATTCTTAGAAGTGAAAAACTCTGATGTGCTTATGACTGAATCCTGTTTGCAAATACGTTAGCAGTATTAGCTACTTAATTTTTCTTATCAACGTTTCCTTCTCCAGTTGTTTTAATAATTTGGCAAACAAGATATTGTAACCAACAATAAGTTACTTACTACTTTGTATTTTTGCTGATTTCTTTTTTCAGAGAGATGTTTTCAACCAGCTATTGATTCACGCTGCTTTAAATTCTAAATCACAAGCCAAACAAAACCTTGCAAGGTGAGCATTTTTCCTGTTAAATATTTGTCAAGGTAGTACTGCTACTCAAAGTAAAAAGTACCAAGTATACTCAAACCACTAAATTAAGGCTAAAATGATGTGCATTTCTTAAATATAGCAACATTTAACAAGGATAAAAAGTGAAATAGCTTCCTGTTCCAAAAGTATACTCTTATGGTCTGGATGAGTGATCTGTATGTGTTCAAGGATAGCTGATTTTCAAATGATGCTGTCTTAAAATATAGTCTCTCCTGCCTGTTGAGCAGTGAACTTAATGGACTGGTAAATGTCTGTGAACAGCTGAAAATGAAATGTGTCCTAATGACCACATCTGCTTTATTGGAAAATGAGATTTACAGAGCCTGATATGTGAGCTCACCTTAGTATGAATCACAAGAACCTTGCTTGGTACGAATTGTAGGTGTTGCTTATTGACCCATATCAAGTTCTGTTGAAATGTATTGACTGGGCCTTCCTGTGCACTGTGAAAATAGATCCTTGGGACAATATGATGCCTTGCCTGTTTGCCTCCCAACATTGCTTTGCAATACATAAAAAATCAAATAAAATATCAGAATAATTCATTCTGATCTCTGAATGCTCATATTCAGTCCCTGTCAGAGCTGAAAAGACCTCTGTTTTCTCTGCGCTTACTGCCAAGGCCAAGTAAGAAATCTGCCCCTCAAAATAAGGTCTTTAAGTACTCTTTTCCTCCTCTTCCAGGATCACTGCTGATGATCTCCCATTTCTCTCCTACCTCTCTTCCTTTCTCAGGTGCCTCCTGAGGGAACGGGATGTGATAAGACCAAATTCACCAATGACGGAGCGGCTTATTAGGAAGGCAGCAGCTATTCATTCACTGGCATAAGTCTTCCCTCTGCGCTTCAGCTGCAACAGCAGTAGGCTTACCAATCAAATTCTAGGGCCTGGGAGACAGGGGGATACTATCATCCATGCTAGGGATTCATGGTAGGTAGGAGTACCCTGCGAGTTAGAGACGTGATGATCATTTCCTAAACAAAAATATACAGCTGTTGCGTTTCAGGAGGTTGTATCTTAGATGACTCCACATAGAAAGAAGAAGATAACCTACTGATAATGCACGGCTTTCTGAAGCATTCCAGGACACTGCTTTTCTGGTGTATATTTATAGAATCATATAATAACCAGGTTGGAAGAGACCCACTGGATCATTGAGTCTGAGCCTGATAATATACAGTATGATAACTGTGCCTGGATTTCAGTAATTCTTTAGCCCAATTTGTTACTCTATTAACATATTAAGTAATCAGTAAACTGCTCAGGTAATTTAAATGTACCTTTTAAACGAAGTTAATGGGAGAGTATGAGACCAGAGCTAATACAGGCATAAACTGATTTCTATACCAGCCTTCCAGTCCATTCAGACATGAGTCACAGATGCTGGCAATACAGATATGCTGGCATATTTTTACACTTCTCATAAAATGTTATACTTTTTCCTTTCAATTTTAGCACCTCAGAGCTTTCTGAAATTACTATGTGAATTAAGCCAGACAAAAGGGGGAATAGCTGACTGGGACTATTCTAATACGGTTACTCCCTTGGCACCTTTAAATCTTTAAGAAGAAAAGAAAAAGGCTGAATTTCAGCTAAAACAATATCATCTCTGAATGGCAGTTTTGGACTGGTGTCTTTGTGCTTATCTCAGCTTTTGGAAAGTCGTGCTTTACTGCCATCTCAATAGCATGAGTCCCTTTGTGTTAGCAAAGTAGGAATTTAAAACTAATGTTAAAGCACACACTTTATAGAGGCATCTCAGAGCTGGTGAAGACTGGAAGGGATCTTTTCCATAAAAAGAGAGCTAAGAGGAAGTGACGCAAAGCTTCATCTCAGCACAAGTGACGTGACAAGGTTTGGTGCTGCTAATAAGTCACAATGAGCCATGTACGTCCATGAAGTTCTGGTATCTGGATTTCTGCAGCATAGCAGAGCTAACAGGTTGTCTTGCAACAGTAATCCAGATATTCCTAATGATGGAAAAGATGATATTTTAAGCTGAAACTGAACTGATGCCTCATCTTTCCAAATATAATTGCCATGCTCTTCAACAACCCAAGCCCTGACTTTGGTGTCATGTACAAGCTCTCCTGGACAGACACATGCTTGCCCCTCCTTCCTGTCCAGCTGAGACTCTTCCCCATACCCACAGCAGCGCACTTCCACATACGATTTCCTTCTGACCTGAAAAAAACACTTTCATAGCTGGCCCTGCACTGTCCTGGGAATTCCTGCATAGAGTAATAAGCTGTGGCAGCACCTTGCTGCAACCCTTCTTTCCCCCAGCCCTCACTTGGGGAAAATAATATTTTGTTTTTAAATGAAGGATAATTTGTAAAATCAGGTAAGGGTATTGCCTCACACCTGCAGCCTTTTGAATCCTGCGACAGGCATAGTTCCCTGTCCTTCAGCTTCATCACTGCCTTATACATCCAGCCATGGTTGCGGTTGTCTCGCTCTGTGCTAAATTTGTACTAGATTTTTTGCTATTATTTTTAATCAATGTATTTCAAGCAATGACTTTAGGCAGGTAACTTTTTACTCAAGGAATATAAACAAATTCTTTTAAGAAAAAAGCCTGAGAAATCTGCCTGTCTGTGAAACGTGTAGTTAATATGATCCATTGCTACACAAATTTAAGACTGATAGTTGAAGTAGTTTTGATATACTGCGATTTAGAATCTTGTCTGCTTTACACCAATAAATACAAGGATGTTCTCACTTGAATAACAAGTGTATGTCTTCTTTGCAAGTATGGATGAAAGGTTTAAGTCAGTTACTCAGTCTAAATTTGTAAACTTGTAACAGTATGCAGCCTCTTTGTTTCCATGACTGTGCCAAGAAGCTTTTTTCATTTAACTGGTACTACACATTTTGCCATACATGAGAACTGGTTTTCTGCCTTATCTTCCCCTTTTTATCTAAAATGCTGAAACCAGCCTTTCTGGTCTGTCTGTCCTGCTTCACCAGGCTATGCTGAATCATTTTTAATTACCATTATGGGAAATAATTACAAGTGGAGAAAACAATTACGCGAGGGAGAACTTGCAGCAGCAGAACTTCACAAAAGATGCCACTGATTCCTAGAACCTTCCCTTTCTATATCTAAGCTGAGCAGTTGATATAAACTTTGTATCTGCTGCTTGCAAAAGAGGCACTGGTTTTGCACAAGTTAAGCACAAATTGCTTTTCTTCTAAAGGAAGCAGCAAAGATAAAGCTAGCAGGCCATCTGCTCCAGCCTCTGCAGCACTTCTTTATCTCTCTTGAGAGGGGCAGAGGTGACAGTCTTTGGGCTGTGTGTCAGAACCTGAGCCAAGGCAGTAACCCCCCCCTGCTAATATTACATCAGGAAATACATTGTTTTAACTTTGATGGTAATTTTCATGATCCCCAGAGTGGCTGCAATAGCAACTGCCCCCACTTCACAAGCCTTTTCTGAACTGGTTGCTTAATCATCTGCACTGAGACCATGTATGCTATCAGCTCAGCTATCTCTACAGCTTCTTTAGCATACAGAATGTACCCTTAGCAAATGCATTTTTAGCCTTTTCTAGACAAGCTGCTTCTGCATCTATTGAATTCCCCAAAAGCCATTAGATGATAATATAAGACTGTTGAATAAGGCAGATACAGCAGGGCAATCAATAGCCTGCTTTTAGAATCATAGAATCATTTGGTTGGAAAAGACCTTAAATCATATCCCTGAGCACCTCATCTGCCTGTCTTTTGAACACCTCCAGGGATAGTGACTCAACCACTTCACTGGGCAGCCTGTGCCAGTGGCTGAGAACCCTTTTGGTGAAGAAATTTTTCCTAACGTCTCATCTAAACCTCCCCTGGTGCAATTTGAAGCCATTTCCTCTCCTCCTATCACTTGCTACTTGGGTCAAGAGAACAACAGCCACCTCACTGCAACCTCCTTTCAGGCAGTATATTATATTATATTATATTATATTATATTATATTATATTATATTATATTATATTATATTATATTATATTATATTAATATATAGATATATTTATTTTAATTATATAAATATATTAATATATTTATAGCTTTTTGCACTGCCTGTGCAGTGTTTCTTCTGTGAATCTTCAGGACCTGAGTTTGGGGGTGCTTAGGGAGGCTCTGGGGTGTGAGGTGAGCATGAGGTATCGTACTGCCCCGACTCTGCCTACCAGCAAGACTGCAGCATGACCTCTCTGGGCAGCAAGCCAGCTGGGCTGCCTGGGAGAGTGAGATAAAGCTGTAGGACAGGGCCTCTGCTACAGTCCTAACCGTGATTTAAGGCAGCCAAAAGGAGTGAGTCTCTTACAAGCCCTTCTGATCTTCTCTCTGCATGATCTCATTTCATCCTTGTAGTCCTCTTGCAACACCAAAGCTCGTATAGTTTCCCCTTTATTTTCCTGAGATCCGCCCAGATCTCTCTGCTCAGCCAAGCCAGTCATTTTTTGGCAGAGGGAGATGTCCTGCTCTTGTGCCACCAGGGTTTCTTTCTGGGAGTGTCCAGTCTTCTTGGACACCTTTGCCCTTTAGGACTGCCTCCCATGGAACATTATCAACCAGTATTCTAAACAGTCCATACTCTGCCCTCTGAAGTCCAAGATGGCAGTTCTGCTAACCTCCCTCCAAGAACTGGGAATTCTATCTTGTCATGATTGCTGTGACCCAGGTGTCCTCTGACATCTCCCACAAGGTCTTCTCTGTTCATGGACCACAGGTCCAGCAGGGTGCCTTCCCCAGTGAGCTTACTCACCAGTTGTGTCAGCAAGTTGTCTTCTGCACATTCTAGGAACGTCCTTTCCTTTCTGCTATACTATACTTTTTACATACATATATATTATACTACTCATATATGAATTATACTTCTAGTGGACTCAGAGG
Organism: Coccyzus lansbergi; assembly: GCA_033558105.1. Lineage (NCBI taxonomy): Eukaryota > Metazoa > Chordata > Aves > Cuculiformes > Coccyzidae > Coccyzus > Coccyzus lansbergi. Next base: position 1,221,119 of record JAUMJK010000727.1, read on the forward strand.
TCCAAGAAAAGCATAATCAGTGACAAACTGAAGTGCTATTATCACATGTAGGCTACCAGACAAAAACATGGCTCACAAGTGGCAGTCCCAAAAGGCAGTGCTAGGATCACCAGGAAATAGCAAATATGGTTTCTGCTCAGAGTCACTAGGAATGAAAAAAAATATCTCAGTTAGCACAAAAACACACTTTGATTTGGTCTTACCTTGAAGCTGGCTTGTCATGGCAACAACTGGAATTGTAATTTAGCCCAGTGGCTACAGAACTGCCTCACAAGGCATTATTCCTTTCCTCTTGCACGCTATGCCCTTTACCGAGCTCAAGGTGCAAACGATCACTATCAGCCCGTAGCAAGCATGGCATTTCTCTTGCAAGATGTTTTCCTTGGCATCAGTTAGGAATGAGGTGCTGGTAGGTGGAAGAACCTTCTTTTCCTTCACGCTCTATCCTCCTGCATTCAGAGTATGGTTTTTTCTAGCTTGCTCCCATCTCCAGCTCACTTAACCAGAAATGAAGTTCTTGTCTTCCTTCCCTGGAGCAGCTCTCAACTACAGCCTGACCCTCTATGGACTATCTAGCCAATATCCTGTGCACCAGAGAGTGGTACCCCCACCTGGTAGCATTTCCTGCCAGACCCAAGGAAGTGCAGGCTTGACAATGTGAAGCGCAGCGCTTCCCTTGTCCTTCTTCTAGATTTTGTGATTTGAACTGATTTAAGTTGTCAGCATCTCAGTTTATATTCTTTAAAAATTGCTCATCTAGGTATTCAGGAAGGTACAATCCTCAGAAGAAATGAATAAACCTGACTTAGAAAAAAACTGACTACTTCGACATATCAAGCTCTGCTACCACCTCATCCTAGTCTTTCCCCTTTTTATTACTTGAATAACTGCTCAGAGCAGCTTTTTACTTACATGGAATTCAACCAAACTACCACAGCGCTTGATATTAAGAGCACCTTACTTAGAAAGTTAATTTACAGAAATATTCTCCACAAACCAGACTGTATTTTGTCCTTCATAGTTAGCTGTGCGTCTACACTAAAATGAAAAGCTACATCCATGCAGTTCCCGAGCCTGGAAAGGAAGATGAAAGGAAGACGCTGAGCACATGTCTAATTGGCTCTTTCACTTAGGTCCTTTAGTTGTGCCAGAAGTTTATGTATGGAGACAAACAGCAAACAAGCAAAAAGTGAGTGAAAACACACTTTATTTGCAAATATGGCAAACCTGAGCAATTCAGGAACTCTACAGGTAAACAAAAGAGATCTTATAAAGTGCTGAAGTCTTTTTCTTGTAATGCATTACTGATGCATTTTCATTTAGTTCTAAGTAATTTTAGTAACATTTCATAGTTTTATATATTTCCCTGTCCTCTTGGTAACTTGCAGACTTTGAGTAGCAGATGTGGTTGACAGATTGGTATCAAAGACACAAATAACTGGGAGGCTTTTCATGTTACTGTAAAGCTTATCTAAGAGGAAATGTTACTGCTTCTTTAACAGTTAGGCTGCCTGAGTAAGACCATCACAGGGAGACGGCGAGCGGCGGCGCGGGTCGGGAATGGGATCCGGGCGAGGGGCGGGATGGGGAAAATAAACCCTCTGGGGCTCGTTTTGGGGGCTTAGCGAGCGAGCGGCCGCTGTGGGGGTGGGGAGGGCCACCGGCATCTGTGGCCAGACGAGCTGGGACAGGGTGGATTTCCCACTCGCGCACGTGTGGATGGATTTCCCCGGGAATCTTAGGCGTGTTCTGTGCCTTGCCCAGGGCTGTTTTGAATATTGCTGTGAACTTCAGAGCAGTCAAATCTCTCGCTGATCCGGAGCTTTGGAGCCAGATCTGCCTGACCTCGCATTTGAGAAGGGGAAAGGCTACAAAAAAAAGCGTCATTGGGCACTGGCAGAGGCTGCCCAGGGAGGGGGTTGAGTTTATGATGTGGGTGGACGAGGTGCTAAGGGACATGGTTTAGTGTTTGATAGGAATGGTTGGACTCGATGATCCAGTGGGTCTCTTCCAACCTGGTTGTTCTATGATTCTATGATTCTATGATCATTGTACAGAGGGTCTGCAGGTCAATTAACTTGCAAACTCCATGTTAAAATTCAATAGTGAGTTTCTATATTTTCTTTTTAGAGGCAATAAAAAGCATGTAACTGAATAAAAAAGGGGCTTAACCACGGTTAGTAGGATTGTACTCCACTGACAAAGACATCAACTGCATCAAAGAACTGACCCAGGGAAGCAAATCACCCCCAGCAACTGCAAAACACAATGAGAAACTACACTTGTCAGTGAGTTCTCAGTGAGATGCCCAACGCAATGTGGGTAACAAAACACGTATGTGAGTGTCTTAGAACAGCAGTTCTACCACTGGCCTCGACAGAACATAACTGTTCTTTTCCAGTCATGTCGTATTTCTGGAAAAACAAACATTAACATATACAAATAGGACAGAAAATATCAGTGCTTCCTAAGATGTTTCTCCTGTCCTATAACATTTGCTAAGCAAATGTTCACATTGAGAAATATGTGGCCACATTTGCTTGAAAGCCTGGCTCATTGTGTCACAGTCTTTATATATCTGCAGCCATTAGCTGCAGCTAAACCACTGAATTTTAGTACCTACTTATTCATAAATTGACTTTCACAGTTTCACCTGAGCTTTGTTTTTGTATAAGTCGCAAAGCAAGTTAATGCAGGTCTGGGAAAAGAATTTGATTCAACAATTTTCTGATCCAAACAGTAGCTGCCACTGTACAGATGAAACTTCGCTTGAGAATTCATGACATGGATTTAAAATAAACTTTTTATTTTTTCAGTTTCACCATTTTAAACTTGAAACTAGTATCAGCATTAACATGAAAGCTATGGTAAGTCATTCCTGCATACACTGACTTCTTTAGAGTTGTGGTAAACAAGAGGATCAAGAACAGCCACATTCCACACCAAAAAGAATCTCTGACCACCAAAAACCTGAGTTTGCTTAAAAACTATGGTACTGTTAATTTTCCTCTTAACAGAACTAGTTTTCAAAGATAGGTCCTCTGTACTTAATTCCTAAGTAAATTCATTTTGCATTTACAATTATTTGACCACAGAAGTCATAGCATTTGTTTCCCCATCCCACATGTCTGATTTTTCTGCTATGTTTATCCAAATCTCTATGATTCATGTAAGAGAGAAAGAGGAAAACACAAGGCAATTAGTCACAACAAATGCAACACCTACTTTGGCAGCCCTCCCCAGTACTAAAATTCTTTGGATTAACATTCCCAGGAATTCTATTAAAAATAAAGAACTCACTAAGATTGAATCACCTGCAATATGGAAAATGAGTGATACAAACAGCTCTTGATTACTTTAAGATATAATACATCTTTTTTCTTCCTCTTTATACTCTATTATATATTCTGGGTAAATTTGGGTTTTTTCATAGGCAACAAAAATGGAGGGATTTAACTCATCATTCACACAGCTGTCATAGAACTGAAACTTGTGAATAGGCTTTGCCGGGGGGCGAACATAGTGTGCTTCACCTTTAACATATTCTCCAACCAACACACGAGCCACGAACATGGTGTATGTTTTCACTGCAGGCTGACAGTATGCATGGGAATAGGAAGCATCTCTAGAGAAGTAATTTCCTAGGAAATTAAATGAAAACATGGTTATACAAAGTATGTATAAAATAACAGCAAAAACTAAGCAGTTTCTTGGGTTTTAGGAGGTATTTGACCTAACTTACAGGTCTCCTCATGCTGAGTTTACATAATACCACAGAAATTTTTAAAAGAGAAAGGATTCCACTACATAATTTCCCTTTAGAATTTGCTATTTTAGGAAGAATTTTTTAAAACCCAAAACATAAACCCAATACAGGTATGTGTGTTATGATGAGAGGGGTAGACAAGAAAACATGGGGACCTTCCACAAGCATACTAAGGGAACGCACATCCTTCTTGATCCCAGCCTTGCAGAGTAGAAGCCATTTCCTTGGCAAGCTCAAATCATGACCTTGAGCTTTCAGAAGTCCCCAACTAGAGCAACAGGGGCTTTTGCAGATCCCTACATGAATTCTCTTACTACCTTGTGAGAAGATTTATCCCTGCATGAAACAAATCCTTGTCCTTTCCAGAGGGACCAAAGATCACAGTATCAATCCACACCCCTTTTTTTAATACCCTCTACAATTAAAGACCCCAAAACTTTAATTGCTCTAGCATCTAGGGGAGTCTAAGCAGTTGTCTAACACTTCCTGCATACCATATCCATAGTTACTCCCATTGGTTCCACAAATTCTCCAGTCAAAGTTGTGAATGCAGATAGTTTCCATGAAGGAGCTGTTGGTTCCATAGAACAGGAGTCTTTCATTCACTTCCTTTCCTCCATTTTCCCTCTTCATACGATCCTTTTGCCTAACAGAAATATGCAGGGGAGGACAGTGTGAAGAGAAAACGGAAAAAGTTGTTTGTTTTTTTTTTTTAAAAGCATATGATGTACATTTAAATATCAGCTGGATGAGATTCCCAGTCTGCTATCTCCTCACTGAGCTTGGAAGATGAGACAGACTAGCAGTACGATGAATAATTACAAGTTGAGCAACATACTGACACCACTGCCCAGCAGTTCTAGATAATTCTGCCTTTCTTCAGTGAATTTAAGTAAGCATACACACTATCACAGTCACCACTGTACTGACTTTCTGCTCCTTTGTAGGGTCCTATTAGTTCTGCTTGAATGTCTCTTGTCCCTTGCCAGCCCCAAACTCTCTGTGGAGTGGAGGTTGTACCAACTGCAGAGCCTCTGTGCTCCAGCAGTGGGTAAAAGCTAGAGGCAGCTTGTTCTTCATTCTCCTAGTGAACTCAAACTCCCATACACCTTGAGCTGGTGCCCCTCAGTGGGATCAGTGCAGCTGAGGAGACAAAGCCAAAAGGAGATAAACTGAGCTTTCTTAAATCACTGAAGACCTTAGTGATTTAGACAAGGGTCAGACTGAGCTATGACCAGTGGCAAAAGATGAGTCACAACAGAAGGTTCAACTAAGTGTTTCCTATCACTATTTCACAGCATCCAAACATCCCACTGGTTTTCAGAAGCTGTTGAAGTGGCCAAGACAGTAACGCCCTTCAGGAAGTCATCAGCTACGAAGTAAACAGAGTCAAGGAGAGAGGAGAACCCTTCCAACTTGTAAACTACGTAAATGAAAATTTAAGAACAATGGACAGAAATTTGTTCATTGAGAACCTGACAATGTTAAACTCTGTTAATTGGAGAGGGATAAAAGTATGCACTATTACATATTTTGAAGTGTGTTAAATTTTGACAGATGACAAGGTTTTATGAAATTATTAGCTGATAACTTCCAGGCTTCTATCACTTTGCAGGTGGAAGTACTTATTTAAGCACTGGGTTTTTTTCTCCATTATCATTCCCTACAGTCCTTGGATACTTGCATTAAGTACCTGTGCTTTTGCTTTCAACTAGACAGCTGTTCTATGCAACAGCTCAAACTGCTACCAAATTAACCTGAACAGGGTCATTTATTGTCACCAGCACTGACTCAAGTCTGTTGGTATCTAGCTTGCCATAACTACTTGGAGTTCGATATCACTGATGCAGAAGTTGAAAAAAAGAAAGGAGCTCTGGAATTCGGAGATCATTATGGTTAAGCACAAGGATTCTTTCTCAGTAAATACTCACCTCATTCAGCAAAGGTACTCAAACTCTTGAGAAAGCCTTAAATAAATCTGACTGGAAAAAACGACCCAAGCACCCCTAACCCTTATCTGCTTCTTTTTTCCTCCAATGGATAAACATTTGTAACAGACATAACATGTATGCAGGAGGCAGTTAGTGTTCAGTCCTCAAGACAATAATACATATTGCTGAGGGTAGCCTCATCCCAATTTTGTGTCATTCATGTCTTTCTGTCTGTACCCCTCCCCCATCTTCCAAGGAGTCATGCAAAGGGAACCCCCTCCTTGGGAGCATGGCATTCTTAGGACACCAGAAACTGTTCCTGAGAAGGAAATATCAGTCCTGATAAAGCACAGGTAGCAACAACTCTTCTTTCCTAGGAAGAAGATAAAGGACACCAATTCTTGGTGAATCCTTCCCCGAGGAAACAAATACTAACCACTGAAATACTTTCCAGAGAGATGGATTCTGAATCCTCTTTATATTAAGGATACTGTAGCTTTTCATAGTCTGTTCAAACATCTGCTTTATTTCATTGTATTCAGCAGCTGTATTACTGAGCTCCACTGCCTATAAAATATAAGCCAAAGCAAAAGAAAACATGAGACCCTAGTTAGCTCATAACATGCTGTAAAGCAGATACTTTCAGAAGTGTCCCCAAACAATACTCATGAAGGTCAATTTAATGTTTTAGATTGTGACTACGTGTAACTAAGGCAGACACTTAATATGAAATCAGTATGTCATTCCTGCTTTATAAGGACACCTCATCTTTCCTCAGGAAGGATGCTGAAAGTGAAGGCATCGATTATGTGTTTAGCATTGACGAGTTGACACTTGTCACTTTACATCTCAATGAAACAGAAATTTCAAAAACAAAACTTAGGACTGACTATTTCAGATATTAGTTTTATATACAAAGCTGATAAAGTATCTGATAAAGTTATCTAACAGTATCCTTTGTAACCCAATATTTGAATGAACTTTAGCTATTGTAGATGAAACAAAATACATAAAACTGCCAGCATCAGAGCTCCTTAACTTTTCAAAGTTAAAACCTGGAAAGTTGCACTTAATTACAGATCAAGAAAAAAAGGCTAAATTTTTAATCATAAGAGAATAATTAAAATTCTAATAGAGATGTTACACTAAATACCTACTTAAGCAAATACATTTCCTTTTCTAAAGGAAGCAAAGTCTACTTAATCCATACTTTTTGTGTTAAAAATCCATCAAGAAATCCACATTTTTTCCCAAAGAAAAGCTAAGGCAAAACAGAATTAAAACTCGATTCAAGCTCTTCTGCTTGCTTAGGTCATGCATAGATTTTCCTTTTTTTTTTTTTTTTCCCCCCCTACAACATAACCTGTCTTTGATCTTGTAGAATGCACAGTGCTGGCCAACTGATGTCACTTGGCAATACTTTCCACTTTATTGCTGCCTAAGCCACATGGGGCCACAAGATGACTTAGTGAAACACCCAACATCACATGTATCAGTTGTGTTTGAAGCAGGAAAAACGTGGTCATCCTAGGAGGTAATATGAAATTAACAACTTCACCTGCCAAGCAAAAGGTTTGCAAAGTTTAGAGAGGAGATAAAAGAGAACTTTATTAAACACGGAGCTGTGAAATATTTTTCTGGACACTATGTCTTGCTTGTGCACTATGTACTCATTGACAAAGATGTTTATCATAGGCAAGTTTTCTAAGGATTAAGAATAAAGTCAGCTGCACAAGGAAGAACTATTTATTTGAATTAATAAGCTTTTACAATGTTGAATGAAATTTCTCATGTCTAAATACAACAGTATTTTCCAAAGTTTCTTTATAACATAACATACAAAACAATTTGGATGTGCAAGTGTTTATTATCTGCATTCTCTGTAACACCACAGCCCAAGTTGCTTGCCATCACCAACAAGATGAAAATTATGTCACTATATTTCAATACTACATATTTCATTTATACATAATCAATTATTATTTAAACTACAAATACGCTTTTTCTATGTTGCATCTTTTACCGAGGAACTGGAATGGCAGGAAGATGTACCAGGGGAAGTTTAGGTTGGATATTAAGAAAAGATTCTTCACTCAAAAGGTGGTGGAGCACTGGAACAGCTCCCCAGGGAAGCAGTCATGGCACCAAGCCTGATGATATTCAAGAAGGATTTGGACAATGCACTCAGACATATACTGTGAATGTTGGGATTGTCATGTGCAGGGACAGGAGATGATCCTTGTGGGTCCCTTCCAACTCAGGACATTATATGATTCCATGAACTGTAACCCTTCTGGGTAAAAAAGAGGGTCAGCCACATGATACAAAGCCTAATCCTGTAAGAAAGGTACTCCAAACAACAAAGCCTATTCTCTCTTGCATAAAAATATTGAGGGACTGTCCTTATCCAAGGACACTTCCCCTGCTCAGGAAGAATAACACCACATCGCTACTGCAGGCTGATACTCCATAACAAAATAACTTATTTAGCTCTTCTCATGTTCAGACCAAATGAAGGAAGATCCTAGAGAGGTTGAGCTTTTGCTCACCCACTATCAGGGAATGGAGCTTCTGAGGTAACGAAAGAATCACTGCCCTGAAAATAATTTTGATTATCTGTGACATCAAACCTTGATCTCTGGTTAACATAAATTTTGGAAGCAGCATAGTTTATTTTAGTGGCAGTGACCCAACTAGAACAAATGTCTATGAAGTACACAAGATAGACTCTTCACATTGCATAAGCTCCCACTCCTATTACGGCACATCAATCTTTGGCCTGTGTGTTGGGATTCAGCAACACAGCAGCCACACAAAGACTAATCCTCTGACAGAAAACCACATATTCATTCTATGCATTTCTCATCTGTACATTAAAGATATAATTTAAAAGCCAGCATGAAGTTCCAGGACAAAATAAATTATGTTTCCACCCCCTTCAATAAGTTTACCTACTATTAACTTCTCCTTGTCTCTTAAAGAAAGACAGAAGAAATTCACACCGACCTTCCACTTAGTGTTAGCAATTTCTATTGAGCATTTCACACACTTTACTCTCTATAGAACTATGACTCTAAATGACTTGGAGATTAAGACACTGCAACACTCAGAAAAATAACCAATGTTACCAAAACAGAGCTGCCCTTTTATGCAAAGATTATTTTCTCCCTAACTCATATATCATGTTCCTTTTTAAAATGGATCACTTCCAGCGCAGTAAATTTTTCCAGGATTATTTGGCAATTTCTGAAGAGAAGAGAATTCATCAAGCCGTAATTGTCAGATCTTACGATGGTCACCACATGCATGCAGAATCCCAGTCAGTCCCAATATTACCTACTGCAAAAAAAGAAAAGCTTAGGGTCCCACAGAAATATTTAATCTAGCCCAGGTTTTCATTTCATCAGGTACTGTGGGCTGTGTAATTTTTTAGGTACAGAATTAACTTTTCCTTGCCTATGAAAGGAACTCAGTTTAAAAATTAAGAGAGAGTTTCCTTCAAGGCCAACTCAGCAAGCTAACTAAGATCTGGGAAACAAGATCATAATTCTATTTCACACATCTCCACATGTAGAATCATAGGATCTTTACAGCTGGAAAAGACCTCCAAGATCATGATGTCCAACCCTCAACACCACTGTGCCTACTCAACCATATCCCAAAGTGCCACAGGTACATGGTATTTGAACTCCTCCAGGGACGGAGACTCCACTGCTTCCCTGGGCAGCTTGTACCACCAGTGATACCGTGGATCTGCACACCATATTACAAAGCTTCTCACACTCACCTCATTAACCCCTAAAACATCCTAAGAAATAGACTCAACTAAAATTCACACTCAAATTTTCAAAGTAAGTAAGGGAAGTAGTTAAGCACATACAACTCAGAGACCTAAAATGAACTACGTTTCTTCCTGGCATTCTTTTGAGAAATTCAAATTGCTTATGTTAATAATTTAAGCTGCTGATAAGCCAAGGGAAGAATTGACTAGCTACATCCTTCATTATTTTGACAGAGCTCAAAATATCACAGACTCGAATCTTCAAAAGGTCTGGCTGCTGGATTCCTACGCAAACTCATTATTAGTTCGTTCAGTAGGTACTGGACACCTGATACATTTACAATCTTGAAAAATTATGACATTTTGCTCACTGTAAAAGACAGCTATGTGAAGGGAGATAATGTATAGAGCAGTTGACTTAGATTTTACCCATTCATTTTTCATCAGAACTGTATTTAGATAAATTTGCTATATATACACATGGCTAAATATTTAGGAAGGCATAATCCAACACAAAAGGGTAGTCAGGGTAAAACAAAACAGTTGGCACAAAGCAGAATAACAGAAACCAGTCCACAGAAGCTGAGACACAATATTTCTGGTTCTCATGCCACTGCCGATGTAATTACAAAATAAAACACAAAGACTGAGAAAGGCAATGGAGCACTCTGTCTGTAGAAAGCAGCCAGAAAGAATTCTGCAAATACATTGCCTCTGTCCTGTCCCTGACCATCAAGGTATCTGTGCCAATACATGGTCAGCATCATACAATATGTTGTGACACAGCCAAAAAGAAAAAACCTCTTATGTTTGACATTATATGCTATTCCTTAATCAGGGTAAAAACTACTACACTGAAAAGCCTTTTTTTCTCTAGCATACTGAAGTTCTTCCACCACCTGTGTTGCTCAGTCAGAAGGACTGTTCTTTAATACCATTAGAACTAGTGATTTAAAAAACACCTGCACATTTTTGGCCTTCGTAGACCAAACAGGAATACAGACTTCGGACTGGCAAACGTTTGTTTTGTTTTGTTGAAGAGATCAGTGCAGTGTTTTCAAATGTTATTGACTGTAATTTTTTATTTCTGCCATTCCTTGAGGCTGTGGTCTGTGCTTAGATCTTTGATGTATGTGACAGTACTGAGTGACTTGAAAGAGCATACGGATATTTTACTGTGTCTCCAATCCTGACTTTATCCAACAATCAATGTATAATATCAGATAATTTTTTAATGCCTACATATAAGGGGTTTGCTCTCAGCCTAGCTTCTCCTGAAGAAACACACAATTTATAGAAGCCACTTGCTTATCTGGTCCACCAAGTCACCGAGGTAAGCCATTAGTACGTTTTTAACAGTGAATCTTTTTTGTCTTGAATTTGTATGTAGATAGATGCCCAAAATGCAGATGAAGTCCATGGGTATTTAGCACTTTTTTCTGTAGCTCTTGGGGGATCACCTAGATCTTTAGCACACCCACTCAAGAAATCACTCCTGTCACTTTTTAGCATCTAGCCAGTTACAATTTCTTCAGAAAAGCAGCATCCTCCTTTGAATAACGTTTTTCCATCAGAACTACAAAAGTGGGGGAAGAAAAGAAAAAAAAAGGAAAAAAACATACCTTGAACCCCAAGTCAGGTAGTGCAGATTGATCCCAGTGGGTAGGACAGGCTTGATTTGGAATAGAAGAATCCCTCTGGCTGTTTGAAAACAGGGAGAAAACAAGATGTCAGTAATTCTAGGACTGCTCTGAACAATCAAATTAGCAACATCCCCCTTGGTCAATATCTACATTTAAAAATAAACAAAATAAATCACAAAGAAGCTGGAAAATAGGCTCATTCTCTGAGCTGGACTTTGTATCTCGCTGTTCAATTGTCACAATCCTCTTTGCTTCTTTAAGAAACAACTGTCCATCACCAGCCCTGTAGATGCAGTACCTGAAGTAGCATATATTCCAGAAAACGGGTGATGCACCAAGACAGCAGTTTGAGATCATAGAATCACAGAATCACAGAACAACCAGGTTGGAAGGGACCCATCGGATCTTCTAGTCCAACCATTCCTATCTAACACTAAACCAAGTCCCTCAAGACCTCATCCACCCGTGCCTTAAACACCTCCAGGGAAGGTGAATCAACCACCTCCCTGGGCAGCCTATTCCAAAGCCCAATGACCCTGTCTGTGAAAAACCTCCTCCTAATCTCCAGCCTAAATCTCCCCTGGCGGAGCTTGAGGCCATTCCCTCTTGTCCTGTCCCCTGTCACTTGGGAGAAGAGGCCAGCTCCCTCCTCTCCACAACCACCTTTCAGGTACTTGTAGAGAGTAATGAGGTCTCCTCTCAGCCTCCTCTTCTCCAGGCTAAACAACCCCAGCTCTCTCAGCCGCTCCTCATAGGGTCTGTTCTCCAGCCCCTTCACCAGCCTCGTTGCTCTTCTCTGGACTTGCTCCAGAGCCTCAACATCCTTCTTGCGGTAAGGGGCCCAGAACTGGACACAATATTCAAGGAGCGGCCTCCCCAGTGCTGAGTCCAGAGGGAGAATCACCTCCCTGGACCTGCTGGTCACACCGTTTCTGATCCAAGCCAGGATGCCATTGGCTTTCTTGGCCACCTGGGCACACTGCTGGCTCATGTTCAGTCGGCTGTCGACCAACACCCCCAGGTCCCTCTCCTCCTGGCAGTTTTCCAGCCAGGCTTCTCCCAGTCTGTAGTTCTGCTTAGGGTTGTTGTGCCCCAAGTGCAGGACCCGGCATTTGGCCGTGTTAAACCTCATGCCATTGGACACTGCCCAGTGGTCCAGCCTGTTTAGGTCCCTTTGCAAAGCCTCCCTACCCTCCAGCAGATCGACACTTGCACACAGCTTAGTGTCATCTGCAAACTTGCTAAGGGTACCCTCAATGCCCTCATCCAGGTCATTGATGAAGACATTGAACAGGACTGGACCTAGCACTGAGCCCTGGGGAACACCACTTGTCACTGGCCTCCAGCTGGACTTAACACCATTTACCACCACTCTCTGGGCCCGGCCATCCAGCCAGTTTCCTACCCAGGAGAGTGTGTGTCTGTCCAGGCCAGAGGCTGACAGTTTCCGTAGCAGAATGCTGTGAGAAACTGTGTCAAAGGCTTTACTGAAGTCCAGGAAGACCACATCCACAGCCTTTCCCTCATCCAGCAGCCGAGTGACTTTGTCATAGAAGGCGATCAGGTTGGTTTGGCAGGACCTGCCTCTGGTACACCCATGTTGACTGGACCTGATCACCCGGTTCTCTTGTAAGTGCTTCATGATAGCACTCAAGATCACCTGTTCCATGACTTTCCCTGGCACTGAGGTCAGACTGACTGGCCTGTAGTTCTCCGGATCCTCCCTGCAACCCTTCTTGTAAATGGGAACTACATCAGCCAGTCTCCAGTCCAGAGGTACCTCCCCAGTCTTCCAGGACTGTTGGAAGATGATGGAAAGGGGTTTGGCCAATACATCCACCAGCTCCCTCAAAACCCTAGGATGTATCCCATCTGGCCCCATAGACTTGTGGGTGTCCAGTTGGCCAAGCAGGGCTCTGACCACCTCCTCTTGGACCATGGGAGCCTCGTATTGCTCCTCTGTTTCCCGGGTATCTACACAGAGGGAACAACTTTCTTTACAATTAAAGACTGAGGCAAAGAAGGCATTAAGTACCTCAGCCTTCTCCTCGTCCCCTGTCACCGCTGTTCCCTCTGAGTCCAAAAGGGACTGTATGGTCTCCCTTGTCCTCCTTTTACTGTTAATATACTTATAAAAAGATTTTTTATTGTCTTTTGCAGACTCAGCTAATCTGATCTCTAGCTCAGCCTTAGCCCCTCTGATTTTTTCCCTACATAGCCTCGTTTCCCTCCTGTAGTCCCTCCAAGAGGCCTGTCCCCCCTTCCAAAGCCTATAAATAGTCCTTTTTTTTCTAATTTCACTCAAGATTTCCCTACTCAACCAAGCTGGTTTTTTCCCCTGCCGGCCTTTTTTCCAGAACACGGGGATGGCTTTCTCCTGAGCTGCCAGGATCTCCTTTTTGAAGAGCTCCCAGCCCTCATGGGCTCCCTTGCCCTCAAGTGCTGTCTCCCAGGAGACTTTGCCAACCAGCCTTCTAAACAGTTCAAAGTCTGCCCTCTGAAAATTTAGTGCTACCGTCCTGCTTAGCACCCTCTTCACTTCACCTAGGACAGAAAACCCTATCATCTCATGATCACTAAGACCTAGGCGACCCCCTACCCTCACATCCCCCACAAGGCCCTCTCTGTTGACAAACAGCAAGTCCAGGAGGGCACCTTCCCTCGTAGGTTCATTAACCAGCTGTGCAAGGAAGTTGTCTTCCACGCACTCCTGGAACCTCCTAGACTGCTTCCTTTCTGCTGTGTTGTACTTCCAGCAGATATCAGGGAGATTGAAGTCTCCCACAAGGACAAGAGGCACTGACTTGGAGATTGACCCCAGCTGTTTATAGAAGAGCTCATCAGCTGCTTCTCCTTGGCTGGGTGGCCTGTAACAGACTCCCATCACAAAGTCTCCCTTGTTATAGGCTCCCTTGATCTTAACCCACAGGCACTCAATCTCCTCATTGCCACAGTCCATCTCAGAGGTGTCCAAGTCCTCCCAAGTGGAGGGGCTACTCCACCCCCTCTCCTACCCTTTCTATCCCTCCTGAAGAGTTTATACCCCACCATACCCAAACTCCAGTTATAAGAGTCATCCCACCACGTTTCCGTGATGGCAACGACATCAAAGGCACCTTGCCCTACAACGGCTTCCAGCTCTTCCATCTTATTCCCCAAATAGAGATACAGCTTCTGTTCAGTCAAAATGATATATTTGCTCTTAGTAACTGCTGACTTCTGTACACAATTGCTGCCAGCACTGGCAGCCATTTTGCCTTATAATTACCTCTGAAAAATGAAAAAAATAATAACTTAAAAGAGCATGGTTTACCCTTTCTTTAGCTTCTGCACATCTTCAGAGGACACAAACTTTGGTCGTCTGCAGATCTGTCTTTGAGTTTTAGAAGAGGTATTTGTCTGGGTCATTTCTTCAGGGGAAGAGAGAAGGAAAAAGAAGTTATGAGAAGGTCTACAAGATGGGGCCATTAATGAATGACATTCATTGTAAATTCTGTCTGCTGAAGAACAGTTATATAAAGCCTGTGTAAGTTTCTTGCCCTTCCTATAACACTGCTTGTGCCTATCTTGCTTGCTCACTTCTCATTCATACTCTCTAATTGTTGATCCAACAGCACAAATTGATGCTTGATTTTGCATTTTTACCATCCACGTGCTTAATTAATTTAAGTTTTACCATGACTTTCCGTGAAGATGATGTGTCTTCTTATTTCTGGTCCAAGGTGAATCTGGGTAGTGTTAAGGAGTAAAAGGAAAGATTCCTTTTGTGAGGGCTTTTCCCTGAGCTGTCATTACCTCACTTTTCCTTCCAGTGAGTAAATCTGGGAATGTTAGGAAAAGAAATCATAGCTTCTAAAAGCTGGGATGGCTTGCAAGTTAGTCTCTGCAAAACACTACATAGTTGTAAACGAAAATCTTTAAAATCATAGAATAGTTAGGGTTGGAAGGGGCCTTAAAGATCATCTAGTTCCAACACCCCTGCCATGGGCAGGGACACCTCCCACTAGATCAGGCTGCCCAAGGTCCCATCTACCCTGGCCCTGAACACCTCCAGGGATGGGGCAGCCACAGCTTCTTTGGGCAACCCGTGCCAGTGCCTCACTGCTCTCATGGTGAAGAAATTCCTCCTTATGTCTAGTCTAGATCTGCCCCTCTTCAGTTTATACCCATTCACCCCTATCCTATCACCACAAGCCTTTAAAAATAGTCCTTCCTCAGATTTCTTGTAGCCCGCTTTGCAAGTACTGGAAGGTTGCTATAATGTTTCCTCAGAGACTTTTCTTCTCCAGACTAAACAAGTATCATCCTTGTAGCCCTCCTCTGGACCCATTCCGACAGCTCCGTATTCTTATGCTGAGGATTCCAGAAATGGACACAATACTCCAGGTGGGTCTTACAAGAGCAAAGTAGAAAGGCAGAATCCCCTCCCTTGACCTGCTGGCCATGCTTCTTTTGATGCAGTCCAGGACACGTTTGGCCTTTTGGGCTGTGAGCGCACATTGTCACCTCATATCAAGCACCTACTCGATCAGCACCCCCAAGTCCTTCTCTGCAGGGCAGCTCTCAATCACATCATTTCCCATCCTGTACTGAAACTGCAGATTGCCCCAACCCAGGTGTAGGACCTTGCACTTGGCCTTGTTTAACCTCATGAGGTTGACACAGGCCCATTTCTCCAGCCTGTCCAGGTCCCTCTGGATGACATCCTGTGCTTCTGGTGTGGCAAATGCACCACACAGCTTGGTGTCATCTGCAAACTTGCTGAGGGTGCACTTGATTTTGATGTCTATATCATGCATGAAGATATTAAATAGCACTGGTTCCAGTACAGATCTCCATCTTTAAAGTGGCTTAAGCCACTGATCACTACTCTCTAAATATGACCATCTACCAGTTTCTTATCCACTGAACAGTCTACTCATCAAATCCATATCTCTCCAATTTAGAGAGAAGGATGTTGTGGGAGACAGTGTCAAAGGTTTCTGAAATCCACTGGTTTTCCCATGTCCACTGCTGTGGTTACCCCATCATAGAAAGCCACTAGGTTGGTCAGACAGGATTTGCCCCTGGTGAAGCCGTGCTGGCTGCCATTAATCACCTCCATGTCCTTCATGTGCTTTAGTGTAACTTCTAGGATGATCTGTTCCATGATATTCCCAGGCACAGAGGTAAGGCTCATAGGTGGTTGGTTCTCAGGGTTGTCTTTTCTACCCTTTTTAAAAATGGGTACAATGTTGCTCTTCTTCCAGTCACCAGGGCCTCCTCCCAGTTGCCATGACTTTTCAAATATCATGGAGAGTGGCTTGGCAACCACATCAGCCAATTCCCTCAGGACTCTGGGATGCACCTCATCAAGTCCCATAGACTAATGTTCAGGTTCCTCAGGTGTTCACAAACCTGATCCTCCTCTACAGTGGGATGATGTTTATTTATTAAATAAATACCTTTAAAATTGAGTTCGTAACAATGGAAGCCAGCCTGGAAAGGCACAGTGACATCTGGATCTGCTAGATACAAATTCTCAATAACAGCAGAAGATGGTGAGTTCATACTATCCCCTTCTCCCTTGGCAGGGGGGAAAAGAACAAAAAAAAGAGAGAGTAATGAGTCAACACAGTCAAGACTAAACCCTGGATAAGTAGCCTGTGTAGAGGGGAAAAGAGGCAAGGAGTAAAGTGAAGAGGAATACAACATAGAACTCTTGTGACCTGAAATGTGTTTACGAAATATTCAAAACATACACACAAATAAATAATTAGTAAGGACAGGAACGCATGTATCCCATTCAAATTTCTGTAATATGTTGTACTGGTTTAAGCCAGGACAGAATTAATTTCTTTTGCAGTAGCTAGTATGGGGGCCTGTTTTGGATTTGTGCTGGAGACAGTGTTGATAGCACAGGGATATTAGTTACTGCTGTGCGGTGCTTACACAGGCCTTTTCTGCTTCTCACGCTGCCCACCAACAAGTAGGCTGGGGATGCACAAGAGGCTGGGTGGACACACAGCTGGGACAGTTGACCCCAACTGACCAAAGGGGCATTCCACACGATATCCTTGTACTCTGCAATAAAAGCTGGAAGAAGAAAGAGGAAGGCAGGGGAAATTCAGTTTTATGGTGTTTTGTCTTCCCAAGCAAATGTTACATATGATGGAGCCCTGCTTTTCTGGAGATGGCTGAACACCTGCCTGTTGAATGGAAGCAAGGAATGAATTCCTTCTTTTGCTTTGCTTGCATACTTGGTTTTCACCATATCCATTAAACTGTCTTTATCTCATCCCATAAGTTTTCTCACTTCTACCCTTTCAATTCTCTCCCACATCCTACTGGAAGGACTGAGTAAGTGGCTGTGTGGGGCTTAGTTGTCAGCTGGGTTTGCAAGATGCATTTGATTCCTTGACCAAAATAGATGGTAGTTTGGTTCTGGTTCCAAACAAAGTAAAGGCCTAGTCCATGAACTTTGGTAGTTCTAACCAGTTCTCTGAAAATCCACACAGGAACAGGGCAACATGGTGAGCATTGATGCATAGGAGCTTAGAAAAGGAACACCAATCAAGTGACTAACATGTGAATGAATGCCAACAGTATCTTTGTCAGGAAAGTAGTTATAACAAATCATTCAAACACAAAGAAAGAATTGTTCATACTGAACCACACTGCAAGGAGATAAGGCATTTTCCCTTCCCAACTCTCCAGCCTGTCATCATTTTATCATATCTGTTATAAACATCAGCAGCCTCACTACCTTACTTGACACTGTAAAATTCAAGCACAAACATTTACTTGCTTGTAAAAGCATTTACTTGCTTGTAAAATCAACCTTGCTGAGTAAAAGGGACTGCAGGGAAGAGGCTCCACACATTTTTTTCAGAAGTGATTCAAAGCATAGGACATGGACTCACTCACATGTTCTCCATATGCAATCCACTGGCCTTGGTCATTTTTCCAATACCAAATCCACTGTGTGGTCAACACAAATGTGGGTTTTGTGACTGATGATGGTGTAGACAGGCGTCGAACCGAAAAAGAACCACGGGTCATTGTCCGGAAATCAATGTTATTATTTGCTGTGCTATAAGGACAAATTCAGGTTTTACCGTTAACAGTATATATTTTATCCTCTAATCCTCAGCTTAAGACGGTGCAATTTTCTTTAATATAACATGACTGCCTGAATGTAATTAAGCCTGAAATATGATTATGCATGGTAGCTCTGAAACGGTTTCTAATCTTCAGAAGTGAACTATGGCCTGTGAGACACTGAATACTATCTCAATCGTTAGTCAGATATTGCACTTCCAGCTTAGCAGACAGTCTGGGGCTACATATACAATGTGGAAAAACATATTTCTGCAATAAATAAGCATGGATACAGTTTTTCTCAGTACAAAAATACAAGTTGGTAAGTGCGTGACTGAGTTTGCCAGCAAATACCTGCAGCTTATCAGCTTTATTCTTTTTGTGTGACTACAGAGAATGCAGTCACAGCTGTGAGTTCTATATGTAGCATTCCTCAGTGGAGTCATCTGGACTTTTACTCCTGGGAGGCTTGAAAAACTGACTCTTTGGTTGGAAGCTACCTCTTTCTTGGGAATCCTGATTGTGATTTACACCCTCCAGGAGCCTAATCAAGCTGCAAATGAAAATCATCTGCTCTCTGAGGAGGCATAGGCCAAAATGACTATACCATTTTATTGAGGCCAGACTTGGGGTTCCCTATGAAACCAGGTGGCTTACAAGGGGGTTTTCAGAAAGGAGTCAAAGGGAAAATGCAGTCTCTAAAAATACAAAAAAAAAAAAAGATGGGATGCTTACACAAAGGGTGTTTAATAAAATTTCTCAAGACACATTATAGATATTATTATATTATTATTTTAGATACTAGCTGTATTCAGAAAGGAATAGCCATAGAGAAGGACAAGCCCTGAACTGCTGTTAAAAGGCCCAACTTAGTTATTATAAATAATGATTAATTATCTGAAATACTAGTATTCTAAGCACTAAACCCCACCCACTTCTTTTTACCCCATATAGTGTTATAAATATAAGATATTGTGTTATTTTTAGAAGACAAAAATGGGGTGGTATTTCTATGCAATCACTTTCAGTACTCTCATTTGTACATCCTCCCATATTATGAGAAGCTCTGTAATCAGAATTTATAGAAATCAAACATCTTTTGGAAGAAAACAAGACTTTTCCTTCAGGGGCTCAGTCACAGTAGTCTAAGCAAGCAGTCCAACATTGCTATACCTGCTGTTTTTTGGGTCACAGTAGTCCTTTTCAATTTCCTCCATCATGGAAAGGTCACACCAGGAGACCCCATTATATACCTGCCATCGATATGGCAAATGATAATGAACCAATCTGCATTTATCTGTAATGAGATGAGACATAGTCAAGAGCTCTGCAATTGTAAGACAGAGAGCCAGACAAAAATAAAAAGGAATAACCATTTTTTACACTCCGACTTTATTTCTTTTACTCTAGGACGAGTAATACAGAGTGCTCAAAATAGAAATAGGTTTGAACATAAACTTAAGCCTCAAGCTTGATCCTAAAGAAATAGAGTCTGAGAAATGTGACACAGGGCTGGAGTAGCTGCTGCACAGAGCCAAAAGAAGTTTCACCGTTCATGACCCCTGATGTATTTGACAACAGAACAAACGAAAACTAACCCCACTTATAAAGACAACATTGTCATACACTCCTTTCTTCCTCCCCTTTGAACAACGCAGGATTGCAGCCTGTCTTGAAAGCACTGGGCTTAAATTAACTTGAAAAGCTGAAGACAAAACTGCACTTGACCTCTCTTGGCCAAATTTCCTTTTTACGGTCCATAAAATACCCATAAAAGATACGATTTCTTTTTTAAAGTACTGCTGTCTTCAACCTAATGAGAAGAAGAGGCATTATCAAGCCCTAAAAAACCTTACTCATCTGCCTCTAAGAAAAGGAGCTTCTGACAGGAGAACTGCATCTTTACCAAATCACAAACCCACTAGAAAAATTCTAAGTATACACAAACATCTCAGACCAAATGGTTATCGGACAACTTACTGTCCATGTGCTAAGTGAAAGCAAACAAGCCACTGCTCTCCCGTACACCACCACTAGTGTAAACCACTGAGTAGGGCGTGTATCTGCAGACACTGCTCTCTGAGGGCAACATTACTTTTTATAAACCTTACCTCTATGTTTGCAGTACTTCCAGACATAAAACAGGCATATCTCATCAGAGTTATCTTCTTTGTCTTCCTTAAAATCTTTAGCAGAGGAATCACCTTTTTTATCTGCAGGAAAGCACAAAACAGTCCTTATTTGTCCAACCGAAATACATCTCTAAGAGAAACACACTGCATTTAATATTTCACTGCAAAAATAACAAGGAATTGACTGAAGTGGCCAAGCCAAGCACTTTCAGAATCTGACTACTCCTCATGCAGACCTTACAAAGGAAGAAGTCTCAGTGAAGATGGCCAAGGGCTATGTGCCCATGAAGCTCCAAGAGTAAGACAGGGTGTGGCTGACCACAGCTGTTGCAAAGAAGCTGACTTTGTCTCAAAACAAATTAAATAGGGTGTTTTTTGGTTCAGATGACTATGTCAACTAAGTGGATCAACTGGTGGTATAAACGTTTCTCCCTGAGTTAGCCAGACAAGCATGGGGGGACCAAATACAGAATTCAGCCCAACACAGAGTATAGAAACTAAACAACTAACAAAAGAATTTTGAAGAGAGCAATGCACCTGAGCTGTCTCCAATCTATGTATACCTTCCTGGGGATACCCAGCATTGTGATGGTGTGTACATTATAGAGTATGGTAATGGGAATCACATTGGTATTGTGAGTGAACTGTGTATTGCAATTATGATATTTTGTAACTTAATATTTCTATTTTGCTTTCTGTGTACTTTCTGCTACATCAGAAATCTCATTGTACTAGTCCTGGATAGAATAGTGTTAATCTTCCTCGTAGCAGCTCATATGATGCTGTGTTTTAGATTTTTGACCTCAACAATACCAATAACACACTCCTGCCCAAACTTTTGCTGAACGGTGTTTGCACAGCAATCCATTTCTCACTCTCACTTCTCACTCTCACGGCCTTCTCCATTTCTCACTCTGCCCCCACAGTGAACAAACTGGGGGTTGCCCAATAGGTTGGAATGGGAGATAACTGGGTATTACGTATCATATAACATTATGCTCAGCAATAAAAGGGAAAAAAAGAGGGTTTTAGGAGGATCAGCTATCTTTTGCTTGGAAATTGGCTGGGCATCAGCCTGTCTGTGCGAGGTGGTGAGTGACTGCCTTTACATCACTAGTTTTGCTTTGTTTTCTACATTTTTCTTCCACCTACACTTCATTCCATGTTCCCCCCCACTCCCTACCATCTTGACCCTCAAGTTTTCTTGCTTTTATTCTTTTTTTCACTCTTCCCCTGTCTCACTGGGATTGAGAGGAAGTGAGCTAGTGGCTGTGCAGTGCCTAGCTGCCCACCAGGGCTAACCACAACAGCTGTGTAACATCAACTCTCTTCAAATAAGTAAATTTGATTCTAAATGCCACACCTTCCATGTATGGAATAGCAAAAGGAACCTGCTCAGAGAAATTGGACTCTGACAGGCCCTCTGCCCAGGATGACAGGAGATTTATGAGTTCCTATTCATTCACTGCAAGGCATATCAAGACAACCATGCTACTAACAAAGCTATATCCTTTCCCTGAGGATGCAAGGCAAGGAAAGGCATCACACACACAGATACTACTCTGTCCCCTTCTCAGGCATCAGGTGATGTGCCCAGAACAGTACAGAGATCAGTCTCAGACTACTCCCCACTGCGCAGCACTCTTCCACAGGCCACCCAGTGCTATTACTTTCATCATATGGCAGAGTAAGCACATAAGCTGCACTCTGACTGCCACAGGGAGCTGTAGGGCTGAGTGAAACCAATGAGAGCCACTGATCAAGACTGAAGGATTTCCTCCAGCTGTCTTTACCTCCAGCTTTTGTTGGCAGCTTGGTCTTGGATCAGGTGTATTGCTACTGGGGCCTCCATGGGGAGACTGAATGAACAGCTCACCTAGGTGGCAACACCCCAATTCATGTGTTGAGGAGTATGTCCATCACACATAGAATTTTCCACCAGCACTCCACTGCTGATCCCCAACAGATCAGCAATAACAGTTACAAACACCTGTTAGTCACAGTTACCAGCAGTCCTCAGTTCTTTATTCCATGTTACTGCAGTTTCATTTAATAAATTTTCTCTTGGTTTGTTTCTGTACTCTCAAAGCACAGAAAGAATGACGGGATTTAGCTGTGAGCTAAGGCAAAAATTATTTCTACCTCTATAAAACTCAGAATCCTACCTAAATGCAGTATTTCTTACAACTTACTTGTCTTTTTCTTCAGTTCCTTGTTGAGTTCCACATACTTATGATGACATATAATCTGGATGTTTGAAGCTGTGTTCATATTAATGCCTCCAGCTTCCAACACTCTCAATGCATGGGCATCCAAGAGGTTATGGGACTTCTTGCATGGAAGAAATCTACATTGCCCTTGGAGAAAGTGTTGACAAATATGCAGGTTGTTGCACTTGTTTTGCTGGAGGCAGGTGCCATTTCTTCCATTGTAAAAGTAGCAGACCTAGAAGCGGGGAAGAGAGATACAATATGAAATGGAAAAGAACAGTAGAATCAATATTTTTTTCTTTGTTCTAAAAGCATGCAACTATAACAAAAGAAAAGTGGTGACTAAAATGTGTTCACTGTGCCTTCTTTAATCCAGACAGATTTCTTCCATGGAAGAGCAAGCATTTTTAGCTGACTAGTGCATTTTCAGTTTGAAATTGTGCAGGTTTTCTTCCAAGAAAAAGAAAAGCCAATCCAACAAGTATTCATTTTTGGCACTCCTAAGCAAGTCAGTTGCATAACCACTGACTGGTTTACAGTTACTCTATTAAGACAAAAACAAAAGCAAACCAAAAACCACAACACCCCAAACCAAAAGCATAACAAAGAACAAGTGTCTCCACAAAAACATGTATAGTTTGTAAAATGAGATGCTATTTCATGGAGCTGAAAATGCATTTGCACCTCCTATTTGTAAAACTTATTCTGCATTGAAGATTTAGGGGTCTAAAAATCAGAAAAATGCTTTGAGACATGGAAAACCCAATATATTACTTTAACTCCTTGTCTCACCAAAAAAAGAGATTTGCAGTGAACCAGATCCAGGGAACAAATCACACATCAGATCTCCTTCATGCCGCCCACCAACCACCACAGCAACACTTCTGCTCCTGCAGCACAAAGGAGTAGCCTATTACAAGAAAGCTCCTTGGAGGAGGATACACAGCTGTCTGGCAAGCAGCCCCAACATCCCAGCAGAATTCTTGCAGATCTCCTTCCCAAGCCCTGTTCCAACCTAAAGAGGTAATTTTTATGCTGTGTTGCAACTGAATATGCAAAGATTCATATATCAGCCATGGAATTAGAGATTGTTGGGATGGCAGTGCTTAAAAGACTGAAAAATCAGACTACCTTCAACTGCAAAATTACTCTTTACTGGATTCATGCTTATTAGTGATATCCAATGCCAAAGGCGAGTTCCTCATCGCCATCAGTCAGTATCATGTACGGAACAATTAGCCTACACAAACTTACTCTAAATTAGGTGGGAGCATGCAAAACCTTGGAACTGATTAAACTGAGCGAGCACTGATGGCTGCTACCCTTGATAGTTCTTAGCCTCTGAAGGAAGCAGAAACCAAAGACAGTTGTCTTCTTTCTTCA
Organism: Coccyzus lansbergi; assembly: GCA_033558105.1. Classification (NCBI taxonomy): domain Eukaryota; kingdom Metazoa; phylum Chordata; class Aves; order Cuculiformes; family Coccyzidae; genus Coccyzus; species Coccyzus lansbergi. The sequence continues at coordinate 1,245,045 of JAUMJK010000727.1, forward strand.
CCATCTTCCCTCTGTTATTGTGGATACTTTATGCTTTTCCACCCCTAACACCCCGGAGAATGCTCATCTGCTTCTGATGTCTTTTTTTTGAGATCTGGACTTGTTTCCTTCCTCTACTGGATTATTCTCCTTCCATCACATCACAGAATCACAGAATAGTTTGGGTTGGAAGGGACTTTAAAGATCATCTAGTTCCAACTGCCCTGTGATGGGCAGGGAACTCCGCTATGATATCCTTCCTGCCTGCTCTGTAGGATTTTAGTTTTACTAGATATCTTGCAGATTTTGCTTCTACACATTTTCCTGCACCCTTTTTGTGCAACTATATCACAACTGTTCATCTACCCCCTTGCAGTTATGGCTACTATTTATATATTTAAGCTAAGCTGCATCACAAAATACTACCAGTGGTGTTGCAATCTGTTGGGTGCACATGAAAAGTGCTGGCAGCAGAGGTGGCCTCTGTGAGAATAAGCCAAGGGCTGCCTTATGCTGGACGTAACTGGCTCCAACAGACACACTATGCCAAACTGGTGGCACCTCTGGGAAAAAGTATTTAGGAAAGGGTAAAATGCTGCACAGTAGTGAGGGAGGGCAGCAGGGAAAGTGTGAGAAACAGTCCTGCATACACCAAGGTGAGAAGAAGAAAGCAGAAGGGGTGCTCTAGGTGCCTGAACAGAGATGTTCCTGCTGGATCACCCACAGCTTTTGAATATCTCAAAGAGTGGAGACTCCACAACCTCTCTAGGTAGCATGTGCCAGGGTTCAGTCACTCTCAAAAGTAAAAAAAACATTTCCTCATTTTCTGATGTTCAGAGGAGACCTCCATGTTTCAGTTTGTGGCCATCACCTCTGGTCCTGTCACTGGGGACCACTGAAAAAAAGCCTTTCTCTCTTCCCTTTACACCTTCCCCTTCAGGTGTTTGTAAACATCAATGAGATCTCCTGAGCCTTTACTTCTCCAGGCTTCCCCCTTTGTCATCTTAGTGGCTCTTCACTGAACTACCCCCAGTGGCTCCATCACTCTCTTAATTTTGGAATAATAATTTTAGATTTTTTTTGAGCTAATATAGCAGGAAGACATCACAAAAAGGGTACAGCAACTTCTAGCAAGTCTAAGCAGTTTACCTGCAGGTCTCAGTTGCAGAGGCCCATACATTATCATTGTGACAGCCATATAATGGGAGCACATACTATATTATTAGCATTGGCTGCCTTTAACAATATAACCTGTATGTAATGTTTGTAAGAGCTCGTTCCTAAAGAGATGCATAAAAGCATAATGGTCTCAGTGAACAAGGGTGTATCACCTAGAATGTTCAGTTTTCATATGAATAGAAGACTAATAATTTGCGGGTTTTTTTTCTAGAAAAACATTATAAAGATGTAAATAACAGCAACAGTGCTGAACCTCACCATGGATGGGAATTCTGCACAGCAAGACATGGTCCTACCAGAGGGGTCTCTGATGCTGTATTGTTGTGGGTTCCCACAACATCAGAAGGGACACATAGATTTTTTTCTCGTTATAACCTTTAGTAGTAACCAGCAATTTATTTTCTACATCATATGCCTTTCTTGGGGAAATTCAAACCACAACATCTGCCTATGCAAAGCCATTATTCAATTACTCCAGAATTTAGGGTAAGTCACTTCATTATTCTTCCCTTCATTTTCCCAACTTTGCCTGTGGGAAATACAGAAAGGTGTATCATCTACAGAGCACTCCAAGACCTAGGTATCAAGAATATATGCAAGAGCTAGGTAATGACAAGTAGTCTTGTGGAAGAAGCTTTGCAAGTTCAGTCACTAAAGAACTCAAACGTTACACCACCACTACTACTAAGGGACAGTCTTCCTCAGCTGAAGAATGTTGCTCTATTTTGGTGGCTCCATACCACTCAAAGTGTTACCTTCATCTGAAATGTACATGCCTCATCTGACTGCCTACCTAACAAGAAAAATAAGTTAAGGCTTCAAATATGCAGCTTGTTTTTCCATCCTTTCATGTGGAAATAACTGTTCAAGTTACTGAGTTGGAAACAGCATTAATCTAAAATCTTCCAGAGACAGATAATCAAGCACAAACTAAGGACTATGTTATAAACAGTAGTCCATTGTTTCAAAGGAGTAACATAGTTTGCTGGGGGTTTCTAGAAAAACTTAAAATCGCTGCTTTCTTGAGAGGTCTTTCTCCAACCCAATCCTCATCTCTTAACTTCAATATCCTCCCCTTTCTAGTGAGCACAGCTAATCAAAACCACAATTTGCACATGCAGCCTGAAAGTACCAAAAAAAGCATAACGTATGTCAGATACAGTTTTTAAGGGCCGTAGCATAGGCATTGCTTTTGTGCTTGCATCTTCCTGCTCAAAAGAGTAGGAAAAAATAAGCAACTTAAGCACAGAACTGGGGAAAAGCTGAGAGTGTACTAAAAACACAAACATTTTGCATGGACTACACGTTACACAAGATATCGCTTTTGGGTAATGGACATAGCGGCCACTTGAGTTACAAAGTGAAGCTCCCACAGACTCAAAAACACTGAATCTGGTTAAGGGAGATTTGGTAAAGCACCTAGAGGTTCACATCACAGAAGACCAAAGTTCCTTTTTGCTGGAGAGCTTCATACATGCCATTTGTCAGCACACACAGTTTCTAAGCAAGAAACAGCCAAGTGAGCTTTAACAACCCTCTCCTCAGCTTTCAGGTCTACGAACGGTCTGCATCAATCAGTGTTTTCCATTGTTTCTGCTATTTTACTCCACAACAGGTGTGAAAGTGCTCAATTAGAGGTAATTAATGATGCCTGCCAGTGGCATGAAGCATAATACCAATCAGTAATGGTCACTACTATCTGCTCATTACTGGGAATAATTAAACAAGAAACATTTGAATTTTAGATGCAGCTGAGCAGAGCAAAAATATTAATCCCCCTTTCTCATCATCACCATGCTCCTTCAATATCACTGCATATTACAGCATGTCATAGCAGTGAATAAGAGAACAATAGAACTGTTATGTCCACAGATCTGTGTAGATTATAACATCCAAGAGACAAGGGTAGTAGGCAGTACTCAGTAATTACTTAACCAGGAACAGCTGTAGACAGGACAGAATATTCTTGGCTTTGCAACAGCCAGATCTTGAAGGCAGCACTGCTGTTATAAACACTTGCAGATCCAGAATGGATTGTTCAGCCAAATTTAACAAAAGTCAGTGACTTTCATACAAACTGGACAAAGGTTGGTTTGTATAAATTCAGTGTACAAAACCTCAGTGCACTTTAGAAGGAGCAGATACTACACAAACCTGACTGCAGTCATTTGGTCACATTCTCATAGATTTTTCTCATTCCTGTACACCCTCAAGCACCAAAATGTGTAGGCATAAGTAGGCTGGAAAAGGAAAAGGACCCTCACTTTATAGTCTGCATCATCTCCACCAGGGGAGATTTAGGCTAGAGATTAGGAGGAGGTTTTTCATGGAAAGGGTCGTTGGGCATTGGAATAGGCTGCCCAGGGAGGTGGTTGATTCACCTTCCCTGGAGGTGTTTAAGGCACGGGTAGATGAGGTGCTGAGGGACATGGTTTAGTGTTTGATAGGAATGGTTGGACTCGATGATCTGATGGGTCTCTTCCAACCTGGTTGTTCTATGATTCTATGACCTCTAGAAGAGCCAACAAACTGGTCTGGTCAAGCCTTTCATCCTGTAAGCATGTACAGTTATAGTGATCTTTCATCTCTATCTTGCTTATCTCACCATCTGTAAACCTCTGGTAACATTTCTTGCTTATTTTGTTTGCTTGGTGTGAGTACCTTTCTGGCCATGCTGTTGGGATAGCATCAATGGCGCACAAAACAAGCTGCAGACTTGCTGTCTGCTTCCTGCTGTCAGAGGTCAGATCTGCCTTCTGGTATTTACATAAGCAACACGCTCCTCAGTACTTAAATGCTTCATGGATGGTTTGGGGTGGGGTTTTTTTGTGTTATAATTACACAGCGCTTTTACAACCCTTGTTCCATATTGTTTCTTCCAGTGCTTTCACACACAGCCATTCCCATTCATACTTTGTTCAAACTAACCTAAGTATTTCTGTTACATATCCTAGCAGCTTGAAATTGAGATCAGCCCTCCACTTTCTCTTCTGCCCTCTCCCATACCTAATTAACAAAAGCTTCTCTTAAGAAATTGGTACAACTCACATCAGGGAGGAAGAAAGGGTCATTTTGGAGGAGCAGGACTCGCAGCTCATTCTCATCGAGGCAAGACAATCCATGAGCCTTTAGAACTTTTCTGTTCTCAGCATTCATGATGTCATGAGAGTACTTACAAGATCTGCAAGAAAATACACAGAAATATCATCGTTTACTTCTTCAGTCAAGTTGATTTAAAAAACAACCTCAGATAACGTTGAGCTTGGGGAATGTCATGAAGAAAGCCAGTTTGGCAAAAGTTTCTGTGGAGATTTAGATCATCTCTGTACTCAGCTACAAAATAGACCAAACAGCATAAAAACTCTGAGAAATACAGTAGCATTATTATCTCCATTTTAAACATTCATGAGGCCAGACACTCTAAGGAAAGCTTGCAGCACAGATTTGATGGCAAATATGTCTAACCTACACTTTCTTTCATTCCAGCAAAAGGCAAGTCATGCCACACAATCTGAACAGCTGGAGGGAAAGCTAATTTTAGAGGAATATGTCAACAATGGTGGATGTTGCAACACCCTTGATTTTGTGAACGTAAATGGTTGTCATCAGAGGGATGTAATGTAAAGAAACATGCAAAATTCTAAGTGCAATAGAAAGAAATAACGAAACTGAAACCAACACAATTTGTTATATCTGCTAGATGGAAAGTTTAAAAAAAAAAAATCCTAGGAAGCTCATTAACTTGAGAGATAAAGAAGCAATTAAGGGACAATAACAAAGATACTGGTGCCACTTACTAACCCAAGAGAAATATGTGACTCAGTATGAACTACAGACAAAGAAAGATTGCCCTTTTTGACATCTGTTTGAAAAGATACTGCAAATCAATAAGAGAAACATAGTCAACCTGTGCATTAATTCAATGTAGTAAAGTACAGCTTCCTTATACAGCCTTACTCTTCAAAAGCATGACTTGATATAGCTTTTAGATTACACATACTCAACCAATAAAAGCACCTATTAATCTATCAGACTCAAGTCTTTACTCCCTTCATCCTTTTAGCCTCTAGTCAAGTCCTGAAACTCTACTGATGAATGGGTTTTTTTACCTCATACTGTGTCTGACTAATCCTTCTGTGCAGTAACTTGTGTAGACATTTCACCCCTCACCCCTGCTCACACATTGCTTTGTAAGCAAATAAACAAGAATGCAAAGTTTAAAGGGCAGAAGTGTGCCATCTTTGGTCCTAAGAAACAACCTTCTAAGGACACTACATTCTGTAGACACCCAGTTAACAGCTATAAAGTTAGAAGAGCTACTGAACATTAGAAGTGGAAGCCATCAACAGTGCTCCACCATGGCTAAATTCAGATTCCACTGACTGTCACAAGGTGATCTACATCACTGGATTACATATTTGCAAGTCAAAGGTTGAAACAGTCCACATAAACAATGATAACTGATCAGTTGAGCTTAGTAACACATACAGAAAAAAATGCAGTGAAAAGTTACTTGCTGGACACAAGTTAAAAATGGGTTTAACTGGACCAGGTGAGGAGGAGAATCAGAAAAAAAAATGGAAAATTCATGTGATGGGATAAAAGACAGTTTAATAGAATAGCAAAAGAACAGAAAAATAATAACAACAATAAAAGACTATCCAAAGCTAGTAACGCACAGTGCAATTGCCACCACCTAGAAACCAATGCCCAAGCAGCAGTCCTGCAGCTAACTCCCCCATTTATGTACTGAGCATGATGTCATACGGCATTGAATACAATCTTGGTCATTTGGCGTCAGCTGTCCTGGCTGTGTCCCCTCCCACCTTCCCATGCCCTGCACTCTTGTTGGCAGGCCAATATGAGAAGCTAAAGAAAATTAACTGTACTCCAGCTGAATGCAGGACAATTATTAACACATACAAAGGTGACCTAAAATAATCAGCATTATTGAGAGGACAGAATGGTTTACCATTACCAAGGGAATCACCTCATTGCACATTTTAGTTCACACTGAATCATCTTCCAAGAGTGCTTATATGCACTTGAAGGCATTTCCAATAGTGAATCACATGGAAGCTTGCTGTACTGTTAGTATAGCATATAGGATGCAGCCCAGGATACACTTGGCCTTCTGGGTTGCAAGTCCGTACTGTCAGCTTCTCATCAATCAGCACCCCCAAGTCCTTCTCTGCAGGGCAGCTCTCAATCACATCATTTCCCATCCTGTACTGAAACTGCAGATTGCCCCAACCCAGGTGTAGGACCTTGCACTTGGCCTTGTTTAACCTCATGAGGTTGACACAGGCCCATTTCTCCAGCCTGTCCAGGTCCCTCTGGATGACATCCTGTGCTTCTGGTGTGGCAACTGCACCACACAGCTTGGTGTCATCTGCAAACTTGCTGAGGGTGCACTTGATTTTGATGTCTATATCATGCATGAAGATATTAAACAGCACTGGTTCCAGTACAGATCTCTGAGCTGCACCATTTGTCGCAGATCTCCATCTGGACATCGAGCCCGTTGACCACTATGCTATGAATGTGGCCATTCAACCAATTCCTTTACCACTGAACAGTCCACCCATCGAATCCACATTCTCCAATTTAGAGAAAAAGATGTTGCGGGGGACTGTGTCAAAGGCTTTTTGTCCCACCACACTTTAGATCTTGGATCTTTAGATCCAAGCACAGAGTCAGCTATTTTGCTGGGGCAATGAAGGAAGACTCTGGTGCAGTATCAGCACATTGCTAACACTGCAATGACACAACGGCTGACGTGTGGGGGGTTTAAACTGCAATTTCTCCCATTAGAGCTCACTGCTGCCCTCGACGGCACTGGAAAGCCCCTGAGTTTCACTTCTGCATTTGGATTCGGTTTTCTTTATGGTTTTATTTTTAAACTAGGTTCCATGTTTGGCCTGCCTGTGCCTAAAGGAGCTCTGCTGGACCTACCCTACTGCTCCCGCTAGTCCTCCGTACTTCCAGAAAACGGGACAGGCACATGTGGGAAATCGAACACTTGCCTCTCACAGAAAGTGACTTACCTGGCGCCCGGGCGGCACCTGCCCAGGAGATGGAGCTTGCAGAGGTGCAGACGCTCGCAGCCACCGCAGTCCTTGCGGGCGCAGACCCGCAGGGGCGCCAGGGCCAGCACCCCCGCGTCGCCGTCGAGCAGCAGCAGGAACCGCTCGGTGCCCGCGGCCGCCAGCGTGTCCCGCAGCTGCGGCGCCGAGAGGTGGATGAGCCGCTGCAGCTCCGGCAGCGTCAGCCGCCCGCCCTGCGCGCACAGCGTCTTGGTGAGGAACCCGCTCACCGCAGGGTCGCTCATGGCCACCGCTCTGCCGCCGCCGCCGGGGAAGCGAAACCGAGAGCGCGGGGCGGGCGGAGCTACCGGGCACGGCTACCCGCGCCTCCGCAACTGCCCCATATCCTTGTTGGATATCGTTGGGCTTAGCGCCACCGTTACTGCCCCGGGAGGCTGTTCCAGCGTTCCACCACCCTCTGGGAAGAGAAACTTTCCCAGTATTCAACTTAAACCTCCCCGGGTCATAGAATCATAGAATCGTAGAACAACCAGGTTGGAAGAGACCCATCGGATCATCGAGTCCCACCATTCCTATCAATCACTAAACCAGGCCCATCAGTGCCTCGTCCATTGTCCACCCGTCATTTAAACACCTCCAGGGAAGGTGACTCAACCACCTCCCTGGGCAGCCTGTTCCAGGGCCCAGTGACCCTTTCTGCGATTTTTTCCCCCCTAATGTCCAGCCTAAACCTCACCTGGAGCAGCTTTAGGCCATTCCTCCTTGCCCTGTCCCCTGTCACTTGGGAGAAGAGGCCAGCTCCCTCCTCTCCACAACCTCCTTTCAGGTAGTTGTAGAGAGCAATGAGGTCTCCCCTCAGTCTCCTCAAGGCTGAACAACCCCAGCTCTCTTGAGCCATTCCTCATTAAACTTGTTCTCCAGCCCCTTCACCAGCTTTGTAGCCCTTCTCTGAACGTGTACCAGAGCCGCAACATCCTTCTGAAGTCACTTCAGCCGCTCCTCTTAGAACTTCTCCTCATGACACTTCACTGACTTTGTGGCCTCCTCTGGACACTCTGCAGTACCTTGATATCCTTTTTATAGTGTGGCACCCAAAACTGCACGTAGTACTCATGGTGAGACCGCACCAGTGTGGAGTAAAAACCCTAATGGCAGCAAAACCCTTTGCTCTCCAAAGGGATCTGAACAGGCTGGACCTCTGGGCTGAGACCAATGGCATGAGGTTCAACAAGGCCAAATACTAAGGACACAACAACCCTGTGCAGTGCTACAGACTAGGAGAAGTCTGTCTAGAAAGCTGCCTGGAGGAGAAGGAACTGGGGGTGCTGGTTGACAGTTGTCTGAACAACTCTGTGCCCAGGTGGCCAAGAAGGCCAATGGCTTGTATCAGAAATGATGTGGCCAGCAGGTCCAGGGAGGTTATTCTCCCTCTGTACTTGGCACTGGTGAGATCACACCTCAAATACTGTGTTTGGTTCTGGGACCCTCACCACAAGAAGGATGTTCAGGCTCTAGAGCAAGTTCAGAGAAGAGCGATGAGGCTGGTGAAGGGGCTGGAGAACATGTCTTACGAGGAGTGGCTAAGGGAGCTGGGCCTGTTTAGCCTTGAGAAGAGGAGATTGAGGGGAGACCTTATTGCTCTCTACAACTACCTGAAAGGAGGTTGTAGAAAGAAGGGAGCCTGCCTCTTCTCCCAAGTGACAGGACAAGGGGAAATGGCCTCAAGCTCCACCAGGGGAGGTTTAGGCTGGACATTAGGGAAAAAAAATCACAGAAAGGGTCACTGGGCACTAGCAGAGGCTGCCCAGGGAGGTGGTTGAGTCACCTTCCCTGGAGGTGTTTAAAAGATAGGTGGATGAGGCGCTGATGGTCATGGTTTAGTGGTTGGTAGGAATGGTTGGAGTCTATGATCCTGGAGGGCTTTTCCAACCTAGTGATTCTGTGATTGTGTGATTCTCTGAAATCCAAACATCATAAACCAGGAGACACATACTGTCAGAGATAATAGAAAGGGGTGTGGGGGGTATCCTCTTTTTTGTTTTTTGTGATTTTTTTTAAGTGCCAGGCTTTTTGCTGTTGGTGATTTTTGGATTTAGTGATGATGAAATTCCATATGTAGTGTTGTCATCAGTCCCTGTGTATCAAGTATGGATCCCAGCTAGACTGCAACTCGGTCCTGAAAGGAGATTGTAGCGAGGTGACTGTTGGTCTCTTGTCCCAAGTTACAAGTGAGAGGATGAGAGGAAAAGGCCTCAAGTTGCGCTTGTGGAGGCTTAGACTGGATATTAGGAAAAAATCTTTCACCAAAAGTGTTTTCAGGCACTGGCAGAGGCTGCCCAGGGAGACGGTTGAGTCCCTATCCCTGGAGGCATTTAAAAGACATGTAAACAAAGTGCTCAGGGATATGGTTTATGAGCGGACAGGTAATGATTCTGGGACTCTATGATTCTAGTCCATTCCATAGCATCTATGTAGAGCAGAGCACAGAACCAGTCTCCACTGAAGGTGGTCCTCACCTCTTTACTAAATTATGTTCTCTCTACCTATGTGTAACGCTAACACAAATATAATACTAAGCATTAAGCCAGTAATGTAGGAGATAAACTTAACATACCCAAATAATTCCAGTTTTTAGGTAGCAATGCCATTACATTTCTTCCAGATGAGCAGTAATCTGCTGGTCAACCCTGGTAGCATAGGGATGTCTTGGCAGGGACTGTGAAACCAGAAGTGACCAGTTCTTGTTAATACTGAAATAGCGCTTTGTAGGATCTATGGCACTCAGGAGGAGCATGGCAGTTACTGAATCGGAAAGACTGGGAGAGGGCTGAGTACTAAATCCATTGGAAATGAACTGTCAAACTCTTCAGCAATGCAAGCTTGAGAAACAGTAAGTATCAACCGCTCCCTCTGGATCAGGAAGTTAGCCTCGAAAATAAAGTGAATGGCAGACTATGTTGCCTAGCACTAATGCCTGACTTGAAAGGCATGTGAAACTACATAGTCATGGAAACAGTCACTGTTCAGGTCATAGAAGGAGAACCACCTCAAAGAACGGGACCAAGGTGGCATGGTCTTTTTACTCTTTCTTTGTTGAAGTTTTTTTGTCGAGTATATTTCCCCATATTTGCCCTCTTGCTGTGGTGCTTGAACAAATGAAGTAATTTTTAAAAAAGCAGTAGAAAAAGAGTGGTGAGAGTTTGCTCTATCAGTTGTAGCTTTAGAATAGTAAAGTGATAATTCTGGGCTGGCTTATGTTCTAGGCGTATGTGTGTACGTGCATTCTCAGGTTGGCAGCAGGTTGGCAACAGGTTGTTGAGCGTGATAAACTCAGATCCATACCTTATGTAGTTTCAAGACTCACTTATAAGGTAGAAAATTATTTGAACAATGAGTCAGCAGTATATTGCCAACTCCAAGCGTAGATAGTAACCGTGAATTAGGTAAACCTTTTAGGCATTTGCTTTTATTTATTTGTTTTCTGGTTTTACCTAGTTCCAATGAAAATATGCATTTGTGCATTAACTCACTCAGAAATCTGAACTATGTGGGCAGAGGAGCTTTACTAGATACTTTTTTATGTATTAGTACTAACGCAGCATGAAGCAGGAAAGTGAAGTGAAACACTGCAAGCAGGAAGAAGCTGTAAATACAGTCTTGGCAAGCAAGTTCTAATCCACGCTAAATACACCAGAGAAGGGGTTTGGATCAGTCCTGACTGAAAGCAAAGAAATGTTACTGGATTTATTCCATTTGTCTATATAACATTTTGCATATACACTTGCCCCCAGTACTTGACTTCCCTACTGTTTGTGTGAAACAACACAGCTGAGCAAGGCAGAAGGCATCGTTGTATCGAGGAGTCCCAAATTGGTATTATTTATACAGGGCAGTCAGTAAATCCAGCCTAAAATATCAGGGCACTTACTTCAAGTCAGAAACCACTGAAAAAATGGCTAGCTTGATGTAACCTATTGCTGCTGCTAGAAACGTAATCCCTGTGCACCTTTCTCTCTGGTATCCTCTAGTTCCACCTCTAAGGTTTTCTTGTTTGCCCCAGCTCTGATGTTCACTTGATTCCATAGTAAGCTGAATTAGCTTTCAGAGAATTAATGCTGAAATCTTGATTGTTATGAGCAAAGTATAAATGGAATGTGTGTGTGTAGCAAAACCGCAGACCAAAGGTTAAAAGAATGACCTATGTTGATAACCACTGGCACAGTTTAAAGCTGTAAAATTGTTGTTTCTTTCAAACCAGGAAGACCCACACTCTCACACAGACAGTTGGTTCTTTTTTATCCAACTGGAAGCAAACCATAGCCTCAGAAACTCAAAATAAAGAAACACAGAAAATGAGCAAATTGCCTGAAATGTGTGGAGCCAAATTGTGAAGCACAAGAATGCCAGCATAGTAACTGCTGGCTCCTGGTAGCTTTCTTCCTCCCTATTGGGCACCTTCTAGAAGGCCCCTCCAAGTCAGTTTGCCACAGTCACTGAAGAATGACAGGAGAGATGCCATAACACTATGATAATTGGTGCCCATTATCTTTTGCACTGCACAACAGCATGGATCCTGGCCAGACATGTTGGGCACACACAGTACTTGTGAATGTGGGACTTGACAATGTGAATGAAGTTGGATAAATTGAAAGAATGTGAACAAAAGTGGAGGAACTGAGTGAAATGAGTGCATACCTAATAACAACTTCTGTGGTTTAACTGGATGCAGTTGGATTTTGAAAAAAAAATGCCTCACCTGATGTATCTACAGTTCGAATGCACGGTACATTGTTACGCTCAGTCCCACGGAAGCACTCTGCTGTGTGTGGAGAGAAGGGTATTCCTGCTCTAAATAGCTTGTGCCACTCAGCTTGCCTGGTAGCTCTGACTACATCGGCAGTTCCCTCCCTCTGGGGATGACTAAAGGATGTCAAAACAGCCAGGGAAGGACACTGACAAAATGACTTCTCTCTTTTCTGGCATGTTGAGAGTTCACTTTCTGTCATCATCTGCCCCATTCAACTTCTTGAAACCCTTCTTTCATGTCTTAGCTTTGGCACACCTTGTAGTTATTCTCTCTCTCACTCAAACATTGTTCTGGTTTCCGTAGGCTGTTTCAAAGTTTCAGTGGAGTTGGCCAAGGGCGATGTGCCCATGAACCTCAGAAAGTAAGACAGGGTGTAACTGACTGTGGCTGCTTCAAAAAGCTGACTTTGTTGCAGCACAAAGGGGACAAGAGGGTGGTTTTTGTTTCAGATAACCAGCTATGTCAGTTGAATGGATCAGCTGGTGAATGTTTCTTTCTGCGTTCATTAAAAGATCGCAAGTTGTCTCCCTGAGTTAGCCACATCAGCATACGGGGAGCGAATATGGGGCTCGACTCAACACATGGTAGAAAACCTAAACATCTAACAAAAGAATTTCAAAGAGAGCAATGGGCTTGGACTGGCTTCAACCCACATATTCTTCTTGGGGATCAGGGATACACAGCATCATAGAGACTGGTAACAGGAATCACATTGTCATTATAATTAAACTGTAAATTGTAATTGCTGTAATTTGCTAATTATTGTGATTTCGGTATATTTTGTGTGTTCTTGCTAAATCAGAAATCCTGTATAGCATTAACTATCTTCAAATAAGTAAATCTGATATTAAATATTACACTTTCCAGACATGGAATATCTAAAAGAACTTGATCAGACTCTGACAGCTATCAGTACTGGATTCATAGTATTTAAGCTCTTTGTTAAAAATCTTGATGATAGTAAACCAAATATAGCAGCTAGTCCCTTCACAGTAGACTTGTAGATCTTTTTCTGTGGGAATACAGTAACATCGGAGTGTCAAAGACCAAACCTTTAGATACCTTAGGAAATGCACACTATTGCCTTTTAAAAGCACTTGATGTTAAAACACCCCCAGAACCCATTGTACAGACTGTATATGGTTAACCTGCTCTTATTGATCCATTAATGGGGACAATATAACTGCTCTTACCTGAAACCATTATATGCTTATTTTGCTGTCAGTTCAGCACCCAACTGTACAACTCAGCAACAGTAACTTCTTGTCCATTGACCTCTGCAGATCCTTCAACTCAGCCTCTCTCAAACAAAGCCGGGTGCTGTTTGTGTAGCCACTAGTAAAGGGTATAAGTAAGAATATCTTAATGCATTCCCTAGACTAGGTGACCTAAGCATGCCCTCCCTTTACGCAGTACTGTTTCTGCAGCTGCAACTGCAGGGTTAAAAGCAACCATAAGGGCTCTGGTGGTGTTCACCCCCCCTACTCCAGAGGACCAACACTGATAAGCAGATGCCTGGCCTTGAACAGAGCTCTCAGAGACAAAGCTGGCAGGTGTTTCCATGGGAGTTGCCCCTACTTCTCTTGGGAAATGTGTTTAAGACAAGAGTTTGTGCTCCGCTGCAGCTGCATTGCAGCCATGTCTGTGCCTGGCCATTAGCAAGTGATGTGCAGCAATCACTACTTATAGGATCATAGAATCATTTGGTTGGAAAAGACCTTTAAGATAATTGAGTCCAACTGTACCTTTATTCCTCCACAGCTACTTTTACTTCTTTGTCACTGCTCATGGCTTACATTTGCCTGGAGCTCTTGCTTAACATTGCTTGATTTTCTTGAATAGCTTTCCAGAATGCTCAGATCCACCTTCTTTCTGTGGTCAATGATAAGACCAAGCTTTACGCCTGAAGCAACGCAGCTGCCACCTTTCTTGTATGTGTTGATGTTTGGTGGTTTTAGGGAGTGAAAATAGGACAGGTTTGGCTAATGCCAATGCCTCAGAACGATACAGGAGAATGGTATTCTTAGTCACTACAGCTTTTATGGGTTAGTCCCAACAGTCAGCAATGAAAATAAACCACAGTGTTAGGACAGGTGGATCACCCCTGAGCCTTTCAGGGAGATCCACATGCCTCCAAAGTATCAGGTTGACAAGATACTGTGGCAGTCATAGATGTTTTTTTGTTTCCAGTATTTTTTTTAATAGAAGAGAGTACTTATTTTCAGCTATCCCAACTCACCAGGAAGTTAAGCATACTGTCATACAAAATATCCACTTTTCGCAAAGGCCAGTGGAGTCAGCAACAATGGAACCCAATTTTGACACAGTTTTCAGCCATCCCCCTGGTTGTACTAGCAGGAAGTCCCAGATTAGAAGCTTCTTTTGCAGACCAGCCAAGTCTCACACTAAATAACTCCAGCTTTTCCCTAATGGGTGGGGGATTACCCTTGGCCAGGGTTAATTATAAAATGCCATCCCTTTGCCACAGTGACCAATCCTACAGCCTCTGAAGAATCTATAGTTAAAACTATGCTTCGTCAGCAAGGACTGTGCAAATTTAAGCCTACAATTCACAGGGAAGTCTGTTCAGAAATGTCTGGCTTGCTTTTGAACTGTTTCCAGTCACTGTTTTTGTTGGCTTCATGATGGAAGAGAATTTTAATAGCTGTCTTTAGTGACCTTTATTTTGTACATTGCATAGCAGTTGGTCTTTCTATTCATCTATTCAGTTCTCTACAAGATTTTCTAGTTCAGAAAGTTATTTTTTTCTGTTTGTTGTCATTTATAATTCCTTTGCAATCAGTAATGGTGAAAACTTTTTTTTTTCTCTCTTACTACCCACTATGGGGAGTACTTGCATTGGAGCAGCTTTTCTGGAGGAACTTACATTGTTCAGGGGACGGGCCAATTATGCAGGTAACAGACTTTCTACAGCTTCAACTGATGTTCTGCCCAGAGGCTTGACAGGGGATAACAGACAATGCCACAGCTTATAAAAAGAGGTTTTTCTCACTGTGTGCTGTTTGAATTTTTGTTACAGGTAAGCCGGTTAAAGGCACAACTGTCAACTATCAACAGACCAAACAAGCAGACATTTAAAGAGATATTCACACCACCTAAGGTGAAGCTTGTTTCTTAGTGTTTCAGCTGGACACTTGGGAGACTGCACAAGAAGCCTGGGAGGACTAATGGAAGCATCCTGTTCTGTGTAGTTAGACAGGTAAAGAGTTTGATTAGTATTCCCATGAAATGAGCTGTTGGATGAGGTTTCTTCCTCATCGCTGTCATCACTATTTTACTGTATTTGGATTCTAGTGTTATTATTTTGGGGTTTCACTTCCTTTTTTTCAGCCAAAGACAGAGTGGCAAAGGTCTAGTGACAATCTACACTGGTGCATTTTTTAACTGTATACTAACATTCATGGCCTGACTTCTGCTTGGGTTGCCTTCTGTCACAGAAGGGACAGATAGCTGTTAGAATGTTGATGCGACTAGGCTGATAGCTGCTGTAAAGATTGTCTCAGGGAAGAAATGCTCATTTCAAATAATTTAAATAAAAATCAGTGTCAAGGAGTTTACAGTTGAATGAGGCACATATTTAACTGGTTGTTACATGTAAATGTCGGTGTTACAGGTCAGTATTATATAAGTTTAGGATCAATACTTGTGACACGACAGATAATCTGCAATACAAAATCTTAGCAACTACGTACACATTTCTAAAGATCTTTTTATTTCTAATTGCACACACAGAGTGTTACACAGGTATACGAACAAAATTATCTTCTCATAGGACAAGCAATTTGTCCCCTCCCCCCCAAGCCCTTCTGGAAAGGAAACAGGGTTCCCCTACTTGCACCTATATTTCTCTAGCTTTATGGGTATCTGTGCCATCCTCTACCACCCAAAAAATTTACAGTCATAAAGGATGGAAACTGAATGAAATAAAAACTGTCAGGGATCATAGAGCATTTTGCAGGCTGGATTGTACTCTGCTTAATATCAGACCTACCAAATCTCATGTTGTCAGTACAAAGCACAAGATATCGATAATTGGGTGTTTCTAATCTCCTTTTTCAACTGCAGGAGCAGCATCTTGCACTGCTGTGGGACCAAGCTGGAGCTTTTCTCCTCGTGCCATGCTTCCTGGTTGAGGAGTTCTGGGAATAGGAACAAAACTAAAGCAGTGGTGGGTAGGCAGAAGATCTGTGGGTGTCAGTGGCTCAGAAAGGGAAGGGGTCAAGGGCTAGTCAGAAATTAAATAAGGGACCAAATCAGTAGAGATGCCATAGTAAAAAAAAAAAAAAAAAAAAAAAAAAAAAGTGTTTTTTCACAGCAGGGGTAAAAGCCTGGGATAAAAACAGCCGAGTTCAGAGATTCAGCTGCTGGTGACTTTGTAACCAGTAGATGGAACCCAAACACTTTGTATTAATTCACTCATCAGCTGTAGGGAGTTAATCCTGATTTTAGACGACTGTCCTAGATTTGTCTGGAATAGAGTTATTTTTCTTCCTAGTAGCTGGTAGAGTGCTGTGTTTTGGATTTAGTTTGAGGACAGTGTTGATAACACAGTGGCGGTTTTAATTATTGCTAAGTTGTGTTTGTACTAAGTCAAGGACTTTTTAGCTTCCCACGCTTTGCCAGCAGGGAGGTGGACAAGAAACTGGGAGAGAGCATAGCCGGTACAGCTGCCTCAAGCTGGCCAAAGGATATTCTGTAGCATATAATGTCATGCTCAGTATATAAACTATGGAGTTGGACTGGGGTGGATTGCTGCTTGGGGAGGGGCTGGGCGTCAGTCATTGGGTGGAGAGCAATTGTATGTGCATCACTTGGTTTGTATGTTATTATTGTTATTATTGTTGTTGTTCTTAGTAGTAGTATTATTACTCCTACTCCCTTTTGCTGTCCTTGTCTTAACACTGTCTTTGTCTTAACCCACAAGTTTTACATTTTTCCCATTCTCTTCCGCATCCCATAGAGGGTGGGGGAAGTAAGTAAGCAGCTGCATGGGGCTCAGTTGCTGGCTGGGGTTAAACCACAAGAGAGAGGCTGTGGTTCTGGTAGCTGAGTGTCAACACCTGTACTCAGTACATAAGGCTTATATAGCAATAGAGCAAGAGCTCCTAAAATGCAAGTGAATAATTCATTCACTCCAGTGAGCGCAGACACCGAATGTTTTGTGTCCAAACCATGGAAATGTTGTTGATTCCTACTAGATGGCACAAACCCCTCTGATGATTTGATAAAGAGTGCTGGGATATAGGCTACATTAGACAGGCCACCAGCATGTGATTTTGGGTAAGTCTTTTAACCTGGCTGTGGCTTGGTTGTCCTATCGCTAAAGTAAGCTTTGGGACTATCAGCCTTGAAGTGTGCTGAGTGTCCAACATGCTATTTGTGAAATGATTTAATGGTCTTAAGTGAGGTACATCATTCCAATATACAGTGGCAGACAAAAGTGCGGTCTAGACACTGCTGTTGTACCACAAATCCTATGCATTAGTGTTCTCTAGGTTTCTGGGCAGCAGGAAGAGGAGATTTCAGACTTATTTTCTTACAGCCTAATACATGCAACAAACTAAAGGAGAGTTGCTACTCACTTCTGAAAAGGTTATAAAGCTTAATCATTATTAAAGAGCATCTAATATCACAAAGCCTAGAGGCCCCAGGCGAGATCAAGTCTCTGTTGTACTGTCTTGTACAAACACAGAGTAGAGTAATTCCTTCCCTTAAACAGGATGGAGTCTTTATAGTAAAAGTACCTGGGGAAAAAGACAGCCAGCAGAGCCTTAGTAAATGCAACCAAACCATCAGTGTGTGTAAGGGAATTCACAGGGAAAAGAATAGCTTGGCAAATGGTGTGAAGCTGACACAGCACCACTGATACTGTGAGTTTATAGCAATTCATATCAGCTGAGGATATGCCTAAGGCAGGTGAAATGTCTTTCATAAAGTCATATTCAAAGCCTAGCCTGGAGTTGAACCAGATCTTCAGAATCATAATCACAATGCTTTTCTTTTCATGTGCTTGCTTTCCCACCAGCCAGCTCCTGGAACAGCAGCTTGCCTGTCTCAGATTGTGGTCCTCAAGGACTCAGCTGAAACATCATTGCACATAGCTGGTGATATATTGCCGTCTAGCCTCATATAAGAAAACTGAGTTGTGTATTAATTGAATATATTGCTCCAGATGAAGTAGTGTCCTGGAAAAGGCATAAAAGATTAATTTTCCCTACCTGCATTGGAGTGATATTGTGACTGTATTCATAGCAGCCATGCAGAACAGCACAATATGGAAATATTTGAATCTGTCAAGACACATGGGAGGCAGATGGCTCCAAAATATTGCTCAACATTTACTTTACCTTTCAAATTAAAAAAAAAACCACACAAAACCCCAAAATACACACAAAACCAAGAATAGCTGGTAACTGTTATAATAAATGTTTATAAGATATCCAGCTGAAAAGCAGAAAAAAAGAACCATTTTTAACAATTCGTATGTATAAGCAAAAGCTACACCAAGAAACCAGTGAAATACACCAGAATATTGAAAATGGAGCAGGAAAACCTGTAAGAGACTAATGGTTCCTCTGCCATACTGTCCTTCAGAGAAAGAAAAGCCAAACTTCCTACGAGAACATTTCGCTAACTGCATGCAGGAAAAGTGGTAGGGAAGTCAGTTCTAATTTAATTTGCCAGTTAATCGATACCATATATAAAATAAGTGAATTGTCAGTGGAGCAATCCAAAACAGTGGCTTAAAAGTTAGTAGAGAGTTTAGTCTTTCAGACTTCCAAATTTAGACTGTTGATTTAACAGGAGCAATTTACAGAAGCTAATCCAAAGTCAGAGAAGTTTCCTTTTTGGAGGGGTTCAGCTGGGATTGTAAAACTCTGCAGAAAAATATAACCCAGCAGAGTTGGTACCAGTCACACATAAAAGGTATAGAAAGAGGATGAGCGCTGTACGTGCAGAAAGCCAGTCCTGATTCAGAGACCAAGGTAAGAACATTGCATTTCCCAGTTCTGGCCTTTTGTGTACCTGTGCAATATCATTAAAGCAAAATGCAAAACATTTGCTTTGCAGTGCTGGTGACTAGAGGAAGAGCAGTCACATGAGGTACTGGGACTGAGAATAGTTTTAACAATGTTTTTTGGTTTATTGGAGGCTTGCTCTGCACAGGAATTCTGAGTTTCCGGGCTTTGATCTCTGCTCTTCTTCTGCTTCATAAATACTAACAACTGAACAATAGTCCTCCAGCTCTTGGAAAAAAAGCAGTTTGCCTCAGAGACTTTCTTCAGTATTCTTGGAGGTAAGGGCATAAATGAAATGAAGAAAGCAAATGACTTATGGAAAGGGAGTAGCAGAGTTGTTGTAGCAGTCTCTGCATATAAAAGAGGCTGTGCTTGCAATAATAAATTCTACTAATCTGATACAAAGTGGCAAAATTTTAAAACACGAAGTTATATTTTAAGGGCTCATTTCTGATCCCGCCGAGAAGGTAAATAATAAATGCTCATTCAGATCTTCCTGCACTTTTGTGAAACTGTGTTTTATACTGACCACACAGAAATGTTGTCATCCAGATTGAGAATCCTGACTTATGCCTAATTATAAAATCCCTGTGGTCTTGGCTGGAGACAGTTTTCCTAGACTTTAGGCTTGATTATTTTCTGTGATAGGCAGGCATCTGTTCATTGGAGGGAACAATTCCCTATTAAGAAAGCCTGTTACTGATGTGCAACATTGACAAGTGATAAAGACTTTATGTTTAGTTTTAATCCTGTTCCTTCTATTCAGGAATAGTTCTGCCTCAAGATAAAGGCAGCTAACTGAACTTGTTTTACAAATAGTAGTTTAACAAACAACAATGGGTTTAAAAAATCATGTGATTCTCCAAGGGATCTGTACTCTTCCTCTTGGGAAGAAATTGGAAATAGCATGGGGGTTATGCACTACTTCAGGGTGCCCTTACCAGCTCTTGATTACTTTCAGTTCTAGCTCTAGTTTTTCTACAGTCTTCATTCGGATTTTCTCACAATTTGGACAGATTTTTACACACATTATATATATATATATATATATAGTTGCAGATGGAGTGATGCACTTCACTCACAAGAGAGAAGGAACAATATGTTTTATTGGTATAAAACAGTGAGTTAACAAAGTTCAATGGTAAATGGTGGATGGTAAATGGAAAGATTCAGTGGCAAGGTATGCTTGATTATTTACTGCATAGAGGACAGGGTAAGTCAGACACATCGGACTGAGCCTCCTGCTGAGTCATGGGGTTCAGTGAGGGACCTCTAGCTTTCTAAACTCCTGCTTGGAGGAGTCTAGGTGTGGCTGGATCCAATCCTTGTCTCAGACTCATTCAACGGTTTATGTCTAAAGGTTTGTATGTGCACAATGAAAGATATAATCTTTGTGAAGCTTCAAAGCCTAGCAAGCTATTAGTCACATAGCAAGGATCTGTTGCAGCAAGAAATCTCTCAGCCTTGAGGAGTAACCTTGAGTTGTGTCCCTACTTAAGGGGAGATTCTGGCATGCAGCCCACTGCCATGCAGGAGACCTCAACGGGCCCTGGGCTGCCCATTATTTATAGAGAAAGATGATTGACTTGTAGTCATGTTTGCATACCAGCAAGATGTCTGGGTCACTGCTCCAGACAGCCGTTGGCTGCTGTGTTGCCATCCGTCTCCCCAGAGACCAACCTAAAGTTGACACAGCCATCACAATCACACTAGTGGTTATTCCTTAAGCTGGAGGAGCACACTGCCACATATCTATACACCTAAAACTAAAGATACACTTACGGTTATTTTCAAGAGCTTTTAGATTTTTGCCGATTTAACATAACACTGTCCAGCAGCTGTGATCATCCCATGGCTATGTGGAAAGGTGCCCTTGCTTGTTAGTCATGTGTAGTTCGTAAGCAGCATGGCTGTTCAGGATCAGAAGTAGTTAGGTCAGTTCAGCACCTTTTAGCACTACAAAGATCAGCCTCATAGGAGCAATTTAAACAGTCTTAGGAAGCAACTCTACCTATGGGACACAGTTATCTACCCTGCTCAATAGTCAGAACTTGGTGGCACCTTTTGAGTTCTAGAAATCAGTGTGTTCCTTAGCAAAGCCTTGGTGTGGTTCACAAGTTAATTGGGTTCAGGGCCAGTCCTCAAAGGAGGTTTGGATGCAATCAGGTTGATTTGGAGGAGTGAACGTAACAATTTGGTCTGCCAACGTAACCAGTTGGCAGCAGGGCCCAGGGACACTACATTACTAGTATACACGTTACTTTAGAGTACCAGTTACAGCCTGGATGCACTAGCTAATTAACCTTGCTGGGAATGGGAAGACATTTATCCCAGTTAAATCACTGCACTAACAAAGTTGCAGCACCTCCATTATCTGCAGTGCCCTGGGTACCAGATGTCCTGACAGTGCCATCGTGACAGCCACTGTCCAGACGCGTGTAATTTCTGCCTACCAGTGGGCAGGAAGGCTTTGCATCCAGCTGTTTGTCACGGCTGGTGCTGTGTGCCAAGATAGCATATTTTTTAGCATCCTGTCTGTAGACTAACACAGACTTTTGGAGCACTGAATGCGTATGATATAAACAACTGGAGGTTTAAGTGAGTACTTGCATGAACGAAGGCAACTCTTTCCTCTGTCTTATAAACTGAATTGCCTTTAAGCTCCTAATGACATTTGCCAGCTTGCTCTGCTCTCAGGCAGAATGCACCAGGCTTTCTCCCAGACTCAGGCTTTCTGCTCTGCTGTAGACAGGCCAGCAAATTAGCCCCTAGACATATCCGTTGGCTTCCAGCCCTTTCTAGCTTAGGAGAAACTAACAGATGTGCCCTTTTGCTGTTCTGCTCTGAGCTTATTACAGGTTTCCAGGCAGGGGAAATTAGCAAAGTCTCCTTAGCATCTGTCTTTTCCAGCAGAGAAGGCATCACATGCAGACAAACTCCTCAGCCCTGGCTATCTGATCTTATTTGGGCAGACCACCAACAAAGTTCACCACCAAAGCTGTCCCCTTCCTCTACCACGTGTACCAGCTCCAGCAGGTCCTCCCAGGCTACCTTTACTCTCACAGGGGAAATGGACTTGCTCTGCTCCAAGGGATCAGTGCCTTTGTGGTGTTGCTCCAGAGAATTTGCAGTTGGTTCAGATGAGGAGTCAGAAAACAAACAAACAAACAAACCCTCTAAGGCTTTACTTGTATTTCTTGGTAGTAAAAGAAGCCATGGATCTTTTGTCAATCAGTTGCCATGGTTATTAATTTTTCTTAAAGCCTTGGGTCCTACAGCCCAGTAATTACCTGAAAAACTTGATCCTTGTTTTAAAAGAAATTATAATAACAGCTGTGGATAAAGGCATGGAAATACTCATTCTAATGGATAAAACAAGAAACTTAAAAACCAAACCAAACAGGGGCAAATATGAGGGGCTGGAGGGGAGGATAGCGGCTACTGGCATGTGCCACATCTTGAGCAGCATGTCCCCACACTAGCTCATCTGATAAAGAACAATCTTGGTATCAATTCATGTGACAAGGGCTCATGTCTGACCCAGTCATACAAAGAAAGGAAACACTGTCTCTTCTGCCAGGCCACACGCTGAAGGCCAGGCCATGCAGTTACACAAAGAAAAATGTCTCTTTTCCCTGCTCTCCCCCAGCTGTGTCACTTCATCTGGCTCCAACGCAGGCAGAGGCAGGCATCATGTTGGGCTTTGAATCAGAGAGTTATAAGCCCTTAGAGCACGTGTCATGAGGCAAGGAATCATAGAATAGTTTTGGTTGGAAGGGGCCTTAAAGATCAACCATTTCCACCCCTGTGCCATGGTCAGGGACACCTCCCACCAGACTAGGCTGCTCAGTGTCCCATCCAGCCTGGCCTAGAACACCATCAGGGATGGGGCAGCCACAACTTCCCTGGGCAGCCTGTTCTAGTGACTCACTATTCTCATAGTGAAGAATTTTTCCTTATGTCTAGTCTAAATCTGCCCCTCTCTAGTTTACAGCCATTGCCCCTAGTCCTATTACTACAAGCCTTTGTAAACAGTCCCCCCACAGGTTTCTTGTAGCCCCTTTAGGTCCTGGAATGTCACTATAACATCTTCTCGGATCCTTCTCTTCTCCAGGCTGAACAACTCCAAGTGTCTCAGTCTGTCCTCATATGGGAGGTGCAACAGCCCTCATATGCGAGGACAGGTTAACCACAGTTCCCTTGTTTGGCAAAGCAACATCATGAAGTAAATTTTGTTGGTGATGTTTTAGAGATAATTACAACAAAGGCGAAGTTACTGGAGTTTTCCTTGGTTTTATACTGATAGAAATCCTTCTATGCTAAGTCACTGGCCTTATTGCAATAGATAGCCTAATCCTGTAACTGTTTGCACTTCAGGGGAAGCCAAATAGCACTGCTTCCTCTGCTGGTTATATTTTTAGCCTTGAAGCTGTGGGGTCAATCTCACCTGCAACATTAGTATGAAGCAAAGGCAAATACACTGCGAGCACAAATGGGGCAGCCTGGAATAAGATGTTTGCATGACATTAGCTGATTGCTTAAACTCCTGCTGTAAGCAGTAGAGACAAAGAGATGATTTGCCTGTTCCTCTGACCCAATTCAGACGTCTGTGGTAGAATGAGATGAACTTCCAGTCACTAAAGCAAGGTCTTCCTCTTTCAATGCCACAAAGTGATAGGGGGACCAGTTTGGACCACCCAGCTCTATTGATTGCAATGATTGTTTTTTTTATTGGTGTCTGTCAGTGAAGGTGCCCACAGAATTGAATTCAATTTGAGGAAGGAAAGGGCATCTGAATTCAGTACATTTTTCTATTTTGAATTCTGTTTGGCCATATTAAGGATTAACCAGTACTGAATGAGTCAATAGATTTAGGAAACCTAAGAAATATCCTGGTACCAGAGCAAACAAATAAGAATATTAATGTCAATAATTATTCAGACTGTGTGAATGTGAAATTATACAAATAAAAATCTAGAAAGAAAAGATTAATGGGGTAAATTTAACATAGCAGTGGTCTCTGTACTGGCTCAGTGGTTGTTCTATGTATTGTGCCAATGGTAACTCCATACTGTTGAAATATTAAATAAAAGACTTTGGCCTTTTTGTGGCAAATGGAGAAAAATATCTAAAAAGTTGTAATCAACCAAATTATTTGATGGTCAAAACATAGAAAAGACAAAGCTCTCCCATTTAAAATTAAAACAAATGCCTTATAATATGACACAGATAAATACTTTACAACTACGGGATGCAACATTAGTGCCCATAGGGAAACACAGAACAATATATTTCCAATGCCAGACACTCAGGAGACTATTTATTTAAATTGCATGAAGATTTACACTCTACCAATCTCATTATAAACCATACATAGGAAACGGGTTAATGCACATTAAACGTTAAAGTTGGACCTTAAAAAACATTCATAAGGATCTTCTTTCAAATAAAGGTAGCAGGACACTTTATATTTTGAAACACCTACCTTCAGATAGTAATACTGTTAGAAAACATTAGTGCCATTGGACTTGTTTAGTGAGCAATTTCTCTTCCAGGATTCCTTTTTCAACTGAAAGCAATCATTAACACCTGCCAGATCCATATAAACACATTCACCTTCCAAATCATGTGTCCTAGTTGTATTATAGCTCACGTGCATTCTGAATTTGTGTCTCTGAGGGTGGTAAATGTAAGTGACAAAATAAACCTTTTCTCTTACGCAATGATAATAGGTAGTTCCCCTGCTGTCTTTATCCTCCGTACGTGCTCAGCTGCTTTACCACTCTTCTCATTTATATTTTGTGTGAAAGCTGCTAACAGAGAGGGGAACTCATATGTGCAAATTCTCCCAGCCAGGTACTAAACCCCAGAGTTTTGTGTTCTTTGGGACTCTAAAGGTAAGGATGGCATTGCAGTATCAGACTGCTGATGACAATGTGACAGTTGTGCAGTCTGGCACTGTGGCGTTGACCAGTGCCTTCAGGCACATTGGGTGAATTTATCATCAGCAGTGGACAAAGTGCCAGCTTTGATTTAAAATTCTGTGCCTTTGTGAAAGGACCAAGGAACATTCTCATAGCAAGCTGGGTACTTCACCCATTGTGGCTCACTGCATCCAGGTAATAATGATTTTTTTTAATAGAATTATCAGACACGTGGATCTGCCTACCCTCATCATGCTACATCAGCACACATTCTGTACAGGTATATTAAACTGTTTCAGCTCCTGGAGCTCACATCAAAGATTTGTGCTTTCCACCTGGTACAAAGAGACCAAGGAGGTTCTCACACAGATAAGCATGTTTCAGCATAAATGCTGATGGAACATGAAACATGCACACTCCTGATCTCTCTCCTAATTATCTTATCTATAGGATCACGGTATGTGTACATTCACCACATTGCAATCCAGTCAGGGCCTTGGCAAACACCAAAGCAAGTGTTGAGAGAGCCATAGAAATTAATTCAAGGGTCTGGCTTGGTTCAAGGGCAGAGACCTGCCAAGTCTCACAAGGTGAGTTTGAAATTCATGCTCCTGTTTTAGCAATTCCTCTTGCAGCCTTTGCTGTAGCTTCTCTGATTTTTGCCCAGGGGCCACCTTGTTGTGCACTAGTGACCACAGACCTGCTGGAACACCACACACAGTCTATGGGCTCTCCAGCCATGCAAGGCAGTTGCAGACCCACACGGAGGACAGAACAATAAGAAACCTCCCTGAAGTCCAAAATGACCCACTGTGGAGGGGCTTGGCACCTGTCCCATCATGTGGCCAGGAACATGACTTTGGTGACCATAGGCTCAAGAGATCAGAAGATATGGTTACTGAAGCATGTCACTTCTGGTGCCATTGCGCCTGCGGTTCTTGCCTGCATATTTATTCCCATTTGTTCTCATACCTTTGCCTTGGGGAAGGGAATATCACAGTCTTGGAGGAGGGAGGAGGGAGAGTACAGTCTAGACAGGCAAAGTCCATGACAGAAATGACTGAATAATATTAAATTTATTAAAGGATGTCCATTGTATTAGACTCACCCATATGCAAAAGAGAGTAAAATACTTCTACAAGATCAATTGTTTCTTTTTTCCTTCTCTAGAAAATGACATAAGATTGCAGCATTTTCCTTCATGAGCTACCTCTGCTTCTCAAAGAAAATTTTAATTCATAACAGTCTTAGTACATAGAGAAATCACCTCTTGTACACCTGACGAGAACCTTCACAAATCCATGTAAGTTACTTTTTTACAAACAGGTTGAGGTAACTTCTTTTGCTTTCACTGAAGTATCTATAAATCTTTGATTTATAGACAATCTGGATTTTAAAATGCCAAATTATGAAACAAGCTGGAGATCCGTTTGTTCTATTAGCTGGTATGTACAGTTAAATGTTATTTCTCCCTGGGAGTCCAACAGGATTCTGCTGGTCTTGGTGCCAGCCATTTAGCCATTTACCTCTGGAAAAATCTGAGGTGTTATTTCATAAAAGAGCAGCTAAATTTTACTTGTATGTTCTTACTTTTTTTTCAAAACAGCCTCATTTTTTATCACAACTGATTTAGATTATTTGATTTTTTTTGTTAAATTAATTAAACAAATATTTTTACATATTTAAATATTTAAAACCCAAAGACCTAAATATTTATTGGGCCTTTCCTACTTCTTTTTTTCTTTCATATTTTTTGATCGGAGAAAGAGGTAAAAGCTCATAAAAGCCATCTTCTGGTTTCTGTTTTCAGTTGGAGTGAAACACACACATATTCATAAAAAAATATTTTCTCTTGAGCAAGCTGCAGAAAATCTTGTCACTCATCAAGTACTCATAGCACTGACCTCTAGCATTTTAGATTATTTGAGTTCTGTCTCACATAAACTAGGAAGCAACCTTTCAATCAGCTTCTTTTTCATATGATAACGTGGCACTTGGCATCAAATGAGGCATTTTAAATAGAGCCAGCTGGTAGCAGGCGTTTTCAGGGAGGAAGCCTGGACTTGTGATTTTCCTTGCTTTCCTCGTTACAGATTTGGTATTTTCAAGCTGTAATACTTAGTGATTTTCCTCATCCTTTCCTCTATGCTGTGCTGGTCAGACCTACTGGCTGGTGGACAGCTAGAAGGATGTGGGGCTCAACAAACGATATAGGAGTCAGACTGTTGTTTTGAGGTCTTTGGAGACAAAGGTACTGTAGAAACTATACAAGTTACTGGGAGCCAGCATGGGGCAAAAGCAAACACAGCCCCCCAAATATTATTTCTGTTGCAAAAATATTCTGAAGTTTTCCAGCTTGTAAGGAAGTTTGAGAAACTCTCTATGTCTTGGAACATTAATCTGTGGGAAGGTGTATCAAGGAGGGACATCTAGGATGTGCCCTCTGCACATTTGCCCTCTGCATAGGTTTTAATGGAAAAACATCTACCTGTGAAGCAGGAAGAATTAAACATGTTTTTACCCACTCAGCTACTGTGAGACTTAGAGTCACAGAGCAAAAGAATCCAATCCATTATCTTGGTTACCAATAGGTAGTGTAATTTCCATCAAATATAACAAATGAAGTAGAACATCCATCCCTCAAAAGGAACACTGATCATCTGAGAAAGTAAGCTGCAGCATAGGATTTTTTTTTTTTACAGATGAACTTAATATTCTTCACTGGATGATTAAGTTGCAGATTTTTTTCTTTTTAATTTTTTTTTTTTTGTATTTAAGGCACTGTATGATTAACACTAGAAAACGGTGTAAGCAGTCGTTCCCACAAAGTCAAATCATGGTGTAAAGAACCAACAGCTTTGCTTGCCACAAACATTATTACCAGAAGACACACATTTGTTGTTGGTCCCCAGAGAGGAACCAATGGTAAAACATAAACAAAAAAGTTCTTTCCCCTTTGAGATTCATTCCGTTTCACAGCCTGTGACAAGCCAGTTTTGGTCACTGAAAAGCATGATGCAAGATGCATCAGTCTGCCATGGCTTTCTCTTCATCTGGGCTAGTAGCCAGGATCTCTTTTGTTGGTGGAGGTGACAGAGGGAAAGACAAATTCTGATGTGTCAGAAGCTGCCACTTAGAAAGTGTTTTGGTTTAAAATCTGTGAAGCGCACTTCCACAGCAAAATGGTGGGTGCAGTGGATGTGGTGCTTTCTGCTTGGTTTTGTTCTTTAAACAGATGAGCACTTGGTTATGGATGGATGAGTAGATGAGAGAAAGAAGGGGTAGTTTATTTTTAAGAAATGTAGAGATGCCATTGAACTTTTTTTTTCCCCAAGTGGAAAAAAAGGCAAGCTGTTTGGCAGTCAGATATGGATAGAGATTCATTTAGAGACATATATGAACTAAAGTCAAGCATACTTTTAATGTCAGCCTAGCATATAAAATTTACACATCTATACAGGGGTCTTCCTCTAGAAAAGGAGGAAAGAGAAATTGTTATTTAAAGAAACAATTTATGTCTATATGTGTCACAGGTCACAGAGTCCTTGTGCTCCTTATGGACCAATTCAAATTTGTAAGAAGTGAACCTAGTGCTGTTCTCCAATAAATACACATGCACCTGTTGGAAACTAGGTACTCAGGTACGTACTGCTGTATATGAGATAATATATATATGGTACAGTGGCCTCAGTACGATGAACAGCTGTGCATAAAACTATCATTGCATTGGATAGGTTTTTTCCCTATAATGCAGGTGGCTTCCCAGTGTGGACGTGTCATGCATGGTGAGCTGCTGTTTGTGTTTATGTTACTCTAGATCAGCAAGCTTCACTGAGAGAGAGCAGTGAGAATGAGACCTGTTCTGGCAGAATGGGATGCTGAAGTATATTTAGTGTCTCTGGAAGGGTCAGTGGGGTATAACAGAGGCCTACACTAAACACGACTGCAATTGACAGAGTGAATAAAGCTACTTTTTGTTACCAGTGGCCCTCAGATGATGCTTTTGGGAGCCAGGCTGGGAACAAACAAATGGAGGTCATGCAGGTGCTGGTAAACCTGTGGCACTCCTTGCTAAAGCATGTTGTGCATGCAAAAGCCTTACAGGAGCTCAAGCGGCAATTAGCCAACTACTTGGAAGGAAAATCCACTGATGGTTACTGACAAGTGATGTGAGGTTCAGAAGGTGCCCTGAGCTAAAAATAGTCAAAGCCTGAGAAGTAACTTGAGGGAAGCATCACACACATGTGCTTTGCCTGTTACTACTTTTCCCTAGGTGTCTGTTCATAGACCCTGCTGGACTAGATGGATCCTTGGTCTGAGCCACTATAGTTGTTCCTATGTTTTTTATATTCCTCTTCAGGAAGACCTAAAACGCTATATCACCTGCAAGCCTGGTGTCTGATATGACCATATGGAAATTGGCTGCTTGGGAACTTTTGCTTTCTGGGACTTTCCCAGGCCTAGAAGGAGGAGGATGTAGCAAAACAGTTCTGTTTCCATTGCTTCCTAATGCCAGGCCAACAGGACTACACAGATGTTCTCTAAACAAAGAGATTCTTGGTTACTGAGAACTTACGGTATAGCAACCGCAGATCTGATTTTTTTTGTCAGCTGTTTGGAACAGACCCATTTCTGATGGGGAATTCTGATTGGGGCACACAGAATAGTTTCCCAAGAAAATCTCAACTGCTACAAAAAGAACCTCTTCATGAGGTACAGTGGAGCCTTAAAAAGTCATTTCACTTTGAACCCAAGAAATGAAATAGCATTTGCTGGCACTCAGGGATTGTCTAGTCACAGAAATTGTAGGTATTTAACTACCGTGCCATTGGGACAATAGTTTAACCTTCTAATATGGATTTACAAACTCTTGTATCAAAATATTATACTAATGCCTCTACAGCAATTATCAAGCAAAAAACAGACCATATAATACGGACATATTTTCACTGGAAAATTGTTATCCACATAAAGGTTGCACCATAATATTAGTACATCAAGGGGGAAAAAAATCCCAAAGCCAAACCACTTCCAGGTTGAACTGCCTTACCAATAGAAAAAATATATCTATGCTTAAATGACTTACTGGGACAGCTAATGTCTTACTGAAAGGAAGGGCCGTTTCTGACACTGAACCAGGTTCCTTGTAGGGTCACAGAGACAAGGCCTGTGTGCTTCCATTTTGCGCCCACCTGTATGCTGCTGTCACAAACATAATAGCATCTTCAAAGATACTTTGGAGAGCAGATGAGGAGTTTGTGTCAAGTCCCAATGAACACTACACAGATGAAGCCTTCCTTGTGGTGTTACCCACAACAGTTGGAGGAAAGATCATAGCAACCTGTCACCTATAAGGAGAGGATGTAACAAGTAAACATAAATAACAATGGCCACTTTCACTTCAAATGGTACATTGCCAGAATAATCTGCCATCAATCCTGAAACGCTATAAAGCTGGTACAGTTTTGCAGGGAAGTACCTTGTCACTTATGGTCCTCACACTTTCTTGTCCTATAATGGCTGAAAAAGCCATCATTCGCTTGCCACAAAAAAACCCCATCAAGCTGAAATGTTCCTTTGAATTTTGAAGCCACCTTGTTTCTGTGCCTGTTTTTCTTTCTGTGCCTGTCTTCATTGCATCTTTCATTGCATGAAATACGAAAAGTTGGGAATTTTTCAGCAAAATAAGTTCCGTCTTCTGACATAGTAGCAGTATGAGAAAAAATTCTCATATTCCAAATACCATGGTGCCTGCTCACAAATTCTTTTTCACTCTTGCAGTCCTTCCCACCCTGTAACCTCTTGCTACTCTTCGGGAAATGAGCTAGTGGTCTCAGTGAAGCTTCTGAGGGGCTGAAGGTGCCCCCCATTGACAAATATCTCTGCAGCAGTCTCAACATTGGTGAGTGTCAGTATAGATTGGCATGGATGGACTTCTGTGCAAGTTTTTATATCCTCAGTCTCATTCAATCAAAACCACTAAAGAATTCATTGCAGCATCATCCACACACAAGAGCTAAGATGTACCATCTCTGGTTTACAGGTGTGCAGCTGAGGTGCTGAAAGATAGTGTCTTGCACACTATCTTTATCTAGGAAACACCATGCCAAGTCTTCAAAATCAAAATGACCCAGGAAAATCTTGTCCCTCAAGAAACATCCTCAAAGCAGGAATCAGCCACCATTCTAGCATGGATGGTGGCTCCTTACAAGGAGTCAGGAGGAGATGAACCCACTGGCCATACGTGCTGGACCACTGGAAGACCAACACATTTTGAAGCTTTTACCTTTGTATGTTTCACCCAGATGAAATCTCTTTACAAAAGCGGGCAGACAAAACAGGTGTTGTGTATAGAGGCATCAGAGAGTGTAAATCGCTGTCTCTCTTCACTAGGTGTACTGAAAAGCAGGATTTATTTCACGGAGAAGATGTACGGGGTGGATGATTCAGTTCAGGGTACTCCTGCAGATGGAGGGATGTGGTGATGACGATGGCCAGAGGGTGGTAGCACTGCACAGCTGAAGTGCCATGGCTTTCTGCACCAGGAGGAGGGAGCAAAGGGTTCACGGAGCCCCTGATACTCCTGAGCAGTTGAGGAAGAATAAATGATGAAGTTGCAATAAACGGTAGAAATTTTAATACCAAAAATGTTTGCTAAAAGTAGGCTTTATCTTTTACACTGCTCTTTCCCGATTCCTTCAGCAGCTGTGTTAGACTGGTTTCCTCCGCTTACTTTGTACTTGAAGATGCTTCTCTGCCTTCTTCAAACTAGGTAAAAATAGCTATGGCTACATTTCTTGTGAGTAAAAGGAGGAAGAAGGGGAGAGTAAAGGTGAGTTTTGAAATTAAGAGGAACTTTTCCAAAAACATCTCTCTTTCTTAGACCCTAAACCCCTTCTTCTGCCTCCGATAGTACAACCCACAAGCACTGGTGTCTACTTGCTGGGGTCCCACTTTTTCACTTGATGCTCCTTCTGGTGTGGCAGACATACAATTCCTACCCTGTGGCACATAACGACCAAAACCAAACGACCCCAGCAGCACGGTGGTCACATGCATCTTCCAGAAAAGGTTTTTGGAGTACTTTGGGAACCTAAGTATATTTGGTATTGTGAAAGCTTTCTGGAGTATAGGTGTGTCTTAATTTTGTAGTTGTAGGTACAAATAGTTACCTTACCTTGTTTGCTTAAAGGGGGAAAACAGAAATAACTTGCCTAAGCGCACAGATCACACCAATGCTAGCCTATTGCGCATGTGTGAACTGGTGTGTCTGCCTGTTAGTGTTTCTTGGCTTGTAGTTTAAAGCACAGAGGATCCAAAGCTTATAGCCTCCACCTGTCTTTTTACTTGGCATTATGTATTCCAGAGCTATAAAAAAATAGATTTAGACTGCTGACACCAGTCATCTCTTTCTCTCTTCTATGCCAATGAGAACTGTGTGTCTCTGTCCGTCCTACTCCTGCTCGAGTCACATTTATTGTAATGGTTTTGACTGGAAAAATGTGTTGACCCTGCTACGTGACCATAGATAGGCAAGTGGCTTTGCTGCTCTAAGCCTCAGTTCTCCTGCAGGTGAAATGAACGTAATGATGCTTACCCTAGTCTGCCGAGAGCTCCAAGACCTCCAGCTGCTATGCAAGTGACAATAATGTGATTACAATTGCCCAGGCACTGTAAGGACCCACACTCAGTGGTATGTCTTTGAGTGCCTCCTAATGCAACAGCTCTGAAGGGCTGGGGGTTTTTCTCCTTCCCCATTTCCTTCTCAGTGCTCTTTCCTTTCTCACTGCCTCCTCTCCTTTCACCTGGGCCTCCTCTCTCAATAAAATGTTCCTTCTCCACTGACCAGTTTGCCTCCCCTGGTTTGTCAGCTGCCTCCCCTTCGTAGCCACTCGTAAGGATTGTTACTTCACCACCATCACCTTTCCCACTCTCCTCCTCTGAAATTCTCCCTCAGCTCTGACACTTTCTCTAAAAACAGCCGCAGGCTATTTCTAACCTTCCTTCTCTCATCAAAGCGCTTGAGAAATCAGCTGGCTTTCATCTCTCAGCAGGGAGGCTGCCACGCCACGGCCGCCACCGCTGCGGTTCGCGGACTGGGCTGGGAACTGGGAGCTCCTGGTTGGTGGTGGAGGCACCGCCACTGACTCACTGCTTGGCCCTTGGCGAGCTGCTCAGACTCTCTCCTCTCCTAGCTTTAAAATAAGAGTGCTAATTATGCACTTACCTCACATGGGTGTTGTAAAAATTTAATTACTGCTTGTAAGATGCTATCTAAGAGTGAAATGTGTCTTTATCTCTTGCGGTGGTAGCCATGACCACTGCAATCTGTACTTGGTTCAAGCCCTGGCACATCAAAATTCCATCCCCCGTGCACCTGAAGCCATCCCTCCTTCTTATCACAAAAGTCCCTGTGCCATAGTCCTCTGACACAGAGGAACCTCCCTGGCAATGGGCCATTGCCCCTGGATATTAGGCAGGGAGGTTGAATTCCCCTCTGGTCAAGGTCACCTATTGCGGTGCTTCTCCAATCACTTTCTCTCACTCCCCACCCCTGAAATTGCTGGTGAAGCCTCTCCTGAACCAAAATCCTGGTCCTGCTCTCCTCCTTGCCATCCTCACCCATTGCCTCACTCTTCCCTTTCCCTCCTCTACAGCTGACAGAACTTGTCCAAGCTACCCTCCTTCCTCCTCCTTCCTGGCTGCCCTCAGCCTGTCTCAACTGGTACAACCTAAAACTCCGTTTCAACTTTCTTTAGGCAGTGCCCACAAAGACAGGTCTGCCTAGTCAGATCCTGTTCACTTGCCAGGGTAGGAAGGGGTGGTGGACCATGTGCTGGGAGGGCAGCAGCAGCACTGTCAAGCGATGAACTCAGAACTTGTTGAGGACAACAGAAGGCAGCAAGTGATGCTTCCAGAGCCCAAGACCTCCATCCTTTTGTGCATGCACACGTGGGCTCCACAGTCTGGTACTCCAGCAGCACCTGCACCCAACATTAAATAGGAGCAGAAGCATCCTCAGGTAATGGCCCTGCTTGTTGATACAAAACCTGATGGGATTGACGTTGCCAAGAACAGTGCTCAAACTGAAATCAAGAGGAAGGGGCTGCCTGCTGCCCTCCCTCCCCAGTAGCCACTAGAAATCTGTACAGAGTGAAGCCTGATAAGGTCAGGTCTTTGCACCCAGGTCCACCCACCCCTGTGCCACTTCTCAGTCATCTCCCAAGCTAAT
Source organism: Coccyzus lansbergi (assembly GCA_033558105.1). NCBI lineage: Eukaryota > Metazoa > Chordata > Aves > Cuculiformes > Coccyzidae > Coccyzus > Coccyzus lansbergi. The sequence goes on from JAUMJK010000727.1 coordinate 1,279,253, forward strand.
AGTGGGGTCAGCTTGAATTTCTTAACTACACCACTCCTTACATGCACCAAAAAAATCAGTGGCAATTTGGGCTGATTATCACTTCTTTCCTGTAAGAAAGGATTGGCTTGCTTTGATGGAGATTGCAGAAGATGCAGTGCCTGAAGAAGCTGCAGTTGACCCCTCTGGATGTAGACCTGCTTTTGGAAATGGAAGACAGCAGCAGAAATAAAGGCCATTTCAGCCAAAGGCATTCTGAACGATCTATAACTCAACAGGAATAGAAAAGTTGTCTTTTTATTTTTTTGGTCAAAATCTTTGCTTTTGGGGTATATTTAGCAGCTTCTGAGCTGAAGTTATAAAAGGGTGTGAGGATGGAGTAAGACTATGATTGGAAACTGTTTGCTGCTCTGCTATGGAGAGGCTACTGCCTATCCATAATGCATGCACTCTAAAGTATATCCATAAATGTCAGACATGATTTAATAGGCTATAAAATCCTACATCATGATGCCATTGGAACTATTGAAAATAAAAGCCAATAAATCACAATTCTGTGCAACAAGCTATACTCATGCTGCTTTTTTTTTTCTTTTACTGGGGTTTCATTCTGCTGTTTGCTGAGCACACACTACTCTCACTCAGCCTTGAGTTAAATTTCCTTTTCCATTTCCAAGCTTGAGTTTCCACATCAGCCCACTGGCTTCGCAGCTGTCTGGTCAAGCCATTTTAAGCCCCTGCCCCAGAGGGTGCTGGACTGGGCAGAGAGGTGCTGAGCTTCCACAGACTTGGAGCAGCAATACCCATTTTTTTTTTATTTTTTTTTTTTGCCCAGCAATACCAGGCAATTGTCGTAAGCAGATTGACTGCTCTTGCTCATATAATGTTATTCCTCACATTAGATTATGAGCATTAAATCTACTAGACAATGTTTATCTGGCAGGAAAACAATTTGTGTCACTCTTTTACTGCCAGCAAGATATAGACTTACAATGACATGGATGACAGAGTGTGCACCACAACTTGGAATGGGCATGACAGCTGTAATCCTGTTACCCTGTGAAGAAAATGATGCTGAAAAAGGAAGAGGGGGTGGCAAGCCTGCGAAAATATTACTAATGAAGAGGATTAGGTTTTGAGAAAAGTTTTCTTCACCTCTGCAGCTGAGGTGAGTGAACTGGAGAAGGAAAAAGCACCCATAGTACATGCAAAATGAATTTGAACTTTGTCCCTTCAGCTGCTTTTTTTTTTTTTTTTTTTTTTTTTTTTTTTTGTTTAGAATACTTTGCAGTAGCAGTAGCCTGATGGGGTTTTTGACCTTTACTTGAGTTTCATCATATATGTTATAACTCCTTAATTTTCCTGGTCTGAATCATGTAACTATATATGAAATAGGAAGGCAGATAGGAAGGTAAGAAGGGAGGGAGAAAAATAAATTAAAAAAAGAAGTTTTCTAGCATACAAAAAAAGTTTGAAAACTTATGCTTTACTTGACAAAAACAAGAGGCAAGATAAGAAAATGCAGACTTGTGCAATTTACAGAATTTTCAAAATTAATTTTCCCCCTCAAAATTTTGTTATTTTGGGGTTAGAGGCAACTAACTCATTATTTTCAGTCAATATTGACATATGCTTCACCATTCTGGACAAGTCAAGAATAAAACATAAAGCTTATATCCGAAAGGGGTAGCTCGGGATTCAGTGTTTTGCAGAATTGTCTTCCAGAATTCCTATTTCTGGTAACCTTTTTTGCTTTCCCTCATTGACTTGCAGCTTTGTGCACCTTGCAAAGCCCTGCCTTCTCAAGAAAGGAGTCCATGGCAATCTCTTTCTGGTATTAAGAATCTTGGTCCTCAATCTGGCTGGGCATATGCTTGACTGGGCCAGCCCCCGCCCAACTTCAGGTGATGCTGGGAAGTTCTACAGAACTGTACAGGTATCTACAGAAATTTAAATATTGTTTAAACAACCACCCCTGCTAAAGTTGGTCGAGCAGGGAGGTTTCTCCTGGTGCAGGTCAGCCTCTTACCCTGGCTCCTCTGCAGCTTACTGCTCCTGATCTCCACCCAGCAGACTTCCATCCATTCCTCTCAGCCCTCCTGGGCTCAGGTGTTGGTCTCCCTCCTCTGAAGAGTCTCCACTACAGCCTGCCTAGCCTTGCCTGTCTCCAGCCACAGGCAGAGGTCCCCTGCTTTCAGTCCTTAGCCCTTGCATTTCTGGTGGCCCTTCCACACATTGTCAGGGCAAGATTTTGTAGGGTTGGGGCAAGGAGCAGCACCTCACCAGGCTTCCTGTTTCTTTAGTATTGAGCAAGAGGGCTAGTAGCATGAGTTGAGGGGATCTGTGGCTTTGAGGGACCACAAGCTTCCAGTTCAAGTTATCACTGCCTATCTGCAGCTGCTTATACCATAGCGAGGGGAACTGAGCTGTCTTTATACACAGGCATACACATGCAAAGACAATATATTCTGTGTGCCTCTTCACAGAGCTACAGGCAGCTGCTGGCACATCTGAAGGAGACTCTGCTGTCATCTGTGCAGCAGTGCGGGATAAGGCACTTGTACAAGGTGATAACCCTTGAATATGTGCTTTGTGATGCCATACTCTAATCAAAAGATCAGAAGAGGTAGACAGGGACTTGGTTATAACAACCTCATCGTGCCATGGTGTTGCTCCACAGTGGTATGAGAGGGGCCCATGGTCCCGTGGAGTTTAGTCTAACCTGATTGTCAGGTTTAACTATTGCCAGGCTGGCGTCACTGGAGTTAGTGCTCTCAAGAGCTTCGTCAGGGCCACTCACTGCCTCATTTTCACGTGCTGCAACATGAAAATATGTACCAGGAGCAGCACTGTCAACACGTGCCTAAGTAGTGACTTGCACAATGAAGTCTGCTTTTCAAACGTGACTATAAACTTGTCTCTCAGAAGATGCTGCACTGCTTTAAGCAATAAAAAGCAGTTAAAGCAGTACAGCCCGAAATCTCCCCTTCCCCCTAACAGAACAGTCATTCTTACAGCCGTAGAAAAATGTTTCTCTTATTTACAAAAGCAATACATTAGATGATTCAAAACATATGAAAGTGTGTGAGGATGACATAGCTTAAAGAACCAAGTGCATTCACAGTGGGGTTTTTTTTCAGATATATTTGCTGCTGGATTATTAGGTGTCATATCAGGAGTTTTGCATTTCCATTTTGACTGTTGTGGGTTTCTGAAATGGGAAAGCTATGCCAGTGCCTATGTAAATCGTAGAAGCACCTTTATATCAAAATGACTGCAGCTTTAGGGAGTACACTAGTACCTCTATTTTTATTTTAAAACAAAAAACAACAAACAATCCTTTTATCAAAGTCATTATACTTCTGCAAGTCTTGTTCACAGAGGCAGCATTTAACATACAGAAGACCATTGAATCTCAAGAAAATTAGGCTTTTTGGTGAACAAACAAGAAAGCAAACAATATGGATACAGCATTTCTCACTCTAACACCTCAGACTGAATTTCTTATATGTTCCTAAAAATGCTAAGGACTTGGGACATCCACCACAAGAAACATTAACTTGGCTGGCTCTTGGAAACAGGACTTGCCTAAAAATATGAAATGAAATTTAATCTTACTGCTAATATAGAGAAGGAGCATGACTGATACATTCTAGGGCCATAAAATTTAGGAAGGGAAAAAGAATGATAGTGCTATATGTGCAGTGAGGATCACTACCACAGCACCTCTGTGCACCAGCTCTCATAGATTTCCTGGTGTGTCCTCAGGACCAAAAATTCTGTTGTCTGCTAACATTAACCTATCCTTGCATGTTCTCAGAATTTGCCACTGTTTCCTACTGTCTTTTATTCCTTAAGAGCTTGATCCCATCCCCCAACCTCGAAGAGTCATCTCTGTTGAGACTCCGTAATGTCAGCAGACTCATCAAGTCACATCAAGTCATTATTTGTATCTGGTCAAACATTAAAAGATAAAAATAAATCTAGTAATACAAATGAAGCAAAGAAGCGAGCACTAAATAGTCAGTTAAGTTGTGCTGGGAAAGATAACAGTAGAGAAACAGTAGAATGAGTTAATGACAACTGGGCACTGGGAACTAATGAGTGCCTTTGCACATATAAAAAGGCAAGAAAAAAATACTAGCATGAACAAAGCCTACTTATTAAAAGCAGGGTGAAGCCAATGATTATTGCAAATGTCTGAGGTAGTCCTCTACAGTGCCAAAATGAGAAAAACAGTACACAAATGAAGAAATTAAAACCTTGGCTTTCAGCTGCATCTAGGTTCCCAAGTCCTTTAGGAAACTGGTTCCAACACCATTTGGGGACATTTGACAACACTAGCCCAGGTGCGGAGAAAGTGCCGGTTGGAACACATAAGGAGTCTTGTGGCTTCCAGGTGAGGCACAGGCGACAGAGAATCAGTGGAAGTTGGTATGCTTGATGCACTGCTGTGGACAGAAAATGAATGGTTCAAATGAATTGTTTGCCTCTTTTTCCTCAGGGCTTGCTCTATTTTCAGGGACAAACTCCAGACCAGAAAATACAGACTCCAAAGCCAGATTTTCAGGCTGCTATGAAGAGAAAGAACATATAGGTTCCATGGGTTTTCTCATCCTGCTCCTGTCTCCCAGCACACCACCCATCTCCCTTTCCTAAGTGAGCCCTAAGTGATGCAGCCACTTGGCTTTACTTCACATGCCTGCATATGGCTACCTTTTGCCATAATTAGTGTTGCCACGATCTACCTGAACAAAATGTTAGGGAATTTCTGGCTAGAGCACTGAAAAAAGGCGTCTCTGTGGGACTGTAAGTCCTGTTTTTAACTAAGTTCCTGTGTGGAGATAAGCTAAGCAGTAGCTTTTAGATGGAAGAGAAGGAAACTAACCAGGAACCTGTTTAAGGTTTAATACAAGCTAATGCTCTTCCTCTCCACTTTGTGCAATCTCCACACAGAGCAGAGCTAAAGGGGAGCTGACAGCTGGAGAATCTTTTTCCCCGTATTTCCAGAGCAACTGCCCCACAACCATAGACCATCCTGCTCAGCAGGAGATTTGGTAGCGTTTTCCAACTCCTGCAAGAGCAGCTAGGACCATACACATCCTAAGGTCTCAAGAGATGTAATTAATAAGAGGAACTGTGGGAAACCAGGTCAGAGAAACAAGGGCAGAATAAATTAGAGAAGTTAACACAGTATAAAAAAGTATGGTCCTCCTTGTTCAAAGAGTTCAAGGAAGTTCTCCAGCCACTGTGGCTAGCACCTGCCTGGCATGATTGAGGCATATCTGCTTCTGGAGGCACGAACAAAAGTGTGGTGTGGCATAGCATGTGCTTCACCATTTCTCTCCCTACCTTTTCTAGTTAGCATCTTTTGCATCCACATTTAGTAGAGCAGCCAAAAAAAGAACAGAGGAGATGGAAGGGAACAGCTCTAAACTAGGTTGTGATCCCATAAAGATACCTGCAACCGTTCATACTGGTCCATCCAAGATGGATCAAGTTTTGTATTTGCAAGGGCCATTAATCAAACTGGGAGGAAGCGCAGACATCAGTGACCCTAGAAAGAACAGGTGTTGAAATTCCAGGCGAAAAAATGAGACTTTGGACACACACCTTCACCACAATCTCTGTGGAGAAAAAAAAATTGTCCCTGCAAGAAGGGACACTGAGGAGTAACAGGACCAGACTGGACTCAGAGGGGTGGCAGGTGGCAACTTTCATACAGGCTTCTGAGGCAACCTGGAAACAAGCTAAACCATGATGGGCTTTTGGCTGTGCCCACAAGGGAGCAGGTAGATACTTGTCCCTAAATGCAGCCATCCATGGACTGATGAGATGATGACCAATGGGATGGGAATCAGAGAGGACCAGTGACAACACTAAAGTGGCTGCAGGGATTGAATAATGGAAGGAGATGAAAAGAATGAATGGCAATGGCAAAGAAGTGATACTTGGGGGCAAGGCACAAAAAGAGTCAGAGAGGAGAAAAACTGTTAGAGTATAACACATGGTTGTAACCAGGAATAATTGGGTGAAACTGGACAAATGTATATAGGCCAAATATGTCCTGACCACGGGACTTAGTAGACCATGAAATAGTCTCAAAAAAAAAAGTGGCCAAAGCCTCATTACCTATGGCATTTATACTGAAAGTGCATAGAGCAATCAAGCATGTGCTGTAAATTCTCTGGCAGCAGGAGGGTGCAGTAGATGACCTGCCATGTCTTTTCCATCTCTAATATCTGCATTTAACACAAGGAATCACAACCCCCCCAGAACAAAGACACAGACATAAGACACAGAATATTGACAGCACTTGGGGTAAGCCCAGGTGTGCCTAGGTGGCCAAGAAAGCCAATGGCATTTTGGTTTGTATCAGAAATGATGTGGTCAGCAGGTCCAGGGAGGTTATTCTCCCTCTGTACTCGGCACTGGTGAGACTGCTCCTTGAATACTGCGTTCAGTTCTGGGCCCCTCACTACAAGAAGGATGTTGAGGCTCTGGAGCGAGTCCAGAGAAGAGCAACGAAGCTGGTGAAGGGGATGGAGAACAAGTCTTATGAGGAGCAACTGAGACAGTTGGGGTTGTTTATCCTGGAGAAGAGGAGGCTGAGGGGAGACCTCATTGCTCTCTACAACTACCTGAAAGGAGGTTGTAGAGAGGAGGGAACTGGCCTCTTCTCCCAGGTGACAGGGGACAGGACAAGAGGAAATGGCCTCAAGCTCTGCCAGAGGAGGTTTAGGCTGAATGTTATGAAAATATTTTTCTCAGAAAGGGTTGTTGGGCACTAGAACAAGCTGCCCAGGGAGGTGGTTGAGTCACCTTCCCTGGAGGTGTTTAAACAATAGGTGGATGAGGCTCTGAGGGGCGTGATTTAGTGTTTGATAGGAATGGTTGTACTCAATGATCCAGTGGGTCTTTTCCAACCTGGTGATTCTATGATTCTATATAAGAGGCTGTGGGGAATTAGTCTTGGTTTTCAAAGCAGCCTGTGGTGGCCCAGCAAGGGGTGACTACTGGGAAATGCCAGTGGTCTCCTCTCGTGACCATGCACATGAAGCAGTGCTGCATTTGAGGCAAGCATGCCAGTTAAGCAGATACCAGGAAATGAGAGCTAAGGCTGGTGTTAAAACACAATGGAAGGATTTTCTCCTGTTTGCCATTTTCGGTAGCATTGAATCACCTAAAGAAGTCTATGCACTCCCAAGGCACAGCATCCTTAGAACAGGCTCCAGAGGTGCTCCTTGCCTTGCACTGACACATGTTCACGCAGGATGGGGCTCTGAGGCATTTTCGGCATATACAATAGAATCACAGAATAGTTTGGGTTGGGAAGGACCTTGAAGATGATCCAGTTCCACCCCCCCTGCTATGGACAGGTGCACCTCCCACTGGATCAGGTTGCTCAAAGCCCCATCTAACCTGTCCTTGAACACCTCCAGGGATGGAGCAGCCACAGCTTCCCTGGGCAACCTGTGCCAGTGCCTCAGCACTCTCATCGTGAAGAAATTCCTCCTTATGTCTAGTCTATACCTGCCCCTCTCCGGTTCACAGCCATGACCCGTCCTCCTACCAGTACGAGCCTCTGCGAACAGTCCCTCCCCAAATACAGCCGGCACATCCTAAAAAAACCCAGCCAGGACGCGAAAAAAAAAAAATCATCCTTAAAATCACAAACACGCATGCAGACACAAAGAGACGGCAGAATCCCTTTTCTCCTCTCTCTTTTCAACTCCCACAAGAGGGCTGGGGCAGCGAAGGCGCGAGGGGACAGGAGGGCGATGCCACCGCCGTCCCAGCACTCCGGGGACACGCCGCCCCCCTATCCCGACCCTCCCGCCGGCGGAGCCGGAGCCCCGGAGCGAGAGGAGCCCCCGCCCCGCGGCCTCGTGCTCGGGGCTCTTAAAGGGGCAGCCCCGGCGGCCGAACAAAGGCCGTTGTGCCGCCCCCCCCCCCCCCCCCCCCCCCCCCCAGCCCCCTCTGTCCTCCAGCACCCCGGGACGAGGGGCCCCTCGACAACCCCTGCCGGCGCCTCATCGCCCGCACCGCGGAACACGCCTAATGGAAATGCTCCCCCTTCCAATTCAAAGCCGTTCCCCCTCGCCCTGTCACCCCGTGCCCTTGTGAAAAGTCCCTCCCCAGCGTCCCTGGAGCCCCTTCGGCTACTGAAGAATAAGGGAGAATCGAAAACTAAAGACGGTGAAAGCTATAGGCAGTGAAAACTAAACACGCTGAAAATTAAGGGCAGTGAAAACTAAGGAGGAATTTCTTTACCATGAGGGTGGTGAGCACTGGCACAGGTTGCCCAGGGAAGCTGTGACTGCCCCATCCCTTGGAGGTGTTCGAGGCCAGGTTGGATGGGGCCTTGGGCAGCCTGGGCTGGTGGGAGGTGTCCCTGCCCAGGACAGGGCTGTTGGAACCGGGTGGGCTTTAAGGTCTCTGCCAACTAAAACCAATCTACAATTGCACGATTCTAAAAGGACGATGAAAAATAAAGATCGCGAAGAAGTAAAGCCGGTGAAAAAGCAGAGACAGAGAAAAATAAAGACGGAGAAAATAAAAGACGACGAGAGGCGAAGGGGCCGTCCGCCCCCCGGTGCCGGCGGCCGCGGCGCCTTTAAGGGGCGGCGCGGGGTGCCGGGAACACACGTCAGTTTCGGCCCCGAAACTCCGGATCAATGAGCTGTGCGGGGCGGGGCGCAGCGCCCGGCCCGGATCCCGCCGCCTTTCGGTTTCTCTCTTCCAGGAAGGAAAACACCGCCGGGGGAAGCGGGCACGAGCGCCGGCGGTGGCGGCCGCAGCATCAGCAGCAGCATCAGCAGCATCATCATCAGCATCAGCGGCAGCGGCAGCAGCCCCCGCCCCTCTCCCTCCCTTCCTCTTTCCCGTTTCCCGCGCGCGCGCCGCGGGGCTCCCGCGCGGATCCGCAGAAACGCCGGCGCGCGCAGGGCGGCGGGGGCGGCGGTCGCGCGCCCCTAGAGGAGCGGCGGAGCCTCCCCCCTCCGCAGCCCTTCCTCTCCCCTCCCCTCCCCTTCCAGTCCATCCCGGGCAGCTCCGCGCCCGCCCGGCGATAGTGGCGGCAACTTCCCCTTGAGAGGGGTTGGGCCGCGCCGGGAGAGGAGCGGAAAGTGCGGAAAGACCGAGAACTTCCCGTCCCCGGGGGGAGGGCTTCGCCGCTCCCCTCCTGAGAAATGTCTGAGGCTCCCGCTCAGTGTACTATCAAGGTAAAGACCCGTCCGTCTGTCCGTCCCCTGCTGCGCGGGACGGCGCTGCCTTTCGCCCGCGGTTTTTGGGGTGAAAAGAACTCTTTATTCCTTCCCTTCTCCTTGTCCTCTCCCCTCCCAGCCCCCGCGGTGTGTGTGTCCCCCAGTGTTTGTGGGGCGGCTGGGGGATGTTGGTATCCCCTCATCCCGTGTTTGTAGGATGGGCATGCTGGGCTTTCTCCAGCTTTTGCGGGGAGGGGGATGTTGGGGTCTCCTCCAGTGTTTGCGGGGCGGGGGATGTTGGGGTACCCTTCCTTTCCCGTGTTCATAGGGCGGGCATGCTGGGATGCCCCCAGCTTTTGCGACAAGGGGGCATGTTGAGGTGCCCCCAGCTTTTGCTGGGAGGGGATGTTGAGGTCCCCTCCGTTTTTGCAGGAAGAGGGATGTTGACGTCCTCCCAGCTTTTACAAGGAGGGGGATGTTGAGGTCCCCCCTGTTTTTGTAGGGAGAGGGTTGTTGGGGTCTCCCCTGTTTTTGTGAGAAAGGTGATGCTGAGGTCCCCCCAGCTTTTGCGGGGAAGGTGATGTTGGGGTCCTTCCCCGTGTCTGGGGTGTGCAGCCCCGAGCCAGGGGGGATGCAGGTGCCCTGCGGTGCCAGCCCCGCGTCGCTGCCCCGAAGCAGCTGGGGTTTTGCGGTGGCTGCACGCCTGCTGCTTTAGCCGGAACCCCTGAACCCCAGCTCCTGCCCCAGCAACTTCGCAGAAAGTTTCCTTCCGACAGGGAGACGCAGCTGCTGGTGTTTGCACCCACCATGGGTTTTGAGGTTGCACTTAATTTTTTTTTTTTATTATTATAACATCTATATTATTATTATTTATTTTTAGCCACTATGTTCACTGGCATCGCTTGTCTGGCTGCAGATAGGGGAGCCAGGGCTGTGCAGCCCAGCTGCCCTCTGACAGGCTCCGGGAATGCGTTTCCCTGTGGCTTGGCCTGCCAAAGAAGGGTTGTGCAGTGAAGTTTCTCATTTTAAGTGGAGGCGGCGTAAAACTGAGACAATGGAAACAGAACCAAGTTTCCTTTTTTGTCCAGACCCTTCCTATCTACAAGCTTGCTAGAAATAGTTCTTTCCTCTCACCTTCCCTTACCCCTTGGTTTTCTTTCAATCATGTGTTCTCTTCAGCAGCCGCTTTGCCTTGCTGCAAGCCAGGAATCTCCCTGCTGCTCACAACTAACTCTGTCTGAGTAAGAGTGTGTTAGCAGTTGTCTCTCCCTGCCTGGAAGGAAAAGGTGACTTCCAGACTCTAAGGGGAAGAGCCTGGAACAAACATTTATTTATTCAGCGTAAAATCGTGATGCTTTTTTGACCGCTTAGTCCCATACGTGTGAGTATACTATTATGGTGGGAGTTTTGGCTTGCATATGCTGTGACCATGATTTGAAAATTTCTGGGTGTACTTTCTCTTGCTGAGTTAAATGCTTTCAGGCCAGTGTCCCGTGAGTTTTCATAGCTTAGAGTCTAGTTTGACTTTTCATAACACAGACGGACAAATTAGATAACGAGAGTATTGTATGTGCATCACAGTATGGCAAAATGCTAGTGCAGGCAAAATGTGTACAATTAACTTAGCAGATCTGTATATTTATAAACTGAAACGTTGCTACTGTTGATTGTTTGGGGTTTTTTTGTTTGTTTTTTTTCTACTAAACTCTGTAGAATAGTAGACTGTTTTGTCTGGACAGAAGAACACAGATGTCACAAAAATAGTGTCATATTGTGTTTGATTGTTTTCAATGTGTGTCGTTTTGAAAATACGAAGTTTACTTCTGCTCTTACTTCAGTCTGCCACAAAACTGCTGTTGATAACACAAACAGTAAAACTGTTTCTTCCCTAACCTAACTAAGGTATCTTACAGAACCATATTGTAAGGGATCAGCTATGTAATGGGAGAGATACAGACTTCTGTTTGAGTCTTGGAATGATTAAATGCCAATTATGCATTACATTTAGAGAGATACTGGGAAACTGATTTTTTTAAGTGACTTTCTAAACGTTGTGGTCTGAAGTTATTTGTGCGATTTGTTTTTCATGCCGAAAAACTTTTCACTTGCATTTATCTTACAGAAACTACTGCTGTTCACTTCTCTGTCGGTGATTGTTTTAATAGTTTCAAATATAGAAAGCACATTTTCAGACAGAAATGCGAATTTCAAGTGATAGCGTTTCTTCACCAGTTAAACCATTCTGGATAATTTTCATTTTTTTGAACTGCCATTGTTTTTTGGATGCTTGTTGCAACCAGGCAGAGTTAAAGGTGATTGCAACCAGCAGCTTGATTTAGGAGGAGTTGTTTAGGTAGTAGTGTGAGTAAACAAGTGCAATTGATTATTTCTTCAGCTCGCCAGGCCAGCTTGCGGCATAGAGAGTTAGGTCAAGGCAGAGGAGCAAACTCCGCATCCTGTTCCCAACTTTACTGCTAATCTGCTGGAGTGTTCTGAAAAGTAGCCAGGAACTGTGCTGCAAGGGTGTTGCAGACCCTTAAACTGGAAGTGGTGGTGCTGGTGGATTTATATTGCATCTGCTTTTTTCCCCTGCAACAGGGGACAAGGATGTGTGCTGTAAAAGCCACAGTAACTGGGGTGATGAACCATGGAAAGCTTCAGTGGAGGGAGTTGAAGGCTGGTGCTTTGTTTATGCCCAAGCTGTTTGATGCATGGTCTCCCTGTTTTGCCTTGTTAGAGGAGTGCACTAGTAAGATTTAGGAAAACTTTGAGGTGAAGTTTTGGTATATATTTAACAACTGGTAATCAATACAGACTTGCAGTGGTATCTTGGTTCATGTCAAATACTTATCAGTATGTATTTCTGATTGTATGCTGATATGCATTTGCGCAAGTATTTCTCCTCTCTTTTTCCGGGAGAGAAGAAATATAATGCCTAGTATCCAGATCTTGCCAACACCTGGGTGTGTGCTTGTGTGGCTGATGGCAAGCAGACCCACTGAGGCAAGTGTGTGCCTAAAGAGCTCAAAGCTGGTGGAAGAAGTAATCACTGAGGTTCAGAAAATAAGGTCTTAGGGGTCAGAGATGAGCATGAAGGTTGGACCCCCAGTGTTCACCACAATTTTAGAGCATTGGTCTGCTCTCTATATGAACTGATAGGCTTTGGACTTGTTGCAGATTGCAGCCCAAGAAGGCCTGAGGGCTCAAGTCAAAGATGTGGCTTGGGAAGGGACATCTGGTGTGTTTGTATTCAAATACCTTTTTCATCTCAGCTGTTGGGATATCTGTTTTGTTAGTAAACCTGTTCCTCTGAATCTTATCCGTAGTAGTTAGCTGATTATATTATTGTAGATATTGCTGTGATGCTGGCGCTCCTTATAGTATTGGCAAGTGATCTTTACGGCCTCACCTCTCCTCCCCCGGATGGGAGAACTGAGACATGGAGAGAGTGTAAACATCTTGGCAGAGGCTTAAATGAGAGCAGAATTACAAAGTGGGACAAGTCTAGAGTTTTGGACACAGATGATGATTTTTGTGATTATGATCTATGTGGCGATCAATTCTGTTTAAAAACTCACCTGGACAACTCTGCTTGTGAGGACCTCCCTATTTGTTTTCCTGAAATGACAACACCTTGAGAATATTGCTGTGGTATCACATGGAGCCTCAAAATTCAGCAGGCAAATGGAAGGGTCCTACTTCAGTTTTTCTGCCTTCGTTTTTATAAATCTGTCACTTTCAGTTGCTTATTCTGATTTACCATGCTACCATACAAATGATTGTGTTGGCACAAGTGTGGAGTTGTGGGGGAACCTAAAACCAGGAATATAAGGAAGATCAGCTGCTTCAGATATCAAAGAGCAGGGTTTCTCTGAGCCCAGGCTCCCTTGCACATAGCTGGCTGATTCTTGAGCCAAGAGTGCTTTCAGTGGGCAGTGCTGCAGGCACTGAGCCTTCCTGTGAGTCAGGTTCACAACTGACTCGAGCAGAGACTTCATGCAGCTGTGTGTTGGTGGATGCGAGCGCTTTCTCTTGCAGTGAGCTGTACATGGTGGCCCTTGTGATTGCATGGGCACTGCAGGGATCAGCACAAAACCTTCTAGCTCTACAACTTGTCTCACTGGTGCTCATTTTAGGTTTAAGGATGTACTCTGTAATTACTTAAAAAAAGAAAGGAGAGAAAGGACTGTTCGTGTAAGCCAAAGGGGAAGAATCAGCATATAGTGGTCAAGTTTTCAATCTTAACTGGCTTCACTAGGTTTACTTAATTTTTCAGTAGTGCTTTATGTGTCCTTATACTTCATTGGTGCTGTTTTATCAAAGAGTGCTCTCCCACTGAAGGCATCCCATGCATCCAGATCCCTGTTACACTTAAAAAAGGCTGATTATTTGCTAGTGCAGAGTACGTTCCTGAATGTTTATTATTGAACTTGTGTACTAGGAGAAGGATCCTTCTTCTGTTAGCGTCAGTGACAAAACTCTCATTAAGTTCAGTGAGTGTAGGATTGAATGGGAGAAGACCAGCATTTAGCAGTACATACTATTTAACACCTGATTAATCACTTAACTCCTTGGCACCAGCTAAATTTAATCCCTCTGAAGCAAAATTTTACTAACACTGCCCCAATTAAACACTGGTCATTACTATTCAGTGTGTCATTACAGGTGAAGTCAGTTTCCTGGGAGGCAACCCTATTAAAACAACAGCCCCAATCTGAAATGCCCCAATTAAACAGAGGATACTTTAATGATAATTTGCATGCATATTGTACCTTGCATCTCAAAGTGCCTTTTGGAGGGAGGTGACTAAGCAAGCACTCTGCAGATAGAAATGATGATAAGCAGGAGACAAAGTCTTGTACACAGAAGTGGTGTTTCTGCCTTTTAGAAAAGTTATCTGCGTCCTTGAGTGCTTGCCTTCTGAATTCTTTTGGCGAAAGCTTTCCCAATAACCTGCTTACTGCAAGAAAATACAGCTAAGGCAATCTGTGTTTTTGGATAATAGTGTGACCTACAGTCAAAAAAATTGGCTAATTTGGGTTTTGGAGTATTTGTGGTTCTATGCCTTTAGATGGGCATCCCCAGAGCAACAGCAGTTCAAAAGCAAATGCTTCTGAAAGCGTTCGCTTTGGCCTTTGCTTTTCTTATCTGTGAAACAGGCATAAAATAATAATGAACTTAACCTATGCAGGGCAGTAGTGAGGCTTAGTGTTTGTAATGCAGCATGGAAACAAATTGTGTTTATTATAGAAAATGGTAACAGAGTCATCTGATTTGTTCCTGGCTTTTTAGCTCACACCTTCTTTGGAGACTGGGACTTGCTTGTTGTTTACCTGTTGGCTTTTTTGGTGGGGGCCACCCACCTCTGCTGAGCAGTCAAAGAGAACAAGATGTTACAGCTTCACTGTATCCCAATGGCTAGATCATCCACGTGTGGGCAGGGTGGTGTTTCTGTGCCTACAGCCTGTGTTGAATGTGACTTTGGGAGAGCTGGTCATGTGGTGCAGGTGTGACGGTTCTGCCCCAATCCTGCTTCTGGCTCAGCAGCCACATAGTGCTGCCAGAGCGATCCCCATCACCTTCCCCTGACCACTGTCCTTCCCAGGACTCCCTGAAGCTGGATGCAGAGCAGGCTGTGTACTTGATTGCCCCTGGTATTTCTTTTTCACGAGGGCAGAAGGGCATCCCTCTCTGTAAGATCAGATACACCTGCCTTACCTCCCCAGAGAGGTCCTGCTAGCAAAGGCAGCAGCTGATGGCCAGCAGCTAGTGTTGTCACAACAATTAATTTTTAGGCGAATGTGCCTCTTGTGGGGAAAGAGGCTCCCCAGACCAGCTCATGGGCTCCTCCAGGCAGCTCTGAAGAAGCCAAAGCAAGCCTAGGTATGTGCTTAGATTCAGCCTTGGCAAAGACACTAGACAGGCCCTGAAAACTTCTGTGCCTTTAACAGCAGAGTTAAGGCAACTGATTCCTATTATTGTGGGTTATTTTTTCAGATCTATAACCCAAGCCAAATTTAGACCGTATTGGTTCTGGTGTTGCTGAGTTGATTTAGGCCCTGTTTTGTTGGAGCACAGAGGACAGCTGCTCTCTTTACCTACTAATTTAGTAACACATGGAACTCAAGGGTAGATTATACTGATTTCTTTTATTTATTTATTTGTTTTCTCAAAAAATGCTGCTGCTGGCAGGAAAATACATGAATAAAACTCCAGCTGGAGTTGAACTTGTTTATGGAACGTTTGGAGCAGCGCTAAATAAAGGATTTTGAAAGGAATTAATCTTTTCACTGATAGATGGTGTTGCTTTTCTGTAATGCTGCTGAGCTCCCAAGTGAACTGGGTTCAGCAATTAAGGAAAGCTATAAATGATTCTTCATTTAAATGACTTTCTAAAGGTTGTTTCTTGTTAAGCCCCATGCAGTTTCTCTTCTTCAGTGTACTTGTACAGTTGCAAATTCTGTCATGGTTAAGGAAAGAAAATGGTTATGAAAGAGAGATTCTCGCTGTGGTATTTGTTGGTGTCCTATGGAATGTTTGCACACGGAAATAAATAGCATTGTAAATAATTTTAAGGATGTTAATGATGCCAAGAGTAGTGTTGGGTGTGACTGCAAGAGTTAAGTGCTAGTACAACTCCACAGAAATATTTTGAATGTGACAACTGGGCTTTATGTGTTAAACTATTAACAGCTGACTTATATTAAATCCAGAGGTTTGGTTTTTTTTATTTTTTAAATAAAATTATATGTGGTTGTAAATAGGAACTATGAGTGATTTCTTGATGCATCTTTTTGTTGTTGTTTGTTTACTTGCTTGGAATTTTTGTTTGGGTTTCTTTTGGTTTGCTTTAGTTGTGGGTTTGGTAAGGGGTTCTTCTATTCCCTTTTTTTCCTAGCTAGCTCAGGTAGAGTCTGATCAAACTTGGAAATAACTTGTTTTGAAAAGTTTTGAGATTTTAATTTAGAGGAAGCCAACTGGCATCCATTGATGGAATGTAGCAGAGAGTGTGATTCTGTAGGTGGTTTGTGTTTCAACAGAGTGTGGCTCAAGTGATTTTTCCATTAGGTCTTCAGTGGGATTCTCCAAAACATCTATTAACAGAAACTAGGAATGCTTTTTAAGTGGTATGGGATTCTGTGGAAATCCAGGAGCTTGGAGTTCTACCAGATAAATGAAGTGTTTAATAAAAGTGCCAGAGATAGTAGTACTAGAATTCAGAGATGATTAGTAGGGCCACAACAAGTCATTCAACATCTGCAATCTGCATTTTCCTTTTATCTTTCTCCTTTTTCCCCTAAAAAGGACTTAATATGAAAGAGGTTTCCATCATTGATAGAGCCCAGTGAACGAACATCTGATGTGCTTGGAACTCAAATGGAGCAAACCCAGTGTTACATCAATATTGGGAAGCTCCCTCCCTCTTTAAAGGAACTCACAGAATCACAAAATCGCTAGGTTGGAAAAGATGCACAGGATCATTGAGTCCAACCAATTCCTATCAACCACTAAACCATGCCGCCTCAGCACCTCATCCGCCCAACTCAACCACCTTCTTTTTTCTGGTGGGTTAGTGCTAGAGGTGGTTGTTTCACCATGTTTGGTTTTGCAAGGCAAGTTTGCATCTTAGGAAGATGCTCTGTGCTTTTAAACATGGGCAAAGCCAAGCCTTCTCAGACCTGCTTGGGGGTTGAGGTTAGAGGTGGTAGGGTGTGAGGAACCATAGTTTCAGAGATGAGGGTGTTGATCCCAGTCATAACTGGAGGCTACTGGAAAAAAATCTTTTCAGGCAGGTGGGTCCTCACTACCACATCTGTGAGCAGCTGCTTGCATATTTCCAGTGGGCACCAGTGCGCAAGACTATCTGCAACCTGAAGTCTGCAGAGCAGTAGGGGTAGCGCTAGTGGACGGTTGTCGGCTGTGTCACTGTCTTTCTGCCGTGGTGGCTCTGGTCCTAGCAGCCTCACCCCAACTGCAGAGAATCAACTCCCTCCAGTTTAAAACACCATCGTGCTGTGTTGGGCCGTGTAGGCGCATAAAGGTACCAGGTGCCCGACTGGGGCTATGCTGAGACTGTGGACTGAAAGACCCGCAGTCTCCTTAGGGGTGAGAAACTGAAGGTCTGAACTGTTTTCATGCAGGGATGATGATGCACTCATTTTTACTAAGTTCCATAGTGCCAGGAAGGGCACGAGGTTGCAGAAACAGGAGTGCTGATGGGTGTAAAAGATATTTCTCAGTTGGCAGTCTGAGTGGTTGTGTCACTGTCAAATGGCTTGAGCAAATGGGTTCTCTGGAGGAGGGCATGGGGAAGACTATGGGAGCGGCTTCAGGGGAAGAAGGTTATGGGCTGTTAAGTATTTCATGGCATGTGGCCTGAGATATGTATCGCACGTTGTACAGTAAACACTAGGCTCAAGCACACTGGAGATAGCCTTAGCAAGCTGCCTTACACCAGCTGAATCATTGGAGCCATCCATGACTGACCGTGTGCTGGCTTTTATTACCGCCCAACTGGGACAAATTACAGCTTCTTTTAAGCCTCAAAATAAGAAGAGAGGGAATTAATACTGTATGTGCAGCCAATTAGCACAACCAACTGAACCATTTTGACAGGCAGTGGCCAAGTTCTGCAGTCTTAGGTGAATGGGCAGATTCTTTCTTCTGGTAGTTTTGAATGAGAGATTCTCATGATTCTTCTGCTAACAGGAGTCATATTTTAGGAAATTATTTGGGTGGTGAGTAATAGAGAAAACGGAGCTCAGTTTTCAATTTGGGGTCAAATAGGCAAATAAAACTATGGGAAGGGAGCAGGGAGTAAAATAGAAATTATCTATATGTTGCAGTTTGAATCTATAATGTGTATTGGTTCTTATTACAGTGTATTTTCTGGACTAGTAGCAAGGTTTGTAGAAGTGCCGAGAAAGGTACAGAAATGAACAGTGAAGTTGCCTGGGGAAACTTCGATAGAAAGAGAAGCTACATTGCTGAGGACCCTTCGACTTGGAAAGGAGACTGCAGAGGGAGATATAACAGAAATCTATAAAGTTGCACTGTAGTGTAGGGAGCACTTATTTCTGATAGTACAAAACTAAAGCAGGCAATGAAATTACCAGCCAGCTAGATTAGAACAAGTACTTCTTCCATCTGTGTTGAATTATGGAACTCACTGCTGCAGAATGCTTTGGAGGCTAAAAGTACAAATGTATTTTGAGAAGAATATGGGGAAGATATTAAGCTTATCAGCCTTTGGAAGGGGGAACCCTGTAATTTCGCAGGGGAAAAATTGCTTTTTCTGTCTGTTAAACCTTTCCTGAAACAAAGACTACGTGGCTTTTGGGGACAAGATCCCATACAAGATAGACTTGCTCTGATGATGTATAACCACTTAGATGCTTCAGTGTAAAATTCTGCACCCTGAAAGGCTGGTCTCAAGTGTTCATTAGTCTCCTCTGTATTGTTTCCCAAGTCTCAGTCCCAGTAGTCTTGATTTCAAGAACACGAGTTAATTGTAAGTGTGATAAGAGCTAAGGAAGAATTTGTGTATGTGACTCAGAGATTTGTCAAGTCTGGATTGCTAGGACTAGCAAGAAATTGGCTTTGTTGCTTTAATTACTCGGATTCAAATGAAAGAAGGGAAAGCCTTTAGGGAATACAGGGAAAAGGAATTACAGATCAGCATTTGAAGAAACGGAAGTTTTCTGGTTATGGGGAAGAGATGTTGTTTGCTGCTAGGAGCCAAATGTGGGTTGAACTATGCTTTTCCAAAGGTCTCCCAATTCCCATTATCACCCACAAGAAATGTGTTCCTGAAGCATTAATTCTCTTTCACATATGTGACAAATGGTGTCCCAACTGGAGCTTGCAGCCACAAGGCATGAGTTGCTGCTTTCACTGCCTGGCCAAATGTTGCAAGCAGTCTCTGAACTGTCTGAGTCGCTAAGAAACAGTTTCATTTATACAGATCTTGCATCACACTTTGATTGTGACTTTTTTCTTAAACAAAACAACAAACAGAAGAATGGAAATACAAAATCAATTCAATATTGTTTTGCCTGTGTACTTTTAGGATATTTTTCTTAGAGAGAGAGATTCAGTGTTGGATAGCCATTAAAACATACTGATGTGCGGCTAAATATGACCTTTAACCTAAATTTAGTTCTCTCTGGTAATCTATACAATGTCTTCAAATATCTATTTAAGTAATTGGATAGCCTAATAGAGATTCAGTTAAGTTTTATTTTGGAAAATAACAAATTATTTTATTTGGGTGATTGATTTTTTTCTTCAAAAAGATTTTATGTACTGTTTATGAGGGAGCCTGCACTTATGTCTTCAGTGAAACATAAGTACAAGTACAGTTTTCCCCATAAAAAACCTGAGCTTTAAAAGTGGTCCTTAGAAAAAATTTTGATAATTGTTCCTGGTGTATCCAGTATGTTTTGAGGTAATATTCCTTAATAAATAACGAGCTTTTTAATTAACCAAATTATTATTAATTGCACTGATTGTGTCTTGTCATGCTGATCTGGTAAATTTTGCTCTATCACCCCTTATTTTTATTTGTCAGCCTGAGGAAGAAAACAAGGTTCATGTTTCTGCAACTCCAAAGCATTTTTCATCTTCTGGTAAACTAGTCATTGTAATGAACTAATTGACTAAACTGAAAGAAGGACATATTTTCTGTGTCTTTTGCCAAAAACTGGCTTGGCTCTTTGACGGGCTCAGGTTCCAGGTATATAATAGTGGGTCTCACCTGTTCAAAGGCAGGACTTCCTTTTGTGCTTTGGCACAAAGTTTTGTACTTGGGATTTAACTTTAAAATTATTTTCTGCTGTTATAGTTACAAGTGTATTTCAATACACTTCACTTTCACATTTTTTAGGTGTTTTTTTTTTTTTAAATTAAGAATACCCCTCAACATTAACATTTTAAAGGAAGTAGCTTAGAAAATTATATGTGTTTAGACATGTCTTGAATACAGTGCTGCTCAGATCATTTTTCTGTTCTCTGTGTGGTATCCTCTATATGGAGTTTTCATTTATTGCTTTAGCGTTGCGACTCATCTTTAACCACAGAGGGCTGAAGCAGTGGAAAATCAGCTGATGTGAAGGGTATTTCTCCAGTTTAGTGTGAAAATTTGTCTTTGCAAACACAAGGGGAAGCCATTGTAGATGCAGAACAAGTCTCCAAGTGAAACCAAACCCTTTACAGTATTAGTGCTTTTGGAAAGAAAAGACTCTGGAAAAAAAAAAAAAGTGGTTTTAACATTTCTCCTGTAGCAGAGATGTCTGTATGCCTTCAAAGATACTCAAAATTGTCTCCACTAGCTTGGTATTTTAATGTGTTGGTTGTCACAGGCAGTTCCCTGTGAGGTAGGGAACTAGGATTACCCTGCTTCACGGATAAGGAATGGAGTGGCTTCATGTGGTCTCTTGCTACCTACAGCTGCAGCAAAATATTGCTGTGCGATCTCCTTGGACTCTTTGCTTGCTGCCTACCTAGGACTCTCCCTCACTGTTTGCTTGGCGATGGTATTGTGCTTAGGTTTGCCTGACCCATTCCTCATGCTTGCCCTTCCTGCATTGGTCATTGGGCACTGGAACAGGCTGCCCAGGGAGGTGGTTGAGTCACCTTTCCTGGAGGTGTTTAAGGGACAGGTGGACGAGGTGCTAAGGGGCATGGTTTAGTGTTTGATAGGAACGGTTGGACTCGATGAACCGGTGGGTCTCTTCCAACCTGGTGATTCTGTGATTCTATGAACTGGGCTTGTGTAGTCTGGAGAAGAGGAGGCTCAGGGGAGACTTCATCACTCTCTACAACTACCTGAAAGGAGGTTGTAGCGATGGTGGTGTCCATTTCTCCTCTCAGGTAACAAGTGATAGGATGAGAGAGGATGGCTTCAGGTTGCAGCAGGGGAGGTTCAGATTGGATATCAGGAAAAATATTACTTCAGTGAAAAGGTTGTGAAGCACTGTAACGGCCTTCCCAGTAGAAGTGGTTGAGTCACCATCCTTGGAGGTATTCGATGGAGGTATTTAAAAGATGTCTAGATGTGGTGCTTAGGTACATGGTTTAGTGGTGGACTTCGTAGTGCTAGGTTAACGGTTGAACTTGATGATTTTAAAGGTCTTTTCAAACCCATGCAATTCTATGATTCTGTTATCACTTCAGCTAGTCCAGTTATAAGGTGAACTTAAAAACTGATAAAAAGAGTTTCCTCCAGACTAGAGAGGAGTTTCCTAATTCTCTGTCCATGGAGCACTCTGCCATATGCAAAATACTTATTCAGGTATGTGAACCTTGGCCTCCTTTTTGCTGAAAAAGGGGAAAAAAACCCCTCCCACAAACAGCAACTGAAGTTCTGTCACTTTCTTAACCTCATTTAAAAACCAAACATAGGTAGACCCAGGTTGTGAGTGGGTGGTTGGCATAGTGGTGAAGAAAGCATGAAAGCTATGGATCGAAGATATAGAGATAGGTCCTTTGATTTGTGTACAAAGGAGCAGCCGACCTGGAGTAGGGCTTGTTTTTTAAGCTTGTTAACCTAAGCATTATAGTGAGCACACGCATTTAATTTTTCATCTCCTAAAGAGTTTGAAAAAAACCCCAAACAACAAAAACCAACAAAACCTAAGATGAATTAAGAGAATTTATTAGCAGAGGTGGTTAAAATTTATGACTTCTGGGAATGGAGGAAGTTCCATTTTTGGATTGCTTTCTGTGTAACCTGAGAGGTATGTTTTTGGACTGGTCATCGAAGTATTTCTTGCTTACTGTTCAAATTACTTGTAAGAATGAATAGCTTATTTCCAGAAGCATGGATACCACCTAAAGCAGTTATATACGCTTGGGAAATAGTTGGGTTTTTTTTTTTTTCAGTATTTGTCCCTGTGGATTTTCTGAGAATTTTTTCTTTTTTAATCATAGTCTTGAAAGCAACAATGAATTGGTCATCTGCACGTTTTTCTAGACACATACTGATAAGAGTTGAAGAAAGCAATCCTGCACTTCAGGGTCAGAGCCTGTGTCTTGTTTTCCACCAGAGCTCACAGAGCATGCTGCTCTAAGCTCATCCACTTTCATAGCCAGACACATAGAAATTTAAAGATACTTGGCACTGCTGCAAGATATGAGCTTTGACATGGTGTGTCTCTTCATGCCTATGTAGATAGGGAGCTGTCTGAACCAAACAGAGATCTGGTATCTATACTTCTGTGCACCTACTTTTAGGCATGGGACTGGAGGTTAGTGGAGGAAGACAAATAGGAGCCAGAGAAATAGGGTGAGACTGAGATTGAAGGAATTAAAGAAGTGAAGGGGAGGAGTTTGCTATTGCAGCAACTGCAAATAGGTGGGCCCATGCAGAATTCTATGGAAATCATAAAAACTTGCTTTAGAAGGTCATGATAGTTAGAGGCAGGGGTAAGCTGAATTAGGAAGGGTTGTTTCTAATTGTATGAGAACGGGAGGATCACTGGGGGAGGTATGCTTTCACCCAACATTCAGTGAAGTCACCAAACTTACTGCCAGGAGTTGTGATGTAGAGCCAAACAGGTAAAAGGTTTCAAAACACAGTTCTTACTAGATGGATCTATTCAGGACTATTAAGTGCAAAGATAAAACTATAGTCCTTGCCTCAGAAAGCCCCTGATCTGTGGGTTACTGGGAGATTAGGCAAGGGAGAATTTATTTCTTGTTGTCTTACCCTGAGCACTTCCTGCTGGGTGTTGGTGGAGATGTGGTACTAGCTTACACAGACATTCGGGCTGACCATAGCTACTGTGTTTTTCCGTTTCATTTAGGGCTTTCATACTTTGGTGCAGGACTCTCTACAGACACTTTCTGACAAGTGGAAAAATAACAGTTGAGAAACATCTCGTGAATCAGGCCTTCTACTCTGTTTCTTGATTTGTGTGTTTCCTTAGCAGAGGTAACTTGCCCATCTGAAATTCACAAGACAAGTGTTCTTGAGAATATGAAGGAATTACCAGTGAATTTTGTTTGGGGAAATTCTTATGAATTTTTTTGTCCTTGACTCTGCTTTTGGACTATGATGCCGTGTATTGGCATAAAGTGCCCCAAGGTATTTCATTTCTCTAGTTTTTTTACCAAGATTTGGCTGACAGAAGGTGGAAAAAATAATTAGATTCTTAGATAATTGAAATGTTACGTGCCGTGTGAGCCTCACCTCTCTTGATGGCTGATAAGAGACAAGTGAACACAGTTCCTTGCAAGATGAGGATGTGTTTGGATGGCACAAACACTTAACCGCATGACTGTGTGGCTGATGAACAGGTGTTATACAATACAAGGACAATTCCAGCGCTTTCATTAACCTATTCCATCAGCATGCATGAAACCTGCTTTGGAGTGACTGTCTTGATCTGGTAGTTCAATCTCTTTGCCTTTCAGTCCCTGACTCTTCTTTTCAACTTCCTAATAGCTGAGAAAATTAAGGAGGAAGTATTGCTTACTGAGTGCCTGGACTTCATTTTTCTACATGTAATCATTAAGAAATTAATAAGCTGGCAGACAGGACCTTCTCGTGGGACCCTGTGTTGTTTTCCTTCAGTGCAACTTGAGTTATTTCTCAAATTGTGCTTACCTTGTGCAGTTCGTGGGCAAGTAGAACTAGAAAGGTGAGCCAAAACAAAAAGAAAAAAAAACCCCAACTTGCAAATTCTTATGTCTTTTGCCAATGCGTAGAGTGGTGTACTAAAGCAGGGCAGATATCATAGTAGCTTGCCCTCATGTCTTGCCATGTCTTGCCTTACTTGCATGTCTTTAGGTTGAACTTAGTTGGGGTGCCTGTGCTGCACAGCCTGCTCCCTTTTAACTGTCTTTTGAGGTCCCAGAATCATAGAATGGTTTGGGTTGGACAGGACCTTAAAGATCATCCAGCTCCAACCCCTCCTGCTGTGGGGGAGAGGAGTCGTGACCAGTCTGCTCAAGGTGCCATCCAATCTGGCCTTGAATACTTCCAGGGATGGGGCATCCACAACTTCCCTGGGCAACCTATTCCAGTGCCTCACCACTCTCATAGTGAAGAAGTTATTCCTAATGTCTAATCTAAGTCTTCCTCCCTCCAATTAATAGCCAATCCCCTTCGTCCTATAACTCTGTGCCCTTCTAAAAAATTCCTCTCCAGCTTTCCTGTAGCACCCTTTAGATACTGGAAGGTCACTATAAGGTCTCCTTGGAGCCTTCTCTTCTCCAGGCTGAACAACCCTAACTCTGCCGCTACATCAGCTTGAATAATCCTTCTGGGGATGGGCTCTTCCGTCGCTGTTCCCAAGTGCTGGCTATAGAGCCTGAATATCTGAAGACATACCCATGACTGACAGAGTAAAACAGTGATTTCCCAAAGATTCTAACAACTGAAGGAGTTTTATTTTTGTGATGTTAAATACAAAAAAAGTTAATTTTATCATTCTGTACAAAAGTGAATTAAAGCATGTCTGTATACCACATGCAGAGTCTGGACATGTGCTTTCCTAAACCATTGTGCAAGCACAGCAGTTACATGATCCTGTGGCCAAATGCTGTATTACTTGCTGAGGTTTTGTAGACCATCCTCCTTAATTTCTTACTGATATCCTAGCTGTTTGCACTCAACTGCTTTAACTCCTGAATTTCCCACTCTGGCTTTGAATATCAGTATGGTTCATGGTGCTGCAGGACTGGGTGATAGAATACCATCTGTGGGCAAGTGAAGAGTAAATGATGCACTCTTGAACCTAGCCCTCATTTTAGGCTGGGTGAAGCAGGGCATAAATTTTCCCATGCCTGCCTTTTCCCGGACTTGGCCTGCCCCCTACTCACATTTCCAAATAGATAGCCTATTCATTCATGGACAGTTACTATGCTGCATTGCCTTCAGATCTGTACCTCAAGTTTTGCCTTGCCTTTCGCAATTTTGAAGCCACAGTCCTTAAAAGTAGTGGTGACAAGGCCACGGGGAAAACACAACCCTTGCGGATTGCGAAGTCTGTTTGTTCTTAGAGTTGCTTGAAATAGGAGCTAAATGATATGCCTGGCTTTAGAAAGCAGCAGTATTCAACCTACTCTTGTCCTTACAGTGGGAAAAAAGGCAAGGATTTGATAATCTATATGGCAGGACAGTGGTAAACTTGGAGTGATTTAGGCCATTAATGGAAAGTACTTTAACTTTGATTTCTTAACGGTGTGTCAGATGAAAGGATAATCCTGGCCTGTCTGAATTCCAGTTGCTGCTGCCTCGCATAGCATCTGTCAAAACTGAAAAGGCAGTGCACAGATCCCAGCGTGCAAAAGTAGCATGTGGCCAGGTCGTTAACTTCCTTCCTTCCATTTCTCACTCTCAGGTAGCACTGCCATCCACTGTTAATTATTCTGACTGCGGGCTGTTAAGAAGCCCTGAAAGCCAAGGATTTTTTTCCAGGTACCGGTCATCTGTACCGAGAAATTTGTTTTGCCTGTGGTAATCTAGTGTCTAGCTTCCTCCTGTTTTGCCTCCTAAGTGTATGCTCTGTCATTGTCCTTTTCCCCAGGTAAGGGTGTTCTCCCTAAACTCTGCCCTAACTATTCCTTGGTGTGAAGTGTATGTAGAGGTTTGTGGGCTATATTGTCTGGCTATGCCACAAGGTGTTTTCTGTTGAAGCACAGAGGGATTTGACACCAGAAGATGTAAGGCTCTTTAGGCATGATATGAAGAACAGTCCTGCTGAAGGTATGGTGAGACAAGTGAAAATTATAACTTGAGCAGGGGTCCTCTGTTTTCATCCTAGGTTGTGCCTGCTAGTTCTTGAATTCTTCTATGATGTGGCTGTACGGTGCTGTCACGCTATCCATCCCTGCCTCTGGCAGTGTTTCTGTGAAGGAATATTTGCCCATATCAAACTTTGGGCTGATGAGAGGCTGGTTACTCTCCACAGATTTTTAACCATTCTTTAAAGGAACTGCAGAAACACACCATAGTTATTTTGCTGAAGCAGTTTGAGACTCTTCATTCAAGATAACAGGGTAGCACCCTGAAGGATCTTGTCCCACCCTTCCCCTTCCTCCTCCCGTGGGCTGGCACAAATGCTTGGGTGGATGTGTTTCATAGGTCAGCAAATCAGGATTAAAATGGGCAGCTTGTGCTAGAGCAAGGCAGAGTGGTGTGGAGGTGGGAACAGGAGGAGGGTGGGGTGTGTTTCTTCAGTGGCAGTACCAGTTGATCGGGGATTAAAGCATTGATGACGCTCAGAATAAAGGTTTGGCCAGATCTGTGTTACCTGACATCAGAACCAAAGCTTTTAAAGATTCATGCCAATTTTCTCTGCAAGGAGTGTCCCCTTAGGCTGGATACAGTAGCTGCAGGAAGAGTGGTCACTGCCTCAGGAAAACATGGCAATTCTTCTTCTGAGATTCTTGTTCTCTCCTTTTCTTGTGCCAGCAGACACCAAGGGTTAGAAACAGCATGGGTTGTTCTTCTAGTGTGAAGGGTAGAGCTGTTGCCTGGAGGTATGAATGAGCCTTCTGGTGAGGCCCTGCTGCTGTCACGAGTGATGTCCAACCGTGCTATGACTTGCTTTGCATTTTTGAATACACCTTGGCTGTTCCATTTATTTTTGGTTGTTGGAGAATGCTGCTTTAATAAAAAGATGTACTTACATGTATTGAGTCTTCTGAGACAGACTGAAGGCACTGAATGCCACTCCTGCACACCCCCATTTTGACTGCAGATTTATGCTGTTTTTTATCACTGACAGGTGACAGGTCTTGACAGGTGATCTGGACCTGTTTAACCATGCAGCAAAGCATGAAACCTCTCTTGATCCCGAGAGGAAGTTCATCTCATGTGCCCAATCTAGAGGTCATTTGAGAGTTTCAATTATCTGTAAAAATCGTGTCCTCGAAACATGCAAACACTGAAAGATACATTCAGTCCACAAATGCTAGCTCTTTGAGCTATGCTTGCTGCAGCTTTCCTGGGAACTTGGTATACATGCTCTGTATTTGATTTGGTGTGAAAGGTATTTGCGGTATCCTTTCTGTAGAAAACTAGGCCAGCTTAGATCTTGGTTTATTTTTCTTGTATCTTCTATGCTGGCCTTGCAACACACTTATAAAAATATACCAGCCTGGCACATGTGCTCATTATCCTGGACAGGGAGGATAGGCTTGGGTTAAAGGTGCTGTATGAAGGAGGAAATTTTAGTTCAGTCCCTGCTATGCCGCTGGTTTTCTGTGACCTTGAAGTCATTTATTCTGATTGCACCTCCGTAAAGCATTAACACCTAGCAAAATGGAGTCAGATCATGGGTGGAAACTTCTTGTGCCTTTGTGATACAAATAATTAATAATTATCTTGCTGTAACCCCTTGCTGGGATAATTAATATTCCAGGATTTTTTGGCAGTAGGACCAGAGGGGCTGATAAGAAACCATAAGCGGAGTCCATAGCATCTCTTTAACCAGTGTTTCACATCTTAACCTGTGACACTTGAATGAGAGGCAAATGACAAACCCTCCAGATTTTTTTTTATTCTTCACCCACCCACCCATCTGTCCATATCTCTTGTCCAGTCTCAGGAAATGCTGGCGACTGCCTGAAACTGTGCTGATATTGTATCTCTGGAGTCTGCTTGATACTTCTGTCTCACAGGCAACCTGGTTGGGGACAGGGGCGGCACCTGTCTGTCCATTCTTGCTTCCAAAGAGTGGGAAGCACTGATGTTGTTGCTTATCTGAGGCTGCAAGGGGTGACTTGCTATCTGATTACCTGTCTCCTCTTCTGCACCAGTTGAATACTTTGCAACTTGATTTTAAGACTGACCTTGCCTGGATGAGTCATGTCTGATGTGTGTGCTCTATTGAAGGGAGAGAAAGGAGGGAGGGATACTTGCTGGCTGTGATAAGACTGCTGTCCACTGCCCTGTCTCAGTGCACCAAGTGGAGGCATCTTTTCTTCGTGAGGCTCTGCATTGCTTGCAAGTTGGAACACTGATTGAGCTGAGGAAGGGGTTGCATTCCCCTCACTTCCCGCCCTCTCGGTCAGAATTAGAACATTCGGAAAGTCTCTGACAAGTAAAAAATTGGTGCAGGAGTTACTTCATTAGTCTGGTTGACTGCTGTCCACCTGTCTTCCGTTCATTTGGCTATTATTTTATTGTCAGTTTCTTGTGTATACTGTGATTGGAAGAAATCTCCTTTTGTTGTTAAATCCCTTTCAGATTCATTTGTTTCAAGTGCTTGTCTGTCTTAGTTTTGCCTCTTGTCCTATCTCAGACATGCGATTTCCCCTTTCTTCTGCCAACCCTCATCAAACGTGTTGCACCATACGTCGTCTACCTTGGCACCTAGGTACCTAGTAGTACTGTAGACCCCGTTCAGCATGGACTGAATGGAAATCAGGTCCAATGAGGTCCAACGTTGACTGCTTTTCTTTTGTTTAATTTAAGAAAGAAAAGTACCTTAGCATGAACACTTCCCTATGAATAGATAGGCATTAGCTCTTGTAACATTACAATTACCAGAGAGAACTTCTAAATATCTGAAAGTGAGATTAGCTTTTTAATTAAGATGATTGAAGTGCTGGGGGAGGGAACTCTCTTTGACTATGTATGTTTATCGCTGTGAAGAACTGCTGGCTCTTAAACGCCTTGAGAAAGGGCAGGGGGATAGGTTCCTGGAAGAGTTATTTCCCTGGGAGACCCCTGAGGAATTTTGCTTGCGCTTGTAGCCACTTTGCAGTGAGTACAAATGCACCTCACTGCAGTTCTTGGAACGGGGGCTTGCTGACCACTTACAACTCGGTTCAGTGATGCTGTAAGCTTTTGAGTGCCCCTCCTGACTCCCACGTTCCTGTGGCAGTGGTGGATTTTTGGCCACCTGTGACTTGAAACAGAGTTGCTGAGGACTATGTGTATGTGTGTGCGTGCATATGGAATTAGAAAATGAGGGGTTGAAAGGCTCAAACAGCTTCCTGAAGGTGTGGGAGGACATGCCAGAGAAAGGAAGAGAAATCTTTTTGAAGTGGTATCAGTGCTTTACACGGACAAGAATGGCAGACAGAGTGAACTGACAGAGTGGTTTGAGGATAAATATGGCTGTGTGGCAAAGCGTTAGTGCTGTAAAAAAAAATCACTGCTGTCCATCAGCAAAACAAATTCTTCCAGCATGAGTGCATTTTCACCAGTATGGTTTGGAGCACAGTGTGAACTTCTGCTGGCATAGTTAGGCTAATCAGAGCTGATGGGCACTGGTAGATCTCCACGTGTCTGTAGCGTACATGCAGCCCGTCTGGAAATTATAAAGGAAGTGTAAGGGACAACTCGGATCACATCTTGTAACATACTCTGCCCCTGGAAAGAGAGGTGAGATAGCTATGTATTCTCCTGCTGCAGATGTGTAATGTCTAAGGTTTGTGCAGGTGTGGGTCCATCGGTGCTTGGATCCCTTCCACAGCACAGGTACTTCCTGAGAAACGTTACACTCCTTGCCTTAACACTTGTAGTGGTGTGTATTGGGTATGTAAGAGACTGATGTGGACAGAGAGACTTTCTTCAAGTTATTGTGGCACCCAGCACCCTAACTTTTAAGACTTCATTTACCTTGCTTTGTTCCTGAGCTTCTTTCTCGAAGAGTTTTCCTGAACTTTTCTCATTTGCATCTTACAGCTCAGGGTTGCTGACAGGGTGTTAAAACAGTAGCTTTTTTTTGTTTTGTTTTCTGTATTAGCTTTTCCCTACATTTCAAAGTCCATGACTTCTTGCCTCTTTGCATCACTTGTCTCTTTTGTCTTCTGGATTGGGTCAGCAGTACTCTATTGTCGGTTTGAGTGCGTTCCTTCTCTTTTTTTATGGAACATGTCTTCCTGGATAATGCAGTAACAAAACTATGTCTGCATGTGGCACTGTCAGAGCAGGCAGCCCTTCCTTATGTACCCAAGTAGCTGCTGAATAGACAGGGGTCCTTTGGATTTTTTTTTTTTTTTCCTCGAGAAACTAGCCAGGCCTTGAGTCCTTTGTGAAGTGAGGTCCTGCTTTCTTTTCATGTTTCAGCTGCTGTTTCCAGAGGCTTTACAAAGAACATCATGTTATTTTCTCTGCTTTTCTAGTAAGGTAACTGAGGCAGAGAGGAACAATGGTTGAAAGGCAACAGTTCAGTCAACATTTGCCATCCTAAGATAGGAATAGCAACCTGTTTTGTTCTAACCTAGTGATTTGGGCACTTGTTCAACAACACATTTAAGCGCATGCTTAGTGATAAGTGTGGCAATAGCTCCCTTACCATTCCCTCTTTTCAGAGCATCATGAAGTACTGTTCACTGAACCCAAACTGCAGGGGCATTTCCAATGCTGATCCATTAGCCTCACCCAAGCTGTTAGATTGGAGAAAGCAGCATTTGCTGGTATAAAAAATGTCAACATCTCTCCTGTAGAACCTATCTTGTTATTAAGGATGCAGGAGGTGGAGCAATCATCTTTACAGTAAGGAAGTGTTACCAATTGCATTGCAGGAGATGGAGACAAACAAACTTGTCCTGACAATTGGCTCTTGGATGGAATTGACTTGAAAAGAAACTCTTGAACCTCTAGGTGGACTCAAAACAGTCACACAGAGGCAGCACAGGGTCACCTAGCAAACATTTTCCTGCAGCAGTGCAATTGCCCCGTTAGTCATACCTTGAACATTTAAGTGGTATACTACCTCTGTTTAAAAAAATAACCTAAACCAACAACAAACTCCAAACCAAATGAGCAAAGACTCTTCCAATACAACTGCTTTCCTGTCTTCAAAGAGAGCTTCAGTCTTCATAATCATCCTGGCGTAAAATGTTTCATGATTATGCTAAAAGGCAGACTTAGGTCAGCGTTGGAAGCTACTTTAATGAACCCAAAGTTCTGACAGCCAGCCTAGCTTTTGCAAGAGCAGCAATTTATTGTTGCCAAGAAAATTACCTTTTAGAAGGTTTCAGTTCAGGAGCTCTTTGCCAAGTGGTGGGATTACAGTGTCAAGAAAGAGTGTTACAACTCCATTTGCTGCTTGAGTTCTTTTCATACATTGGTTGAAACACTATTCTTTTTTGTTTTCCTATGTAGGCCAACTTCAGTTCAGTAAGTCCCTCAAAGCATTTTCATAGAATCATAGAATCAACAGGTTAGAGAAGACCTCTTGGATCATTGAATCCAACCATTCCTGTCTGCCACTAAACCACGTCCATGGGCACCTTGCCTACCTGTCTTTTAAATACCTCCAGGGATGGGAACTCAACCACCTCCCTGGGCAGCCTCTGCCAGTGCCCAGTGACCCTTTTCGTGAAAATTTTTTTCCCAGTATCCAGTCTGAACTTCCCCTGGTGCAGCTTTAGGCCATTCATCCTTGTCCTGTCCCCTGTCACTTGGGAGAAGAGGCCAGCTCCCTCCTCTCCACAGTGTCCTTTCAGATAGTTGTAGAGAGCAGTGAGGTCTCCCCTCAGGGTCCTCTTCTCCAGGCTAAACAACCCCAGCTTTCTCAGCTGCTCCTCATAAGGCCTATTCGCCAGCCCCTTCACCAGCTTCGTTGCTCTTCTCTGGACTTGCTCCAGAGCCTCAACATCATTCATGTGGTGAGGGGCCCAGAACTGAACACAGTATTCAAGGAGCGGCCTCACCAGTGCCGAGTACAGAGGGAGAATAACCTCCCTGGACCTGCTGACCACATCATTTCTGATAAAAGCCAAGATGCCATTGGCCTTCTTGGCCACCTGGGCACACTGCTGGCTCATGTTCAGTTGCTGTCAGCCAACACCCCCAGGTCCTTCTTCTCCAGGCAACTTTCCAGCCAGACTTGTCCTACTCTGTAGCTCTGCATAGGGTTGTTATGCCCCAAGTGCAGGACTCTGTGGACTGATCGTCTGCACCTCAGTATCCCCTGCCTGGGAGAAAAAAAAAAAAAAAAAAAAAAACCACACCCTGGAAAAATGTTGCTCTGTTGCCTTGTAGTGCTTGGAGGCTTTAACTGTGCTGATTCTTGTACAACATGCAGCAATCCTGAAGCATCTTGTTCCACATAACTTAAGCTCAAGCTAATAGCAATGTTGTCTGTGATGTTTGAAGCAAATAGATAACTTGGGTTCCATGGAAAAGAAGCAAATCTTATGAAGGACTGAAGAGAGTGAATTGATGTCTAAAGATGAGTGAGAGGTGAAAGGGAAGTATGATAAATGGAAGAACGGAACTTGGTCACTGCCATAAAGGTACTACCAAATCTGTAAGCATTGAGTTAACATCTAATACCATAGCCAGAAGGGTTAATAATTATTTAAATAACATCTACATAGTGATTTATTAAATGGTTAAAGGATTTATTAAAAGGTTAAATTAATTTTATTAAATGGTCAGTAGAAAGCTAGAGCTATGATGCAAGGAATATTTCCTCATTTTTCTCTAAAGAGAGATGCATGTGGAGCTCATGGTTGAGAAAGAGATTGCTCATTTCCACATCTCAGAAGGTTAAGATTAGCAATTAATTGAGCCCAGCTCAACAATGAGAAAGGAACATATTTTCTGCTCTTAGAAACTTGCAATTTGTTTTGCAGATTGAGGCAAAGCATATATATCAGTTTTGAAACTTGTCCTTAGCTCACCGAATAATTGCCATACAAGAGATTTGCATAAAAAAATCTGCTAAACTTTCATAACAAAATTATCAGAATTGTGCAAAATGTGTGTGATCTAATGTTTTGTGATTTAGGCCTGGGTCCTGTAAACGTGTGCTGAGACTTTTGGGACTTGAATTTAATGTTGGCCAAATACAGGTTGAGCATCTTGATGGTTTGAGGGTGAAATAATGGATAACTTTTATGTTTGCAGTGATGTTCATGGCTGAAAGACTGCAACAACAACTCTTCATCTGAACATTCCCAAATTTGGAAGTCTGAAATCCACATCTGGTTACAATTTTTAGATGGAAAGATTTTATCCTTTAAAAAAAAGTAAAAATCCATGATGCTTAATCACAAAATAAATCCCTCCAGAAAGACAAAATGAATTTTTTGAAAGAATTTGATTGCAGCACTTGTCACCTTGATGTCCTCAATTCACACAACTAATTTTGTATTTGCTTAAGTTAAATAGATTAAAGAAAGATGTCTGTCAATGTTGAATGTTCCCTTGAACAGTGTATCGGTGAGAAAGTTAGGGGTTAATAACTCACTGTGTCAGCTCTTGTGATATAGCTGTAACCTTATGAGGACTCTGTTCTACAAATGCACCTGGATCCCACTGGGTTTGGTGGGATTACTTGTGTGTCTGCGTGGCTACAGGCTTACAGCTTGGTTTTATATGATTATTTATTTCTCTTTTAGAATCCTTTTTAAAAATACATGGGGATTAATCAGTTTCTTTTGCACAGTGCCTGAGCCGAAGTCCACTGAAGTCACTGGGAAGGCTCCCACCATTTTTTAGCTGGCATTTGGATCTATCCCATATTCTTTATGTCCTGGTGTACTTGGTATGTGTATGATGGTTGTAAAACAATCTTGGTTCTTCTAGAATGCTACTCTGCTGTAACTTAGTTGCTGTGGAATAGATTGCCCACTTTACCAGCAGCATAATTATTCTGGAATAAAAATACTTGGATTCCAGAATAGTTTCTATATGGAGAGTTACTCTGGAATAAAAATGGGGTAATTGCCTTATCAACAATACCTGCACTTTTTTGGTTGCTTTCTGTATGCAAAGTGAAGGGCAGTAATGTAAGTTCTATTTTTACATCAGCACAGTGTATCTACTGTGAGTTTTTGCCGAGTTGTAGTTATGATAATTTATAAAACAAAACACGGAAACCCCCAGTCCCCAAGTGCAGACTATGGACAGCCCTTACTATGGACTATAGACAAACTCCTGATCTTGCAGTCACATCTGCACAGGTAGACCTCTGCCTGTGACTGCAGTGGAATGCTGTGTGCTTGTAGACACTTGCCTACAGAGATCTGATGGCAGGATTGTGGTTCTGCACTAGCAAGAGAACTCAAATGTTACCCTCTTTTAGGGATAAGTGCATGGAGAATGCAGACCATGGCTTGGATCGCTCAAAGTGTTGTAGTAGGTTGTCTTTGAGATCCCTGAGCAAACCTGCCCAGTCTCACATATTAATGGGAGCCCTATTTATGGAGGTGTTGATAAGCAACCTGAAAGAAAAGCTTTTTCTGTTGTTGCTTTTATGCAGTAGTACAAATGAAGCAAAACACTGGACTCTTCTTGCAGTGTGTGTGTATGTATCTTAGGCTCATTTTTAAAGCTGTTACATTGCTTGTCTCACTTGCTGTTCCTTTAGCACCCTAACTTTTCTATTAACATGATTGTTGGCTAAGACACTGCACATATGCACACATACAATATGAATTCCAGACACTTCATAAGACAATTTTTAGAAATTCATCCACATGATGATATGTTAACTTTAAAGCATCCACTTCAGAAATAATGACGGGTTTTTACTAACAAAAAAAAAAGTTAAAGTGAGATTTTTTTCAGTCCCATTCTTTATAGAACATACATTCATGCACAAATATGGAATTGCAGGAAGAGACAAGTTAGTGTTTCTCTGTTTTGGGTTTTTTTTTAATTAACCAAATAAATTGAATGTGGTGCATGTTTACATCTGTGTAGTGTGCTTATGACATAGAAATGGAACTCATTAAGTGTCATCTCCCATGAAAAATGTTTAATTTATTTTTTAATGGATTTTTCCTTTGCAACAACAACAACAAATGTATCTGTTCTCAGCAGAAACACATTTTTCCATAAATACAAGGACTTATTTTGTTAACCACAAACAGAAAATCTCCCACTTCTCTGTATTACTTCCCATATTAAGATCTCTGCTGTGAATGTCTGTCCTGAGAACTGTTGAGCGTCTTCCGCTCTCATCAATTAAAACTTATATAGAAGCTTATCAGCATGTCACTATACTGGATTTAGAGAAATCCAGTTGAAGACCTGGTCAGATGTAATGTTCTGGCTGCTCTTAATCTGGATTGAAGAGGTGCTGCCTCAAGTACTTATCACCATGTTATTTGTCCCTTTAGCCTTCACTTTCCACCTGCTGAAAAAAGCTCTTATTTGCTCAGGTTTGCCTCTGTAGTTGCTTCCTAATCCAGTTCTATCAAAATTACTGGTTTCTTTTTCTTTTTTTTTTTTCTTTTAATGTATTCTGGACATCAGATTTTATTTATTTATTAATGATAAAGTTGTCATTATCTTTAAATGGTGAAATTGGCAAGCTGGGATTCCTGCCTCAGTGGGATTTACCTCCTGCTAGTCCTGGGGTTGCAGTTTCCTGAACCAGATTTTCCCTATATCTAAAGCTTATTTTCTTGGTGGCATCTACATATTGAGGTAAAGATGTTGTTTAAAAAAACAAAGAAGTTAAGACTGCAAACTAATTCAGTTTTAAAAATAGCAGAGAATCAATATTTCCATTATAGGGAAATATGTAAAGTAGATGGTAGGAATTTTTGGTAGTGGGAGTTACTTTATTTGTTGGTGGAAAAGGACTTGTTCTGGAGAGGGTGCATCGAGGGAGGGACTTGATTCATGCGCTTCAGTGCTGCCGAGCCATCCCAGATGTATCTTGACCCACGCTGTGGCCAAAGCTAGATGCAGGTCAGAGAGGCAGCCAAGATGAGGTATGCTGGGCGGCAGTCTGCTTTCTTGGATCAGGCTTTTCTTAGCTAAAGCCAGCCCAGAGCTTTCTGTCTGTGAAGCCTCTATCTGGCTCATGGCTTGGTTTAGGAGCTGCAGAGCTGAGGTGTCAGTCCCATTTGCCTATAGGCTGAGCTTCAGGTAATTGAATTATCCTCTAGCAACTTGAATCAATGGTTAGGTCACTGCCATGATGTGTTCTGTGATCCTAGCTGGCTTGGTTGAGCAGAGTTAAAGCTGAGGGTCAGGAGGTCTTCCCTTCAAACCCAGGCTTCTCTGCTTCTCCAGCTATCACACATGTGCTCTCTGTGTCACTGTTCATCACCCTTTATCATGAGCCGTGCAGCATCTGCTTGGTTCACTTTTCATCCCCCTGCCTAGTTAGTGAGGAAGTGACTGTGCTTTCCAAAAGGGCAGGGGAAGGAAGGGAGGAAAGGCGCTAACGGTCTTGTGAGCCTGGTGGCGCAAAGCATCCCTTATTTCAGCCCCTCTCTTTCGTACTATATTTAACTATTGTTGAGAATGAGCAGGCTTGTGCTCGGCAGCAGTGTGGTGTGTGAACCGTCTCTGTTTCCTGCTGATTTCATGTTTTGCTAGGAAGGATGCAGCACAGGACTTGAGGTAGGATTAAGCAACAGGCATGGCTGTTAGTGGAATGACTACAGTGAGATACAGGCTTGTTCTCACTCTCAACTCTGTCTGAAGGGACTCTCAACTCTGTCTGATGAGAAATTTCGGACAAGATTTTTACTTGTCAAAAATTCTGCTTTGACATAGTTGAGAGAGGCAGGAGGTTTCTCCTGTGACTTTTCATTACAAATGAAAATGCAGTTTCTTTTCGATCTTGAGAATCTGTCTGCCCCTGCTGGTAATTCCTCACCTGAAATCTTAACTTCTTGTGTGTGATAATAGATGCATTTCAGCAGCATCAAGCTGTGAAGAGAAGTGTGAACAGCCATCCCCATTGGTGTTGGAAATATAGTGGCCAGAAACTTCAAGTCTGTGGTTCAAGTACTTTTAAAGGGACAAAACTATGTCCAAATTATCTGGAAGCCTGTTTTCTGCATGAAACTTGAAGAAAATGAGGCCAAAGTTCAGATAGACTTTGGGTGTTTACAAAGGTGAGGGAAATCTCTTGCGTCAACGCAAGTAAAATTTAACTCAAGAAATAATTTGTTTTCTTTCTTTCCCTTTTAGATTCTTCCTCCCCCCATTCACTTAAGTGGTCTTTGAATAAAGAGTTATATTTCTAAATTCTGGCTGAATGACAACAACAAAACAGTGTGTGACATCTACTATTTGTACAGTCATGCTTGAAATGCTCTTATATCACATAGGATAATCAGGTGTAGGTAGTTTTTTTAAAATTTTTTTATATAGACCTGAATTTTTCTGAAGACTGAGGTGATATTGTACCAAAGTTTGTACAGATACATCAGAGAATCATAACCTCAGGAGCAGGGAGGATCTGTGTGGTCTTACTCCTCTCAAACCTTGGTCAGGTTCTGCTCCTAAGCCTTCAAAACTTATTTAGGCTTTTGCTGTCTACACTAGTGTGGCAAATAATAGTTAGCATGGGAAACTACAGTCTTGTGTCTATGTTTAGACATTAGGCATGACTCTCTGGGTGCTGATGATTTATCTGGTCTTGGCCTAGATTTGGCATCATTGTGTGAGAGTGAACAAAGGTTTTGGGTTGCTTTTTTTTCCCCTTGTCTGAAACAACAGTCTTTGATAAGTAGAAAAAGATAACAAAGAAAAAGATAGGCCAATAGTCATGTGGATGCTAATGCTCTTTAATGTTACAAATTGCCTCTGTAAGTCTGTGTCAGGGAACAAAGCGCTCGTACCTGGGATTACCCTTGTCACTGTACAAGTTGTCTGGCAGGAATTTAGGAATAATCTGTGGGTATTGGGGAAAGGAGAGGTAGATCTTTGAAATGTATACCTAATATGTGAAAACAAAGAATTTTATCACTTGTGTTAGGCTTTTTGGAGTTGGGGAGTGTGGTGTGTTTTGTTGTTGGTTTTTGGTTTTTTTTAATAGTGGTGTAGATTGCATGCCTTAAATAGCATACTTGAATGGAACACATCTTGAGTCATCGTGCACTAAAGATGTGTCCTCACTGCTCTGACTGTATGCCCTGTAGCTCTGGTTTCCCCCCTACTTTCTCTCCTGTTTATATGCCCATCCTTACCTCAGTAGAGTGTTGCTTTCTCTTGAGCTTAAGCTGTTGAAACTGTCACCAAAGCTCAAATTACGAAAGTAGTGAAGAGCAAGCAATCCTAGTTACATTAACTCGGCAGCTGCTCATGCAGTCACTGTGACTGTTTAGCCAAAGGGTCACTTTTGCTTGGGTTCGAGACCCCAGTGGCTTCAGGTAAGCCCCTGAACTTTGCTCTGGAGCAGATAAAGAGCACTTATGCATTCCTTTCTCCCTAGTTTGCTTCAGCGTGGTAACTCCTGGTGGCAGGTTGGTAAGGAGCAACAATTAAACCCCTGCAATTGTTTACTAAGCTGTGAGCATTGATTAGATGGGAATTTGTAGTCCAATTAAAATAAGAGATTGCCCATTGGACAGCTCTAAAATCTACAAGCCAGCTTGTGCTCCAGGACTCCTTTGGGTCATTTTCGTAGGCCAATACACCACTTTGGAGAATGATAGCATGCCATATGTTTGGTGCAGGATCTGTGAAGTGTCTGTTCTTCTGCGTACTGAGATAAGTTAGTTGGAGTTAATACAGGACAACCCTCCCCATTCTTCTAGATGATCTGAAACATAACAATGAATTTTATCAGGAGAACAGCATTTTGTTAACTCTGTAAGGAAGAAGGTAGGCTTTCTTTAAGTCAGCTGGTACTAATGGATCCACAAGGACTAAAAGAAATCTTCCTATTTTAGTTTAATCAGAAGGAGTAATTTTGCCAAAGTGTGAGGGTGGAGTAAAATGTTTGTCTTTTAAAAAAAACAGGCCACTTTTCTTCATTGTAGTAACAGGGAACTGTACATGTTCTAAATAGTGAACGGACACATGCTTTGGTCTCTGTTCTCTAGGATTTGCTGAGGTATTTGGATTTGTGTCTGAAATCTGTGCATCCAGTTCCCTTAGAACTTTGGGTTTCCAAAGAGTGAGAGAGGAAAAAAGCCCACCATTTCTAATAAAAAAGATGTTTATGGTTTTTATGACTTTCATAGCTTTCACAAATAAACCGTGAAGGTGAGAGTCTCTGCTGCTTCTACAGACCAGAGAGCTTGTGGTGTTTCCTCCCACTTGCTCTCATGGGTGTCTTGTGTTTCCTTTCTATCCTCATCATTGAGATCTGATTATGTTCTGTGTTATTTGCTGTATCTGGGGCTGTCAGTGTTTCTGAGTTTTCTTTTCTCACATATGCTAGAGAATTTGTGCCCCTAAATTCTCACCTGTCTCTCAGTAAAAGGCTTCCTCATCCTCTACCCTAGTTAGGAGCTCTGTGTATATCTAGCGATCATTTCTGTTGTGCCAGCAGTGCTACATGCATCTTCCAGCAGGTTTGATGTGGGTTTTTTTCAACCTTTCTGTGATTATGGGCTTAGCCATGGCAAGAGGTATTGTCGTGCTGCAGTGTATCACAAACTGTCACCAGGCAGCTATTGCAAATAACAGAAGCGGGTATCTCTGCTCTCTAAAGATATCAGTATCTTTAGTGTAATTCCAAGTGTTCAGCGAAGCC
This sequence comes from Coccyzus lansbergi, assembly GCA_033558105.1. Lineage (NCBI taxonomy): Eukaryota > Metazoa > Chordata > Aves > Cuculiformes > Coccyzidae > Coccyzus > Coccyzus lansbergi. The sequence goes on from JAUMJK010000727.1 coordinate 1,318,806, forward strand.
TCTGGTTCCCTCTGTCACGAGGAATGCACATACTTGCTTACAGTTATTTTTTAAAAAAATTAGTTCATTTTACATTAGAGAGTAAGATCTTGCATTTATTTTTGCAGGCTTGCAGGTTGAGATGCATTTCAGCACAGGTTCCTGATAATTACTGTAAATTTTGATGTTAAGGTTAAAAGTAGAAATATGTAACGATATGCATATAAAAATATAGGTATCCACACATATGCACACGTGTGTTGAAAGATAAAGCTTTGCGTGGAAACCTGGCCACTCTTCCGCTTATGTCGGCTGATCCAACAAGAAGTTTTAGGTTTCTGTACAAACCAGGCTATTCCACTTTTACATGTATTGATAGCTTTAGTGTATCTGGTTGAGCACCTTGAATCATTGTGGTTTTAGTGCTAGGATTCCAGTCTGGAGGGGGATAGGAAGAAAAGAAGCTTTTTTGGGTAAATAAAGAAATAGTTTTTTGTGACAGCTCACAAGGTTATGTAACTTTAGCAGTGAAGTAGCAGGCAGGAGACAAGTGGAGTGGTTGCTGGTTACGTTACAAATGCAGTTTGTGTGGATATTATTCCATAGCACACACAGTGTGCACTGTGCTGTCTCATTCAGATTAGATTCTCCTCATGAGAAGAAGCATAATTGCCATCAGTGGGATGTCAGTAGGTCTGAGCCTAAAAGCAGCTTCAGGATGCGTGCTGTAGAAGAGGAGTCTGTATGGGATGGCTGCATTGTGCCTGTGGAGTCTGAACCACACAAGTTTTAAGCCTCCAGGCTGCTAGAAGGGTTCCTTTCTCACACTGCTATGTTATTATGTATGTAGATAGTACTACTGAACACCTCCATGGTGGCCACAGAGGGAGCTGGACCAGCTCAGACAGTTTACAACCACAGGGAATGGTGTTTCTGTGGGGCTCACAGGGTCAGGAGTAATGTCTGTTCTCAGTTAAGCTGATATTAAGGGTTCCCAAACAGCTGTCTTTCTCATGTAACTGGAACCTGCTGAATGCTTTTTTTCACTTGCATGTGTTTAAGTAGTGGTGCCCATTCACTTGTTGTGCAGTGAGCTTGTAAATCCCTCATAAATTGTTTGTAAATCACTCTGGGATCCTTCTGGCTGTCAGGCAGGTCCTGCATGAGCAGAAGGCAGCCCTGCGAAGCCCGAGCCTTCAGGAGCAAAACCAGTTGCCAAAGAAGCAGGTGTAAGCTTGAACTTTGCACGTTTATTTGCTCAAAGTTTTATCTCATCCTTTACTATACAACCTAATGAACATGAATATTCACTGTGTCGGTTAAACCACGGCCATCTGAGTGGCGGGCTCTATGTGTGCTTGGTGGCCCCACAGGTGAGAGAGCAGAGCGATGCTTTCTGTGCTGTCAGAGAAGATAGGGACACCTGAGCAAACAGTGTGCACCCAGGACTGTGTGGGTAGAGTGACTGGTTTGGAACACTGGATTACGTTTTTTTTAATTGGTGTATTTTTTCTTTTATTCTCATGCCCATAGAATTTTTGTTCTGTGGGGAAATTCTGGCATTAGAGTAAGACTAGAGCACTCCGGATGGAAAGCTGACCTTGTGTGTTATTTTTAATTTTACTTCAGGATTTTGAGCAAAATTAATATTGAAACAAATTTCTTCTGAATCAAACACCTAATGTTCCACTTGGAAAGTGTGCTGTGGCTGTGCTTGAGATAAGTTATTCTGAAAAAAACCTAACAAACCTCAGTATTAAAAGAAACCCCTGTGTAGTAATTGAAAGAGCTATTTTTGGTGCAATGTTTTGATTTTCAGCAAGTTTGTGTGTATTGAGATAAATATTTACTATGAATTTTATTACCACTTCTGGTATTCAGATCCCTGGCAGTAGATTTACAGCCAGGCAGTTGCAGTCAGTTATTATTTTTTGACTAGTGTGTTGCAGGAGGATAAAGCAGCATAACTTAGTAGGATTAGGAGCTGCTTGGTGTTGGAGGTAAGGCATCCATACCCACGTACAGTAGCCTCGCCTTGCATGGGAATTAGGTGTGTGCATGTAGGGGAAGTGGCGTAACCTAATGTGCAGGATGCCACATGGAAGCTCAGGAGATGTGCTCTCTGTCCCTGGTTCTGCCTACTGTAAGCAATTAGCTTGATTACTTTGTAAATCACTTTGTGCCTCAGTTTCTCATTTAATCAGTTGCAAAACTTGTCTATTTAGATGTTAAACAGTTTAAAATCAGACTTCCTCTCATGGCTCAAAACAACTGTTCTACGTACACGCAGTCTTAATATAAGCATCCAGAACTGTGGTCCTCCAATATTCAAAATAAATTTAGGAATGGTTAGTTTTTTATTTTTTTACTGTATTACCAAAGGTTGATCTTTGGACCTGTATAACCAAACTTTTTCCTTATTTGCTTTCTGTTATTCTGCCTTTCGAAGGACTTTGTGGAAAAGAAAGCAGCATAAAAATCACAACCGGTTTGGCAGGTCCTGTATAAACAGGAGAAATGCCAGGAAAAGTCTTATGTCTTTGTTGCCAGCTTTGAAAAAGAAAAAAATTCCAGTTAATTTTCCCCTAATGAAAACCTCGGCCATTGCTCAGTGTGAGCAGGACTGTGTGGAAGGGCATGTGGTAGAAGGGGCTGGGGGATGCTTGCTAGAAAGGAACATGTGTGTCCTTAAATGCTGGGAATGTTCTTATTCTTGGGCAATTGTCCCAGTCAACTTCTTGGCTGCCGGAAGAGAAGTAGTGTTTTTTTCATACTTCTTGTAAGCAGGTTTGCTGTTTGATTTTGTTTTTTTCCTTCCTCCATCTCCTCTGACAGTCTCACAGCTCAGTTCAAGTGTTAAACACACCCTGCTTGATTAGACAGGGGTGATTGATGCCCCCCTGTTTTGCTTTGCCTGTGCCAGCAGAAAGCTAGGCTGGTTTTTAAAGCTGTTTAGCTGAGTTGGGTCTGGTAAGGAGACCTGCCTTCCAAACTGATCTGTGCCATTGCGTAAGTGTGGGAAGGGTTGGAGTGCCTCTGTCCTGATTCTTGTGGCAGGGGAGGGATGGGCTTCTGGAGTAGGTTCACAGCATGCTTCTGATGCACACTATCTCTGCTACCACTTAGAAGTCAAAAAGTTTCGATCAATGCTTTGACAAGGAAGAGCATTGGAGATAAGAAGTGCTCATGAGGTGGGTGTTTAAAATCAATGCTGAAAGGCAAAGTTAAACAATGCCTTCTCAGAGTTTTGAGGGTTTTTTTTTTTTTTTTTTGTGATGTCCACATCATTCTACATCTTTCTTATATCTCCTTCTGTTTCTAGAGCAGTAATGTAACTCCAGAAACACAGCCATGTGGGTAGAGGGTCAGAATGGGATTTAAGCAACTTGCTCCTTCTCCCTGCACCTCTGTTGCCTAGTTGTAAAACAGGATTCAAGAAATCCTTTCCTGGTGCTTCTGTAACTTGATTATCTTGGCTTTGAGCTCCTCAGGGCTGTCTGCTTGGTATTTCTGTGGTGCCTTGGACAATGGCCACATGGTTTTCACTTTGTCTGCAAGTGCTATAACTACATCAATGACAAGTCCTAGTGGTTGGGTTAGATCTCGACAGAGTTCTTAGGAAAGAATACTATTTTCTAAGGTGTCAGGTAGGTTTTTGCTCAGCCTTTGTGCTCCTGATGAGCCCGCCTCATCTACATATGTTTTGGTGGCTTGTAAAGGTGAGTGTAGTACTGCTTCTCTTCATTACAGGACAGTGGTAAAGGTATTACAAGTGCATTTAAATAGTGTTATGATGAGGACACTGGACAAACCTTCAGATTGAGTCAAAATGGGCCCAGGTCTAGCATTTTACTCTTTTTTTCCCTAAAGATGGTTGCAATTTACTCCACTTCAGCTGGCTACGTTCCCAAGCTTGTCACTTATGTAGTGAGGCAATATTTGCAGCTTATAAGCAGCCTTACAGTAAGGGTGGAGTGGCTGTCACTACAGTGTCCATTTAGTTATGAACCAGCAAGGCTTAACTGTGAAAACAAGCCAAAGATAACCAGAGTGAAACTTCAGCATTTCTGTTCTGCCAGGAGCAACATCATAACCAATGATTCGAGATTATGAGGTAAAACAAAATAATAATTTGAGGAAGAAAGGGAGAGGTTGAAAGGAACAATTAAAACAATTGAGAACTTAATGAACAGGAAAAGCTATGGCAGAAGCAGAGCAGCTAAGCCCAGATTTTTGTACTTGGTCATCCCAGGGCTTGACAGACCTGTGGGCTCAGTGTTATCCCATTGCCTTGTAGGCACAACCGAGGCAATGAGGGCTGCAGTAATGCCACAACTTGTTCTGGAGAGTCAGTCAGCAGGTCTGGGAGCAGACTCCTGTCCTTCTCACTGTTTCTATTCAAACCTTTTCTGCACAGCTTGTTTTTTTCCTGTGTTTTGTGATGCAGCATCTGGTGCCCAGCCCTGTACAGCAGCAGTATGCAGGGGTGATCCACTTCTCTTTCCCTGTCTGAGTGCTTAACTACCACTGGAATTTCCAGACTGAAGGAATAAGGGCTGTGTAGGGTGTACCCTGTCACATGGACAGGTCGTACCTGGAAGGCATCTCTTGTTTTCAGAGCAGTTGGGAAAGGATTGCTAATAGCACTCCTTACACAACAGAATATTCACCCGCTTAGTTCATTACTTACTAGCTCGAGGCAGGGACATTGCAGATTTGTTAATGGTAATGGCCAAATCTTTAGAGTGTGCAGCATTAATGGAGGAGAAAGCATTTAATGAAGACCCAGCACTTGACCCTGTCATTGTCCCTGGAATACAGACCATATTGTCAAGTTCAGGCTCTGCTCTCCTTCTGTCACCTACCCTTTCTTAAAAGGATGGCTTGCTCAGGAGATTCAGTGTCTTTTCAAACACACATGAAGGCTCATCTTTTCTTCTTTTGAATAGTATATGCTGCATCTTGACTGGCAGTTTCTGTACAACATATTTAAAAAGTCTCCTTAAAGTTCTGCTAATCCTGATGGTTCTGTGCTAAAGGACTGTTATAGAGGGAATAAAAGATTTTGGTGTGCCTCAGGCTATCCTCCAGGTGGTTTGTTTACTTATTCTGTCTGATGCATTGATCAGCAAAAGGTTTGCTTTCTTCTAGTTTGTATTCTCATGCTCATAGACTGCTGACTGGAGGGACCTTCCAAAAGCTGCTGAATAGCTTCTTAAGGAAATTGTAAAAAATCACCTGATTCTTGTCCAGGTTGACCTACCTGCAGATTTTATTTCTTTTAATGTAACTCATCTGCCTTCAGTGGTCTCCCATTGGATCTTAATATTTTAGTCACAACTTCTCATTAACTTGTCCTTCTGCAATATGTCTTCCAGATTACTTTCCCTTTCCTCTGGCTTTATTTCCTTTTGGCTGCTGAGCTGTATCTGTCATATTGGTCATCATATCTGTAGTTCCTTTATTCCTTCCATATGACCTAGACCTTCTGGCTATCTAAAACTTGTCTATCTTGCATATATATATATATATATGTATATATATAGATGTGTGTGTATATGATGCAGTTGAAGAGCCTGAAAATGTGCAGGATGCAATATTCTAAGTGAAATTCTACCAGCTGTTTTTATATACTCTGTTGGCTAAAGTTTCATTTTTAGTCACATTGATCTCATATTGTTCACGTTAAAGTGGCTGGAGTCAGTCAAAGACAGGTCGAGGGGAAGATTATAATTTGATGTTTCTTCTATATCCAGTTTCTCTACAGCAGACAAGTTCAGTGCAAATATGGTTGCTTTTAGAAACTCCCTCTTAATTTAATATGCTGGGGTCCAAATAACCTGAATTTTTCCAATATTTCATAGTGGTAAACATCCATTGACACTTGTTTACAGACTAGCCTATTCCAGCAGTCTTTGAGAATGAGTATTTTATTTGGCTGTTTTTCGCTCTTTGTGAATTCTGTTCAGTTTTCTTGAGCACCTGAGTGGATCTGCCGAAGTTTTCACCCATCACCCTTGTTATAGCTATTTTCTTCTTGCCCTTAGGCCAGTTTCCCTCCAGAAAGTTGCCTTTACCTATGCAGAGGTTTTGTTGATCAAGAGGATAGAGATAACTCACTCCTGCCATGCTGTGTGTGCTGGGTTACATTTGTACCACTTCAGCCTTTAAGAGCAGCAACTATAAGTTGTAGGGTTAGACCTTGTCATGGCATCCCAAAGGTTCCCTATGTATTTAGTGTGTCCTTTTTTGTGGGAACTCTACCAGAAGTCTGAAGTATGATGAAATGCTGGGATGCTGTGTATGCTGGTAGTGTTTTGTCAGTGAGGAAAGTTGTAAGGATGTTGGACTTGCAGGGTTAAAGTATTGTTTCACAGGATAGTAAGCGGGTGCACCAGTCCTCTAATCTGACCGTGATATCCCAGTGCCAGAACCCAAGCCTGAGATGAAGTTGTCTTTTCAGTGCTCCAGTGGTGACAAACTTTTCTTTGCAGAAGAGACTCTCATGCTTACCAGAGAAGGTGCCTACATGATCACAGTGACAACTTTTTTTTCCCAGTTTGTTATACTAGATAATTTTTGGGTGTACCTATATTTTCAAATTGTAACAAATGTAAGATAATTAAGGCATATCATGATGCAGTTTGTTTCCAAACAAACATATATATGCTCACCCTTGTGTTCAAACTGATTTCATATAGATAAGGGGAGAGAGAGAGAGTGAACTTTTTAAGTGGCTGGACTGGAGAAGATAAAGATTGAAGCCTGTATGTGGACTTAAATTCCACCAATGTAAATCAGGATCAGAATCGCAGTAAAAAATTTGCTGGAGAATTTTACAGGTATAGATGGGAGCAGTGTCCAGCTGTGCAATGGGACTGAAAGTGGTAATTTCCTATATTTTAAATGGTATTTTACAAATATGTATTTTACAGCATTGTATCTCCCCAGGAATTTTGTTTCTATTGGTGACTGGGGATTAAAAGAAGCTATGACTTGTGTGTGAATTACTCTCCCATAATTTTTTATGTAGATAATTTACGGCAGTGAATGAGTTGACCTTGTTCATGTGACAGTATTTGCCTGTGGTTCATGCTGTGGAAATACTTGATATCTGATGTTGTGAAGGACCCTGTTCCTAATTGCAGCTTCAGTTCAAATGTTCAGAAAGCAACACTTATCCCATGCAAGAAAGACGAGAAATAAGGCTAGTCCTTGGAAATGTGTTTGAATACATAGGAGTACTGCAGCTTGCCCAGTACATTGACAGCTCCATAATGCAACCAAGTGAAACCACTTGTGCTGCAATGCCAGCCCTGAGACACTGCAGAGTAACTCCAGGATTCTCCTTTCCTGTGGTGCATGAGAGGGCAGCTCCCTGGACACTATTTCCCCTTAGTTTTCCCATTTGAGTTTCATGGCCTCCAGAAACTTTGTGCTGAAATCATTAGTGCATGACTCCAGTCACGGGTATGCAGGGTATGAGTTCCCATGTGTACAGGCAGGGTTGTACAACCACTGTTCGTTGTAGAGATGAGGCTTTCCCAGCACTCCCTGTTTTAGAAAAGAGAACATGATAAAGATGCAGTGTAATATCTCTGATGCATGGGTATCTAAGCCTTGGAAAGTAATTTTCTATGACTTCCCTGGTTTTCTGTTGCTTACTCACTGGCCGTGGTATTTCAAAGCCTCATGTGGTGTTTCTTTTTCTAACTATGCAGTAAACTCTCTCTTAGCCTTCTGTGGTGCCAAGCGAGCTTGCTAACAAAATCATGATGTAGGTGCAAAAGGGTTTGTCCTGTGGTTAAGAGCAGTGACCCACCTTTCTTTATGCCCTGGCTAAGCAAAGATCAGTGATAGGTTCTTCAGAGGATTGTACACCCCATAATGTACACAGCAATCTACTCCATAATGCAAATTTTGGAGTTTGTTTGGAAGGGAGATCTAGGCAGATAGTTTCATCAAGCAGCTGCATCTGCGGTTGACTTATGTCTTGAAGTACTAGGTCAGGTGGGCCAAGTTGCAGCTTTACTTCTCCCTCTTGGAACCTCACTGCAGAAGGCTGCGTAGAGGAATCTCCTACTTCAGCTTGGTAAAGCTTTCCTCCCACTTTGGAGTACGATGATTTCCAATTGCAAATTCTGAACAAGAATCTGACTCCAATATACGTTTTGTGCTGCCTAACTGTACTATGTATAACATTCTTTATTATTCATATCAATGAATAATCCTGTTTTTGAATCTTGTTAAGTTCTTTGTCTTTGTATCATCTTGTAGTTTAACCTGATATTATCTTCCCACAGCCTGTTTCTACCCTGTTTCCCCATCTTATCAGTGACCTCGGTGAAGAAATGCTTTTTTGAGTTTGTGATTCAGATAGTTTCTTGCTTCATTTATGTTTGTTAATGTGTGATATTTTGCGGTGCTTAGACAATAGTGCAGCCATATCATGGTGTTTTCAACAACAACATTGACCTCTGCAAGCTGCCTTTTCACAACACTTGAGTGCATTAATATTGCTGTCTGTACGATTTTAATTTAATTAGAACAGTGGCTGTAATCGTTTCAGGAGAAGCATGAATTTCCCTGCTGACTCCTTTTCCCTTCCCTTTCATGATGAGCTGTTGTACCTTTGTGGAGTTTTTCTTACTTGCTTGAGTAAGGTTTCGGACGTGAAAGGGTAACCATCCCTTGCCCCTGTGCCAAGGAGGTTCGTCAGAGGCAGGCTGAAAGGAGGAGGCAGGGAGGAACTGAACTTCACAAAATCACTAAGGTCACGGAGACAATCTCTGCTCTCTGTATGCGGGAAATGAGATGTTAATCTTTTCCCAGTGCTGCTTTGCATATGGTCCTTTCCAGAGAGTTGTGTTTGTTTTAATTTCTCTAATTACTGATAGTGTGCTGATTATGCTGCTATAGATTTGATGTGAATTGTGGTATTAATGGGATCAAAAATGAGGAGAAGTCTGCCACGGAAATTTTGACAATAACAACAGCTGGGGGAGGGGAGGGAAGAGAAGACTTGAATTCATACCCTGGTTCTGCAGAGATCTATTTTGCTTTTTTGGGAGACTGATCCTTTGTCCCTGGCAGAAGAGAGAGTATGCCAGCTATAACATTGACCAGAATCCCAAAATGTTTCCATTGTGTACCTGATCCCATACAGTCCGTTAGGGGCTCTGATTTCCCCCCTCCTCCCTGTATCTCATCTCAGAGCAGTTCTTAGACTTCTGTATCCAGCTATAGTGTTGCATACAAAACACTAGCGAATACTGTATGTCTTCCTTCCCTTTCCTTTTTCCCTCACTTGTTTCCCTAATGATTAGCAAACTTCAATCTCCTGCTGTTGTCTCCCATGCTATTCTGTCTGCTGGCGCAACCCTGTGAAGTACCCAGACATGCTGGGCTTTCTAAATCTTGCCTGCAAGTACATCATTTGCCTCTGACAACCCTCTTCCTTTCTACCTTGCCCCGGGTGCCTACTTCTAAAAAGATCTACAGTAGCAAAACCAGACACACTGCCCCTCACCTCTCACTTTCCCCAACAGCTTCCCCTTGTTCCGGCTTCCTTGGCTTGTCTTTCCACTTTCCCTGCCTCAGTGTGCTTGCTGAAAGCGATTAGCAGCCCTCATCCTGTGCCCTTGTAGAGTTGAACATCCTCTGTCATTTGAGGCATATGGTGGTGTGTCCAGATCACTGCCTTTCAGAGTCCTCAGAACTAGAATCACACATTTAAAACCTGGATTTGCACAAGGCAAGGGCATGTTTCTCAGGGTTTTTTAAGCCTAGGGCTTCCTCAGAAGTCTAACTGGGCACCAGAACATCTGCACACCTGTTAGTGCTGTCCTCTCCAAGCGTGCATCCCACAGGCAAGGAGTTGAAGAATGATGGTGGGATGATACCATGATACCCAGGGAACTGGAAGCTTCCCTTTAAGCATCATCCCACTGCCACTGTCTTGTGAGTAAGGAAGGATGGCCTGAAAAGACAGTACAGGTAACTTTCTCCCTTTTTACTTTTAGCTGTTGGTTTCCTGAGAGTTATTGCAGCACAAATTGCTGTATCTCTGCCTTGGGTGATGCTTACTACTTTGGGGCGCAGAGGGAGTCTAGGCCATTTTGAGAAGTGAAGATGAACTGCAAATGCAACAAGACAGGTGCAGAGTGGCTTACGTACCTCAGCAGCCTTGGGTGCAAGTGCCAGCTTTCACTCTTGGTTAACTTTATTTATCCCATGTAGTGCAATCACACACAAATAGGAGTAGGTTCTTAAACAATGCTAAGAGGCAGCTGCCTTTTATGTCCAACGTAAGGTATTTGGAGACCATGTTGACCATTCTGGTTTACTGAAAACTGCCGTGTATGTAATGGATTTCTTTGTTTTATCAATTTAAAAAGTCACTTTAGTATACCATCCTATGCTGCTGCTGAAATAGGCATGTCATTTGACACGAGGGTTTGCTTAGTATGCTTTCTTAGATATTTTGGTTTCATTTCTGCAAAAACATATTAGTCCTTTGTGCCTGCCGTCTGGAATCGATAAAGGTACAAAAAGATTCCAATCTGCAAGCTGAATAACACCTATGAGGAAGGGTAGTCCTTTTGGAGTTTAGAAGGTCAAAATTTTAGAAAAAGCATAAAGCTATTTTTACTTGCAGCCTATCTCAGTCTTAACTATTAGACTGTTTTTAAAAGGTGACTATGAATTTAATTTTCCACTTTTTTTTTAAACAGTATGAATTATTTGTGTTCCTGACAGAATTTTACAATTGTTCAGGCAGATTTTGTATGTAAAGGATCTACCACAGTTCTTCAAACAGAAACCAGTGTGTGCTTTGATGGAGAGCTTTGGGGGCCTAGCCAGCTGCTGCCTACATGCCTTCTAGATAGTCATGATCAATATAGTTTTTGAGTTACCTTCCTTTTTCAGACAGGGTGGTTTGATCTAAGGTTTTCTCAGCACTTGGATATTTAATGTTTTGTACTTTTCTAGTACAAAGAGAACAAAACCATATCTTGTTTTGATTCTTAACTGTGTATTTCAATCTGTCTCTGCTAGATCAGGCTGGTGAAAACAGACCCCAGTCTAAGCAGGCCTGGCTGGTTGTCTAAAGTGGCACTGCTGGAGCACCAGCCAGTAAGAGAGTAAATCCTAAGGAGGATCTCTGTGAAGGCTGATGTAAACATCCCTTCTATTATTGTGGTGAAGGTGAAATTTCATGGTGAAACTTTCTTGACTCACTGTGAGTTGAAGAAGCCTTTAAAAAATGATGACAGCAAGCAGTATGCCAGCTGTTTTATCCACCTCATTGTGGCTGCGGCTAAAATAATAGGGAGCTGCTATTTTGAAGTTGCTTGTAGATGTCATTTGTTTGGGGTTGAGCATTTTGGTCACTTGTGGGTTTAAATGTTTTTAGAGTCCCCTAGCAAGTGGCAAATCTGGAATGTGGTAATGCCAAGCTCTTCCCTAGCACTCATCACCAATAATCTCAGAGGATCACATGAAATGTGTATTTACTTGGTCCCTTTTGCCAGTAGACTAAGCTGCAGCAAGGCTGTTAGCTCGAGTATACACAAGTTTCATACTGGTTCTTCTACCAGCACTGCTTATCCTTCCTCCCAAGCTGTTACTTGAACAACCCTACCATTGAACCATCTGTTCTTGGCCTTAATGCAAAGGGATATATTAAGATGACTGGTTAGAAACTCCTTGAGAAAAATTCCTAGTAACAGAGTATCTGGTTGCATAAATCATAGAAAATTAGCGTTGGAAGGGACCTTAAAGATCATCTAATTCCAACCCTCCTGCCATGGGCAGGGACATCCCATTAGATTGGATTACCCAAGGCCCCATCCAACCTGACCTTAAACGCCTCCAGGGATGGGGCAGCCACATCTTCCCTTGGCAACCTGTTCCAGTGTCTCACCACTCTCATGGTGAAGAAATTCTTCCTAATATCAAGTCAATATCTGTCCTTCTCCAGTTTGTATCCATTCCCCCTCATCCTGTCACCACAAACCTTTATGAATACTCCCTCTCCAGCTTTCTTGTAGTCCCCTTTCATGTACTGGTAGGTCGCTATAAGGTCTTCTTGGAGCACAAGCACCTCCAGACTGCACAAGCCCAACTCTTTCAACCTATCCTCATATTGAAGGTGCTTCAGCTCTCAGATCATCCTCGTAGCCCTCCTATGGATCCGTTCTAACAGCTTCATACCCTTACTCTGAGGATCCTAGAGCTGGACACTATACTCCAGATGAGGTGTTGCAAGAGAGGAATAGCCGGACTGAATTGCTTCCCTCGACCTACCGGCCACGCTTTTTTGGGGCAGCCCAGGATATGGTTGGTCTTCTGGGCAGCAAGCTTACGTTGTTGACTCATGTCAAGCTTCTCATCGACCAGCACACCCAAACCCTTTTCTGCAGGGCAGCTCTCAATTATGTCATCTCCCATCCTGTACTGAAACTGCAGATTGCCCTGACCCAGGTACAGGACCTTGCACTTGGCCCTGTTGAACCTCAAGAGGTTCTCAGAGACCTGCTTCTCTAGCTTGTTCAGGTCCCTCTGGATGACATCACATCCTTCCAGTGTGACAACTGCACCACTCAGCTTGGTGTCATCTGCAAACTTCCTGAGTATGCACTCAATCTTGTTGTCAATATCATTGATGAAGATATTAAACAGCACCAGTCCTGATATGGACCTCTGAGGGACACCACTTGTCATGGATCTCCATCTGGATTTCGAGTCATTGACCACCTGTCTTTGAATACAACAATCCAACCAGTTTCGGATCCACTGAACAGTCCACCCATCAAATCCATGTGTCTCCAGTTTACAGAGGAGGATGTTGTGGGGGACCATGTCATAGGCTTTACAGGAGTCAAGATAGATCACATCCTATGGTTTACCTGTGTCGACTACTGTGGTTACCCCATTATAGAAAACCACTCTGTAACCTTAGAAGCATGAGATACCAGCCGTGCTCTTGTTTGATGGCTTACATGGAGGGAAGCACTGGGCAATTTTGGAATTGTTTGGAGGTGTGAAGATTAAAAAACATTCTCAAGCAAACCTGTCCTCAGTAGTATATGCATAACAGGTACTTCCTGGAAGTCTAAAAAGACTCAAAAAGCCTGGAGGAACAAATGTGACATTGTGCATTCGTATGTCTGTGTGGGCTGGGAGTTATGTGTGACTTAGTTTGGTTGCAGGGCTGGACTGATCTTTGCAGTTCTACTTCCAGCTCCATGACTGACTCATGCTGCAAACAGGGGTGAAGCTCATTTTTCCAGAGGCTCAGTGCCTTGACCTCCCTGTGCCATTATCATTCCACACCTTTTGGAGATCTGGCCAGGGCAATAATAGGGGCTGCTCTTTCAGGATGCACTTGTTAAATGTATTGCCCTTGAGAGGTACACACTGTCCTTTTTCGAGAGCTTAACTCTGAAATTACTTAGCTCATTTGAGCTTTGCTCGTTCTGAAACTCAGGTTTTCTGTGTGTCTAATAAAAAGAAAAAGACTTACCTAATATCTGTAAATTGCTTTGATATTTGGGTTAAAGGTGCTGAAAAAGAAATGCAGGATTAGAAGGAGAGGGCATTTGAAAGGCACTAGTAAGAGCTGGAAAGCGAACTCCTCTTTGTGCCTTGTATAATGTGTTCTGCAAATATTGCTAATTCACACAGAATCACAGAATCACAGAACAACCAGGTTGGAAGGGACCCATCGGATCTTCTAGTCCAACCATTCCTATCTAACACTAAACCAAGTCCCTCAAGACCTCATCCACCCGTGTCTTAAACACCTCCAGGGAAGGTGACTCAACCACCTCCCTGGGCAGCCTATTCCAATGCCCAATGACCCTCTGCGTGAAAAACCTCCTCCTAATCTCCAGCCTAAACCTACCCTGGCGGAGCTTGAGGCCATTCCCTCTTGTCCTGTCCCCTGTCACTTGGGAGAAGAGGCCAGCTCCCTCCTCTCCACAACCACCTTTCAGGTACTTGTAGAGAGTAATGAGGTCTCCTTTCAGCCTTCTCTTCTCCAGGCTAAACAATCCCAGCTCTCTCAGCCACTTCTCATAGGGTCTGTTCTCCAGCCCCTTCACCAGCCTCGTTGCTCTTCTCTGGACTTGCTCCAGAACCTCAACATCCTTCTTGTGCTGAGAGGCCCAGAACTGGACACAGTATTCAAGGAGCGGCCTCACCAGTGCTGAATACAGAGGGAGAATCACCTCCCTGGATCTGCTGGTCACACTGTTTCTGATCCAAGCCAGGATGCCATTGGCCTTCTTGGCCACCTGGGCACACTGCTGGCTCATGTTCAGTCGGCTGTCGACCAACACCCCCAGGTCCCTCTCCTCCTTGCAGTTTTCCAGCCAGGCTTCTCCCAGTCTGTAGCTCTGCATAGGGTTGTTGTGCCCCAAGTGCAGGACCCGGCATTTGGCCGTGTTAAACCTCATGCTGTTGGGCACTGCCCAGCGGTCCAGCCTGTCCAGGTCCCTTTGCAAAGCCTCCCTACCCTCCAGCAGATCGACACTTGCACACAGCTTAGTGTCATCTGCAAACTTGCTAAGGGTACCCTCAATGCCCTCATCCAGGTCATTGATGAAGACATTGAACAGGACTGGACCTAGCACTGAGCCCTGGGGGACACCACTTGTCACTGGCCTCCAGCTGGACTTAACACCATTTACCACCACTCTCTGGGCCCGGCCATCCAGCCGGTTTTCTACCCAGGAGAGTGTGTGTCTGTCCAGGCCAGAGGCTGACAGTTTCCGCAGCAGAATGCTGTGAGATTCACTGATTAATGTGGACATCCAAGGTGTGTGGAAAAAAATCCACAAATTCTTTTTCATTTTTTTGCTATCCTATTCATAGGAATTCTAGGAAACAACAAATAAAATTTGTTTGGTTATAACAGTAAATCTAAATGAAGCTGTCTTGCTATAAATCAGGTTGCCATATGCCTTTAAGAGGCTGATCAGTGCAGAGAGAAAGGCAGAAAGTACTGGAAATATAATGTCTTACTTCGATATAACATCCCCTGTGTGTTGAGGTGAGATTCTGGATTTAATTTCATCTTCTGTTTGCACTTTCCGCGTGCTGTTGGCCTGTGAGAAGGCCCTTTGAAGCTACTTAGCCTTTGTCTTGCAGTGGTGGTTCAGTATTTCTGTGACTGAAATGTGACCTAAGGTTGTACTTTACCCTGTGTTATTTGGGAAGGAGGAAAAGGGCTTAAGGCCTCCTACATCTATCCCCTACTGCCTGTTTGCAGAGACATCTGTGTGGCTATGTTTCAAAGTGTTCCCTTTTTTATAAGTATCTCATACAATAAACAAAATGAACAGATACAGTGTGGTTTCATTATCTGAGCTGTGTATCACAGCAGGAAATGCTAAGAAGTGGCTGGTCTCATTGCAAATTGCTGGTGTTGTGCACCAGTGATGAGAAGGTGCAAACAGGCAGCGAGACTGCAGAATGGGAGCAGAGACCTGCACTTCTTAGGGACATGAAGCTTAGCGTCAGCTGTTTCAGGTCAGGGAAGGAGTTGCATAAGTTGAAAGCACAATAATGTTTTGTAGCTCCACAGGTGCATCTTTCACCATGTCTCAATGAATATCGCTGTTTGTTAACTGAGGAAACCTAAATTCATATGAGCTAATGGATTACTGTTGCCTGGATGGTATTGAGTACAAAGAAGATGAGTGAACACAATAAGGTGTTAAAGGGATTTGTGGGAGACGGGAATATAAGATTGAACAATTCCTGGTTAAAAAGTACTAAACCGAAAGCCGTGGAGGCTGTGCTCCCAGAATAACAACATAGTAGTGGTGGAATGAACCAAACCAGTCTTCCCACTCCATCTAAACCCTGAACAATTGGTGCTGAGGTGGATCATTTCTTCTCTGTGTGCTGTCAGTCTTCCCTGCCACGACTATCAGGAGTGATGGCTATAGGATAGTTGTTGGGCCCCAGATGTTGAAGTGAAACTTTTTGTTCTGCTTGAGCTCCTGAATAGCGAGCTGATAGCAGCACCTTATGCCAGAATGAGCTGGGCTTGATTTGAAGTGGTGGCTGAGGGGTACAAGATTTTCTAGGTATGCTTGATGTAGCATTTGTTTCTGGACATGTCACCTACTCTTCCTAAAGAGTTATCTGCTTTCGTACATTTAGTTATTTGCTCATGTTGTACAAACCTCTCCTTCGCTCTGCTGATGGTGAGGGTGCAAATATTACATTCTGCAGGTGCCTCTATCAGCCTCAGTCTAGTTCCATGTCACACAGCTGTGATAATGTTCTGGTTTGTAATGGAAGTAATTGCCTTCTCTTGCTCCAGCACCAAATTTATCTTTTCCATTTGCCAGAGATCAGAGTCAGGGCAGGGTGTTGCACATATACTCTACTGCAAATGCTCAGAAATGAATGTAGCTCCTTTTGCTTTTGTATGTATGTGGATGTAAATCCATGCTATTTGCACTGCCATCATCAAATGTCAGCAGCATGGTTTTGCAGAATAACATGCATTGCCTTCCAGGAAGCATAGGATAATGATTTTTTTTATGCTCCTGTAAAATTGTGGCTGTGTTTATTTACAAAAGGTATATTTTGTGCTGTGATTGGAGTGCAGACTTAGAATGCAAAAGAATTTTCCCATCAGATCAGATGAAATTTCAGCCTCAGATTCTTGCCAGATTTTTGTAGAAATAAAAACCTAATAGTGGTAATTATGAAACTAATGCAACATTCACAAATTATCCTTTAACTCTGTCTGATGGTCCTTGAATAGCTGCTTTCTGTATTATTACTTACTTATTAATTTATTTGCTTTCTTACTTGTTTGGTTGCGAGTTAAAACTACCTCAGAGAAAGTGGTAGTAACTAGCTAGGCAAGAAAAAAGTTCTACATTACTTGATGCTAAACAGAGTAGCTTTTACTGATGCATGTGGTTTTCTGCAGTAAAGACAAAACTGTTTAATGTCTTTAAAATGGTATGCAAGAGTGAAGTGTTTAATACTTAATAATGCGTTCAGATAATGCCTGATTTGTTAGCATAAGATTACGTGGTTTTGGTGCTTTCTGTGATGGTACTCATGCATGTATTGTGGAGATGCTGTCAGGTTTTCATCAACCTAAAAACCTCAGTCTCTCCACTCATGTGTCACTTCCCTTTCCTCCCCTGGCAAATTTCTGAGAAGCCCCTTGGAAACTTCATGCTCCTTTTGAAAATTAAACCTGTTGCCCTAAAAGCCATTTGGCTCCTGGCCGCGGCACCAGGCAGTGTGGCACCTGTGCAGCGCTTGTGTCCTGTGAGCCCTGTAGCTCCCTGGGTAGCCTGGCACATTGCTAGCGCTGTTCGCCCCCACCACGCGTGCACACTTCCTTCCTTCCACCCACTTCCCTCTCCCCTGCCTTGGTTTCACACCTCTGTTCCAAAGTTCACGATGCCCTTTCTCTTTCTCTCTCCCCCTTCCTTGCTTTCTTTTTAACAGGAGGAAAGAATTTCGTACACACCTCCAGCAAGCCCGGCACCAAGTTACACTACCTCGACACCACTAAATGTCCCAGTGCCTCGAGCGATCAGGATGGAGGAAGAGGCAATCAGACTGCCGGCACACCTGCGTGAGTCTCAGAGTGGAGGCTTCTTATGTTCTTGGATTGAGGAGGGGGTGGGGTGGGGCGAGGAGGTATTTCTATTTTTTTTGGAAGACGGAAGATATCTAAGCCCTTGGCCTTAAAAAAAGCTCTAGCTGGTTTGGTTTTTCTTTTTAACCAAAGGAAATTACTCTTAAATATGTACTTCACCCCCCCTCTTCCCCTTACCATTCCCCATCAAGGATTTGGCTTATTTCTTGTAACAGGCACAAATGTGGCAGTTTTGTTTTGATAGGAAGTGCTGTTTCTTTCCACAGTTATAGGAATTGCTCGGTAATATGCTGTGACACAAGATCAGAGTTTCATAAACTGTGGCAAGTGCAGTGCCTTTGTGTTGTGGATACTTTTTAAGGTTGTTATGGATCTCGGCATTAAATGCTCTTGATGCCCAGCCTCTCCACTACAGAGCTCGTGTGGTGACAGAGGCAGTGGGAAAGGAGGAAGAATGAGCTTAGCCGTGCACAAAATGATGCTGCAAAAGAGGAAGAGCATATCACTGACACTGGAACAAAATCTGGAGCTGTGGGCAGGGCAAGAGCCAGGCACTTCCTTGCTGAGATGTTTGAGGAACAGGAAGGGCCAAGGACTGTTGGCCAGTAAGAGGTCAATTAGTGAGATAGGATGGGGGAAGGAAGAGTGGAATTTTCCTTTTTGGAGGGGAAGCAGTTCTCATGTAAATTGAGAGGTTTTAAGTAAACTTTTGTCAGGTGTTACATTCCTGAGGTACTTAAACAACAACTAGCAACAGGGACAGGAGCAAACATAACTTTATACATTGACATCTGACAAATGTGTTTGAGATTTAAAAGTGGAGGGGCAAAGTCCATGTTTATCACAAGACATCCTCATTCCTGTCCTCAGCTGTCTTCTAGGCACACTCCTTTTCTGGATGCAAACTGTGCTCCCAGTGCTTCTGTAATCCTATGTTTGTTTCCTTGCTAGCCACCACGTTGCTCTACCGCAAGGTTACGCATTGCCCACGATGTTCTGCGCAGTCCCATTTTTATCCTGCTACTGCCTCTTACTCTTTTCTGCCTGTGGTACAGTGTAGCCCAGGCTGTACCTTTTCTGTGCTTTTGGATGGGAATGGGAGCTAGCGCTGCAGCATTTCTGACTGGTTGCTGCTTGAGTATCTGTGAGCTCCCAGACCTTCTTACCCATGATGTGGCTGTTGGCCTCTTTCCTCAGGACTTGCTGCCACACTTACAGGGTATTTATATACTTTGCCCAAACTGTAGATGGAAAAAACCCAACACAGAAGCAGTTCTTCACCAGCAGCTCTCTCCCACACTATGGATTTAATCGCCAACATTTTTTTTTCTTTTTTTCCCTCATTGCATTAGTTGGTTCTGTTTACTTCTACTGTGGGGGCCACTGTCTGTCCCTCTCTACAGCTAGGTTCATGGCTGGCTTACAAATAACTCATTGCCTTCCGCACTGGGTCTGACACGCACAGTGCAGGAAGGCAGGGACCCTGGATACTGGAAGGGGTGGGGAACTCTGTTTACTCCCTGCTTCCTTCCTGTCAGCTAGCCAGCATGCTGCATAGCATGAGGCTTGTTAAGCTTCCTCTCAGTGAAAACTTTTAATCTTTTTTCATTTTTAGGTGTGATCAAACCTTTTTACCTTGATTTTTTTTTGTTTTATTTTTTTCTTGTCTTTTGGCACATTTCTAAACTTGCAGGGATGCTTCTTTCCCATTAGTATTTCCACACCCGTCTGACTTGTTGCAGCGTAAAAACACAGACGTTTAATCATTAAATATGTGTGGAGTAGGCAATGTCTCAGGTCATAAACAACACGGAACAAGTTTACACAACCTTACTAGTTGTGGTCCATGACTGTATAGTATTTTGTAGCTCAGTGTGCAGTCAATATCAACCCAGACGCTGTTAGAACCACTGTTTAAAGTATATAGATTCATAACTAGGCCAGAAAGGACCATTTTGAATTCCTAAAATGAACTCTGATATAACCAGTTCCAGAACTTCACCTGGTAACTCCTGTGTTTAGGTCTAGTAACTGAGTCACAGCACGTGACACAGAAAGACTTTTGCTCTTAATGTAAAGACTTCAGTGATGGGGAGGATATAAGATCTCTGGGTGTTCTTTCAATGCTTAATTATCCTCCTTATATGCTTTTTTTTAAGTGCTCTATTTATAGTTTGAATTAGTCAAGCTTCAGTTTTGAACTATTAGATCTCATTATCTCCTTTCCTGCTAAATATTGTCAAAAGACTACTCTTGATATAGGTGCTTTTAGATAAAGTCACTTCTTAACCTTTTCCTGGCTAAACTAGAAAGGAAGAGAGATTCTTAAGGTTGTCAGTCTTCCTGTAAATCTTCCAGTTTTCAAATTCTGTTTGTATCATCAGTGTGAACATTTTCCACTTCAGACATCCTTCTTAAAATGAGGACAACAGAACTGAAGAGTGTGTTCCAGGAGTTGTCTTCCTAATATGAGGTGTAGAAGTAACTAAGTGCTTTTTGGATCTCAAGTCCCAATGTTTAAGAGGTATTAACATAGGATTTTGCAATTCCTGCATTGGGTCCTTTCTTTTTCTTTTTTTTTTTTTTTTTTTGAGACGTGCCTGTAAATCCAAGCTGCCTTAAAAGTCAGGCAAAATAGCTAATTTGTAGTTCCATCTGTGGCAGAATGTGTGAAGATTAGGTCTGTGTCCACAAAGTCTGAGGTGGTTTTTAGGTCTGAGTTTTTGTTTGTTTCCAACCTTATTGTTTTTGTTGATTAGGTGAAACATAATAACCTCCCTAGACCCTCACTCACTCCAATGCAGCAAGAAGATAAGGTAAGTTTCCCATGCCATACATGGCACTGATAGCCGGACAGCATGGATGTCCCTCTCATTCCCTGCTCCCATGACCTTCTGATGGCATTTACTGAAATAAAGGCGGAGTTCGGTCCTAACCCATGTGTCTTCATTTCTGCCAGCCCGCACATTCAAGAGCTGTGCTAGAGGTGCTGCTGAAAGCAGTAGTCTGCTCAGGTGAAGCTGGAGCTAGAGACAAATGTTTCAGGTGGAACATGAAGTATACTCGGGATTCAGACAGTGTTTTATGCCTTCCTGTTAGAAATTTCACTGTTTCTAATGCTTAAGAGCACTCTAGGCACTAATAGCCAATAGTATCAGGACAATTAGTAGAGCAATTTCCTTTGGTGCAATAAATTATTTCTCGCTGTTTGGTGAGCAAATGGGTCTCAGCTATGCTGAGCTGATTTGATCCAGACACTGGAAAAGGGAGAGGTGTAAAGTTTAGAAGGATGAAATGCAGATCCCTCTTTGCTACAAGCCTGCAGAGGACTCCTCCTCTTTGCTCAGCACAATTAGAAATAGATAGAGAATTTCCTTTTCCTGGGGGTGGTGTGAGGGCCCTTTCCCCTTTCTCTCACAACCTTTCTTCTTTTAATTAGCTGCTTTTTTCCTAGTCTGCCCTATTTGTATAGTATAGAAGCACAATGTAATCATTCTTAACTTTAAAGCTCTGGGAGAGTGAGTATAATTTTCTGGTAATACATACCTTTCTCTGATGCTGTATTTCTC